>PUFA01000349.1:87500-687500 GCA_003508835.1 Eonycteris spelaea | reverse complement strand
CACAATGACTCCAAATCGATGGGACACAGTCAAAGGAGTTCTAAGAGAGAAAACCATACCAATGCAGCTTACCTCAAAATAAAAAAAAAATCTCAAGGAAAAAAATCTAACTCTACACTGAAAAGAACTACGGAAAAAAAAAAAAAAAGAAAGAAAGAAATAATAAAGATCAGGGAGGAAATGAACAAAATAGTCTTAAAAAAAAAACAAACCATAAAACACAGATCAATGAAACCAAAAGTTGGTACTCTGAAAAGGTAAAACTGATAAACGTTTGATCTGGCTCAAAAAGAGATGGCCTAAATAAAATCAGAAGTGAAAGAGAGGTGACAACTGACATCAGAAAAATACAAAGGATTAAAAAGTACTATAATTATATGCCAACAAAATAGAAACATAAATGAAATGGGTAAATTCCTAGAAACATACAATATTCCAAGACTGTATCGAGAAGAAACAGAAAATGTGAACAGGCCACCACTAACTACTAACAAAATAGAATCAGTATTCAAAAATCTCCCAACAAAAGTCCTACATCAAATGGCTTCACAGGTGAATTTTACCGAACATTCAAAGAAGAATTAATACCTATCCTTCCCGAACTTTTCCAAAAAAGTGAAGAGGCAAGGATCCCAAGCTCATTTTACAAGGTCAGCATAACCCTATAACCAAAAAAGATATTACAAAATAATAATTATAAGGCCAATATCCCTGATGAATACAGATGTAAAAATCCTCAAAAAAGATAAGCAAGCCGAATTTGGCAACACATTAAAAAGATCATACAATGTGATCAAGTGGGATTTATTCCTGGGATGCAAGATTGGTTCAATATCTGCAAATTAATTAACATGATATACCCCATAAACAAAACGAAGTATACAAATCATATGATCACATCAAAAGGTGCAGAAAAAGCATTTGACAAAATCCAGCACCAACTTATGATAAAAATTCTCAGTAAAGTGGGGATAGAAAGAAATATCTCAACATAATAAAGACCATGTACGACAAACCCACAGCTAACATACTTAACGGGGAAAAGCTAAAAGCGTTTTCCTTATAATCAAGATCAAATCAAGAATGTCTGTCCACTCTCACCACTTTTATTCAACGTAGTATTAGAAGTCCTAGCCACAGCAATCAGCCAAGAAAAGAGAAAGAAAGGAATCCTACAGTCTGTCCATTTAATAAATGGTGGTGGGAAAATTGGAAAGAAAGAAGTAAAATTGTCATTATTTGCAGATGACATGATAGTACATATAGAGAACCCTAAAGTCTTCACCAAAAAACTGTTAGAACTAATAAATGAATTCAGTAAAGTAGGATACAAAATTAATATTCAGAAATTGTTTGCATTTTTATATAACCAGAACAAACTATCAGAGATATTAAAAAAAAAAACCATTTATAATTGCATCAAAAAAATAAAATACCTGGAAATAAATTTAATCAAGGAAGTAAAAGACCTGTACTTGGAAAATTGTAAGACACTGAAGAAAGAAATTGAAGATAAAATTAAACGGAAGGATATACCATGCTCATGGATAGGAATAATCAATACTGTTAAAAGTTCCATACTATCCAATTCAGTCTTATAGAATTTCAGTATTACCAATGCCTATCAAAAATACTAATGACAATTTTTTTACAGAACTAGAACGAATAAGGCTAAAATTTATACAGAGCCACAAAAGACCCTAAATAGCCATTGCAATCTTGAAAAAGAACAAAGTTGGAAATATCATGCTACCTGATGTTAAACTATACTACAAGGCTATGATAATCAAAATAGCATGTTACTGGCATAAAAACAGGCACATAAACCAATGGAACAGAATAGAGAGCCCAGAAATAAACCCACACCCAGATGGTCAATTAATCTTTGATAAAGGAGGCACGAATATACAATGGGGTAAAGACTGTCTATTCAATAAATGGTGTTGGGAAAACTGGGCAGATACATACAAAAAATGAAATTAGACTACCTTCTTACACCATATATAAAAATAAACTCAAAATGAATTAAAGACTTAAAATGTAATATTGAAACAATAAAATTTCTAGAAGAAAAACACAGGCAGTAAACTCTCTGGCATTACTTTTGCTAGTATTTTTTCTGACATAGCTCCTCGGGAAAGTGAAACAAAAGAAGGAATACACAAATGGGACTACATCACACTAAAAAGGTTTTGAGTGAAAAAAGAAATGGCGTAAGTGATAGAGGCTCTCAGTTCATCCCTCTGGGGACCAAATCAAAGTTGTGACAGAAATAAGGAGCAGCAAGCAGCCAGGAAAAATCACCTGGGATCTCGGTGAACAAGCCATACAAGTAAGGAGAAATCCAAGAAATCACCCTACAATGGCAGGAGGTAGGACTGGGCAAGGATGCGGGCTGCCCAGTCTCCAGCAGCTGAGGCTGCGGCAGTGGCAGGTGCAGACGCCTCTTAAAAGGGCCATGTCCACAAGGTGATGGACCTGCTCACTCTGGGCACCAGTGCTGATTCGGCTGCACATAGGGGGCACCAGGGACTTACAGAGAGATGTTGTCAGGTTGAGGACCTAGGCAAGACTCGCTCTGTACAGAAGTGCCTGCGGTATCCACTGTTGCTTATTAAACCCTCCCCACTCCCAGCATGCGGACTCAGCGCCGCCATAGCTGCGACGTCATCAAACTGGATAACAAAGGTCGCTCTGCCCAGAAGATTCCCTGAAACATCACCTCTCTCAACTCGCGGCCCCACTCAAGCCACATCCAGGTGTATCCTCAAAGAGTCAGGTGCTCCTTGTTGAGTAGCACCTAAACTCTGGAGGCAGCTGGCCTTGGTTCTGGTGTGGCCTTCTGAGGCAACTAGAAGCACAGCATCTGTGGATTGCTTGCTGAATCTTAACAGGTGGCCCCAGATGGGGTAGAGGCTTGGGCTAAATTTAGCCCGCAGCAGAACCCCTCTCAGGACTGTGCCACTGGACACCTACTTCACAAATTCACACTAATAAGACCAGGAGACTTAGGAGCTTTGCTTAAACAAAGAAAGACATGGAAAGGCAGCCAAAATGGGAAGACAAAGAAGCAGAAACCATGAGAGAACAGAACAGAGATCCAGATATAATGGAGTCAAGTAATCTAACACTGGTTTAAAGATGCTCAATGAACTTTTGGGAAGTGTAGATAAATTCAGTGAGAACTTTATAAAAAACATAAAAATGGAAATGGAAATTATAAAAGAGAACCAGTCTGAAATGAAAAACACATTATCTGAGATGAAAATATATTAAAGAATAAACAAAGGAATAAACAAAGTGAATAAAGAAAAGGATCAAATGCCCTATCTAGAGGATGGGAAAGCCAAGGACATGCAATCAGAACAAGAAAAGATGCCAAGACTATAAAAATAATTTAAGGAGCATATGGGACACTATTAAGGTCCAAATATCTGTCTGATTGTAACTGAAGAAAATCAAGATGTTGAATAGCTATTTGAAGAAATATGATAAAAACTTCCCTAACCTGGTGAAGGAAATGACATAAAACCCCAGAAGCTCAAGAATTCCAAAATCAGGGATCCAAAGAGGCCCACACCAAGACACATCATAATTAAAATGCCAAAGGTTAAATACAAAGAAAGAATATTAAAAGCAGCAAGAGAAAAATGGATAGTTACTTATAAAGGAACACCCATAAGACTGGCAGTTGATTTCTCAAAAAAAAAAAAAAAAAAACAACAAAAAACTATGAAGAGCTTAGCAAAAAATATAATATATATATATTTGACAGGAAGAAGACCCAGGATCTAGAACCAAAAATACTTTATCCAGCAAAGCTATCATTTAGAGTTGAAGGACAGATGAAGAGCTTCCCAGACAAAAATAAACTAAAGGAATTTATTGCCACCAAGCCAGTATTACAGGAAATGTTGGAGGGACTTCTTTAAGAAGAAAAAAATAGAAAAGACTTACTTTAGATTAAAAGACACACACAGACTAAAAGGAAGGAGACGAAAAAAGATATTGCTTTGATGGACCTAGAAGGTATTTAAGTCAGGCAGAGAAAAATAGACACTATATGATTTCACTTACATGCGAATCTAAGGAATAAAAAGAACAAGCAAATCAAAAACAGACTCAAATATAGTGGACAATTTGGTGACAGACAGAGGGGATGGGGATTTGGGGAGCTGGGAGAATGGGGTATAGGGTTAAAGAAGTACAAATTAGTAGCTGATGGTTGGGGATGGGGAGCACAGCAGAGGGAATGCAGTTAGCATTAATACGTTGGCTAGGTGAAGAGTCGGGGAAAGAGTGAGCGATTGGGGGAATCATTTTATGAACTATATAGATGTCTAACCAATGTACTGTCTACTTGAAACTAATTAAAACAAATTAAAAAAAAAACTCATTTGAACTGCAAAAAAAAAAAAAAGTTTTTGCACACCAAAGGAAACCATCAACAAAACGAGAAGATAACCTATTAAATGGGAGAAGATATTCACCAATGATTATTCCAATAAGGAGTTAATATCCAATATATATAAGGAACTCATACAACTTAACAGCAAAAAAATAAACAATCTGATTAAAAAATGGGCAGAGGATCTGAACAGACATTTCCCCAGAAGAGGACATACAGATGGCCAATAGACATAAAAACATGTTCAACTTCACTAATCATCAGGAAAACACATCACACCTGTCAGATGACCATCACCAACAATCAACAAACAAGTGTTGGCAAGGACGTGGAGAAAAGGAAGCCCTCGTGCACTGTTGGAGAGACAGCAGAATGGTATAGCCACTATGGAAAAGTTTCGAGGTTCCTCAAAAAATCAAAAATAGAAGTACCTTATCACCCAGTAATTCCACTTCCAGGTATTTACACAAAGAAATCCAAAACACTAATTTGAAAAGATACATGCATCCCATGTTTCACTGCAGCATTATTTATAATAGCCAAGATATGGAAGCAACCTGTCATTCAATAGGCGACTGGTAAAGAAAATGTGGTACATATATACAATGGAACATTACTCAGCCATAAAAAAGAACAAAATCTTGCCATTTGTGATAACATGGACAGACCTAGAAGGTATTATTCGAGTGAAATAAATCAGACAGAAAAAGAGAAATGCTATATGATTTTACCTATATGTGAAATCTACAGAACAAAACTCATAAAGAACAAATTAATGGTTGCCAAATGGGAGGGGTTGGGGGATTGGGTGAAAAAGGGGAAGGAATTAAGATGTACAAATATCCAGTGATAAAAATACTCACAGGAATGTCAAGTACTGCACAGGGAATACACTCAATAATATTGTAATAACTATGTATGGCATCAGGTGGGTACTAGACTTATTGGGGTAATTACTTTCACATCTGAAGCTAATATACTTTATGTCAAATGTAAGTGAAAAAAATTTTCTAATACATAAAGATTACAATGTGAGACTTATTCAAAAAAAATTATTATAGGATGAGGGAGGAAACTTGTGCATATATTTGTTTTCATTTTAGTCATCTATTTTAAAGTATGCCAATTCAGATACCGTAAAGTAATATCTTTGTAAAGAGATATTACAAAAACCAAGAAAATCTTTTATAAACGATTATGGCTTAGAATAAAAGGCGCAAACAGCTCACGTAATTGTCATGCTACTGTGTGCTCATTATTGCTGTCTAGGATGAGAGAGTCACAGCGGACTATCCCTGAACCGATTTCAGAGAGCTAAGTAGCACTGTGCCCCCTACTTGGTTAATGAGTCTTGCTCTTCTGGGACAACCCAGCGATCATATACTGTCACAGCACAGCAACTATTAACCACCATGGGTCTCCCATGAGACAGCTCAAAAAAAAAAAAAGTCAATGAGCCCCAGCTATGGGAATCCTAGCTTAGCTCAAAGGCAGCTAGTAAAGAGTAACTAAACTGAGACCTCCAAACTCACTGTACAAGAGCCTTCTGATGGAAACAAATTTCCTTCTTTATCCTCACATTCTGGTTCTGAATCAGCAATCTAGAGGTGACAGGTAACAGAAATTTCATCAATGTCCAAAACCATCTAATATCCTTTAAATCTTACTGTTTTTTAACACTATCTTAGAGCAAAAGCTTGATAATTATATCTTTGGTTATCTGTGTGGTGCTTGTACCTGGAATGTTTCTTCCATCACCTACTTAAGACTGCTAACTTTTCAGCTTTCAATTCATATGTCACTTTCTTGGGGAAACCTCCCTACTTACTCCACTGAAAACTCAATTCAGCGTGTGATGATGTATGTGACTCATGGTTAAGGTTCAGCTCCCCCAAGTCTGGAAGCACTCAGACAGGGGTGGTTTCTGTACTCACCCCTGTGCCACCAGCATTTAGTCTAACATCTGACATAATAGGTAGTTAATAAACAGTAAAAGCAAAAAAAAAAAAAAAAAAAAAGGTGGCATCCACCTTTCTTGGATCTTAGTAATATTATTAATGTTAACCTTACTGTGAGGGTCATATCAGGAATTTTAAGACATGCTTTAAGACCAATTATTGAGAACTGCTTCTAAAATAAGTAGAGAATCCTTGTATTCATTCTCCTATGCTACCATGAGCATCTCAAAAAGCAGGTGCCATATGTTGTATTCTGTATCCCTAGCCCACAGTAGGTACTCAGTAAATGTTGAATGACTGGGCAGATGGATGTTTGATATTTCAAGGACAGTTCCTATGAAGAAGAGGAGTTATGAAAAGAAGGGGCATCACAAACGGGTTGGACCTTATGGCCATCACAGGTTTCATTCTTCCAGTGAAAGTCAGAACAGATCATTTTTACTAGGAAAACTGTAATATAAGATAGTTAAATCCTGCATATCAAACATTTAAGATTTGTTTATGGTGATTAAGGTTTAATCAATTTCTACACTTTAGCTTCTGTCCTTTATTCACCCTTTAACTTTCCTGATATCATCAACCCCCCCATTTTCTTTCTCTAAAAGCATCTCTAAAGGTTTCCTTACAAATAGTGGTACGTATTTAAAATCTAGACTCCACGTAAACTCTTATTAAGAGCCTCTCTCGGCACCACTCCTAGAAAAGGCCCTGTCCCTCACTGATAGGTGTTTTCCTGTAGCAGGGATGTCCTTGCCAGGACAGGTGGTTCTCAGGCTCAGTGCTCTCCGGGCACCCAGGGGATGTAGGCACCAGCTGAGTGGCCACCATCCAATAAATTCTTGAGAACAGCAAAATTCTAGTTGGAGAAATAAGTTAACCTGGTTTTCCAATAAATCTACGTTTTCCAATAAATCTACTACATATATGCTTCCATTTTTGTTTCTTATCCTATATGGAAAAATTCTACCTGGGATTTAAAAGAACTATTATATACTTGATTATTTTCTCACTACTATAACTTTTTTTTTAAAGGGACAATATTATAATCCAATGTTACATTCTAGCATGTTTGGCTAATAGGAACCACCAAAAATAATTTGCTGAATGAAAGACCAAATCCGATTCTCTCTGTGATATCTCTTACTTGAAATGTACTTTACTTATTATAACTTGAACTTTTGTGGCCATATGAACTTTCCAAGAATTCTATTTTTAAAAGATGTGACAAACTATTGCTGAAATTAGGGTTAAATCTGTGAGCTCTAAACTGGGCTATAGGGAATTCTCTCTCATTCTTCAGTAGTATATTACACAGCTCACACAGACATGCAGAGAGGCCTATAATTATGACATGGCTCCCAGACTTACCTTGCTGTGAGGGTCAGCAAACATTCGTGTGAAGATCTCACACAATCTTTTCAATTCTACTCGACTAAAGGATATAAAACAGAAATAAAAAGAAGTTAAAATTTAATAAGTCAACACTGAAATTAATTACAGCTTGCTTTTAAATATCCTTTTATTTCAGTCATAAGCTTCATTTAATTTTTATATAAAAGTTTTTTTTAGTTAATTGTATTTTTTAACTCAAGATAAAATTAAAATGGAACATAAAACCATCATAGTTTTGTTCTCATTTTAAACTGAGGAAACAGTCTCAGAGAGTGATTGCCTAAGTTCACACATGTGCAAGTGGCCAAGCCATGAGCTAAATCCTGTTCATTTCATTCTAGGTCTATTTTCCACCTGCCAAAGATGAAAGGCAACAGGATAAACTAAGAAAAACATGTGTTTTGGGGTCAGACAAACCTGGATTTTAATCTCAGTTCTGCTATAGACATAGTACTCTGATATAACAGTCACACAGGATAAGAGCTACTTGGCTGCTGAAAGCATTAAAGAAGATAACATGCCCTACCTAAAACTGAGCCTATCACAAGGCAAACATTCATTTCATTTTAGGACCCCTTTGCCTTTTCTTATTTTCAATTATACTATTTAGTCTTACTGATACTTCAAGGCTTGATTAGAAGTACCATCTCTTACCAAATCGTGCCTGAGTAAATCCCCACTCATACACAAAATAATTGGTTCAATGATCCTTTAACATCACTAACAATGTAATCCAGTTTAGACCAATGCTAATCCACAGATTTCTAGAGATTATTCAATGGATACTTGGTGAACACTAAGAATCAAGAAACTGTGACCACTAGAATTAAACATTCTTGAAGCAATAATCACAACAAATCATCTTCTTTTGTTTCTTGACAGATCACTAGAGGTCAGAAGCATACTGACAACACTTATGATATCTTCATGAACAACAGAATGGAATGGGCGGGGATTAGTTAGCAGTAAGGAATATAGTAGGGTAGAGACAGACTGACTTGACAGCCAATCTTGAAGCATAGCAATTCATTTGTATGGTCCTAGCTAGGACCATAAATTTATCCACTGTCATAATTTATCTTTAAAAAATTATCTAAAGAATATAACATACTGTATTTCATGAATTCTAAGTTGCCTACTTTTTCACATTTTAACATCTCTGTAATTGTGAGATTCATCTTATAACCAATGACATATTAGTAATGTCAGGTTTAATACGCATTTCTTCTTAGAGGTATATAAAATATGGTGTGTCAATGGTGCCTTATATTTGATGAAATATGGTATAAACACACTTTTTGGTATGTGTAATACATGCCCATGTTACAAAATTTATGAAATATAGAAACAAAGAAAAAGGCAAAAATAATTCTCACAAAAATACTGTTACTATTTTGGAGTACTCTTATTTTAGTATCTCTTTACTATGCATATTTATAGGTTATATATATGCGTATAAAATGTATATTTTTAAAATTTTAGACTGAGACTGCTAACATCTTATCTACAACCCTAAAGTATAATAAACCGTAGCAACTTGCAGAGTTTTATTTTTGACCTAAATGGAAACCTGTACCAAGATTTCTCAAATACCTATCAGACCAATGTGGATTGTAAGGAAACCACATGTTCTTTTATAAATCTAACAAATTTAGAGTATTTGCCAAATATTTCAAAGTCTCTAAAAGGCAAAGACTAGGTCTAAGTCATCTTAGCACCTTTAGTGCTGGAACTTTGTAAGGTCTCCATAAATAACAAGAAATCCACTTAAGCCCCTGAAGAATATAATATGGATTCAAATTTAGCTCACAACCTTTGCCCCTCGTCCTCACCTCAGTGTTCTTTGGCTCTTCAGTAAGTTCTGCAGGCCTAGAAGCCCTTCCTTCCTTTCTGACCAGTTTGAACTAGCACAATGGTTGAGAACTTCTGCTACATCCTCGGTCTGCCGCAAATAATGGGGAATACCACCATTCCTGGAACCATACGAGCGCTCAGAGCAAACACTTGAAGCATCACTGTTGGCATCATCATCAGAATACATCCCATATGGCTCATATCTCCTTCGCACAGGCTTCTTCTGCCAGGTCCAGTTAGGGATGGGGGTGATTGAGGAAGAAATGGAAAGATGAAATGACCATGAGTTATACCAAACAAAGCCAACAACAAAGAGTTAAATGTAAAAAGATACACATACATATGCGGATGCATCACACTTGCCCCGTGCTTACAGATTAGGGAATAAAACAGAAAAGCAGACTTCTGATAGATATTATAAATAAAAAGCAGAGCAACCTGTCCAGAGAGAAAAGAATATATATGGTGTCTAGTAGCATGTGTGGACTTGTCAGTAAGACAGATCTGGGTTGTGATCCTGCTGCCACCACCAACTGGCTAAGACTTTAGAAAGTCTCCTGATTTTTCTGCTTCAGTTTCTCCATCTTTGACATGATAATAATTATTCTTCTCACAGCCTTGTTGTGAAGATTAAATGGAATTATACGTTAAATAACCTGGCTCAGCACCTGCAAGTATGTGTACCCACAGCCCCTTCCCAATCAAAAGCAATATATCGTGAACAATGTCTATGGATAAACTTGTTTGAAACAGTCACAAGTCCTTAAGAAAGTCTCAAACTGAAATGTCAGTGGCAGAGTATCCTATGTAAAAAGATTCTTAAATTACTGAGTCACGTTTATTAAGGACTTTTAAGTTTTACAACACAAATAGGCTTCATTCATTTATTTTGCCCTAAATATAAATAAGTGTAAGTTAGACCCATAAATAATACAACGGCTACACAAAATTGATAAAATTTATAAAGTACAATTTAAGAGAAAACCAAAGTTACTGGCTTAAACTGTACAAATGTAATTTTCTATTATGATTTGTACCTATATCCCAACATGCTCAGAACAGTTCTATCTTATGACTACTGTCCCAGCATAATTATTAATAGTGCCCTCTTTCACTCCCAAAAGTATCTTTGAAGGATGATAAATTATATGATCATCTTACTTACACACAGATTCCTAAAATAAGAAAAATGTTGAACATGTGCATTCATGAAATAATCATGACATAAGAGTAGACACAAACTGGGTTAACAGATAGAATGAAACACTACTAGAAGACACAGAGCTTGACATCCAACATAAATACTAAAGCAAATGTGAGAAGTGACTGACTCCATAACTAATAAAAGCTTCACTAGATTCAACAAAATCATAATTCAGACTAGAACTTCTATACTATATTACATTTTTTTTTTTCGGTTGCTTTCGCTAGTTCCTAAAGGAAATATACTCACAAGAGAAAAATAAAGTTGTAAAACAAAAGTTAAAGCACTGGTACCTTGCTCCTGGAGTCTCCTAACAGCTGTAGGCAGGAAAATATTGAAGGATGGGGAAAAAGCATAGAGAATTATGTCAGAAGCATATGGGGGGACTGTTCTTGCAACAAAAGTGTACAGCAAAACATATCTTAGCAAACCAAAAACATAGGTTAGCAAGCAATTCATATCAAGCGAACAATAATAAAGAATGCTTTCTCAATGGCATTTCCTAACGCTCCTATGGCTCTTAAAAAACCTTCCAGTACTTGCTATAATTCTTTGCTAAAATTCTCCCCATACCACTGAGGGACAGCTCTAAAGTCACCATTAATTCTGTTGCCTATTGCTACGATACATTCCATCTGCCGCTGAGGATTCTATTCTGTGAGGCAAGGATTGTGTACCATTCCTGCGCTTTCTCTTCTGAAGCAGGTCAATCGGAGAAACCAAGCAGTTTGGATGAAAGTAATAAGGGCAGCATGAATGGGAGCTAGAGCTCATAGAAAAGCCCAAGTCCAGTAAAGCCAAAGCTCAGACTCTCAAGTGGTATTCCCCTCCTAGAACTTTGTGCACAGTCTCTCATGCAGTTCTTAAAAGGACAGAGGAACTCCCTCCTCCTTAACTGGAAGTCCCATTTAACTAAAGATTTTGCACATCCATCATTTCCTATCCCTCTGACATCCACTTCCTAGCGTCTCTAAATAAATAAGAGACAAATTCTAAGTGTTGCAACTTGGAAGGAAAAACAGCTTCCCAGAATTTTGTTACAGCTCGTGACTCTTAAGTTAAAGCCATGGTTAGAGCAATTATCCTCAAGTCCAGTACCTGGCAGAAAAAAAGCCCTCCTACGTGAAAGGGTGACAAAAAGAGCTGGCCAGGCAACCCTCGCTTACAGGGAAAGCATTATGAGAGTGGCAAACAACTTGCTCATAGCCGCTTGTTAAAGAAATCTGACTGAGCAAGAATAAATGAGGAGAGACAGGAAAGGATGAAAGAATCACTATAGCCACAGACTATAAAATTTTGGTCAGACAAAACACAACTGAATTTAAAACTGCAAGGTCTGAAAACAGATTATTATAATACTTGTTTCATTAGAAGAGAATAAATCTTCAAATAGCACAAGCAAAGCCAGAGATCGGATAGTTCTAAAGAATAACTATTTTAAATGCTGAGCACATGAATTAGAATATGCAAGAGATTGTTACTACTAGGTGAAATGTATCTTTAAAATGTAATCTGACAAAAAGCAGATTCTACTGAGAAACTTTTTGTTATAACTATAAATCCAAGGATGTCTATTCACTTTATGTATATTTTTGGATATTATATTGTAATGATGCAAAAACAAACTCCACCAGTACTTTATATCCTCAAAGAATCAATGTTAAAATTTGGGAAGTTTCCTTAAATAATGACTTAAGAACTCATTTAAAAAAAATCATACGGAACGACTAATGAGGTAATGGAATAAATGCAAGATTTTCAAACTACAAATTCTATTACCTGCTATTATAATGATATGTTTAGGTTATGCCATCAACGCTTATAAAGCAATAGAAGCAAGAGAATGAGAAAAAGGAGATGCTGGAAAAAAAAAGACACCCAATGACATCAGAGAAACCCAATGTCATCAAAATTTCCTTGCTACTGAGGAGCAGGGAAGAAAAACTTGATGCTAATATTTTTTTGTGAGGCCAATTTGCACTTATGTACAGAGATAAAAGTTTAAGAAAAAAGCAATAGTAATATAAATTTACCCAACATTTATACAACTTTAAAGAGTCTCAAAGATGATTAGTAACCCAATTTGGAGGTCATTTTCTATTATGACAGAATATAATCCAGATGAGTTATTTAAAGAGATTACACCACACGGGGACTCTTACCAAAGCATCAGCAACAGCAGCTTCAAGATCTGTGCTTGTGCTCAAAACTCGCATGGTGTTCACAGAACCAGGGATTCTTCCTGCCTGGCCAAGCCCAAACCGGTCTATTTGAAAAACAAAAGCCAAGAAAATATGTCACTTTGATTCACATTTTCTCAACTCTTTGCAAGGATTCCTGCCTCTTCCCACCTACAGAAGAGAGGCACTGAAAATTATCTAGACAGTTTTAACTACACTTGACTTTTAGTTTTAACTATATTTGTTTACCAGTGTCAGAGGTTACGCTGTCACATTTAATACTATCAGGCCACAAAGCATCCTGGCAATTGAAATGGTTCTTTAATGATGTTTATTTTTGCAAAGTGCTGAGACATGGTTGAGAGGGAACTTATTATAGAAGGGAGCTGGGCTTTGAGTTGAGTCTTTTAATCTACTTAGCATTCCCTCTGGAGCAAGTGGCCCTCAGGTTTGGTCAAACTAATTATAAAGCTTCAGGGTTTGACAAATGAGTTCTAATGCAATGTGCAATAAAAAGTTAAAATTTGAAACAAATGTACTAAATTGATCTCTGTGCAAATTTTCATTGGTGTCACTTTAATTTTTATTAATTATGGTCAATTAATTTTAGGTACTTATTCATCATGATGCACGTGTCACCAAAGGTTAAAAATTATTAAAATTCTTTAACAATCACTACAAAGAGCATCTTTGAGGCAAAACATTAATAATTCAGATAACACTGTATACATTTTTCCTGAGTCCCTAAAAGGATTTTTAAATGATAGTCTTTATAAATGTACACAAATTCCAAAGAACTTAAAACAAATATTAACAGTTCAAACCACTATTCTAAGCTTTTGAATGGTTATAGACAATAAAAACTAACTTTTTAAAGTCCTTTTAAGTCAGTTGACCAGCTGACCAGCCTCCCTTAAGAAGTGCTGAGATTTAAACCATAATAGAAGAAAGCTGGTGTAAATTATACTTAAAAAGTGTTTTACAATGTGTACTGGTTAAAAGTTTCTTATTTAAAATGTGAAGGTATAAAAAAAAAACCTCAAAATATGTAAAAATTAAAAAAATGCTTTTTCTTTATTTATAAATAAGACATTGGACAAGGAAAATCTCTATTAGCCTCATTCTAGTAATGAAGCATTTAGAATAAAAGGAACGCTAATACATGTTTTACATGAATTGATCTTCTCTATAAAATATATGTAAAATTTTTGATAAGTAACAAAGCATCCCATACAAAACTGGTGAACTTTAAAACTGAAATGCTGTTTGGCTTTTTTTTAATGTCAGTTTTAAAACCTTAAACCTTCTATCACCACGGAAAGGGAAAAAAATTTAAACACTGCTAATCAAAAAAGTTATACAATCATGACTTTTTATAAAAAAAAACAAAAATTGTATGTTATACTATCCCCTTTTTTAATGCACTTGCTGTTCATACTGAATGTCACCTTAGCCATTGTTTAAAAGGCAATTTAATGTGCCATATAAACTAAAAAGAAATCACAAAACAATTATATCTCTAGATCTACATAGATATAGGTTATCATTTGAAATATGAAATAAGTGTAAATTTGAGTTTTACTGTGCACGTAGTTTTATAAATCTTTGTTCATCTTTTTTTTCATTAAAAAAGGGTAGATAGTAAAAGACTTATGAGTAACAGAATGAAAGTAATTCAGTTATAAGCCATTTAAAAATTACCCAGCATAAACTAAAATAAAACGGAATCTAAAAAAAAAAAAAAAAAATAGATCTCATGCCAGCAATTCTTGCTCCAGGGATAATACTGAGTTTTTCAAACACAAAATTAAAACTGTAAGAACAATGCAATTATTCTGCACTTCCCAGATGCATACAGTTTTTCATACACAGTAACTAAAGATCACTCAATATATGACAGATAATTTGAATGTCAAATCTTAAGGGGAGATGTTTGTCTGAATCTAAGCAAAATTATAAGCCTTTTGTTTTCACCAGACTAAAACCTGTTCTACATTCTCACTGCTCTGATACTATTATATAGTTCCATTTTCTGAGAGATCTATCTGCGCCCTCAAGTCTGGCCCATAATCTTCAGGGAGATGTACTCATCAGAGCATGTTTAATAAAATGCTTAGCTGGCTTCATTTAGAGGAAGAACAGAAAAAATATCTAACTTGGTGAATTGGTCACAGTTGTCGCCTGTGATTTAACAGACTGTACACTACTCAATTGAGACAACCGTACTCATTTGGGACTGTTGGCCTATCAAAATGCACACTTTTTGCCCCAATGGCTAACAGGTGAAATTTTGGTATTGTTAAAACAAGGCTGAGACAGAACGCTTGTGGTCCAAAGGCTGCAAAAGCTACCAATGGCCTGACTTGATTATCTGAATCATACAATTGTTTTTCCATAAAAATTTTAGGAAGTCCATTTATTTTTTATACATATGAAATTACGTATGATTTAATTTGGTAACTAAGTATTACCTTCAAATAACTGAAACCTGACACTGATAACTAACATTAATAATCAACACCTTATTGGGAGCAAAGACTTTAGAGATGACTCTGTTGAATGATACCCATACCCCATTTCCCCACAGGAACCCTTCCTGATACTTTTTTTTGGGTTGCTGTTTTCCTGGGGGAGGGAGTGAAAGAGAGTGAGAAGTGCTTCCCTATTCTTTTGTTTTGTTTTGTTTTAATATAACTGTGAACACTGGAGAAATGATGTTGTCATACAGGCTATAAAGCATCTACGTACAGCCTATTAACAGAATCATAAACATTCAACAACTTAAAAAAATAAAAGCACATTCGGAAAAAAAAATATGAGGTGCATACATGCCAAGTGCTAGCTGACACTGATGAAAACGAATGTTAAAATGAGTGTGAAACTAGAACATATGAAGAAGCGCAAGTCATGCAGTTAGCACTTGTTCACCTGACTGCCCAACAGATTCAGCAGTGGAGAGAGCACTAGTGGACCTGGAATGACGTCGAGAGGCTGCAGGTAAAAGGAATGGCAACACCCACAGGATTAACACAGAAGTACCCAAGACACAAAATGCCACAGTCCAAAGGAAATACAGGGACTGCAACCAACAGGCCATGTTTTCTCATGAAAAGAAATGGTGCTGGATATGAATGGATAGCAAGTGCCAATCCCCAAACTCCATGGCAGCCTGCTGGCTCTCACACAGCTTTTAAAACACACAGGCACAACAAAGGCACTCTACTCTGTAAGGTGTTCCTTATGCATCAACTAATTCAGACTCCAGGTTGATATTTATGCCATGAAGTCTCTATTGGCCATTATGTAAATATGCAATATGAAGAATATCAGGAGTCACAGAGCACCATCTGAATCCCAGAGTAGAACAGCAGTAGGATGGATTATTAAGTCAGCTCACAAGATGTCTTATCACTATGTGATGCATATGCAACCATGCACCAAAAACAAAAGCAGAGAAGTTCATAATGTTATTTGAACAGAAATAGAATGAAATCACAAGAAAGGGGCTCAACAAATAGAATTCCATTTTCCCCAGTCAAAATTTTTGCTGTTGTTACATGAATATCCTAATTAAAGAACTTATTGCTTAATTGTTAAAAAGTTAGTTGTAAGTTTAGTGGCCTTGCCTGGAGAGGCACTTGCACTACTGTGGTTATGAGCACCGGCTCTGTAATATAACTGCAGACAAATCCTTATTGGTTTGAACGCACAAGCTGTAAGACCTTGGGGAATGTATTAAACCCCTCTGTGTCCCAGTTTCTTCATCTGTAAAATGGTGCTAATACTGGTACCTACCTCTTGGGAGTTAAGAGGATTAAAAGAGATCATACATAAAGCACTTAACACAACGCCAGGCACAGAATAAACAGTGCTGGTGGTGGCAGTGATGGTTAAGAGTAAACTCCAATGTACATTTAGATATTAAACAGTTTTATTAGCAAGTATTCATGATAAGCATATTAATTAATTCATCAATCTGAGGAGAAAAATGCTAAAGTCCATCCTCACATGGAGAGAATAACTTTTACAAATTATATATGAAATACAGACTGGATTCAAAACACAAATTTATTGACCAGAGAGCTATGTAATATATGGCTTTTCTTTACCTCAGGAAAAAATGTTTCTATTCAATATTCTGAAAAGAACATGATGATTGTACCATAGAAAATTCATAGGTTTAACAACGTAATACGAGGCAGTGCTACTTTTCAAACGTACTACTAGAGCACAGTATCCTGTACACATTAATGTTCACAGTTGTTAGTCAAACAATATCAAAACCGCAAACTCTTCAATGTAATTTTATTTATTTAAACTCACGTCCCTTTATAAAATGCACATATTTGTGGTATATGTGGTATTAAATAGCAAAGGCTTCCTGGTCAATAAGGACGAATTTTCACCAGCTTGCAAAATGAAAAGAAAGTAAGAAATTTCCTAATTCCTCAAGAAGCACAAAAATTATACAAGCATATCAGTATTATCTTGATAGTTTAAATCAAAAATAGCTTTTAAGAAATAACTGCCCTAAAACTTCTTAGAAAGTTGTCCTTTGGCTCTGTTTCAAAAGAATATTCCACAGTGTATCTGTCACATGAATCCTTTGTCACATTCTCAGTGAGCACCCAACAATGGAATGCAAGGTGAACCTACTTACGTCAAAGCCTGATTTACAACAAGTATTAGAGCCCTTAATTTCACTTAGAAGTTGTCACTGTAACCATATAAATATACAGTCACACCATTAAAATGTTCCAAAAACAACTCTAATAAAAATGCAAACTTAAAACCAATATATATATTCACTGAAAATTACTTTCATTCCCCTCCTTCCCCTTTTAAAGCAAAGCATGGCCACCTGAGTTGATTAAAAAAGGCACTAATATACAATCTCACTAATTTATAAAGGGGGTGGGAAATGATTACTAAAGTGAATGAGAAAACTCCATATTCTCTGAAGAGCGTAGTAAGCTCCCCTGGGGACAACAACCTTCCAAGTTCTAGGCCTTATCTATGAATTCCCAGGTCCTACCCCCAAGCCTAGAAATCATGATTCAGAAACATCGCTGAGCACTTTCTGTGTGCCTAAGCCTGGAAGGGCCTCACAGAGAGCTTAAATACACTTAAGAGGAACAAATGAAAGATACTAAATTATCAGAACTGCTTTCGCATGATACAGGTTAACAATCAAGCAGAAGTCAGACCTGGATTCAAACCCTGGTTCCACTATTTAGCTGTGTGACCTTGAGAAAGTAGCTTACTCTCAAGTCTCTGTATTTGTCATCCATAACAGAGGGATGATAACACCTGTTGTAGAGGGACCACAAGGGATTACACCTATCAGATGCTCAGAATGGTGCCAGGTACACACAAACACTGTTGTTCTTGCCTAATAAAAGTTTTAAAAACAGATTTAACTCATGAAGGGAAAAAAGGCATGGCATAAAAATGAAGCTGAAAAGATGTCACTATTGCCCCTACCACAACAGAAGATACGTGCTGATGCTAGTTTGTTAGGAAGGGGAAGTATCTTCATTCACATCTTCTGCCTTGGTAGAAGCAATTATTCATTTCAGCATTCGGGTTGCCACCAAGACAAAGAAGATCCACTTCACCAAAGCAAGTGAAAAACAGACTAGGATCACGCAACTCTTCAGGGTTCAGTTAGGACCTCAAAAGTGCAGCACACTTTGCCTGGTCCACAGACCACATGCTGTATTATTACAAAGGCTGCTTCCACGGACAATAACACCATCAGTACATGTATGAAATAAAAAGGTTAAATTGCCTCTAAGAGACAAAGGGACAAATAAGCAGATTGAATTGTTCTTTACTATAATAGGTTGTTTGGAAGGTCAGCTAGTAAGCAAGAAGCACAGACATATGGCCTTAACTTAAAAGGAAAAATCACCAGTTTATTAGGGTAAACAAACAAATAAAAAAAAATATCAGCAGCATTGATTTGTTGAGAATTCTGATCTAAAGCTTCACACTGCTATAGATGAGCTGATGTGTAAACTGTCCCACTTAGCTTCTCATGCCAATCAGGTAAATACCTCACGAAGGCATCTTCTCACTATGTCAAGTGAATCAACCAGCAGGGGTTCTGCATCTGTTACCTGCTCTTCCTTAAAACTTCATAAAGGACAATGGGTTATAAAATACTATATCTAGATTTTGATTACTAGTTCTGATTGGGGAAAAAAGATATTGATAAGAGATGTATGACATTAGAAGGCAACAGAAGTAAATATTGAGACCTTATGCTTTGACATTTTTATATTTGAAAGACCAGTTACATACTTAGAGTGAAATAACAGACTGCTGCAGTCCACAGTTCCACAGAATAACTTCAGGCCTAGGTATAATGATGTCTACCTCTTACGCTTATTAAGAGGAATGTATACATGTCTATTTTAGAAAAAGGTAAAACTACTAAAACTAAAAAGAAAAGGTAAATAACATATCCCATAAAGGATACATTTATTTTGTTTTGTTTTGTTTCCTGAATCCTTGAAACTCTTAAAATACAAATTCTGAGAGGGATGGGGGAATGAGCAGCCCCTACTGGCGCCTGACTGATGATCTGAGGTATGGTACTTACTACAACTTATGGCAACCAATTTTTTGTCCTGGGATGGCATCAGGTCACAAACATTATTAATTAGCCCATTGAGGCCAGGCAGAATGAAAATCTCTAACAATGAATGTCATGAAGTTTTTTGTATTTTGTTGTACACCTAAGCAATTTATCACTGCTTTAAAGAAAGCTTTGGAATGACTTGTTTAACAAAAACATGGCTAACATCTTCATTCACGCTGCTTTTTAGATTAATGTTATCATCCCCAAACTAAGAACACTTTAAGTGTCCTAAACATTATCATGATTTTACATTTTTTCCTTCTTTGAATTAAATCATACACAATCTAATCTCAGGCAAAATTAAACAAACTGTAGAAATTCAATGAGGGAGGATAAACTCTACATAACTCTACTTTTAAACAATTAACTTTGGCTAAGCTTCATCTTATGTTAGAAATTACCACACAGATGGGCTTCCTGGCAACAAGTGATCATAAAAGACAATAGCACAGAGTGAAGTGGTGCTTTATTCCTCTAATATGTAAAAACTGGAAATGGCCAAAATTCAAGCATGCAGAGGGGGACAACAAAGGGTAACCAAGGAAAAGGAAAGAAGAAAGGATCACAAGGACAGTAGAGGAGGAAAAGCAGGTCATTCCACCTAGCAGTGTCTGGGACAAGCATGTGGAGCAGGGAAAGGACTCTTTGCTCCGAGAGCCAGCGCCTACATGTACTCACCAAGTGGAGGGAAGCCCCGAGCAGGGCTTGTATCTCGGCTGCTCTCACGGCTGGTATCGCGGCTGCACCCCTGACTCATGCTGGGTCGAGGGATACGGCTGCTCCGTGCTAGTGTGCAGCATGAGGGGTTTCAGAGAAGGTGAACAAGTTTAATGAAGACAGAAAACTCATAAAACGTCAGTCACATTCTGTTAATGTAATCATGACATTGTCCACGCAAAGGGTTCTGATGACTGAGCACCTACAGCTATCCTTGCTGCGGTCTCACTGACTGACGTGCCAACAGAAGGTCTGAATACTGCCTCAGAAAGCTGTGAAATTTTAGTATGAAGGTGAAATAACACCTAAATGTAAGAAATGAAAAGAACACTTTCCGAAGAGCAAAATGGCATCAGAAAATACAAGACTGAAAGCCTTTTAGAAATGACCAGTTTTTATAGCTTTAGTAAACTTCTCAAGAGGATAAAAGACCAAAGCCATTTTCATATACACTGGGTTCTCAGAAAGATAAACTTAGATTTTAGAAACAGAATAAAGGCTCTGGTCACTGAAATCCACAAACTTACCTAATTAAAAGAGGGTTCACTTCTCCCAGCCTGGCCTTTTACAAAGAGAAATCATAAGGTCTGACACAGCTAGAGAACCTATCCACTTTGAGAAAGTGTAGATGCTTCAAACATATTTAATTGACTAAAAAAACAGACATAGAGTTGGGATTGCTATCCCTTTATTTACTGGTCCCAACATTTAATTCCTTTTTCTAGGAGAATCCAAAAATTTGCCTATGGTCCCTACTCAAGCACCTTCAGTTATCCAGCCTTACGTGAGTCTAATAGTATGTGGACTGATATATCCAATTTTCATGTGAAAAGATCCCTCCACTGACCTGAGAACAGCCAATTACTTTATGAATAACTGGATAATTTTATTATACTCACGTTATAAAAATGGAGAACACAGTCACATGAATAGTCTAAGGTCTAACATAACTTGACCATAAAAGCTCAGAAAAGACCATGATGCCCTCCCCTCCACCCCAATTTAATCTGAGAAAACAGAAATTCAGTACTGGCAAAATACTTGGAAACAACTTGGCAATGAATGCCACCAACATAATAGTTGACTGGGACAACAGGTATTTCCATCATGAGAAAATCTATTACTTCTGGACTAGACAGAATTTTTTTTTTCAGAAATTTTGGATAAAATAAACTTGATTCACTGATATAAAAATGTGGCTAAGTTTACATCAGTGAATCGGTGAGCACAGTCAATTATTTTAGACCAAAGACAGATCTATCATATGGCCAAACCATAACAAGAATGTCCTAAAAACCAGAATCATGACTACCCACACCCCACTCTCCCAGATAAAGAAAGAAAAATACAAAAGTAAAAAACCAAAGCAGCTTCTGGCTGTGGTCTTTCTCAGGGGTAGAGTTGAATTAGAACCTAAAAACATATCAGTGACGCCCAAAAGTGAAGGTCTGCACTGGCCAACAAGGAAAGGTCAAGCACAGGAACACAACCTAAGTGATAGTCAAAACAGGGCTGCCTTTGGAATTCTCTAGTAATTCCTAAATTCTCCTTCATTTTTCACAGTGACATGGAAGCACTGAGTTTCTACTCAAAGTAGCTGTGACTATTTAATGAGCATTTTTTATAACATTCTAAACAGCTCCTACTATGAGGGCAAAAACAGCAGGTGCTAAATTAAGCCCTTAAAAGACTCGGGCATCTACTGACCTCATCAATGTAAGAGAAGATGCCTAGAACCCACAGAGCAACATTGCTTGTCCTTGCAGGGTCAATACCACTGCTTATTCTTGCAGGGTGAATACCATATCTAACTTATGAGACAACCCCCCAGGGCCACGCTAACTCGCTGGTTCAGCCACTTAGCCTCTCCAGTCTCAACCTCCCCTTAGGAAGATTAAGAAGAAAGTGTCACCATCATTTAAAAGAAAAGGTACTGTGAGATAAAGTACATGTGGTTAAGTACTCCTGACTTTCCTGAAGAAAGGCATACATGAAAATCTTTTCTATTTCACTGCCTACTCCAAAGCAAATAACCAAAAGCAATAAAAACAGTCCTGATAGTCTTTAACATATGTGCCTGCATAGTTGAGCATTTTCTTATAGTTTTTGCCCATAATTTTTACCCAGCTTCTACTCCCTTCCTTAAATTAACATACGTGCTATAGCGATGGAAAATCTCTACTCTCTTCCTGAGCCGAGACTGCTTTGTGAAGACAATAAAGGCATGAAAAGGGATAAATAAATATGATCTGAAATAACAATATCATAATTCTTAATATGGTTTACCTTTCTAGCATTTCACCCAAAAAAGTTCATTCACCCATTTGTGCTGACTGGGTCCTTTAATATTTGGCTAATAGTAACATACAGAAAAATAATTCTGTTTACATTCTTGTAAAAAAAAAAAACTGCCCATACAGTTGCTAGTTCTAATGTTGGGGTAACTTAAAACACAAGAGGAAAAAATACTCACTTATAATACCACTCCCAAAGACCAATCTACAAGGATTTAAAATAAGTACATAAATAAATGATTTTTACAAAGATAGATTAATTAGTCAAAACTAAAAAACAATTTATCAAATTAACTTGTCTCTATGGAGTGCCAAAACTGAACATTCTATGTAATAATATGCTGTGGAGAAGAAGGCATAACAGAGGAGGAAGAGATGATGAAAACATACGTGTTGTTTGAACTTCCTAAAAGCAGTACTCTAAGGTAGCCCTGGAGTCTTGTGCTTACATAAAATGCTGGGAAACCTTAAAAACCATTTGAATGGTTTTCGTTTCTTGAAAGACACTTTTAAGGAAGGACCCTACCAGATCTTAAGTACAAGAAGAACGGCGAAAAGTACCAGAAGTTAAAACATAAAATGTCTTTCTAGTCTGGATAGTTTCATATTTTGGTCTTGCACACAGTAATCTAATTTAACTGCTAAAACTGATTATTAACTTTTTAATTCTTTCAAACTATTTTAAACCAGAAAATATGAAAATATTTTAAATGTATATCCATAGAATGTAAGCTGCAAAAAGTCAAATGCTTTTTACAGCCTTTTCAATAGATGCAGAGGGGAACCAAAGGCAAATTTCAAAATATAGTTGCTATAAATGCTAGCTATTTATGTGATTTTGTTATTTGTCAAAGATAGGATAAAACACAAAATTGAAACAATTTACGAAGAGTATATTCTTCTATCTGGTTAAACAGTTTATGAAGAAAGCAATCACCAAGAAAAAAAGAGTAGCTTTGACATGATTTTTATCACAGATGAGAAATTTAGTTAAGAAATATTTCAAACAAACAAAAAAGGTATAGTTGAAACATAATTTGTAGGTAACTAAAATTAACTCACAGTACAAATGCTAAGACTAGTTTAGCTATAACTAAAACTATTAATTAGTATGGGGAATTATAGAAAATATTCTTTAAAAATGCTCCCTTTTATTTAAATATTTATACTCAAAGTTGCTATACAATGAACCAAATGTTTAGTCACATAGGCATATACCCAGTGTATACTAAATTATAGAAATATACAATCTATTTCTAAAAAATGTTAATATACCTGATACCCTATAAAATGGAATCTCTAAGATTACCATAGGAAAAATGGAAAGATATATTTTATTCATAAATATATATATATATATCTTTATATCTGTATACATGTGTATATTCTCAAAATGTTAAGAAATTTAAATAAAATATCTTCTTTAATCAAACTTATTTTTATGACCTCAAAACTTGACATATAACTAATCCCCATAGATGAGCATCAAAGAAATAATAATCTTCAAAATAATGTTTCAAATGAGAACTCTTTGGAAGGGAATAGGTTCTTATTTAGTTCTTACTGATGAGAGATATTTCATAGTACCTCTTTTAAAAGTTTATTAAATGTGCTCTTTTCAACTATGCACAACACAAACTTCATAGTTAAGGCTATGGAATACCAGGTCCTAGAGTTGTTATATAACTAAAGTTCATTTATTTTCCAATTACAAGAAGAAAGTAAAAATGGCATCTTTAATAAATATACAGAAAGTAAAAACTCCAGAAGGAAAAGAATTTTTAAAAGCATGAAACTAATCTGGATTGTCAAGACACATCCTATAATTTATATGAAAAAGGAAAGCTAAAACCTCACACCCAGACTGGAAATCAAATGCATCTTACAAACAAAACCAGATCCCAACACACACATACGTTACAGCATCAAATTTGAAATTTAGATATTCCAGTCATGATATTTTCTCTGGTTGCATCCACATTTCTTGTTATTATTACTGGATCCAAATAACTTGTCAGCACCATGCTACTACTGCCAATATAAAGTCAGTATTATACAGAATTAACAAAACCACTGGTTACATTTTTCACTTGCTTTGGGAATGTTAGTCTAACCAAATTCTATCCATTCTTTTTCTTAAATTTATGTCCCTGCCTTCTCGTAGCTCAAGCAGCCTTCAAGGACTTTCATGAGCTGGACCCTACTAGCTCTCTTCCCTGATCTCCCACTCTGCCCTGAAAAACCTTTCTTTGCTGTAGCCAAATGAATTAATAGTGGTTCCCAGATGCATTATGCTCCCTATGTCATCTGACTGCTTCTGCACATTCTCCTCTCTGCCCTAGACCCCTGCCTAATTCTCTCCTTACACTTCATCAAAACAGGATCTATTCTGGGGAGCCTCTCCTAGTAGGAGATCTGGAAGGATAGGGCAGAAGGATCTCAAAACACTCCTTTTCTATGGTCTCAGAGCACCCTGTCCCAGTATTTGTCATGATGGATACATTTTCGTCTCTAAGACTGTGAACTCTTTAAAGACAGAAGCTAAATCTATTTCATTTATCTTCTAATCCTAAGGTCTAACAAAGCACCTAGTACATCACAGTAAACATTCATGTAAAAGTTGTTGAAGAGATACACAAATAAATGAGAAACATAAACCAGTTAGACTAAAGAACACAGTCGTCTGATTTCACATCAATAGATTTTTAAGCTTAGAAAGTAAGTAAAAATAAAGGGAAACTATCGATATAGATTTTATTATATATCACAAAAGATTTCTACCTTTTATATTTAAAAAGTAGCATGTAAATAGATTTTAATAGAGGTAAAAGGTATTTTAAGCTGCTGAGAGTAATCTGTATAATTCTACATACTATTACAAAGAAATTCAATACTACAACAGAAAAATAGTATTATATATTTGGTTTTCATCTATTCCTAGTTTTCATATTTAAACAATTCCATGTTAATAACTATACATATTCTTTGACAAGTTTCACCAATTAGGTTAGGGAAGATCAGAATCAAAATAAATGTCGATCTACAAACTGCTTTTGAAAATTTATAGGGGTTATTTATTATTTAGTGCTAATCAGTATAAGAAAAATGTAAAACAATATTGCTTCTAATAGTAAAGTAAAATATCCTGCCCATTTCCCTGATGCTAATATTTTGCAAAATGATTCTAAAAGGCAAAAATCCTATAATGATGCAATTCTTTCTCATCAATTTGAATGGTAAACCCCATACATTTTTTAGTTATAACGGAAACCTGAACAAACTATGATCTATAAAAAGCACAAATTAAAATGTCTTACAACAGGGAAAATGACCTCTTCAGTTCAAAAACAGATCTCTATTTCCTGCATTAGAAAAATTCATTAGATTATAATTGAAATTAGCCAAGATGGAAATGGTGTTCCAAAGTCTTTGAAAATCCTTACCTAATCCTATTCGGTTTGGACTTGTTTCTCGGCTACATCCCTGACTTCTGGGAATCTTGCTTCGCTTTTCTGAAGATGATGTCACAGGTGGGCCTCTTGAGGAACCCCCAGCAAGGCCACTATAACCACTTCCCAACAATTTCCCTGGGGAACTTGATCGGCTGCCAGCTAAAAATGAAGCAAAACAAAACTGAATAATGGATATAATCAGGGAATAAATTATAGTAATTTCATAAGCCAGTTTACACATTAATTTACATCAAATACTAAGAGAATTTTATGTGAAAATAGCATTGTAGGTGATAGGATTAATTTTTAAAAAACACAGTAGCATAAAAGAACATCAAATTATCATAAAAGAATGTCTATGTAGGAGAATTACTGGTGGAACACTACAAAAATGACTGCAAAATTTCTGATTCAAAAGCACAGGCTGAAAACAAGCAGCCTCCTTATAAATGCTGAAAGAACAAAAATATAATGAAAATTTCTTAAACATTAGTGACAGAAAAATGGATCAAAAAAACCTCCATTTACCTAACAAATGGAAGGGCTATGAAATAATGAGAAACATAAAAATAATAAAAATCACAAAATAAGATGGGAAGAATTAGCTCAAATATTGATAATCATAATAAATATGGCTAGATTAAACTATTAAAAGACAAAGATTCTTGGATTTTTTTTAAAAAAATGAAATCAAACTGTATGTTGTTTATAAGTGAAAAACGACATACCTAAAATAAAATAGAATAAAAACAGCATCAAGAACAAAGTATTCTAATACAAGAATTGTCCATGAAGACATAGTAACCATGAACCTTTATGCTCTAAATAACGACTTTAAACTATAAAACATAAAAATAATAAAAATATAGGAAGATATTGAAAAGGTCATACTTATACATCTCAGTAAGGCTAATAATTAATAAAAGACTATTAATTATTGACAAAGCAAGCAGTCAAGATTATAGATATATATAAACACACCTCCCACAAACACACATGTATATCTCAACAAACAAAATACACATCCTCTTCACCTTTCCACACAAGTATTACAAAAACTAGCTGTATACTAAGCCTCAAAGGAAATCTCATAAATCTACAACAGTAGAAATTATATAAGCCACATTCCCTGTGATGTATGCAAATAAAATTAGAAATTAAAACTAACAATATGGTGAGAAATTTTTTTATAGCTAAGTGGCCAGATACCTAAATAAACCATTTCTTAAGGGATAAAATTAGAGAAAACAGCAAATTTTAAGGATTATACCAATACACCCGACTGGCAGTCATTTATTTAGACAATTCCCTTAAGCAGACAAGGTAATAAAATTCTAATATGTAAAGTGCACACTATTATTTACCAGGTCTTTGAAATAACACTTAACTAAAAATTAAACACACACATACACACACACACACACATCATTCAAATAAATCACTACTTACAAAAATTCTTACTTTATGATTTTTAAGTACAACCTAAAGTAAAATTCATTGTAAAAAGCACCAATACAAATTACCATGAAGAATCCATCCCATAATCTATTAATTTTGCCCGTAACATTTGAGCACACAAATAAACTATTAAGTATTAAGCTGTGTAAAAGGAGAAAAGAAATCCATTTCAAACTCTAAAATGTGAACATACAGGAAAAAAAGCGGAAAGATTAACTAAGCTTATAATAAAGAGAGAAATTAATATTGTGCAAGGAACATGGGGTAACGGAGAATGCCAAAAAAAAAAAAAAATAGGCAAGAAGGGAAATGGCTTACCACCAGCAGGATTAGCAGATCTGGATCCTTGATTATGAGAGCGGACCAAAGAACGGGCAAAAAGTGGATTAAAAGACAATAACACAATACAGAAGGTCAGCATGCAAACACAACACAAATGTCTTTCTTTGTTCACAAACACATTAACAAAATAGCTATTTTTTCTAGGTCTTGATTCTCCTAGTCAACTTTTGTACTTATGGCTTAATTTATACATATCACACTATACTGGGATTTGTTTCTGATCTGTTCATGAAACACTTACAAACATTAATGTGCCAGGCATGGCACAGGAGGTGCAGAGTAGAGTAAGACAAGGGCCTCACCCTCCAGGAGCACATCTATTCTCTAGCTCCTAGCAACCTGAGAAGTGATGATTATATCTTACTAATTTGTGTATCACTACTGCCTTTAACAGGACTCACGGCAATAGAAAGTGCGTGCTCAATAAACATTAATAAATTGAAAGCAGCTGCTATTAACTAATTTCCTAAATGCCCTATGCCAAAGCCTTAAATATTTAAATATTAATCCTCAAATCCTTAAATCTTCAAATATTTAAAATATGCCAATTGTTAAGGGTCCCAAATATAATATTAATAAAATCTACTTACTATTAAACCATGACTGAATGCTAGTATATCTACATTTATAAAATATGTAAATATGCTCATAGTTACCTCCTACAAAAATAATTTTGAACTTATATGCATAAATTTGTGATTCAGACTTGATTATTTGTTGATGTTGTCTCCCTACCTGTGAATGGAATTTGGCAAGTAAAGTAAAACTCAAGAGTTTTTAAAGTGGAGCCCTAAGATGGGGAGCAGTGTCTTCATAAGACTGAAGAATTAAAGCTCTATCATCACCACACCTCACTCGGGAAGGGCCATTAAACTTCACCACCTCCTAAGCAGAGGACCTAGCTGGGGGCAAGGACCACGTAGAGGCCAATGCCAACACATAGCAGACATAAATGAAGAAATGTAAAACACTGTTCAACTCTCACTTTCTAAGAAAGCAATAACATTGAGCAGCTTATGGTTAGACATTTTTTATTCAACCCAATTTCAACATATTGAAGTTGAAAGAAAAAGGTCCAAGGCAGAATACTATATGCATTTGTGACTCCAGGCATCACTAAGAGTCAACAGAATAACCAGAGCCCGGATACTGTTCCCCAGGTTCTAGAAGCTTCTGGGCCACACCTGCACAACCTGTGTAGTGTTGTGCAGAAGCATGAGCTTCTCTGTCAGACAAGCCTGGGTTCTGTAGCCTCATTGAAGGCAGCAATACGACTGACTGTGCACTTTCCTTACAGAAAGGATAGAAACTCATTTAACCTAGGGACTACAGTTATCAAAAGGATGTGGAGAAGTATCTAAATTCAGAAGGAGCTGAGAAAAGGCATTCAAAATACTAAGAGACACCCTAAGGTTCGGCCACAGACTAAGTACTCTGCACAAGAGGGCGGACACACATCGGCTGAAGAGTGCCGCGCTGAGGGGGCACGTGCTGCTCCTAGGGCCAGGGAACTTCTCCACTACGCTCGCTGTGCCCAGGAGAACTCTGACACCTAGCTCCACTCTATATGTACTGAGAGGGAGCAGGGGCTCAAAGCCATACGTGGCTGGGAACTGAGACACCAGGGTTGAACCCTAAGAATGGTAAGAATACATTCATTCCATCTGTGGCTGCTTTCATGGCTCAGGCTAACAAACCAAATGACTCAACATATACAGAGAAGCAATAATGGAGGCAAGGGCAGCTGTGCAAAGCCAAGAGCCCACACTGGCAAGAAAAAAGGAGCAGGCTGCGATGTTAGAACAGAGGGTTAGAGGGGAGAGCTTTTAATGGATTTACTTATGACCACTGGAAAGAGAATTCAGCATTAACAGCCATCTCCCCAGATAATGCTCTTAAATTACATTGAAAGGATTGTTTATCAATAGAAAAATGGGTCACGGTCCACGTATGTTTCAACTGGAGAGGCTTGAGGAGAAGGAGAGAAGTACATTTTAATGTTTAATGCTTAATGAGAAGAAATTTAAGCCACCTGGACGGAAAACAAAAGTAGACCTGAATACTCCCATTTTGTGAGCTTCCCCAACAAGCATCAACGTTACTTACAATATCTTAGAGTCACAGAAATGTGTTTTTCCCTGAAGTCAATAAAAATACTGTAAAATTTTCAACTGTAAAACTAAAACAGAGAGCATAAAATATACTTCTTACGCTGGGACTGTGAAACCACTTTAGCGCGACTGCGGCCTCGACTATCAGACGGTAAAGAGGCGACATTGGTGGCACTCCCAGAGTTCTGCCGTCTCGTGCGGATTCGACCTGGAGGATACAGCAAAAACAGTGTTTCCATGGGTTTTCAGTTAAGTGCGACCTACACAAAAGAACAACTTACACCATGAGCAAGGGACACTGACTGGCCACCTACAGGGAGAGCAGGTCTTCCCCACGCGATCCTAACACGTTTCCCCAGGCGCACGTGCACCTGCTCTGTGCGCACGATCGGCACACACGAATTCAACAGGTACCTTAGGAACTCCTGAGAATGACTCATGAACTTATCAGATGCTTATGTTTCAATCATTTTAGCATCTATTTTCGGATGAGGAGGTGATATCCATTTGAGGATTTGTTTTCCACACAATTTTTTTTCAGGTTAAATTCTCTATTTTTTATTGTCTACAAAGCTGTCAACTTTCCAGAAACAGAAAATATTAGCTGTCATCTTAAGAAAAATAACTTTATAAGGAGAGTAAATGCAAAATACTCAGGAATCAACAAAAGCTACAGTACCCTGGCGAGTAAATGTGCTTTGATAGGTAATATTAAACTTCTATTTTAAAGCCATGTATGCCAGTAAATTTCTAGGCTGATAAAAGATAAAAAGAATAAATATTAGGAGTACCTAGAGAAACGATGACCTAAAAGCAATGCAAAAAAAAAAAAAAAAAAAAAAGCATGTTGTAGGTATTTATGAAAAGAATCTGCCACTCTAAGGAATCTGTTAACTCCAATTATTAAACCATGAAACCATAAAAGTAAAAATAAATTCAGAAATCCAAAATTATTGATGATCAGGCTAGTATGATTAGGGATTAAACTTTTAAATTCAGGGTTTCTGTGGTTCCAAAGGGGTACCAAAATGCCTCCCCTGCCATAATTCAATCAGATAAGCAATCTAAGGAAAACAAACCAATCTGAACCCCCAAATGGCATCTGATATTGCTCAAAAATCACTTCTACCTCATCATCTGAGAAAGCCTGCAGAAAAGTAATATAGAAAAGTAAATCTTAAACTTGAAAAAGGTTCAAGAATGAGAGGTAAGGGGCAATAAAGAACTACATTTAAAAAATCAAAAATAGAAAGAATTAATGACTTTTAATAGCAGTTTAAGGAAAGACACACAAATTATAAGATCTACACTAAAATTAAGAGCTATACCACACACACCCATCCCTCGATTTACGTGGATTATTCATCCATTCCATGCATCTTTTTACACAGAAGAAAACCACATAAAGAGCCCACCAGTACAAATAAATAAAAAATAAATGAATGAATGAATAAATAAATAAAAAATAAGCAAGCAAGCAAACAGGCCAGTATAAGTTATAAAAATATTTCACATATTTTCACAAAAAATGCTAATGAAAATTCAGAAACACCAAAATAAATTTTATTCACTGTGTCCATACTGTAATCAATCTCTCTCTTTTTTTTTTAATTGGCACAGAGTCACTATCTTCATCACTCAACTATTTGGAAGTACTACTTTGGTTTCATTTTATGTTTATGTTTTTGGATGACCTTTTTCCAATCCCATCTTTTGCTAAGTTTTCATAAATTCTTCAATATTTACTGCAAAAAATTTTAAAATCTTTTTGAAATTTTAATGCTCATTAAATGTTTGGTCAATATCTAGAACTGTAGTTTCCCGTTTTGCAGCCAATTGAAGAGCTTCCTAAATATTTTCTGGAATGAAAGAAACTGACTGGTTCAAGGTCACTGCCATATTCATCAGCAGAATGGGCTTCGGATAGTAAGTGAATTAATTCATTATCAGTTAATTCATGATTGACCAGTAATTTGTTAACATCATCTACATTCAAATTGTAAGAGCCTTCTTCTTGAAATTTATATAATAAATTAATAATAAATTATTTAATAAATTAGTAATAAGTTAATTCCTCTTCAGTTGTTGGAATCATATTCCCTGGTACAACTACTTCTGGCCATATTGCTTTCCAGCAAGCATTTAAAGTTGATGGCTTTATATCACTAAAAAGCTAAAGCAATATTCTTGATACAACTTAAAACTGTATGTATATTTATTCCAGGCTTCTGTAACTGTGATTCATTATCTTCAAGTTTATTTTAAAAAATCATTAAAATTTTGTTGAATGTAATTAATCTTAAAGGTGAAAACAATGCCTGATCTAAAGGTTGGACAAAGGAAGTTGTAGGTGGCAAATATACAATTTTCATATTTGGGATGTTCTAAACTGTGTGGATACCTAGGTGTATTGTCTAAAAGTAAAAGCATTTTAAATGGAAGACATTTTTCCTTCATATAATTTTCAGCTTCTACAGCAAAACATTTGTAAAACCAATCCCGAAAAACGTAAGTAGTCACCTGTGCTTTTTTTACTTGCCATCAAATGAACAGAATGATTAATAATTGTGTGTTAGTATCAGTTCTTTGTATGTTGCTGAGTTAAGATACTGTTTTTAAGAAAGAGTAATCGCCAATAATGGAATTGAAAAAGAAAGAACTGCATAAAATGAGACAGCGTAAATGGAAACTATGTATAAAAAGTCCATGTAAACAGGGGAATATTTACCACGTATAAAAAAACTCCCATTAAAAATTACTGTGTAAATCAAAGGGCAGGTGTATTACACTAAGAGTGTATATGTGTGAACTCAGAATCCTCACAACAACATATAAGTAATTATTCCTATTTTACAAAGGAGAAAACAGAAAAATGGGGATTAATTAATTTGTTCAAGATCACACTCCTGGTTTGGATACCTGTGCCTGCCTGCCTGGCAGCTGGCCTATGAGTGAGGACATTTTACTTTCCTAAGAAAGTCAATGAACTAAATCAAGGCAGTCACCCAGGCAACATGAACATGAAAAATTATTGAATTAGTGTCTTCTTTAAAATTTATTATAAAATATTCAGGTCATAAAAAGACTTTTAAGTGAACTAAAAGTCTTTGATAACATCCCCGTGTTCTCTACCTTCACCTGACACGTGATAACATAATCCTAAACCCAGTGTTCATCACTCTCTTATATTTCTTAATATTTTAATAGTATATGTATATATAAGCAAGAAATAGATGGTATTTTTTACATTTTAAATGTCTTTAATTATATCATAGGTTATATATTGTGCCAAAACTTACTGTTTTGCTCAACAATTTTTTTGTGTGTGAGGTCACCTATGAAATTGACTTTTCCGTAGGAGGTAAAGGAGAGATGTTTGTTTTTTCCATAAGACTAAACAATGTTCAAATCAATTTACTTAACCCCTTTCTTATTTATCTACAAAGCCATCTTCATCATTTACCAAGTACTTACAGTATATGTAAGCACTGTTTTAATCAGATAGTTACTTTTCAGTGGAAGGGGGATGGAGTTTAAGTACTGACTTAAATTATTTAATGAGCAGTCATCTCATACACACAGTTTCTCAGCTGTCTAGTCTGTTCTGATAGTCCCCATGCCCACACCTATATAACATCACAATGTTTGTGATAAGCTTTTTTAAAAAAAATCTTGCTAGTTGAAAGGATAAATCAATCCATGTTTTCCTAAGGCACTTTGCTCTCCTCCACATGCATTTGAAGATCCAATAAGACCTGTTGAAATCCTAACTGGTATTATGTGGAATTTGGGGTTAATTTAGGGAAAAAAGACAGCTTTATGATAATGATCTTTCCCCTCATTAATGTTTTCTTTATTTCACTTTCTTCAATGTCTTTCAATAAAACTTTACATTTTTCCAAGTCTCAATTTTTATAGACTTAAAGGTGCCTTATTTTTATTACACACAATATAGTTTATTAAATTTTATTTTCTAAATTGTTTATGAATAATAATGTAATTAATCTCTACATTTTGATCTTAACTCTAGGAACCTTGCTTAACTTTTATAAATTCTATTAACTTACATGTAGATTAATAGGGGCTATTAAATAAAATATCATCTACAAATAAGACTAAAGGTTTTTTTCCCCATTCAAACTATGCCTTTTCATTTCTCTGCCTTTACCCTGCTGTCTTGGACACATAGTACAATGCTAAAGTAAAGCATGAAGGTGGTTTTTGTTGCCTTGAGCCACATTTTAAAATGTATAATCCTGGATTTCACAAAAAGTTTGATATTTAGACAGGTTAAGAAAACTTCTCTTTCCAATTGCTAAGAATTTCTAGCAAAAATGTTTGCTGAATTTTTTAATGCTTTATCTGTATCTTCTCAGGTAAGAGGATCCTTTTCCTAAATGTGCTGAGCTAAAATCAATAAGCTTTTAACACCTCAGCTAAATATCTACGGTCATGATGTACACACACACACACACACACACACACACACACACACACACACACACAGAATTTCTACACTGTACCTTATCTGATTCTAGCACCAAAGTTACACCAGCTACATAAATCAGCTACATAAACCAGCTACATAAATCAGTGTGTAAGGCTAGAATTGTCCAATGCTTCACACAACTTATACGTATAGCCAAGAGAGTATGGTAGGGATTCGGGGGATATCTTTTCTGTTTTAATTAATGAATTACTTTTGGGTGGGGATGGAATTTTAAGTACTGACTTAAATTATCTGATGAGTAGTCATAACTACACATATTTTCTGTTTCTTCTTAAAGTTTTGTTTTTTCTAGAAATTTATACAATTTGTTTTAAAACTAACAAAGTTGTCATCGTTTTCTCCTAGTACCTTTTAAAGTTCTACTGACCCACACTTATGCGTACTTTATTAATGTTAATAATTTTTGTACCTTTTCTTTCAATTGACATTTCCAAAAGTTTGCCTATTATTTTCAAAAAAATTTATATTTCTTAATTCTCTCTAATGAATGTTTAATTCATATTTCATTAACTTTTATCTTTATTATTCCTGTCTTTTGGTTTATCCTGTTCTTTTCCTATCACACTAGAAACAAACTCCTAATTCAGTTTCTCTTCCAATATAAACTTAAGACTATGAATTTTCCTCTAAACACTGTTTCTGCTTCGTTCTAGAAGGACTGATATGTGGTTCAGTGTAATGAATTGATTTTTTAAAAACTACATTACAACTACATCTCATTTGCTAATGTTTTGCTTTAGAAAAATTACCTGGATCCATACTTCACATGTTATACCAAGAAAAACAGCAAAGGGACCTAAGATTAAAATGTGAAATAAGAAATCATAAAAGTTCTAAAAGAAAACATGGGAGAATTCCTTTGTAACTTCTGGTGGAAAAGTCCATTCTAATTATGACTTAAAATTAAAACCCATTAAAAGATCGACAAACGTCACTAAACTTTTTTTTTATAACTGTCACAAGGCAAAAAAACAAAAACAAACACTATGGCAAATACAAGAAAATGAGAATTGGGGAAAATGACTTACAACTCATATTGCAAAGGGCCAGCTCCAACAAACCACTGCCACACCCAATAAAGAATGGGCAAAGGCTAGGAATAGATAGTAAACAAAAAACAGAAATGGCTCTTAAATGTACGAAACAGGCTTCAGTTTCACTCATAAATTAAAACATTAAGAATGCCATTTGTCAACTATCAGAGTGGCAAAAATCTAAGAATTTGCTAATATTCTGGCATGCAGGAAAACAAGCACTCTTCATTCATTGCTGGTGGGAGTGAAAAATTAGTATAGCCCTTACAGAGGGCTATTTGGCGATTATAATTACAAATGCATGAATTTTTTAAGCCAACAATTCCACTTTGAGTCATTTATCCTACCAATATACTTGCACCAATGCAAAACGGTATTTGTAAGTTATGGCAGCACTGCCTGAAATACAAAACTCTGGAAACAACTCAAATTTCTATCATAAGAAGACCGGCTCGTTAAGGTTAATCCATACATGCCTTTTGTCTTGATTTTACATTTTCCTTTTACAGTTCTTTCTTTCCTTCATTTCCTTCTTTTGTCTTAAATTTTTAGATATGCTTTACTATCTTTGAGGTAAGTCTTACAGATTAAAATAATATTATAAAAACTTCTATTAAATCTTAATACGTTTAAAAAGATGGAATAATTTTAAGGCCACCTGTTTTTAAACTTTTTATTCTGAGATAACTGTAGACTCAGACGTAATTTTAAGATAGAATACCTGTGTGCACTTTACCCAGTTCTCTCAAATGGTAGCACCTTACAAAACCATTGTACAAAATTAGACACAGGATATAAACATTGATATATGTCATCAATCTTATCCAGATTTCCCCCATTTTATTTGTATTTAAACTCTGACATTCCTTTGTGCGTAGTCTCTTTTCACCTCTGGCTGCTCCTAACATCTTTTTAAAAAAGTCTTTTAAATCTTTCTGCAATTTCACTATAATGTGTTTAACTGTGGATTTCTTTTTGTCTTGCTTAGGATTTACCAAGTTTTTTGAATCTGTAGTTTACATCTTTCATCAGTTCTGAAGAAATCTCAAAGATTACCTCTTCAAGTATTGTCTCTCTCCAGTTCTCACTTCTTAAATTCCAATTAGATATGCTTAACATCTGTACCATATATTCCAACTCTATCCTGCACTATACTCTGAACAATTTTTCCTCTTAAATTCCTAAGTTCATTCTTTAGCTACTTTGATTCTGCTGCTCAATTTACCCATTGAGTTTTTAATTCTAATAAGTTATTATATTTTTATTTCTGGAAGATTCATTTTTATTTTTCAAAATCAGCTTGGTCATTCTTCATAGTCTCTTCCTCCTACTTCTTTAAATATTAAGTCAACAAAATGATTACAGTTCACCCTTAACATGAGGTTGACCTGTGTGGGTCTACTTATACGTAGATTTTCTTTCTCAACAAATACAGTAAATGTAATTTCTCTTATTATTTTCTTAACATTTATTTTTCTCTAGCTTACTTTATTCTAAGCATATAGTATGTGATACATGTAACCTACAAAATATGAGTTAGTCAACTGTTTATGTTATTGCTAAGACTTCAGGTCAACAGTATAGTATTAGTACAGTTAGCCCTTCACACTCGGAAATAACCAACCACAGACTGAAAGTACTGTTTTCAAATCACAGTTGGTTGAGTCGTGGATACCAGGTCTAGTTAAGTTTTGGGGGAGTCAAAAGTTATATATGGATTTTTGACTGCACAGAGGGTTGGTGCCCCTAGCCCCAGCATTGTCCATTGGTCAAATTTACTGTCTTGGAATTTTATAGGAATTTTTTAAGATCTAGATTGAAGTTAAATTCTTCCAAAGAGGATGTATGTTTGCTTCTGCTAGTGTCCTGTGAACATAAATAATCTACAGCCACTTTAAAATAATTTATCTATTTGGGTTTCTTGGACTATGAAGGCAGCATACACATTCTGAAGGCCCAACAAATGGTTGCAAATTCTCAGGAGAGATTACTTCCCATTCTACCCAGTATCAAGGTTAAGATGGGCAAAATTCCCTCTCATCCTCTTCAGTTTAGCAGAGTTAAATTCTTGTTCATCAGTGATGATGTAGGTCTTGGTGGGTTCTGGGTTACTTCCTGTCCTCCATGACCTCATCACTCATCAGAGCAAATCAAATTCCAGAGTCTCCAGGAGTCAGTCGAAAGCCTCAGGGTATAAGCCAGATTTGGCCCTCTCCTGCTAGGGCTTCTTGCTTTTGCTCAGCTTTAAAGAAGTGTGGGTTTACTGCTTTTATACCAGATCAGTGATTTGATCTCAACGGGAAAAACAATCACATCACTAAATTCTGCATATTGCTAAAAATGCAAGTTACTTGTTTCTTTTAAATTTTTAAATATAGTTATTTTATAATATATTAAAGATCCATAAAAGTCATAAAGGATAATGTTTTTCTCTGCCACTAACTAATTATAGATGTAATTCTGGACTATAAACTCCTATTTGGCATATTTTAATCTGTGGGAATCCTGAAGAACGAGATTTGAGAGTGGCTTCCTCTGTAAAAGCTCCGTGTTCATTCTTGTCAGGTACCCTTGAGGGCTACAAATGCAGACCACTTTAATTTATCAGCTTGGGATTTCCCAGAAACCACAGACAAGGAAAACGAAAACTACAACTTTCATGACAAGACAGCTTAGTTCCACATTAGAGAAGCTGTTTCTTCCTCTGTCCAGGACAAAGTCAAGAGAGAGACAATTGAAGATAAAGAGCTTGTTTTCCTAGTCCACGTTTTCATGCATATATATACAGCACCTTAACAAAACTGGCTTAATACCAACTCTTAATTTTCAAGTCTCACCTGGGGTGAGTTCAAGGGCTTATTTGTTTTCTGCCTGCTCTAGGGACTCACATTAGTAACTAAGCCCTTGAAGCACCCTTAAAATCATTTTGGGGGAGAGTTTAAAGGGCCTCTATTATGTTGTACTCAAAATGTGTTTCTTTTATAGAAACAGGTTTTGTTTGTATTTTCATTCTATTAAGTTGGTATTATTACTATAATTGCCTATATATGTTTTAAAGAGATGACATAAAATACTCTGTGGTCTTTATGAAAAACAAAGTCTCAATAAATGCAATGTATAGTAATAATATACTTCAGTTCGGTATTATGACTTGTTAATGACATTCATATTCATATTGTGTTATGACAGAAGTAGATGTGAAAAAAACAATAGTCATAAGTAAGAGAAGTAGAAATGAGATATTAGAGAATTATGCAACAGAAAAAAATAATTCTGCAGGGAGGGACAAGCACATCAACAAACAACCTACCTAGAGGAAAACAAAAAATTTTAAGAGGGGTGCAGTCATTGACTTTCATGAAATAAAAATAAGAATATCTATATCTCATGGCTTTTTAATAGCACTGATGAAGAATTACTTTCAATCACATTGCCATTCTCTTAGAAAAGCCCTCAAAATGGGAAATTAATACTGTGCACCTACTTTCATTACAGGAATGGTTTTCCCATATTCTGTTTGGCCTAAGACAATTAAAATAAACCTAGATAGCCTCACATCACTAGGGTTTTTTTGTCCCCTATATGTTTCAAAATGTCAGCCATTTCTAAATTTAAGAAATTATAAAAACTAAATGTTTCTTAGGTAAATTTCAACTCTCATCACACTGGCACATTTTGGCATACGCATCTGTTTTATGACTTATTGCTTGCGGGCACCATTAAACCAACCACACACATAGCATTTTTGACAGAATCAAAATTTAGGAAGTGATTAGTTGTAAATTAGGCTCCCTACAAGTACTCCCCCCAAAAGAATAACTTTCCTCATATATTTTAAAGATAAAAGTAAAAGAAGCTTAACATTCTTTTATTTCTACATAGACATACATACTTTTCATTGTATAAAAATGAAATCACTTAAAATTCAGAGTTCTTAGACAAATACATAGCAATACCAAGTGTTTCATTTCTCAGGAACTCAGTAACGTCTAAGTTCCTTTTCCTGAAGAGTGGAAAAGGCTACACAGTTTTTGTGTAATCATAAAATCACTAATAGTTCAGCATCGTCTTTGACTACACTCAAATAACACATGATTACCTATTCCTTGAAATTATCAGTAAATCATCAGTAACCACAGGTACCTTCAAGTATTGTAACCCTTCACTTTATTTTGGAAAAAAAATTGTGAACAACACATTTCCTAAACATAGTAGTTAAAAAAAAAAATTAGATGAGAGTACATTCACTTGTCATACAACTTCAACATCTAGTCATAAACTTTCTCTTGAGCAGCATAATAGAATAATGTTTCCTTCTTCCAAATCCCAAAAATGACACACTCAAAGATAACCTGGAAATAAAACTTCTGCCCAAAGCTGAGCTTTTGATTCTTCACAAAAAAATTTTTGGATTAGTCATAAATATTAGAAAGGCAACTTGATGCATATGAAAAATAATTCCCCCAAAATATGTATTTTTTCTCAATTACTATTATAATGAAGTTCCCAGAATTCAAATGTATTGTCTGAATTTCAAATTTAGAGCATCAAAGTACTGATTCAAAATCATCTCTTTGCCTCCTAATAATGTTAGTACCTATCTCTTCTTGTCTTAGGAGCTAAATGGTAAAATATTTAACAGACTTATTAACAAATTTTTTTAAGGCCCATGATTCTAAAAATTCAGACAGGCAACTCATGACAAGACACTCAGTGATATTTACAGCTGCTTTTTTCTAATAACCACCTGCGGCTTTTCTAAGCGTAACTGCCAAGTTTCATTGCTGCGATAAACAAATGGCAGCCTAGCCTTGCTTGAGTTTACAAGTCTTCCAGGGCGTCTCTTCTCTCTCTCATTATTGCTCAAGGCTCTGACTGGTCAGTTCGGCAACAGCCTGCATAGCCCTGGAACACAGAGACCAAGCTCACCAAGCTCCCCTCAAGAAGGTTCTCTTCTGCAGACTCTGAATGCTATACAATTAAGGACCACATATCATTCTCCCATTGCCCTACCAGAAGGAGAACCAGAAACAAACTCCTTGTTCATAGTCTCTTGCACAATAATAATGTAAGCAGACTTCTGATCTTGCTCTGGCCTGGTAAAAAAGAAAACTTAAAAAAAAAAAGTTTAAAATTCCTAGTCCTGCCTAAATAACAGGCCGATTATAATCCTGTTATGTAGGCATATGAAATCAGGGCATTAGGGAAAAAAAATAAATACAGTTTCCCACATACGGACCTCACTTTCCATGTCACCTACATACATTATTGTAATCCACCCTCTATATTCCCTTCCATCCAGGCTGAAGAAATACTTAGTTTCCCTCTGGAAGAAGAAATGTAAAATTACTCGTAACAGCTAAAAAATGAAAATCACAACTGGCTTCAGTCTTCTACTATCACAAATGAAGTCCTCATCGTGACACGAGTTTCTTGTCCACCTTTTCATTTCTGGAAGCTTTTCATTTCACAAATTTCTCTGACTCCGATAACCCCGAGACTCACCGGTGGGGCTCGTTGAAAGTTCAGATTTCCCTGCTCCTTCCAAACTTAATCGGAATGTTCAGGGTAAGGACGCCAGCCTCTGTTCTTTTAGCAAGCATCTAGGTAATTTTTATGATAATTTTGAAGAACACTGATCTTGAGACTATACTCATCTTAAAAAAACAAAATGCCATTCCTAATTTTCCTTTATGAGTTCCTTAGTAGTAGTATACAGATTAAAAGTACTGTGAACTACAAACATCAAGATAAAATCTAGTCTATTTTGCAGGCCAGTCTTTCACAGTGGCTAAATAATACAGGGAAGTAAACTAGCAGTTCCTAATTGTTAAATCATTATTCTGAGGGTTGGTGGATCTAAGCCACTACCTTAAGTAGACGAGGTAACTAAATTCCAGTTATGTGAACATAACTTATTGTGCCTTCCGTCCAGAGACTTTGCAAAGGGATGATCTTGTCTAGCACGTGATTATCAAACACCTGTACAGACTGGAATATCTATGTCTAAAATTCAAAAGGCAACGCAACACAGGGAAGACCTTGAGAATGGCATAAAATCAAAACCCAGTGGATCTGGATGTATGTGTTTTTCTCACCATGCTATATCCTTGTGTGTAGTAGAGAACACAGCACAGAGAAGGCATTTGATACACAATTGAGTGAAATAATGAGAGCAAATAAATGAGTGGGGTATACGCTGGTGATACGAAAATGGTTTTGTGTAATTCGGTAATATCTTTAGGGGTGATAAATGAATTTTGAAATTTATATAAATTACCTGATTAAAAAAAAGGCTTTAACCTGAATAATGGACACTGAAATTTATTTTCAAAACAGGAAAGCAACTCCTGAGAGGCCAACAAAAGCACAAAAGTAAAGAGAAGGAAATCAAAGTTAAGGTGGTGCTTTAGGAGTAATAAACTGACAAGCAGCCAGGAGGACAGTGGCACACAATGTCACAGCAATACTCCTCCCCTGCGTGGGTTCAGAGTTGAAAATCTGTACATACAATGTACTTAAGTGCCAAAACTCACAAGAACAATGACAGAACAAGAAAGGAGGGAGAACTCAGGTAGAGGTAAGGTAAAAACCCAGTGGGAACAGAATGAAGAGTGGAAGGAAGAGCGTGCAGAGTCTCATGCAGGGGACCTCAGGGAGACAGCGGGCAGGAGGCAGCTCGGGGAGGACGGAGGACCGGGGGAAGGGAGACACACCTCTATCACAGGAACAAACCGCTTACCCTCTGCTTTAGTGGCAGTACCGTCTTTAAGCAAATTAAAAAACAAGGGAAGGGATAACAGGGAACAGTTAGTAACATTAAAAAACTTAAAAAGCAGAATGTTATTAGCTACTTAAAAGGCAAAAGTACAATTTAAAATAAAATTAAAAGGGAAACGAGTTCAACAGCAAAGCAGTCTGAAGCAAGTAAAAGTGCTTTATCTTGAAATCAGCCTAGCATCATGTGCTCTTTTCTTTGGAAAAAGACACAAAAAAGGTCAACCCAGGACAGAGTCTCAGTTGATAGTGATTTTTTTCTTTTAGATAACCCTCATCCTTTAAAGAGTTCCTTTTTCTTGGAATAAGTACCAGCAGAAGGGAGTGGGGACAGGGGAGACACAGAACTATAAACTACTAAAGAGTCACTCAAAGGGCAGAGGAAGGTAAGACATTCAGAGAAGCTAGCTCTAGCAATGCCTATCCCAACTACATGTCAGCAGCAAAGCTGTACAGCGTGGTACCTGAGTCAAGGCCTACGGACTCCACATCTTCCCTCATGTGTCTGGACTCTAGAAGTTTGGAAAAGGATCGTCAGCTTTAATGCTACACTTCCACAGACATAATGCATTAACCTAAGCAGTAACTACGACGACTTCTCAATAGGATGTTATATTTCGGGTGTTTTGTTTGTTTTCTGTTGTTTTGGACACAAGGAAAGTTAAAGGTTGAGTGGCCAGGAAAAGGTAAGAAAAGTGGGAATACTCCAGTCTTATTATTTGAAGAGGTAATACTGGGCTGAAAGTTTATCATCAGTGATTCTAAAAGGTCAGTTCTATCTCAAGACGGAAAGACCTGGGTGCTAGCACTAGGGAAGTCTACATGGCAATTTAAAATACCCCAAATACTCACAGAAAACAAGCTGCTGAACACTCTAAATGCTGGTTTCTACTCAAGTTTTCTAGCTATGAAACAAATACTATTTACAAATACTCAAGGTGGGTTAAATGTATTGAAACACAGTAAGCAATTTAAAAACTGAACTAAAAATAACAGAACTCTTCCAAGCAAAGAAGAGTTCTGACTTCCCTCTCACTCAGTTGACACATATCCACATAATTATCATAAAAACTCCAACGCAATGTTACAACAGTTAAATGGTAGAAAACAACAGCTCCTTTGGGTTTCTTCCCAATCTGAATGTATCCATGTCTGTGTTATGTCCACAGAAAAAACAAAACTGATTTAACAAACATTCCAGAATAATTTAATAATATTTCCAATTAATGTTTCTATCATAATCAGTTTCTTTCCCTTTTATATAATTCATTTATCCCACCATATATCTGACTTAGGTGGCTATTACTACAACTAATTTGTGAGTAGAGAAGACAGTCTCAAAAGTTCCATGGCCTCCTCAAGGTCACCAAGCTAATGAACAGCGGGCCTAGTTATCTTCTCTTGCTAGTCTCTAACTACACTTCAGTGTGCAAAACATTTTTAGAACATTAGTTTTAGAACTGATTTTGGAATTAATTCATAAACCATGTAAGTAATATGGTCTCAATGTTTCATGAAGTTTAAACTGTATTCATCTCCATAAAATCCAAAATAAAACTGATAAGTCCCCAAATTTAGGCTTTGGATGATTTTGCTCTAACGGTAAAATGAAAGAAACTATCAGCCTTACATATAGCAGGTGTTAAGTGTCTGCACAGAAATTAAGAAAGCAAACCTATCAACTGTCAGATATTAATCCTTTTGAAAAAAACCTTTTAAATCTTTCAGGCTATCATTAAGAGTAAGCACATGCTCCTCACAAGGAGACACGTGGAAGGACAACACTCTTTTGAACAATATGGCTTCGTCGGTTCATAAGTCCACCACATTCTTCTGTTGTCATCCCTCTCCCCCTCCTGCCACACCTCCCTCACTCCAGTTATGTTCTCAAATTAGAAAATATGTAAATACAAAGACTATCTTTGGTGAACTCACTAAAACTCTACTGTCTCTGCTCCCACCAATGTCAAGAAGAGCCAGCTTTGGGGAGAAGGGAGGGGGCACAGGTGCTGGCTGGGCTGCCATGAACAGGAAGCGGAGCTGAGGGAAGGACATGCTCAGTGCCACGCACCACGCGAGCACCAAAAGGCTGCTGCTCCACAAAAGGGGGACACTCACCAAAGTAAGTGCAGAGTTACTTATACTTAAACATCACCCTGTGACAGCGAGCATTTCCTCAAATATGGTTTTTTATACTCAGTTAAATAAATAAATGTGAGCAGAGGAAAGTATCATCTCAACAGCAGAACCTGGGGGAAAGGTGGTGGGGGCCTGGTTACCTAAGGAAGCGTATGACCCTGGAGGCAGGGCCGCTGCAGAGCTGAACGGCGCGGTGCCTGAAGCTGCGGAGACTTTGGACTTGGCACTGGCTGCGGCATTCACATCAATATCACTTCGAGACCGCTGGAGGGAACCAGTCGTCGACGCGGATTTGGTGCTAACCGTAGACCCTTCAGTGGGAAAGGAGCACACGTTAATAAGGACTACACTAGACTTTTAAACGTACGTTGTTAAAACACATTTTGTTCTTCTTTATAACAAAGTTTCTCATGGTCACTGAAGACAAAGAGTCCAGGCTATGTTGAGGGAATTAAAAGTGACCACAACAATACACACCTGTTACATCTGTCTTCTTGTGAATCAAAGACCATAAACCTCAAAGAAATGGACCATATTTCTGATTAATATGAGAAGTGAAACAATGAAAAATTGTTTACATCTGGCCAGTGTGTTCATGATTTGGCAGAAACATGCACTGCTGCCTAGATGCACCCCTGTCCCCCCCTTCAGGAAACATTCCACTTTCACACCTCTAACGGCTACCAAGCTGCAGCTGCTGCTCAGAGCATCACAAGTTGTCTTCACTCTCTCTCTTATCAAGTGATCAGAGTGAAGGAGCTGCACTATTTGTGGCAGTAAACACGTGCTGGAGGGAGGTGTGCAAGAAAAGGTCACAAAGCTCAATTTCTGCCTGCTTAAGTTATCCTGATAATGTCTTCCTTACAGTTAACAGCCCCTGGGAAAGTGGAGCTCTGCTCGGAACAGTCAGCGCCCAGAGCAGAGCAGCACACTCGATAAACCTGAGAAGAAGCTGAGGGCAGGTCGCTGGCTTCCAGCACTGAGCAGCCTCTGGGAGCAGCACAGCCTACTATTTTTTTTTCTTTTTTTTGTCAGGTGCTGAGAAAATGTTCAGAAAACTGTCCTCCATCTCGGCTTTCAAATCTCCGCACCTCTCTCTAGGCCTCTGCTCCTCATCCATCTCCCCTCTCCCCCCAGCCTCAATCACAATGGTCCAGTCTGGGCACTGGCCTCACACCAGGAGTCTGTGCCAGGAGCACATGAGCTAGCGGGGCAGGGAAGAAAAGAAGAGGGGAGGGAGGGGGAAAGAGAGGATGAAGGGGATGGTGACTGCCTGATTCCATTGCCCAAGCTGGGGCCTGTGTCCTCTGTCCACCTTGCTTCATGCAAGCAGGGGAAGAAGGCTGCGCGCACCAAGCAAGCCAGTCAGAAGCCAGCAGGTCCTGGCAGGTGAGAGGCGATTGGTCAGAGCCCAGTTATGATCAGTGAGAACAGTTAAGCAATTCGTGAGGAATTAACAGAGGCTTCCTGGGGACCACAACCTCCACACTGTCAGTCTTACCTCTAGAGGTGGTACTTCCAGTAGAACTTCTTTTGGCGGAGAGTGGCCGACTAAAATAAAGGTAAAAGCCTATTATTAAATGTGCATTTTATCTGCATTAATACAAATATAATCTACAAATGGAAGTTATGATAATGGAGAATTATTTCAGAGTTTTCAGAATTTCTCAGGTAATTTGGGCCATAATCTTATAAACCCCCAAATTTCAGAAAAAGCTTTAACATCGTATTTTCGATGATCTTCCAAACACACTGAGAGAAGTCTTAACTAGAGACACCTTAGAAACACAGAGTAAAGACGATAATACTTAAGTTCCAAGTTTTGAATACCCTCTCTCTCCAAACTTATAAGCAAGTTAATACATACAGGTTCTTAGAAGACACTGAATAATTCATTTACATCACTAGAAAACTGTATTATTGGACTACCATATGAATTTAACTAAAAACTGCTTATGGTAGACACCAAGGCTACCTATTTCTTACCATTCCCGCAATATCTTACCTAGTACCAGAACCCACCTGAAGTAAGGGGGAATTATAATAGGCACATATATGTAAAAAACACAGCTAGAATTTACATTCTCATGCAGCAAATTTTTAAATATAAAATTTCACACTAATGAATTCCTTACTTCAGACTCTCCTGAGAGCTAGAAGAGGAGCGATCAGATTGCGGCAAAGACACGATGCTGTCCGAGTTCTTCAAGTGGGACTGCAGGGCCTTCTGGTAGGAGGACTCCAGGGTGTGGTATAAATGCTCTGCTTCTCTGCTGAAGTGACTGTGGAAACCCCAGTAGCACCTCGGGGAAAACACACAAATTCCTGTTATAGTCGATGAATCATAACAGGTATTTCACTGAGCGCCGGAGTACACCATGTAACATTTTCAAGGACTAGAATCCTCAGTTTACCTGCTCCTAGTAGCAACATGGTATAAGGAAGAGACTGAATAAAGGAGGACCGGATGAATCCTGACCTCACAACTTCATGGCTTACTGACACTGGGCAAGTTACGTAACTTCTCTAAATCTCAGCCTCATTTACAACTGGAAATTAGAGGGCCTAACTTTCAAGAAGACTGGAGAGCCTTAGGCAAGATGAGTTAAAACATTTAGAACTATACTTAAAACATGGGAGTGGGACTCATTAACACTAGTGTTTATCAATGCAATTTGACACTCATCAACTTGAAGTATTAAAACTGCCTTAGATAATATGTACAAAAGAAAATGGAAAGATGTTCAGGGCTACTTGAAATCTGTATTGCATTATGATTAAAGAACTAGAAAAAATGGGGAAGGAGAGAAAACAATATAAGCATAAAAATGCATAAGTAGATCATTAACAAATCCATTCCTAATAGTTTTTAGCAACTATTAATTAGGTTCCTTATTTTGGTAGGCACTACCCAAGATAAGATTGTGGTAAGCACTTCAGTGTCATAGTGAGGTCCTCCAAAAAACAGAGAAAACAGAGCACAAGAGCAACAAGTACTTAGATCAAGATGTATTAATACAGCTAAGTAAAACCACCATATTCCAGGCTAGTGAGAACAGATTTTAACTGTGTCAAAGAGAAGAGTTGGTCAAGTACAAAAGCACAGAAAAAAAACATTGCAGGTGCAAAACTGGCAGTACTTATCTATGTGCTGCCAGAGAGAAAGTCTTAACATGAAACGTCTGGTATTTACTGACCTATCATGACAACAAAAGAATTCCTAGGGAGGTACTGACTGTGGCTTATGGCGCCATAGCCACATGACTAGAGTGGAACCACTAATGGCAAAACCACCTCAAACGTGAGATAGCCACAGCAAGTTACCACTGTGATAATCCTGAGCATCAACTCCCTCCACCTACCCTCACAGTGCTTCACACTTCCCATCAACCACCTGATGCTTGCAAAGATGTGATCACAGGGAAAGGAGCCCCATGATGGTTATTATTATTCACAATAAAAAAAGTCAACTTGGATTATGGCTTGGCCTTTATAGGGCTTAATGAATATGAGAATACAGAGTATGCACACATTGCTTTGCTAATTCAAGGAATAAAATGTCTCATAAATTTAAAAATGACCATTCCGTTGTCTACCTCAGTCCTATTTAAGTTAAAATAATACAATCACTTTCAGGCCTGGGCACTGAACAACCTCCTAAACAAAAAACTACAGGAATAATTTTGAAATGGCCTTTTGGGGTCATATATAAAAGTCCTGATTAATGAAAAATGTTCATGTACCTTAATGTGTTTTTAATAAGGCAATCTAAATAATGCATCTGAAAAATAAAAGTGTGAACAGAAAAGTGGTGTACAAATAAACACTTACTTTCTGGCTTCTATCCTTGCTTCAGAAGAATCGGCGTCATGTATTCCCTTCTTTATTGTTTCAGCTAATACTGATATGTGTCTAAATATTTAGAAAAGAAAGTAGTAACAGTCACTAACATGTTTTATGGGGACGGAAACAAGTATGAGAAATAACTTCAAAATGGCAATGCGGAACTTAGAGCCTATATGCCATATGAGTCAACTAACATGCAGTTTAGAAAATCAGACACTCTTTGTAGATCCTCTAATTCTAAGTACCCACCCCCACCCTAACTGCCCTGATAACCTTACTCTCTGGAATTATGTTTTTAACTTCCACTCTAATAAAATTTCACTCTAATAAAATGTTTGACATGTTGTAAAGTTCTTCACAAACTATACAATATACCATTAAAAAATGGATGGCACAATATCATCATCTAGTTCTCCAAATTTAGAAAGAAAACAAGCACCTAAGATTGACAGAAACTAAAAATGGGGGGGGGGGAGAGAATCTCAAAATTAAGAGCCATGCTTCTTCAAGAATTCTGTCATTATCCTACTTTTTATGATGATGTGAAACCTACCATACACCAACCTGACTAAAGAGAAAACTATTGACTTCCTGATACAAAGGGGTCAAAAAAGGAAATTTTCAAATGACTGAAATTCCTTTAAGGACCTAAGAGCTACACTCTGCCTACTAAGAACAGCTTTAAACATTTCCCTCACAGAACTGACAGGACTGTCAAGCTCAAGCCGCAGAATCAGGTTCAACGAAGAGTTAATACTGGCTTTGAAGTTGTGCACACCTGCCCACATCTCTAGTCACACTAATGCATCAATCAATAAAATTCACTAAAGACTTCTACCAATATTACATGCCTCACATCAGTAGAAATAACAAAAGCAATCATGTGAATGAATGCTTAGATTCCTTCATTTCTGACAGAAAGTGGACTGGACTACTTGCTGAAGCATTAAATCTCAAGATGATTCAATTCAGAGGAGAAAATGGCAAATCAGATGCTCACCGTTCCAGTGAATGTGTTTGCCATTCTTGTAAAAGTAAATCTAAAAATTCAAAACAGCGCCTGAAATTATAAAGAAAAATATGTGTAACTTAGTAATTTGTATGTTAGTAAAAATAAAATTTTTTCTTAAGTGACCCAATACTACCTTTTATAATTGGTAAATTTCTTTTAATTTTTATGATTAAAAAACGGAACATAAAGATGGAATCAGAATTGACTGAAAACCAAAGCAAATGAAAAAATTAAGCATTTATAGTGGTCAAAAAGAAAAATCACAGAGAGATATTTAGGAACAGGATACAAAAGTTCCCTCCAAATCAGAAACTCGAGCTTCATGGCAACATTATTAAAAGGGCACATCATTCTCTTTACCACAAATAATCCATTAATACAGGATGTAAACATGCACAAAAAGATCAACGTACATTACAGAATCAGGCAATTGGTCTTTGCATTAATTCACAGAATGCCTTGCAGAAAAAAAGCAAAAGAAAAAAATCTGAAAAACAATGTCAAATTTTCCTGCTAGGATGGTCCTAAGTAATGCTTGAAATATACTTTTTCTAGCTACTACTTAGCTATTTTCCTCTCTTTAATCTTTCAACATCCTTTCTTGTGACCTTTCTTGGCCTGATTTGTGCACTAAAACAATTCCAGTCTCATCTCCTTTGGGTTATATCACCACTTTGGGTGACGTCCAGGATATCCAGCTTTGAAGGGGTAAATCTTAATAGTCTTAGGAAACCTCCAAGAAAACAAATCAAATGGTAATCTTTTTCTAATGACCAAACTTTTTCCATTATCCTCCCAATTCGAAACCTCAATAAATCTTTAATAAACCTTTATGGTAGATGCTAGAGATACAGTGGTAACCAAGACACATCCAGTGAGCAAGACAGTCAAAAAAGAGTTACCGCAGGTCGGGAGCACCAGGAGCTCTAGAAGCACACAAGAGAGCTATTTAACTCAGTCCTTGGGCTGGTAACAATAGAGAGTGGGGGGTCTGTAAAGCAAACTTTCTCCAAGGAAAGACCCTGGCGTACGCCCACATCATTTCCTCACTGTCACTCTCCCCACTCCTGCTCCAACCTAGGCCATGTTTATTCTATTTCTACCCTCTCGCCTGTATCATTTCCAGGTCTGACTTTTTTTGTCCCCCTTTTTTGTAATGTGTGTGTGTGCATATGTGTATATTTATTTATCTCTTAGGGAAAACAGCCATCGTTAGTGCTAATCCTTACCATAAATGTGTTAGAACAAAGTATTTTAGGTTTTATTTTCAACTTTTTAGATTGTCATACACAGAAGTCTATAATGTTGGCATTATTTAAACACGTTAATTAAGCACATCAAGTAAGAACTTATTTCTTTTCAAACAGCTTCAGTTTTCAACCCTCTTTGAAGCTTCTTGGGAATGTATCAGCTGGTTTTAATTACTGCTTTCTCTGAATTCATAAATCCATAATCCACATGCTGTAACTCACTCTCCCATTGCTTTGCATTATTGTTTTTAATCCCCCAACTAAATTATAAATTTCATAAAGGCAGGGAGACTGTACAATCCATTTCTTACAAATTCTACAAAGCCAGGTACAGGTTCAAACAGAAAAGCACACTACCTTGGTTATACTGCTCTCTTTGATTCTCTTTACCTTTCTGAAGGCAGAGGGACTGGGTCAGATGGTTCCTCTTACTTCTTCCAGCACTAAGACACATGGTTCTGACTGACACTCACTCTGACTAAATATAAGAACAGCAATCTGGGTGTGTTGCTCAGAAGCTGATGAAGGAGGTGGTATCTCTGTTATCACAGTGATTGTAGGTTGCTACTCACATTTAGCACCAGAGGCCAGAAGTGTTAAATGCTATGGACTGAATTGTGTTACCCCAAAATTCTTATGTTGAAACCTTAATCCCCAACATGATGGTATTTGGAGATGTGGCATTTGGGAGGTAATTAAGTGGGGCTCTTGATGGGACTAGTACCGTTCTAAGAAGGAATGCCAGAGAGCACACTCCCTCTCTCCCCCACCTCCTCTTCCCTTTTCTCCCTACCCCACACACAATAAATTGTCCAAATTTACTTTTCTGACTATTTAGATCATAAATCCTTTATCCAAAGACATTTATTACAGCAATCTTAAATAGTATTAAACATTCCAAACAAATTTTCTCCCACTGAGGAAAACTTGAAATTTGTTTTGGTTTTTAAACAATTTAAAAATAAAAAGGAAACGTTTTTAAAATTTACCTTCTAACTGCAACAGACTTAGAGGTACAGTTGCTTGTTATGACAGGTATTAGCCTAGGGATGTGTGTATGCTGTGGAAAAGAACAACAACAAAAAAAAACAGAGATAAACATTTGAAAATACAAAAACAAAACAAAACTGAGACAACTACTTCCTTCCTAAACTACCCAGAGCACATACATGTTCAGATTAGAATTTCATTAAATTTAAAAAGGAAAGAGCTTCACTGGATATTGATAAAGGCCATGACAAAATTTACAGAGCCAAATCAGGTAAGACGGCATATAAATAAGTCTAAAATGAAAACAAATCATTGTTATAAAGTCTGAACTATCTGAGCAGCAGAGATCTGAGTTCAAAAGGTCAGCAGACCACTTTATTTTGATATCGTTTCAATGGAAATGTCCAATAACGGCTTTGGGTTTAGGATCAGAAGTGCAATAATTAAGAATTAAAAATAACATAAAGTAAGTAACCCCAATAATCAGGAGTATTCTGCCTCAATTTTAGTCAACGTCATCAAGCCCCAGCTGTAAGGGTTACCTCTGGGAAAAAGACACCTGAAGGTGAGAAGAGGTATATGGAGAACTTTTATTTTAAGCCTTTGTGAACTATTAGGTTTTATTAAAACCTTGTACATAAATTACTCAGATAATAATTTAAATTTAAATGCATGTTTAGAAAACTTAACTAAAGAGAATATTTTGTTTCTGTGCTTATATACAATTAATTAAATAACAATTACAGGTGAATAACAAAACCACAGCACAAATACCTAAAGTGGAAATAACTGGGGATTAAGGAGGGAAAAATGGGAGTGATATCTGGAAACAAAGAACTGAGTGGACACTCAGAAACAGATGCAGATGTTCAAATATTAAAGAGCAATAATGAGTCTATGATCATCAACACCTTAGTAACTGAAATTTACAACATGAAATGTAAAAGGCTCATGTGCTATAAGTAGTGAAAAAAGGGCCAATACTGTAGGTATATAACATGATTCCAACTATATGTGGTCACTCTAATGAAAAGTGCCTCTAAATATTGCTTATCAACCAACCAATATTTACCAGTTGCTTATTCTATGTATGGCCCCAAAACATACTTACCCGAATAATTAACCTAACAGCTACAACACCAGAAGTGGCCATAATTTTGGCACTGTTTGGAATTAAATTAAAGATTGTTGGCATAATGGCTTCAGCTCCATGGTCAAATTTATTCCCCAGAACTGATGACAGATGCCTACGATAAGAAATAAATAGTGGACTGTAGTTATATTTCTTGCAAACAATGAAACATATAAACCTCAACATTTTAGAACTTTTATTTAAAATTATCTAGGGGTAAGAACGACGATCTCAAATCCTTCCAGTGTACATGTACAGGACTTGGAAAACAGCTATTAGTCCAAGAGTTTGTTCCTTTAAAATAAACCATTTCCAACTAATTAGTCTTAAAATAGCAAAAAACAAATTGATCATACACTTGTAAAACATAAACATGAAAAAGCTCCCTTATTTTTTTCTTTCGCCTTTTAATTGTTACCATAAATAAAATATTCATGCTTTACAATATCTGACTGCAGCCAAACTTTTAAAACAGCTGCAATGCCCCTTACGTTGCTGCTGCTTTGATTTTCTGATACACTTGAAAGTTCCAGATTCAAACAAACAATAACAAAGGTTTAGCCAGAAGACAATTTTACTGCAGTACATGCCTTTAACTTTAATTTTACAGCTATCGTAGTCTTCTAGAAACAAACAAAAATTCTGATAATCATGCTATAACCTGCCAGCAAAATCAATGAAGACTGAGAAACAAATTGATAAAAAATTCATTTTCTTATTATTAATAACAACTCAAATTTAAAATAGAGGCTTCAGAGTTGAGTCACTGAATAAAGTTTAAAATCTGTCACACTTTACATAATTGGGCAAGAAATATTGTAAAAGTACTTTTACAATATTTGAGTGTAACTGAATGTGTCTAGAGAACTAGTCAGAAGTAACAATAAAAAGACCCACTGGTCAGATTCAATGAACCATCTCTGAAGCTCTGTGATGAGGCTATTTTATGATGTGTGAGAATCTGGAGCATCACAATCCTTACCCCAACGTGATACAAGCCTCCCGCACTACCTGAGACCGCAGATCCTTAGCAGATAGTTTAAAGGCTCCATCCAAAAGTCGCAAATGTTGAAAGAAGTTATCATACTCAGCAGCACCAGCCAAAAGTAAAGATCTAATCTTTTTTAGCTAATGGAATAGAGAAAATTAAGAGATATACAAAACAATTCTAAAACATAATATATGAAACAACAGAAACCATGAGTCAACATCAAAGTTAAATGATATAGAAGTTTTGCCACTTAAACATCAGATAATATACTGAACAAATCAACATTTCACAAATAAAGAACAAATAACTTTTAAAATGTAGCATCTCTGATAAACACATTAAAATTCTGATAAATGTATTTTAATTGGAAACATTTTAGTGTATTTATACATTCTATGCCAATAAAAACCTTCGTTTTAGCTTGTAAAAAGCTCCTCCCTAAGTTTACCTTCACCCACACCCCACTCCAACCACCATTTATTTAATGAATCAAATACCCTCCACGGTATCTTTACTAAAGGCTGGTCAGCAATTTCATCACCTCTCTCCTTGCCAACCAACCACACTGTAAAATAACTTTCCTCAGATAAAACATATCCTTATTTAAATCTATTTTTAAAAATAGATGGGACCAAACTTTCTAACAAATTATATGAAGAAAGAAATAGAAAGACACACACTAAAAATGGTATTAAAAAGCCACTTTACTGGCCAACAATCACAGATTTCAACCTTTACCAAGGTGAAAGTGGAAGGCACCACAGACAGACATCACACAGTTAGGTCTTTGTGAAAAACATAGGCTATATATAAAGGTGAAAATTGGCATGTTTTAAAAATAGATATAGAAATGAGATACTCTTCCAAAATGTAAAGTGTTAATGAGGTAATTCAAATTTAAAATACTTACTACTTAAAGTTCATTAGAGCTATACCCCACTTCCATAACAAAATATTTTGGAATATATAAATAAATCTAAAAAAAATGCAATCACACGAAGTTAACAGCTTACAGCATTTACTCTTTGCTCCCAATCATGCTTGTCATCAGATAATATTTCCCTAATCTTGTTTATGGATTCCTCAAGGTCTCGGCTGGAATAAATCTGTAAGCACAATTAATTTACGATCAACATAAGAAAATTCAAAGAATAAACAAAAAAGATTATTTCTTATTACACGAAGTCAAGAGCATTTAGTTAGTAAAAGAAATTTCATATTCAAGGAGAACTTATGAGATAACATCTAGACAGATTTGTCTAAGAACAAGCTGCTTCCCCATTGTGAATATATACCCACACTAGATATGATCTCCTATATGAATAAATTTGCCTCAAATACAGCTTTATTATAAAATTAACAGATTGTTTCACATTCAAAAGAGAAAAATCCCTACTGGGGAACTGCCAGTGATGCACAAGTCTTTACTACTCTTAGGATTATGGGTAACACCTGTTTAATTTAATCACTTTCAAATATGCCTTCTCATTTATCCCCATATCTTATAAGACAGGTACGGGAATAATCAACCAAGAATGAGGCATGATGGGAAGGTCAAGAACTTAAGGATAAACCTGAGGTGGCTGATGCTTGTTATCCAATTTATACACATATGGCAACCAAGTAGCAGGTAACAAGTGATTAATTAGACAATAAGTGCTATAGGAATCCAGAGCACCAACAACGTAGGCTGAGGAAAAGCAGCACTGTTCCCCCAGTCAATTACAACACTGAGGCACAAAGGAGTTAAAATGTGACTGTATACCAACTTTTCTCAATAATCTTTACTTCATCTGTTAGGGCCTAAAGTGAAACATCAAGATAGTGTAAACTAAGCTTTTATTAAACCATTCTTTATAGTTTTTCAGATACCAAAATACTACAAATTTACAAGTTTTTCTTTCTGAGAAAAATCCCTAAACAAGCATGCTTCTTTGTGCCTTTGTCTAATCAAATCACTTTTTTTCCTTCTTTTATGTACCCTGACCCACAAACCTATTACTAGAGCAAGCAACTTCTCTCTAGTTCTTACTGAAAAATCATCTTCAGCCTTGACTTTTGTTCTTCATTTCAAGCTATAAAAGGCTCCAACATTTTCTAGTCTGCAAACTCAGATCTCCTATAGTCTTAATAGTTAAAATTACCTTACTTAGGAATGAACTTCACATATCACATATTTGAAAAATGAAATTTGAAGAGTAAGCCTACCCTTGTTTTTAATCATACTCAAATATCCTTACTCACCTGCACAACGGGTACATCATCAAAGGCTTTAATAAAATCCTCTTCATCAACAGCACCAGCTCCTTCTTTTGCAGCTATAAAAAAAATTAATTTTTAAAATTTAAACAATGTGCACTGGAAGAATCTCAGTATATACTGTAAGAATTAGATTTTGGTAGATTTGTAACTATTTTTTTTTTAACAACAAAAATTCAGTGCTGTGGAACTGACAAACATTACTGATTTTTATTATATCAAAATGAAGTACAGTAATCCTGTATTATATACATTAGTTTAAAGCCATTTAAAGAGACTATTTATTTAAGGACGGACCGTCTAGGCTCTAAAGGATTTAGGTGATTTATAGTCTATTAATGTACAAATCTTTTGAAAGATTACTAATAAACAGATATAATAAAAAATTTAATTCTTCAGGGAATAAATTAGATTATATTATTGTTAGGAATTTAGCATAATAAATCTGTTAAATATTCAAATAATAATTTAACAGTTTCAAACAGAGACTCATGGACATGGACCAGAGACTCGTGGCTACTGGGGTCGGGGGTAGGGAGGTAGACAGGATAAAAGGGGGTCAAATACGTGGTGACAGAAAGAAATTTAACTATGGGAGATGAACACACAGTGTAAATATATATATATACCTTACTGTTAAAGTATACAGCTGAAACTTAAAGGATTTTGTTAACCAATGTCACCATAAAAAACAAATTTAAAAAAGAGAATTTAACAGTTTCATTTCAACTTTATATTAGTCTCAAAATATTTCCATTTTTTTGAACTCATGATAAGTGTGTCATTTTTTCATTTATGTATCACTAGCACATTTCTCCCATAAAGTTGTTTTAACTCCCATAAAGTTGTTTTAAGACGCTTCGTATATACTTAAGCTAATTGCTATCATTTGAGAGAAGGTTTTTCCTTTTCGTTACTATGAACTTCAGACATGAAATCTTGTGACATTTTATCAGATTCTTTTTTCATAATAGAATTTTCAAAATCGGTGTCTATGGTCATCCTTGTAACCCTCATTTAATGATTTACACTGATCAGTCTCCGTGCTCTTCTAGAGGTTCTTACCAGACAAGCTCTCTGTTATTTGGTGTCCTAAAGGACTACCTATCAGAAAAGGGCTCTATGGACAACTCTTGGTAGCAGTAAACACACTTTATTTACAGGCTGACTATAAACAGTCAGTAGGAACACACTGTGGTATTTTAGCATCAGGACTGGATCCCACTGGGCAGATAAGTCCTGAGAGTCTTTTCTGAGTAAAGCACCGCATCGTGTACCCACATACTGAAGAGGACTCCAAGACCAACCACAGCCCCTAAGGAATTTGAGCCTAAGGAATCCAGCAAGGAAAGAGCCAACAAGATCAGGGCTGATATCTCTGCAAAATTTACAGTTTGGATTTGGGGGGTATGGGTGAAGAGTGGAAAGTAAAAGAAGTGGTCTGGTCATGAAGAAATTTTCTAAGCCTTGTTTGTGGAACTGATGCTACCCAAGAATAGACCTAGAAAAAGAATCAGAAAGACTGTTTGGCCAAAAGAGGAAATAAAATACTGATACATCTACAACATAGGTGAACCTCAAAAACATATGCTAAGTGAAGAAGCCAGGCAAAAGATCACATGTCGTATGATCCCATTTCTATGAACTATCGAGAGCAGGTAAATGCATAGAGACAAATGCGGATTGGTGATGGCCAGAGGCTGGGAAAAGGAAGAAACGGGGAGCACCTGTATAAAGGGTGTGGGGTTCTCTTTTGGAGTGATGAAACTGTTTTGGAACTAGATAGAGGCGGTAGTTGCACAGCACTGTGAATAACTAAATGTCACAGATTGTAACCTTTAGAGTGGTTCATTTTATGCTATGTGAATTTAAGCTCAGTAACAACAACAAAAATTCTTTAAAATTCACCCCCAAGAAAAGATTAGAAATAACTAAGAATAAAAACCACAAATGTAATAAACAAGCACAGCTTTTCCCTCTGCGACTCCTGATGTGAATGTCACTCTGCCATCAGTACAGCAACTTTAACACAGACGTAGTCACCGGTGGCAGAGGCACTGCAGTGGCAGCCAGCTGATCCAGTCAAGACACCAACATTCTAGGGCCAGTTCAGCCAGCGTGAAAGACCACCAGAAGGAGACAGCATTCTAATACTAATCCTGACTCCAACTTTAAATTATCTCATTCAGCTAAGCTCAAAAACCCAGTGAGCACAGTTCTAAAAGCAGTGGTTACACGATATTTTAGAAGTAAAAAAGTAGGAAATTTGTCCAAACATTTGACAGCAAAATGAAAGCTGTGTACAACAAAGACTCAAACTTTCTAAATTTGGGCACGCAAGAGGAAAGATTTAGGGAGGAAATATTTATAAATCAGTTTTCAAAGCCTCAGGGAGCTAATCCCTATCATTTACTTAATTCAATATCCATAATGGTCTCAAAAGGAAAATACTACTTGTAGGAACAAAATACATTTTAAAAACAGAACTACAATCTGCCTTCTGGATAGTCTCACTCTTGATCAATGAAAAGTGGCTAACAAAGCCCCATGGTAGTTTTGGGCATTGCTGGATCCCAGTAATCAAATAATGCCATCAGGGCATACTCTTGTTCTTTCTCTGTGTCTCAGTTATGCCTTCCTCTGGGTAGGCTTCATTCTTCTACAGGCTCTGCTTACCAAAATGTGGCAACATAGCTGCTCAGATTTACATCCTATCAGCTTATCAGCATGGACAGTAAAGTAGTGATTTAATTAAAGAATAGCAGCAGAAACATATTATAAACGAGATTATTTCCCTTTTCAGGACACAGAAGGCAAGTATCATGCATGTCTGGTTTTAAAACCTTGCATAGCTGACCTCACGACACCACACAGGGCTTGGTCTTACCTGAAGACTTGGATCCAAGAGTGGATGATACAAGCCTGCGAGTGGTCCCCATTCCAACATTTCTCCGTGAGCTTGTTGGAGCTTTGGATGATGTAGAACTGGCAGAGGAAGGTCTGTTACCATCCACAGAATCTTCATCGTCAAAATTTTTATCTGAAGAGTAAGCACAAAAATCACTGTTTAAAAAAAAAGAAGAAGAAGAAAACACTTTTTCATCTTAACACAACTAGCTTTAGAAATGGTTTGCCTACTCTTTTGGAATCTAGGGTGCCAGTGTAGGGTCTTTTGAGGCCTTAGTAAGACCAGAATGCCGCTACAAATACCCAGCTCACTTTCACATCTCTAGAATGCTCTCCCATCTCAATTTTTGAAAAAAACATATACAGAAGAAAGCAACCTCCCATAAAACCACCACCTAGAAATAGTTACTTTAAAATTTTGGTGTATTTCTGACCATTCTTTCATGCGTTTTTTAATGATAGCTGACATAAAACTATATATTATGTATCATTTTTGGAATGCCATTTATTTCAAATAAGTCCATTTTACAACATGATAAAATATTCTTCAGAAACACCTTTTAATGGTTGCATGGTACTTTGTAACTGGAAAATACTACAACTGAAACAGTTTCATTGTTAGACATTTAGGATGGTTCTAATACCCGGTTAGAAATACTATTGCAATAAATACCTACCTATTTGCATTTTTTGTTTGACTTTCTAACAATTTTAAGAAAAAAAAATCACTAGAAGCAATATTACTGAGTCAAAAATATAAGTTTTTGGTGTATACTGCCAAATTGTAACCACAAAACCATCTTTAAATGGCCCTATCCTATTTAAAAAGATACTGATTTGCTTTTCAGGGACAACCAACTTAAACCATAAATGGCCAAGTTCCAACAGCCTCTAAATAAAACTTGCCCCACCAGCACTTCCAAATATGTGTTCTCCTAACCCCTTAAAAACTCTTAACCTAGTCCAGTGAGCAAGATGGGCATGAAGCACCACTAGGTCTCCCATCTCCCCGGTTGGCACTTTCTCAATCAATAAACTTTTCCGTATTCCAAACTCTGATATTTGAGTTTTCGCCTTTTAAAGAGTCAGACCCATGAACTTTGGTTTGGTAACAATAAAAAAAATTTTTTTTTTCCTGGAAGTTCAAAAAGGTCCCTATCTCCCCACACCTCTGCCAAGACTGATTATCATTTTCAAACTTCAACCAAATTTTGACAGGCAAAAAAAATGTTTCTTATTGAATGTTGCATTTCTCTTTTAGTAAGGTTGAACATTTTTTATTAAATTCATTAACTTCTAAACTGTCTAAGTAGCAGTGGAGCCAATCAATATTCCTCAGGTTGCATTAAAATTAAAAAGCAAAAAACATATTTGAACTTCTTTAAAACATCAACACATTTGTAAACATTCTGATGACACAAAATTAAAGTTGTCATGTTGCATTCTACAGAGTACCAAAGGTTTCTGTAGCATGCACAAGTCATTCAGGAGGCTAAACAACTTAAGAGTAATTAAAAGCAACAAAGAAAACTAACAACTGTCTCTGCCAGTATTCAAGGTTTCTGAAAAGGGCGTTAGATCTTTACCAATAAGTAATAAGTAAATAATTGTTGCCCAAAGAACAGATATGAATAACAACCTGTTTTTCTTCATTTACTTACTTCTTAGCTAAACTATCAACAGCCAGGTCTACTGTCTACTAGGAACACAATGTTCCTTTACAACTCCCCAACAATCCACTTCAAAGTATATGGCTTCTTTTATTCAACTTTTATTCAACATTAAAGGGAGAAAACACATCCTTACCAAAGCATATCCCTCCGCAAATGACTCTCCTTCAACATGCCTTCAAATTCCACAGATTGCCTTATCAAGGCTACACTTAGGCTGTTTCAAAGGTGGTTCTTTCGATCCACACATCAAGTCCTTATTGATTCAGATATTTAGTGGTCTGTTAACATAAACTTCCCATGTGGATTCAAAAGCTTATTAAGCTTATTCTTAACTACAGAGCACATTAACAAGACCCTTTCCAAGAGTAAAATCTGGTCGGATGTAAAGGTAAGAACAACCCAAAGGAGAGGTCACCCACTGAGCACTGTCAACATTAGCAGTGACAAGGACTCATCTCAGCTTATTTGTCCTAAGGGGAGCTCCAAAAGCATGTACACCACTGTATTTATTCATCCATGTTGAAGAATTGTAATCATTTTCCTCTCAGAACAGTAACAGCTCCAGTCAGTGGGAAAGGTAAGTACTGAATGGGGGAAATGAGGACACTATTACACTTCACTCAAAAATTCATGTAAACTGTGTTAGTTCAGTATTCCTCACATTACCAGGCATGCCATTTAGAAATGCATTCAGTTACTGGGAATTACTTTCAATGGACCAATTTCACTGGAATTCTTGGGACTTCTGCTTGCAGTAATCATAGATTATCAAGGACTAGACTTAACTTCTTATAGTAAATGGCTAGAAAAACAGACAGAATACATAAAACAATTACTTTCAGGCAGGACAACAGGCAATACAAAACAATGGTCCCTGAGCGAAGAAAAATAAACAAGTGAACTATATAATCACCTCTACTTTCTGCCTGGAAATAATTTCCAGGGAAGGAGAACCCAAAACAAACTCAACTCATAGTCTTATTGAGAAAATGAATATCAGTGTTCAGGGAGGCTGAAGTTATAGGCAGGATGCTAGAAAAGAGGAAGCTACCCAGAAAGAGAACACTAGAAATGTTCTAGGTTCTAGGCCATGCACATGTGAGTACAATTTTACAAGGCAGGGCAAAAAATGACCAAGAAACTGTAAATTGATTCCCAAAGTTTGCACAACGCAGGAAGAGGTTCAAGCCCTGGTGTTCTGTGTGACTCACTTGAGGCAGTCAGTAGAGACGTCAGTAGTAGGACTGAACTATTTCTGGAGTGAAGGCTACACTAAAACTGCCCAATACAAGTTTAAAAACAGACCTCAAAAGGATTAGACAGATCTGCAAGTAACTCAACTGCTTTACCCAAAAAAAAAAAAAAAAAAAAAAAAGGCACAACATTCTTTAAAGAAATGTAACAAAATTCAAACATTCAACGATGTAACATTCACAATACCAGTATACAATCAAAATGCTATAAACAGGATAAGGAGCAGGAAAATCTGGCCCATAATCTGAAGAAAAAAATCAGAAAACACTAATGACAGACGATGAACTAGTAGATAAGAACATTAAGCTACTATTAACTATTCAAGTATTAGAGAAACACATAGACATAATAAGAAAAAGATTGTTTTTTTAAGGACCAAAAGCAACTTCTAGAAATTAAGAAAATATAGTATCTAAAATGAAAATTTCATTAAATGAGATCAAAAGCAAATCGGACACTATAGGGCAAAAGAAAAAAAAATCAGGAAATTGAAACACATAGCAATAAAATTTAACCAAAATTAAGCAGAGTCCAAAGTGGGGGTGGAAAGGACTACAAATGTAAGAGGGACAGCGTCTCAGAAACCAGTCGGACAATAACAAGCAGTCTGACACTCCTAGCAGTAAACTGCACCCCCAGCAGGAGCCGGAAGGGAGAAGATACATTATATACATAGGAATAATGGCAACGGCTTCATGAGAAACCATGTGCACCAGAAGACAATGAAATGACATCTTGAAAATGGTGGAAGTATTAACCTAGAATTGTATACCCAGCAAAAATATCGTTTAAGAATAAAGGCTAAATAAAAACTTATTCAGACAAAAAAAAAAAATCATCACCAGCAGACCTACTTGCACTCTAAGAAATGTTAAAAGAAGATCCTAAGGCAAAAAGAAAATGATACAAAATGAAAACTGGGCTTTACATAAAGAAATAAAGTGCACCGGAGATAGTAAATATGTGAACAAACATAAGACATTTTCTTCATATTTCAATTACTGTAAAAGATAACTAATTGTTTAAAGCAAAAATAAAACACTCAACGTTTAGTCTCCATTCTCTATATTGTCATGTTATAAGCAGATAACCTGGTGGCCAGAAAAAGGATATATGTTGGCATTTGGATATGGTGGCAGTTAGGATATATGCTGCTTTATAGGATGCTCCTTCCACCCCGCACCACACACACACACACGCACGCACGCACGCACGCACGCACAAAAAGCATGAAAAATAAAAAACAGAAACAGCTCAGATTCAGTCCTCAAAGATCTTTTATTTTTTAAGGTTAATTATAACTTGTCCAAATTTACTGAAGATGTCATGTAATTGTATACTGTGGTGAGAAGGCCCATGTTTCATCTCCAGTATCTTTATGGAAACATCTCTCAGGGAAGGGAAAGGGGGAAAAGGCATATTGAGCAGCCAGTGCAGGGTTTTTTTAAATGAAGCTCTAATAGTCCCACTCAGCCTTTTTACTTACTTTAAAAACAGATGTAACAGAGGCTTACTTATCTGATTTCCTGACCAGATTAGAAGAAACTAAATATAGGAACAGTGAGGAGGGGGGATATAGGAGTTAGGGATAGTGATGTTAATGAGAAGTGACTATTGGAAGCCTGACAGCAAGTATAAAAAGCAAACACACATACAGAAAAACTCCCAAACTCAAACTGCTTAGAATGTCAGTGCCAGAACAGAGGTCAAATCATATTTAAATAATAGCACAAAGCAGGTGCTCATAACTGCCACCTGGTACCATCAGGATTGAATTATTTTTCACATGATCTATGTAGTAATGAAGAAAATAATTCATATTTTCTATCCAAATGGGGAATTCAGGGGAACAAGAAAAAGAATACATCATATTCATTTTCCAGATTAACAGTTGGGCACACTGCTTTAAATTTAGAGATACTTCACCTGAAAAGGCGTTTGGAGGATAAAAGCCAATTGAACTTCTATTTGAAAACTAATGCTCTGCTTAAAAATAAGTTTACCCTATGTTTCCCAGCTTTTTGGACACTCAGAAATTTAAAGTCAATTTATAAAGGAGGTTAGGCCCTCAGAAAGGTACCCAGTTTCAGTTAACTGGGATATTCTCTTATGTAGAAGGTGCCATTCCTTAAGAGGAAAAATAAGCCATATTTGCAACTGCACAGTGAACAAAGAGTAGATCCATTCTGAATGGATCTAATATATTTCAGTATATATTTCTAATATATTTCTAATATATAGTCCCAGCTTCTAATATATTTCAGTATAACTCAACCAAAGCAATCCACAGAGAACTCTATTAGTCATTTAAATTCTCACTTTCTTTTAGGTTTTTCAGCATAAGCAGACATTTATTAGCATATAGCCTTCCCCCCCCCCAGGGCTTTAAGGCAAAAGCATGTGTGAAAATTAGTATTTTTAGCTATGTAAGCTTGCTATTACATCAATTTAAGATTTTTCACAAATCAGATAACATGTTATATAGAAACGGTCTTAAAGGATAAGTTCTCTCTGAGCCCTCCAAAATAATTAATTCTCTCTCCAGCCACCACTGCAAAAGACTGTAATCAGAGAGTCAACTTCTCTCATATGACAGCTTGGGATACAAACCTGGAATAAGGTAACTGGAGCCTTCAGGTCCAGCTACTATCGTCTCCCCTTTAATCCTTTAAAAATCACATGAGCTCCATTCCTCCTTTTACAGCATTGAGACAAGACATTTAAAAATGACTCATGAAATTTCTACAGAATGACACTGCAATTTTCATCCAACTCAATCACCCCACTCCTAGCAAACCCAGTTAGTAAGCCTGTAAAATGAAAAACAGCATCAAAATAGCATGCCAAAAAGGTCTATTGATGCAAAAGATTTTAAAACACAGAAGAGAAAGGACTCTTGAGGTTGTGGGTGAGGGGCACCCGACAGAAAAGCCAGAGTTCAGACAGTCATGCGCAGACTCAATAGCAAACCAGCAGAATTCAAAAACTGAACAAGTCTGTGAACTTGTCTTAAACAACTCTTTGAACTATGGTCAAGATACTAGATGGGAGGCTGATGAGTGACCAGGGCTGGCATAGGGAGACCAGAGGCGGTCCCTTTGTCAGCCTCAACTGACTCAAAAGGAGAAAACATAAAACAACAAAGCACAGACAGATTTCTATGAGTCAAATACCACTATAGACCGTTATAGACCAAGTGTGACTTATAGGCTTGGGGGATAGGGGCGCAAAAAACATATGAGTCTAAAGACAGACTTCAAGTTTGGTGTTGGAAAACTTGGAATTACAAACTTTGGCTTATACTGTCCATTAAGAAAATTCACACACATACTCATCTATGAGGACCAATGAAATGTCATAGAAACTAAGAAATGTCTGTTCCTCTGTTCATCAGCCAAGAAAGCAGAAGCCAAACCACAAAGCTCTTCCTCACCAGTTCTTCTGAGGCAGGCTCTAATGGTGGAAGCCCAAGGTCATTTTCTAAAGTAAAGACAACTAATTCTCTGTTGCGCATCAAGGTCTCTTTGTGAAAGCCAATATTCCTCACAGACTTTCAGATTCACCCACTCCCTGTTACTGAAATTCTCCAAGGGAATAAGAAATGTGGCAGCCTAGTAACTAGAGTATAATCAGCATTCCCAAGAAAAAGCTGCACAGAGGCATAGTAATAAGGCCACAGGCTGGCTGCTTTTCATCAATATCCAAAATTTCTTCTTTCTTGACCTTTTACAGCAACAAGTCTTTGCTATCTGCAAGTCTTGCCCCATATTGCCTGACACACTCCTATGTATTCTTGAAAACACTAGTCTGTCTGCTGTTAGCTCCTCTGAGATCCTGCCCAGCTCTGTCCAGTCAACCATGCCCTTCTCTGTGCTACATGGCTGCATGTGTTCCTCTTACTCCATCTCACCCTGGAATTAGCTGTTGACAGATCTGTTTCTCTGTCCCTGAAGTAGGGACCATTTCATTTTCTTCTTGGTATTCCTGACACCTAAATAGAGCTGGGCCAACACAAAGAGAGTATTTAAATATTAATTCTGGCAGTCCATATGAAGCTGGGCAAAATTTGTGGATGTATGCAAGCTATTTGTCATGCACCATTTTTTAAAGCTTTTATTACTTTTAAAAATGTGTAAGGTTTCTTTAGATAATACAGGCAAACAAGGCTATAAAACTATCTGAGGCAAATGAAGAAAGTAACACTATTACAACCCTAATTTTTTTTAATTAAGCTTTCCTGATTTTCCCCCAGAAAAAAAAGCTTTTTCCCTGATATCTTTTAAAATTAAAAGTCAAAGTTCACCTACAATCACAAACCCCCCAAATTAAACTAACACTGATATATATGTATTTCTAGATTTTAATGCATTCCTAAACATATCATTACACACACATACAAAAACTGTTCTTTAGCCTAGTACTGATATTAAGTAAATATTTTGTATAAGTCTAATCTATTTTTAAGAATTACCATTAAATTGTTCACATAACATTTACTCAATCATCTATTGATAGTTTGCTTTTTTCAAATATTACATAAATACTGTAGTCGATATGCTTAAAAGCACCGATAGTTAATGTATATATCATACTTAAATGTATGCCAGGCCCTGTGTTTGGTGCTTTGCAAATTCTCATTAAATCCTCCTGACAACACTCAGAGGGAAGCCACTATTATATTCTTTACTCTGAAAAGTGAAAAAAACTTAATGCATCCACATATACATGCCCAAAGTCACACAGCTAACTAGAAGGTGGCGAGGCCAGGATTCAAGCCCACGCCTGTCTGACTCAAGAGTCTAAGGTTTAAGTCATGACAATAAAACAACTATCACCCCAAAAAAGCAATTCACATCAACTGGCCATTTGCCATGTGCTGAGCACTGTGCTAAGTGCTTTCTGTGCATTACTTTATTTAATTCTTATAACAGATGTTTGTTTACTTAAGAAAATTACTTACTTAATTTCTTAAACACAGAATCTTCAATATCTTTTATGAATACAGATACAGAAATCCTCAATAAAATACTAGTAAACCAAATCCAGTTAACATATGAAAAGAATTATTCATCATGGCAAAGTGGGATTTTCATCCCAAGAATATAATGTTTAATATACAAAAATCAATTAACTTACTACATCATATTCATAGAATAAAAAGAAAAAAAAACAACATATCCAATAGACACAGGAGAAATAACTCACAATAACCAAAACAAAATCTTTTCATCCTAAAAACCTGCAAACAGTGATTAGAAAGGAACAGGAACACCTTCAACCTGATGAAGGTATCTACAAGATACAAAAAACAAACTAATTACCATTATATTTAATGGTGGAGGACTACTAGATATTTTTCCTCTAAGATCAGGAACAAGAGAAAATGCCCGATCACCACTTCTAGTTGGCATTGTTCTAAAGGTTCCAGCCAGGGCAATTAGTAAAGAAAGAGAAAGAAAAACATACAGAATAGAAAGGAAGAACTACAACTATCTCTATTCACAGATGACTTCTTCTAATCTATACATTATCAATAAACAATCCAAAAATAAAGAAAACAATTTAACAATAGCATCAAAAAAAATACTACTTAGCAAAACTTTAATAAGAATGTAAGACATGTACATGGAAAACTACTTATCATTGTTGACAAAAATTAAAGACCAAGTAAATATAAAGACATCCATGTTCATAGGTCAAAAGACTTACATAAACTTACTATCTGAACTATACTTCTTGCCCACGTGTCCCCACTAGCTTTTAATTTTAATGAAAGTAGCATGGTGCCTAGAGAGGCATAAAAGTGCAAACCTCATTGTCTGAACTGAACTGAGTAACTGGGTAAAAGGCTGTTTTTCTTCGAAGTTTCTACATTCCTCCCTCTGTCAAAATATGGGAAGTGGGGTATATGTATCCTCCCAAATCAAATCCAGAAAATCCAGAAAATGCTCTGTGAAAAACACACTTTAATATCCATCACTCTGACACAAAAAATGCCTCTCCTCTATTTACAAAATTAAGAAATGCCTTTGTCAGAACACAAGGCATATAAAAATGTTTAATCTTAAAAAAATAACAAAGTTGAAAGAGGCTCTCTTCATCCCTCTGGCAATCAAATCAAGTTGTGACGGAAACAAGGAGCAGCAGCAAGGAAAAATCACCTGGGATGAACAAGCCGTACAACTAGGGAGATATCCAAGAAAGCGCTCTGCAACGGCAGAAGGTAGGATGGGGCGGACGTGGGGCTGGCTGCCCAGCTTTGAGCGGCTGAGTAAGACTGAGGCTACGGTAGCAAAATCGGTAGCTACAGCAGCAGCAGAAGCTCTTAAAGGGTCCGCGCCTGCAAGTGGATTTTCACGGTGATGGACGGACCGCTCGCTCTGAGCACCAGTGCCAATTCGCTGTGCACGGGGGGCACCAGGACTTACAGGGAGACATTGTCGGAATGAGGGCCGAAGTGAGACTCGCTCTGTATAGAAGTGCCTGTGGTATCCACTGTTCCCTGTTGAGCCCTCCCCTTACCAGTGCACAGGACACAGCGCCACCATAACAGTGATGTTATCAAACAGGATAACAGAGGTCGCTCCGCCCAGAGGATTCCCTGAAGCCCCACCCAAGCCACATCCAGGTATATCCTCAGAGAGTCAGGTGCTTGTTAGCGTCAAGATTCACACTGGAGGCAGTTGGCCTCGGTTCCTGGTGTGGCTTTTTAAGGCAACAATAAGCACAGCAGCTGTGGATTGCTTGCTGAATCTTAACAGGTGGCCCCAGTGGGACACAGGCTTGGGCTAAATTTGGCCTGCAGCTGAACCCCTCTCAGGACTGTGCCACTGGACACCTACTTCACGAATCCACACTAGTAAGAACGGAGACATAAGAGTTTTGCTTAACACATAGAAACAGACATGAAAAGGTAGCCAAAATGGGAAGACAGAGATCCAGATATAATGGAGTCAAGAAATCTAATAGATGCAGAGTTCAAAACACTGGTTATAAAGATGCTCAATAAACTTTTGGGAAGTTTAGATAAATTCAGTGAGAACTTCATAAAAAACATAAAAATGGAAATGAAAATTATAAAAGAGAACCAGTCTGAAATGAAAAAACACATTATCTGAGATGAGAAGTATATTAAATGGAATAAACAAAGGAATAAACAAAGTGAATAAAGATCAAATGCCCTATCTAGAAGATGGGGAAAGCCAAGGACACACAATCAGAATGGCAAGGAAAAAGATGCCAAGACTATAAAATAATTTAAGGAGCATATGGGACACTACTAAGGATCAAAATAATCCATCTGATCGGTGTGCCTGAAAGAAAATGAGATGTTGAACAGCTGTTTGAAGAAATAATGATGGAAAACTTCCCTAATCCGGTGAAGGAAATAAAACCTCAAGAAGCTCAGAGAATTCCAAAAATCAGGGATCCAAAGAGTCCCATACCAAGACACATCATAATTAAAATGCCAAAGGTTAAATACAAAGAATATTAAAAGCAGCAGAGAAAACAGATGGTTACCTATAAGGGAACACCCATAAGACTGGCAGCTGATTTCTCAAAAGGTACTATGCAAGACAGAAGGGCTTGGCAAAAAGTATTGGACATGATGAAGAGCCTTAGGATCTACAACCAAGAATACTTCATCCAGCAAAGCTATCATTTAGAGTTGAAGGACAGATAAAGAGCTTCCCAGACAAAAATAAGCTAAAGGAATTTATCACCTCCAAGATAGTATTATAGGAAAATTTGGAGAGACTTCTTTAAGAAGAAAAAAATAGAAAAGACTTACTTTAGATTAAAAGACACACACAGACTAAAAGGAAGGAGACAGAAAAAGATACTGCTTTGATGGACCTAGAAAGTATTTAAGTCAGGCAGAGAAAGATAAACATTTTATGATTTCACTTATATGCGGAATCTAAGGAATAAGAAAAACAAACAAATCAAAAAACAGACTCACAAATGTAGTGGACAGTTTGGTGATGGACAGAGGGGAGGGGCTTGGAGACTAAGAGAATGGGGTGAAGGGTTAAAGAAGTACAAAATTAGTAGCTGATGGATGGTCACAGGATGGGCAGCACAGCAAAGGGAATGAAGTTAGCAGTAATACGTTGGGTAGGTGGAGGGTCAGGGGAGGGAAGGAGTTATTGGGATAGTTTTATGAATTATATAGATGCCTAACCAATGCACTGTATACTTGAAAACTAATTAAATCAATTTAAAAAATAAAAAAAAAATAAAATAAAATACCACTGAATTTAAAAAGTTTAACCTGACTGTAAATATTCACATATTTCACAGCACAAAAAATGAAAATGGCATAATGGAAGCTATGAGGGAGCTAAAAGAGTACTACTTTTGCCCCTTTGACACCAATAATCCACTGTCAACCACGGAAAGGAACCTGAAACAATCAAGCTTTACAAAGAATCACGCCCCACTCCTTCAGCTGAGAGCTTCCTGCCAGAACGCCAAGCTAGCATTTTAAGACTGTCTCAATCATGAACCCCCTAGTGCAGATAGAGAGAGAAGAGAGAATCAGAGCAAAGAAAAGAACGACGAATCAAAAAGTCATTTCAGTTTTATTAATCCTACAGAAAGGGAGTTAAAAAGGGAAGGAACTCGGGAAGACAGGCAAGGAAAACACCAGGAGAAACTGGGAGGGAACTGAAATGCAAAGAGGGCAGAAGCAAAAACGTCCACTGGTACTGACTCTCTGCGGCACTGCTGGGAGCTGACTGTTCAACACTGGTAGGAACTGATGACTAGGTCTGTCCCCAGGTGCAGACCGAGGCTTATTTCTTCCGTGGGTCTCAGATACAAATGTTCTGGCTGCTATTCTACAGTTCATAAGCAGGTAACAGTGAGCCGACTCAGGAGAGATGCAGGCATGGCTGACGATGAAGGTGCCCAAGGATGACTTTGTGTGTGAGGAAATGCACAGCGAGGAGTGAGCCTGTGCCAAGGTGGGGCCCTTAGTCATAGGCCTGCACTTTCATCAACACCAACCTCAAGGTTCAAGAAGAGGTTTTAAAAGATAATGGAAATAGGCTTTTTATTACCTCATCTGTGAAAAAAGGGATACCGGAGCCTAAGTGTTGCCTGTCAATACCAACCCCCTCCTTCTGACAGCAGGGAACAGTTAGTTCTTGGGTAACCAACCCCCCATTCCCCCTCCCCCTCTCAGAGTGACCACACCCCTGCCTCAAGGAATGGGTGAAAACCAGGCCAAAGCATCATTCACCACGGTAATTAATTCTAGAGCCCCTTTCTTCTTCTCTTAGAGCTGTGTAATGCAGGCCTACAGCTGCTAGAGCCAACAAAATGGAGGTGGTGCCCGCCTCAGAGTGAAGCAAACCAGAAGACAGCAGAACAGAAGTGGTAGAGAGCTGAGGACAATACCAGTTTTGCATTCCTGGGAGTAAAAGCGAGATCTACCCAACACCTCTCAGTTATATGAACTAATTAATTCCCCTTTTTACTTACACACTTGGAATGGAGCTTATGTCATTTGGAACCAAGAGGCTCTCTATACTACATTAAAGTGATGTCATAAAGCTTAGACAGAATACATATAAAGACACGAAAATTATAGTACTCAACAAATGGAGCTATTTACACTGTCACTGTGTTATGCTTTGAGTACAAAATGCAAGCCCCAAAAAATATGTGGTTGGAGCTGAAGAATTAAGAATTTAAATTTTTTTAATGCTCTTAAAAGGAATACACAGATCAGAAAAAAATGTATAGATGTTTTTGAGAAACAGAAGGCATGGTCAAACCACCTTCCCTAAAGCTGACTCCGAAAGGAAAAAGATCCATTTGTCCCCTCTTCAAGATGCTTTGGGACAGTCTCAACGACAGTTTTCTCAGGATCAGGAAAAAAATCTGTCATTTATAAGCAAAAGGAAAAGCTAAATTAGGAATATGCTTTCACCAAGAGGTATCAATTTTTTTAAAAATCTCCCCTAAAACCTCCAGTCTCCTGTAAATTGAAAAATCAAGTTCAAGGCACAGGGTCATTTGGTTTGAAAGTAATTCTTTTGTTACTTCTACAATGAAACTGATGGATGCCCAGAAACACCAACCTCCTCTCACTGGGGGCCTACTGGAGAGAATACTGCCTCTGAATACTAATAGCACGCCACATGCAAGGTAGAAAGCCAACGGTTCTCACTCGAGCTGACAGTCCGGCATGGGGAACAGATACGTACAAAGAGCAGCAGTGATGGTTCAGTGTGATGCTTTGCTAAAGGCATGCACAGGATATGCTGTATGAATACAGAACAGGGGTAAATAGAATAGGGCCAAGCAAACTTAGAAAGGATCCACTGTGCCTGCCTACACGCCCTCTATCACTTGTGTCTGATACGGAGGATTCAACATTAACTGGGAGTGTGAGTATGCTTTAAATATGCGCACATTTTGCATAATTCAGGAACACCTGGACTACCATGCTGAGCGAATATACAGTGAAAGAGAACAAATTCCAAAGACTCTCCCTGGACAGATATTAAAGGAGTAGGAATTTCTGACACATAATGAATAAACTAGCCAGCTGCCCTCTGCATACAGACAGGTCCAGGAGCCTCACCACTATGGGACTGTCCCCATCTTGGGCACCAAGAAACAGAATTGAAGGCAAAGTTCCCATGTTCAGCAGTTAAGGTTACTGAAGTTAGTTATCTCCCAACCAATTTGGAAGCACAATTTAAAGTAGCCCTGTTAACCATGCCTTCCCCGGAGAAAAGAACCCACAGTGGCAGAGCAATAATCAGGTACAGAAGATCAGTCCTGAAGGAGAGTATCTCCCAACACACCTCAGGAAGACTACAAACTCACCCTTGGAACCAACTTAAAGGCAAAGGATGGGAACACAAACACTGATACTTTACTATCCTCAGTATATCAAAGGGCTCCCCAGAGAGTGAATCAGGGAGGATGGGAATAAACTGTCCTTCCTGCTGGAAGAGTTAACCACTGCACTCTGTGGTGACTTAAAATGACTTCATATTAACAGCTGTTGGTGGAGCCACAGGACTCTTCACCAGACTGAAACCCTGGCTCTACATCCTGATAGGGACCATCACTCCCAGACATGTGTGTGTTCATGCCTTAACCTCTGGATAGGTCCAGGGTAAGAGAAAAGCAGAAAGAGCCTTCCCCAAGAAAGCCCCTCCTGCTTCTACGGCCCTCGAGTTTCCAGAGCTGGGAATGTCCTCTTAGCCCCTCCATTAACCACCTAACCCCATCATGGTAGCCTGCTTTAGTCCACCTACACAGAGCCTGGTAGAAAGTTAGTTTAAATCAATTCACTACTGCCTCTCATACTCTCTGGCCATGAATTTTCAGCTACTTTAAGGCTTCTCTCTTCGGAAAAAAGATTAGGAATATCATGGGATTACAATGAATCCCATGAAATCAGTCACGTTCAGGATAGTTCAAAAAGAAATTCTAAAAAAGAACCATTGTAGTGAAGAAAAAATTATAATCTTGTTTTAAGAATTTGTTGAGGATATTACCTAGTAAATATCTCTGAGTAAATATATCGAAAGTTTAGGTGTTTTATTTTCTCCAACTACTACTAAGTATTGTTTCTTTAGTGTAATATTCATTCAAATCTGAATAATTTGTCTAGCAATTTAAAAGTTAATTTAAGTCATGTTAGAGTCGATGGTTTTCTAAGACACATTTTGGACAGTGTGGTTCAAGGAACGCCAAATCGCACGACAGGACTTCACTGAAGGCATAACACTCATTTACGTGGGGAGGATTACTCAGGTACTCTGTCATGGACCGGAATTCAAGATTAGGAGAGGGGAGAAAGGGGAGGAGCAACGTTCCAACCTACTATGAACAATGAAGCAAAAGAATGCCTTTGATTAAGCAGCAAGACAGGGGTCACTCTTCCAGCAGGAAAAAGGGCTCTACAGTGAGGTCATCCTTTTCAGAAGGTCCATATGCGTGATCCTATGGGTCTAGCCTCATGGCCAACAGCATATATGCAGGCAGCTGTCAGAAAACTCATCACAGACTAACCTAACTACAGACGAGTAAATACAGCAGGATTCTTCTGTACAAAGAAACTTAAGTAAACTAAAGAAGCCAAAAATAAAATTTAAGACAGAAAAAAGGGCCTTTCAATTGCATTTTTCCCCAACTTTTTACAAATACAAATGTATATTCCAATTCAGTCTTGAACCTAGTTATAACAACCATGAAGCCCATCCTCACTATTTTACAAGAATTTCCCATCTGCCTTGCTCGATCAAATCTCTCTAAATTCCAAAGGTCAATGGGTAAATGTGTTTTCAATGACTGGGCATCCGTGCCAGAGGGTCATCACATAGAAAGGTGGTGGTGCAGCCACACAGTGTGGCTGGGTTATGGAGTGGGCCCACCTCCTCTGTCAGTGGAACCTGGAGGCGGCTTCTGTGAGAATGCGTATCGTGGGGGCCAGGACAATGAGAATCTCTCGGCCCGAGAGCTATAGTCTTCCTCCAAGTTGAACAAAGGTTTTGGCATATCTAACACAGGGGGTAAACCAATTAGTGTGTAGTTTTCACTGAGAAACTCAAACAATAATTGGAATTCAATCTTCCACATATGACTCTACCCTTGGGAGGTGATATGTCTAGTGGTGAAAAGCACACAGATTTCAAAAATATCTCCAAACTTCAAAAATCCTGACAATATTCCTTAGTTTTGACAAGTTGCTGAACTTCTCTGAACATATTTCTCATCTGTAGAAGTCACATACCCTTCATTTGTGTATTCAGCATTTTAAAAAATGCCCATCCTATGCCAGGCCCTGGGCTGGATGCTGACAATTCAGAGAAAAAAGCTGTTCATACTCTCAGAGCTGACAGCCAGTCAGCATGATAAGTCTTCTAAGAGGCTACAAAGGTCCCAGGTCAGCATTCCTGAGAAAGCCTTTGCAACACAAAAAAGTGACACCAGAAAATGGAGCAGATATTAAGCTAGATAAGGAGTAAAGTATGTTCTAGGGAAAACAATATGTATGAAGCCCCTGGGCTGAGAAAGGCCAGGCTGTGGTAAGGACTGACACTAAACAGCATAGGCCACACAGGTGTTCACAACAGGAACTGATAATTATTAATAATTATTATGATAATAATACCCAAACTTCTTCACGGTAAAAAGTTAGAGAATAGTAGGTTTAAGTTGTTACTTATTTTCTCACAAAAATACTTAAAAGGTACAGTGGAGATGTTTAAGAAACATATTCAGCCTTTCATTTTTACTATTTCATGAGAAAGGGAGGGGTTTTATACAACTTTAAAGGCTGTAGTCAAAAGTTTGTATGTTAATGAGTAAAAATGTACCTCAAAGAAACAACAATATTTCAATACCTTATAGTACCTCAGACTGTATTTAAAAATTTCAATTTATCCTTTCACTGATTATACATTCTCCTTTTGACCACACTACTTATTTTACCTTTGAACTTGCCCTGAAGGGCATTTTACCTAATAAATGCCAGAACCCAAACATCAACCATACCTTTTTAAACACAAACCCACAAATATCAGATCTACACCTTGTATTCTTTTAGAAATGTCATTTTAATTATCACTGTACCAACCCTAACCCACTTCTCCCTGACGACCACGGTGGAGGCACAAAAGCAAGTTGGCTAGAAAAAATTCAGAGCCAAATTGTGGGAAAGCTTTTCTACCAGAACTCTTCCTCACACTTAAAAAGTGACTGCACCAAGGGCTATTTGCCTATTGAGTAATAATAGTCTTTTCAAATCATCCAACCCTGCTTTTATGACTTCATTTCTCAAGAACCCAAGATGGAAATAATCATCCTTCTGCATAAGACAGAAAAATAAGATAGCAATTTTAAAATAAAAACCTACATTCTAATAAATCTTAATCCTCTAATACCCGCTCTAGCTCTACTCCAAGATACAAACCCACTTGAATCAAACCATGCACAAACAAAATTCTAAGTCCAACTATAATCCTCTCCCTCAAAACCTGCTCACCCTCCAAGTTTCCTTCTTTCAGTTGGTCCCTACCATCATTCATCCAGTCGGTCAAGCCAAAACACAGAGTTCTTAACGCTTCCTTTTCCCTCACCATTTCCCCACCACACCTTCCTCCACCCGCTGTCCAATGACCAGTGTGTCTAGTGTTATTTCCAGCCATATTTCACGTCCATTCCCCTCTCCTGTCCCACTGAGGCTGTTTCTAACTCAGGTCTTCCTCATCATTTAAGGTGGATTTCTATTGCCGAAATAGTCTCCAACGGTTCTCTTGCCTCTTTTTCTTTTTTTAAATAAACAACATTTTGATGTTTTAAATACACAGAACATTATAAACAAAAAATAAAAGCACATAATCCCACTGTTCCAGATAAATTCTGGAACATTTTTCAAAGAACATAATTAAATAATTCATATATTATGAGAAAAAAAAAAAAGAATAAAAAGCTGCTCTCTCAACTCCGTTACTAGTTTCCAGTTTTTCATTTTTAATAAAGTTTTACTTTGAAATGGTATTAGAGTGACAGAAAAAGTTGTGTGAAGATAGTACGGAGAGAATTCTCATTTATCCCATGCTCACTCTCTAACATCTAAAATTAGTAGGGTACATTTGCTACAATTAATGAACTGATATTGACAAGGTATTATTAACTAAAGTCCATAGTTTATTTAGAGTTCTTTACTTTTTTCCTACTGTCCTTTATCTGTTCCAGATCCTATTCAGGATATCGAGTTACATTTCTCACTAGGCTCCCTCCAGGTTGTGAATTTCTCAGACTTTCCTTGTTTGAGATGACAATGGCAGTTTCCAGAAGTACTGGTTGGGTAGTTTTCCGAATATCCTTCAATATGTATTTGTCTGATGTTTCTATTGTGTTTAGACAGAACTTACAGGTTTGGGAGAGGAAGACCACAAGTAAAATGCCATTCTCATCACATCATATCAAGAGAACATGCTATCAACCAGACTGCTGATGTTGACTCTGATCACCTGAGGTAGTCTTTGTCAGGTTTCTCCACTACAAGTTACCCCTTTTCTCCCTTTCCATACTTTATTCTTTGGAAGAAGTAGCTATGCACATCACACAGAGTGGGAAGTTTGCATTCCTCCTCTAGGATAGAGAAGCAAGATAAATGATTTGGAATAATTCTGCATGGGAGATTTGTCTCTTCTCTCTCACTTAAATATTTTTCCAATCATTTATTTTATTAGTATGGACTCATCAATATTTATACTTTGGGTTCTAATCCAATACTACTTAATTTTATTGCTCAAACTGTTCCAGCTTTGGTCACTGGGAATCTTTCACTGTGTTCCTTTGACATACCCCATAACTGTTTCGGTTTGGTTTGTGCAATTTCCTACTTTCTGTCATACAAGATGTACCAGGCTCAGTAGGTGTATTCCCTGTTCAAGCCCTAGAATCAGCTATTTCACTACAGAGTCCTGGTGGCAATAGAAACCAAGATCTGGGCACTGGGTGATAGTTCCTTTTAAGAGATCTTATTATACATCAGATTCTGAATCTTGTTTCTCTTACAGAGCTTCCAACACCTGAACAAAAACATCTACCATATATTTTAAACCTATAAGCACAACTTTCACCTCACATTACATCATCTAATAGTAGAACAGTGAATCACATCACTGTATCACAGAGGACAATATTTATGGATCAGGTCCTACATCTAGCTATTTACATGCATCAATCTCACTTACTCCTCACAGTGGCACAGGAATTATCATTACCCCCAACTCGTGAGGAAATCAAAGCTGACAAGTCACCGGCACAGGTCACATACTGTTCATCGGGGGTTTGAGGGACTCCAGTCTACATGCTTACTCATTCCTGCTCCAAAGTCCCTTGTCCATTTACATCCCAGTCATCTAGACCCAAAAACCACTTTAAAGGACTGATGGCATTTTATGGATGATTTACACCAGTCTGCACCAAACTGAGACCTGTAAGAAAAAATTGGAAATTTCTCATAGTTAAATTTCGTTCACTTTAAAGACTATCTTTTATTCTAAATTACATCTTTCCTACTTTTTTATTGATGTTAAAGTCCCTTGTTTTCTGAAAGAAAAAAGGGATTTTGTTTTGCTGCTGCTGTTGTTATATTTAGTAAAATTAAAGTTGGCCTCCTATATCAATCTTCTAACCCCAACACAATTTTTAAAATTTAACTGAGACGTAAACTGCCTACAATAAAAACCTGTTTCTTATCACAGTATATAAGGCCTTTGTTCATCTTCCCCACAACATTCCCCTCTTGCAATACCAAGCCGCTTTCAAATACAAACTCACCCCATTTGTAACATAAGTTCCTCTCCCAGAATTCCCTCCCTGACCCCCAATCACTGGGCAAACAAATGATTACATGATTTTGAAGGGTCTAAAACTTGATTATAGGGTACTAAACTACCCTATATTTCACAATTTCACAATCAAAGAAACAAAAAAGTCAAGGTTTTATCACAAGAGTAGGGAGGAAACACTGAAATCCACTACAAGGTTTGCCGGAAGGAGCACTGGTCTAAGAAGGCAAAGTGCAGAGGTTCTGCCCTCTGTCCAGTCACCAACACAATTAGAGAAACCGTGAAACCTGTATCCATGTTTAAAAGCTGCCCTGCCTACTCATGGGGCTGCTCGAAGGGTCATAAAATAAAAACAAACAAAAGACATCTACAAAAGTGCTTTGAAAATACTAAAATATTCTACCAACAGCCATGATAGAATGGTTATTATATTTTGCAGATTGTTAATGATCCTTTATTAATCATGGATTGACAGAGGAAAATCAAATATGTCATCACTACAAGAAACAGCTTTTAATCTGCGACCATATTTGCAGCAACTTTGAGCAAAATTTACCAAAGCTTCTAAGCTTGCATTTCAAGTAATAGTGACTAATGAGGTAGGCAATTTGAAAGGGATTACCAAGAGAAAGAACAGTCTTTATTTTGAACTCAGATCCATTCTCTCCATGGCCTTTAATAAATTAGTCAACTTCAATATTATTTCACCTTGTTTTTTAAAAATGAATCCAAAATACAACTTAAGACAAATGCTACTTTTATAAGTAACATACTTTCAAATCCTGAATGAAGGGCTCCAAAAGAGGTCACTTCAGAACATGAATTACTTAACTCTCTTGGCAGGTATTGATTTTCTACAGCAGTTTAACCTGAATATACACTAACGCAATGAGATGAAATAAAAAAGGAATACTATCATTATATACTTTAAATTCTCAATCTGAAAATATAACAATCGGAAATGTGGCATCTTCCAATACAAGCATCTTCATCAAACTTAATCAAATTTAGTTTAAAAAATAGATAAACACACCTTAACAACTCCTCACAAAATAAACAGAGCAAATAAACTGGATGGGTGCCAATTTCCGTGCAGCGGAGGACACAGGAATACTTGTTAACTGTGTACAATTTACTCTGTGTAATACCTGTTTAGTGGTAGAATCGTTGTTATTATATTTTGTTTCAGTGTCCAGGTTCAACATATACTTCAGAGGCAACAACAAATTAAAAGCCTGCCAGGAAGACCATCCCATAGGAAAGCAAAAGTGATATTGGTTGTTCACGTCACATCAAATACACTCTTCTTTCAAACACAAACCTTGTTCACAGGGAGTTCTTTCAAAATCTTTTCAATACTGCAAAACATAGCTAAAACCTCCATGAAAAAACTGAAGGCTAATCATTAGGATTTCTTTAAATAATACTTCTTTATAATTTTTGGTACCATTTTTCCATTTTAAAATGCAAATCTGTTTTTAAAAGGAAAGGAAAATGTTTATGAAATGATTTCTCAAGAAGAGGCAGCACTCCTGCACTACTATGATTTATCTGTGTTTCCCTCTATCCACTGTTGGAACCTTAGAAATTTCTAGCTGTTAGATTCCTTTCAGGACAGCTTATACTTACTAACAAATCTCAAGCAATTGCAAAATAATTTATTTTTCATAACCCACATACTATGAACAAAGGAGAACAGAAAAAAATTAAAAGCACACGAAATAAACATGACCAAGCTCGGCTTACTGTGCCTTTTGCTCCTCCTGGTCTTTGAATGCTAACATTAATACAGCTGTAAATTTCATAGTTTTTTACCTGCCTAAGTGCAAATATTCACAGCGATTATTTTACTAAATTACAGCCATGGTTTTTTAGTTATAAGAGCAATTATGAAATCTTAAATAGTTAGATGATTATTTCTAGTTAAGCAGCACAAATTACAAAATTTCAGAATACATTAGATGAGCCTACCTTTCCAGTAGTCATGTTTGTCAGTGATCTTGGTACAAATAAACACTGCTCTGAAAACTGTATGCACTCACAGCACCTTAAGCATCAGCAAGCTCTCCCCACAATACCTCTTCACTGTGATCCAGCACCAATGACAACTGCCACCCTATTCAAAATAAAAGCCTAGACTAGTATATATACAGTGATTTTTTTTTTAAGGGGTGGTGGGTAGGAGGTGAACCTTCTCCATCTGACTTTACTCATGTAAGAAAACCTTCCTTAAAACTGATATTAAAAGAAACTGACCATATGATTTTACCCCCTGAAAAGGGGAACATTCCTAACATTAACCTTAAATAAGAATGTCAAAAAACACAATGTTATTTCCACATAGAATCAAAGCAAGCTGTTAGCTGCAGCTTAAGTTGGTATCAGAAACGTCTCTTCCAGGCTATTGTAGGTGGTCTCCCCCTTAGCACAGCAGACTTGCCAGCTCTGTAACACGTTCCTCTATCTGTGACTATGGAAACACTTGCCTAAGATACTGAACCAGAATCCCAAACCTTATAATATGCAGAGTCCAATAAACAAGCACGAAAGGCAGTGAGAACCCATCATCAGCACTGTTTTTAAAGACTATGCAAGACAATAATGGCTTAGCTTCTTAGTAAAAAAATTTGAAAATTAAAAAAAAAAAAAAGGCAGTCAACATATCTTTAAATGAAGGCCTTGTCCTAGCTACACTGGCAATAATTCAGATCTTAACTAACAATTCGTTGTCGGTCTATTTGTTTTCTCATATTTGCACGGATATTTCTCATTTCCAACAACTTAGAAAGGATACCTAACATTTTTCAAGTTATAAATTTTTTTTGGTAAAAAAATAAGGCAGGATGCATTTGGCAGTAAAAATGATACCCTAGATATAGTCATGTACAAGGACCAATAATTTTATGATTATTTGTTATCTAGTTTATAGTTTTGTTGGCAAATAGTTTTTTTCTTTAGCTACAAATTTATTATGGAATTTTCATGGATTACCAGCTTGATATTTTCATTCTTTTCATAAACATGTTAGCATTGCTTAAGAAACTCAAAAGCATGAGCATTTTTAACCAAATTAATATCCACAGGCCTCATTTCAATAAAATCCAATTAAAATAAAGACTGTTAAGTGGCTGCAGATGAAGGACACTGACTAGTATATAAATTACTAGCTCTTTCATGCTGAAAATTCAATTCTTCCATGAGCATAAGCACATCTGCATGATAAAAAAAAAATACTTACATAGAACATAATTTGCTTTGAGAATGTCATGGAAGGAAAAACTGTAATTTTTGCTTCAAGGGGCTTGCTAATTATATAGAGATGGAAAAAAAATAAAAAGAAACTTCTATAAAACAACATATTTTTAACTCCCATATTCTTGCCATTCAAAGCTAAAAGGCCTTTGGGTAACCTAGCAACAAAAAGAACCATACAAATATGAAGTATTCTAATAGAGATAGGACGCTCATTCTAATTGCTACTCAGCTGCTGTTTCATTGCTGATTTAGTCACAATTCTTACACTTTCAAAAAAATTAAGTCCCTGGGTTTCATATAAATATAAAATTACACTTCTTAAAACATAATTTGAATAAGTCAAGAAATACAATCTAGGATGAAACCCATTTCTTTCAACTTAGCTCAAACCCAGGGTTTTTTTCTTACTCCAAAGAGCATTATTGTTCACAAATAACAAAGGAAAAAGTAAAGTTAATTAACATTAAAAACCTTTAAATATCAAGAAATAGAAAAAGATCATGCACAGAATGGCAAGATATATTTGCAAATCATATACCCAATAAGAGTCTTGTACCCATAAATATATAAAAAACTCATAGCTCAACATCAAAAAAATTAAACCAATTTAAAAATGAGCAAAGTACTTAAATAGATATATTTTCCAAAGAAGATCTAAAATCGGCCAACAACAGGGATGGTTCAACATACCCAAATCGATTAACGTGATACATCACATAAACAAATTAAAAAATAAGAATCATATGATCATATCAATAGGTGTAGCAAAAGCCTTCAACAAGATACAGCACCCATTTATGATCAAAACACTTAACAAAATTGTATAGAAGGAAAGTACCTTAACATAATAAAGGCCATATACAACAAACCCTCAGCCAACATTATACTTAATGGTGAAAAACTGAAAACCTTCCCTCTAAGATTAGGAACAAGGCAAGATTGTCCACTATCGCCACTGTTATTCAATATAACATTGGAGGTCCTAGCTAGGCAATCAGTTTAGAGAAAGATATAAAAGGCATCCAAATAGGAAATAAAGAAGTCAAACTGTCACTATTTGTGGACGACATGATTTTCTATACAGAAAACCCTAAAGACTCCACAAGAATACTACTAGAAACAATAAGCAAATACAGTCAAGTTTCTGAATACAAAAATCAACGTTCAAAAAATCCATAGCATTCCTATGCTCTAATAATGAAGTGTCAGAAAAAGAAGTGGAAAAAATAATTCCTTCTGCAATTACAACAAAAAGAATAAAGTACCTAGGAATAAATCTAATGAAACATGTGAAGAACCTATATAATGAAAACTTTAAGATCCTATTAAAAGAAATCGAAAAAGATACAAAGAAATAATAAAGATATTCCATCTTCTTGGATTGGAAGAGATCAACATAGCTAAAATGACCTTATTACCTAAAGCATTAAATAGATTTTAATGCAATCACTGTCAAAATCCCATCAGCATTTTTTAAAGACACAGAACAAAAAATCATCAGATTTCTATGGAAGCACAAAAGACCCCAAATTGCCAAAGCACCCTGAGAAAAAAGAATGAGGCTGGAGGCATCACTCTGCCCAACTTTAAATTATATTACAAAGTGACAATAATCAAAAATGGCATGGTATTGGCAGAAAAACAGACACACAGACCAATGGAATAGAGTCAAGAGTCCAGAAATAAACCCATGTTTACATAATCAAATAATTTTCAATGACGAAGCCAAAACTATACAGCAGAGAAAGGAAAGCCTCTTTAATAAATGGTGCTGGGAAAAACTGGAAAGCACCTGCAAAAGAATGAAACTAAACTGTTGTCTATCACCACACACCAAAATTAACTCAAAAATGGATAAGGATCTGAATGATAGAAACCTGAAACAATAAAATGCATAGTAGAAAACATAGGAACTAAACTCAAGGACCTTGGACTTAAAGAAGATTTTATGAATTTGACCTCAAAAGCAAGGAAAGTAAAGCTAAAATAAATGAATGGGACTACATCAAATTAAAAAGCTTCTGCTCAGCAAAAAAGCCGTCAACTCGGTAAAGAGACAACCATCTGAATGGGAAAATATATTTGCAAGCAAGGCCTCTGATAAGGCCTAATACCCAAACTATACAAGGAACTCATAGAACTCAATAACAACCACCAAAAAACAGATCATCCAATCAAAAAATGGGCAAACCTGAACAGACACTTCTCCCTAGAGAATACAAATGGCCAACAAATATATGAAAAGATGCTCAACATCACTAGCTATTAGGGAAATGCAAATTAAAATCACAATGAGATGCCATCTCACATCTGTTGGAATAGCTATAATCAACAGGACAAGTAATAACAAATGCTGGAGAGGATGTGGAGAAAAACGAACCCTCATTACACTGCTGGTGGGACTGCAAATTGGAATAGCCACTATGGAAAACAGTATGGAGGTTCCTCAAAAAAAACTAAGAATTGATCTACCATGTGATCCAGCAATCCCTCTACTGGCTATTTACCCCAAAGACTTGAAAACCCATATCTGAAAACATTTTGTATACCAATGTTCATAGCAGCATTATTCATGGTGTCCAGACATGGAACCAACTGAAGTGTCCTACGATAGATGACTGGCTAAAAGAAGCTGTGGTACATACATACAATGGGATATTATTCAGCCATAAGAAGAGATGAAATACTGCCATTTGCGACAACATGGATGGACCTCGAGATAATCATGCTAAGCGAAATAAGCCAGACAAAGTTGAAAATCACATGATATCACTTATATGTGGATATAAACCTAAAAGCAACATGGACAATTGACTAGTGGTTACCAAGGGAGTGGGAGAGGGAGGAGGGGGGAGGTAGACAATTAAAGGAGGTCAATTGTAGGGGATTAGGGGAGTGTGAAGTGGATAAAGGGATCAGAATATATAGTAGCTTAAGGAAACTGGACTTTGGATGGTAAACACAATAGAATATTAAGATGTCAAATTATAATGTACACCTGAAAATTATTTAATTGTATTAACCAGTTACCCGAATAAACAATTTTTTAAAAAGTGAGTTATATATGACTTCTACCTTAATATTTAAAAATATGCTTATGATTTCAAATAATAAAATCTAACACACATGTGTGATAAAAACTCAGGTAAAAAGGACTAGATGAGAAACTACCTCATCTTGCTGAAAAACAGCTACAAAAACCTACAGACCTAAGACTGGGAACCAGGCAAGGATGTCTACTCTCATCACCTTTATTTTATAGACTGGTGGAAGTTCTAGCCAGTGCAATAAGACAAGAAATAAAAAACATACAGATATGAAAGAGATAAAACTGTTATTTTTTGCAGATGATACACACTGTCTATGCAGACAATCTTAAAGAATCTACAAAAACTCCTAGAATAAGAAAGTAAAGGTCACAGGCTAAGCTGTCTTAAGAGTAAAATGGACAAAGCAGAGGAGGGTTTGTTGAAAAAAAAGCAGAGTAGTCAATAACCTGAAGTCCATAAAAGTTTTAAAAATGGCTACACAGAGAGTCATTGGGCAAAAAAACAAAAATCGGAAGAGGGAAGCGGGATTCACCCATTGCTTCTGTGGTCTTTCTGCACTACCTAAATGTTCCGAGCTCCAGCACGAAAGGAAATCAGGTGGTGCTTTCGTTTTCTGATAGTTAATGAACATCTAACTGGTCTCTCAAAGTTACTGTGAAGAGACCAAATTTATCTGGGTTAAGAATTCTGAAATCTTTATACATATGCCTTTAAATTATTATATTTTGGCTCTAACAATTAAAATACTGATTCTACATATATACAGTAAGAAGGCTGAAATTACAGGCCTTCCGAAAGTTTTAAGTCTTCCCTGCTATTTGCTATTTTTAACACAGATACCTAAAAGAACTATGTCTCCATTCTCAAACCTACCCCTGTACTACATATTCATACATACACATGCATGTGCACATGCACACACACGCAAAAGTAAGGAAAGCTGGGGACAATATTTACACCTAGACATGTAGAATAAAATATTGCTGTGATGCACCTAACTCCATAGGATCGTGGTATTCTTGATGATTAAATCTTATATGAGTCATGTTCATTAAAATTAAAGCTCATAGATGTGTATATACACCTTCCAGACAAGAAACACGGAATGTGGTCCTTCTCCCCAGTGCCAGTGTTATAATCAGTTTGTTTCATAGTTATAATACAGGCTATGAAGGACAGACTCACTCTTCTGCACCACCACTAACTACATCCTTGCCCAGTAGTTTCTATCTTGGTGCCAACAAGTTCTGAACTAGAAAACCATACAAACTACCCAAATACACATATGAAATTAAAAGCATGTTTGTTTCTAGCAACTGGCTGGGCAGGCCTGCCCACACATATCGATAAGGACACATGTCACTGGAACACGACTCCAAGGCCAGAGTTCTGGTCCTAGCTCTACCTATAATTCATTTTTTAAAACACATATTAAAGTAAATACAAAAGTATGGGGTAATATACAGAAATTATGCCATGGTTAAAATTACATACAAATTATACAACTTTAGGAAAATATATTATAAGAGAATATGGAAAAATGAAAACATGTTGGTGATGGCTAAATTATGTTGAGTATTTTTCTTTTAATATTGTTTTTATAAACATATAAACATATGAAAAAGAAATAAAGGGAATTAATGAAAGCATTTTTAGAAAACTTCAAGCATTTTAGAGGAAACATGTTATCTAAAGATAAATTTCTTACTGATAATGGTAGGTAAAACTGTGAATCAGAAGACCTAGATTCCGTTCAGGCTCTGCCCTTACATACTATGTCACTTTGGAGGAAATCACTCAAACATTTTCACAGCCTCAAGATATTCAAAATGTGAAAGCTATGCTATGATTTAAGTTGCCTCGCAATTCCGAAATAGCTATGACACAATGAGGTATCCAGAGTTAGAAAAAGTTCTTGTTGGAATTTTTTTTTGATAACAGCATTCATACAGTAATCCAGTCTTGTCTTTCCTTCCCCTTCTGAAATCACAATTACCCACTTGTCCTCAAATATCATCTCAAAGTATAGGAAAAGGAATACAGACAGGTACAAGAAACAATAGGTCACGATTCAAGTCTGTTGTTATTTTATTTATTTAACAATATTTATTGCATACCTACCACATGCCAGGGACTTTTTTGAGGCACGTAGGATAAAGAAGGGAATAAAAGAAAGTTCTTGCCCTCATGAATAAACAAAAAAATATTTTGTAGTGATATGTACTAAAAAAGTAAATCGAACAGGATGAGGGCACATAGAGTTCCCTTAGAAAACTAGATGTGCTATTTTGGATGGCCTTGGTAAAGAAGTTATATGGCAGCCAAGATCTGGATGGAATGTGGAAGACAGCCATAAGAACATGTAGGGGATGAATGTTTCAAGCAGAAGGAATCATAAGCACAGAAGCCCTGAAGTAGGAGAAGCTTAGAATGTTCAAAATTAGCAAGGAAGCCAATGGAACTGGAGCCAAGAGAACTTTCAGGAAGAACGATATGACATCATCAGAATGGTGGTCAGTATCAGGTCATGCAGGGCCTGGTGGGCCATGGCAAACCACAGAACTGTAGTCTCTGTGATGGAAAAACTCTGGAGGATTCTGAACAGGGAATTAATACCACTTGAGTTACATTCTAAAAGAATTACTCTGATTGCTCTGTGAAAAACAGTCTTTAGGTGTTGGAAATAAATAAAAACAAGGATACTGGTTAGGAGGCTACCATGAGAGCACAGGTAAAATACAATGACAGCTTGCACTCGGAGAAGAGCAGCAGTCACAGTGAGAATCAAGGGGATGCTAGATGTATTTCTAAAAGTAAAGCCAACAGGATTAGCTGATGGACTCAGTTCAGGTTACGAAAGAAAGTCAAAGACAACTCAGTAATTTCTGGCGTGGGAAAGTGCATAAATGGAGGTTAAGTCTTCAGACTTAGAAACCCTTATTAAGATACAAGTTGATATCAAGTTTATGCCGTTTAGAAATAGCAAAAATAATAATGACAAAATTTAAAAAGCAAAAACAGAATGCTTTTTCTACTCACCATTTGCAGATTGTATCATGTTTCCAGATTTCTGGACTTCATCAAATTTTGTAAAAATTACATTCAATCTGTATAAAAAATGTATATATAAACTATTAACCATCACTGTTTATAGTCAATTATATTAAAACACTAATGTGAAGTTGAGTCATACTCCAAGAAAAAAATCAATGATTCGAACCCACTTAATAACAAAAGCAGTAAGTATATTTCTAACAACATCAATAGCCAAAAATAACTGAGCACTTAACTACAGGCCAAGCACTGACTTAAGGGCTCTAACTGAAAGAGCATGTTTAACCCTTATAACAGCCTTATATGGGATTATTATTATCCCCACTTTACAGATGACCCCCACAGCTTACATAAGGTGACACAGGGTGGAGATGCAAGCCCTGAGAGCAAGAATCCAGAGTCCGTGCTCATTAAACTGACTGCTCTACACAAAATGTATATACAGAGTGAAAAGCATATTTCTCCTATTGCTGTTTAAGCACAGACTGTTGATTACTTAGGATAAAAATTTTCAAAATGCTATGATAATAAAATACAAAGGCTTTCTCTGACTCATGCTTAATGCAAAAATGCTATAATATCTCTAGAAGCAAACACTGTGACCAGATAATCTTCAGCTTAAAAAAAATCAACATGACATTAATTTTCTATTAATGAATCATTTTTACCTTGACATTTAAATTGAAGCAAAACTTCTTAACCAGTCAAAATATCCCATCCTAGTGACACCAAAAATGAGAGAAAAATTGGGGGTGGTATGGGGGGGAGGTGGAAATCAAGGAAAAAGAATCTTTCCCAAGCAAACCGGGTACATATGAATGAGTATAAATGTCTGGATTACAAGGTAATGTACTATGCATTCAAACCTATGCCACCCATTTTAGGGACTAAACTAGACGTTTTGGCACTTACAACCATCCTGTCAGACAAACTAATCATTTCAATCATGTTTGTCTTTTCTTCCCAACCAGAATGGAAGCTCCTTGGAGTAGGAATGGGAACTATGTTCTTTTAGCATTATCTACACAGCAAGCATTATGTCATGCAGGAGAGGTACCTCATTGTGTAAAAGAGCTGGTACCTACCTAATCCTGTCCCCCATCCTCACTATGGAAAATTAAATATTTCACACATTCTGATATCAATCCATTCATTAGTTCACTCACTGAACCTAGCACTGAGCTAGCTAGATGTCAAATGTGTAAAGTTCCTACTTTCTAGAGCTTCCATTTCTACTTCATTCTATTCTACTTAGAATGTTACATTCTAAGTAACAGGGGAGCGAAAAATACACATCAGTAAATAGAGGTAAAAATGAAAGGGATGAACTAGCCTGATACACTGCTTCTCCCACTTCCCATTCTATGGCAAATATCAATAATCTTCAACCCATCTTTCCATCTAAGTCCAGATATAGCCTCAGAAGACTTCTCCAAGCTTCCCCAGGCAGCTGCTACCAATTAATCAAAGCTGGCATGAAAGTAAAAATCTATTTGTCATCTCAGGACCAGATATAAGTAAAACTATCCACTCACTTTCAATCCAGTGGTTACTAAAGAACTGGAAAAATTGCTTAGAATCAATTTCTGATGATGTTTCCATCACCCTCCCTTTTATAAGTAACAAAGATCTCCAATGGCTTAATAAGCCCATAAATAACATTACCAGACAGGTTGCCAAGGCCCTAAGTTACCACTTTATTGTGTCACAACTATACCTTGTGACATGACCATGCCTGCAAATTTGCAGGGTAGGGACAAGGTATACGTCTATTACTTGGAAGGGGAAATCATTTCTTCCATGCCATTATCAATGGCAACTGGGGAGGAATCTGTAGATTCTCTGTCTATGGTAATGTCTACTTGCTGCAGCCAAATTACCCAAAACTGGCACCCAAACAGCTATGTATGAGAACGCTAAAGATTGGTTATTGGCACCTGCACCTTAGTTCGGAATCCCCCGTGCAGGCGTGCCTTTCCCTCTACTTTCACTTGTCTCATTAGATGTCTCATTCTCTGCTCAATAATGCATATACAATGGTTCCTATCAAGATTACTACTTCAAGAGATCAATAACTTGACAGTCTAACACCAACAAAACATGCCTAGGGAATGAATGGCTTTTGTCTGCTACACAATAATAGAAAATGCCTCTCTTGGGACCTATCAATTTGCACAAGTCTAAAATGATGAATTTTATATGCTGAAAGACACTGATTACCCTCTGAAGTCACCAATTGCTGTCATTTTTTAAATTTTAATCTCTAGATCTCAAGTTTAAAATAAACTTATTTATTAGTTTGACAAATAACAAATACCATTTCCCCCTGGTTTTTCTAAATTTTATATTCAACTCTTCCATCTAATTATCATTTATTTTACTATAAGATTTCAAACGAATTATTCCTTCCTAGAATATTTTATAAATTTAAGATAATTTCCCAGAAGCAAAAACCAGTAATCTTTCCATCGACAAGCTCCACTTGTACACAGAGCTTCTCATTTTTTTTAGTCTACTACTCTTTAATACGAACAGACAACCAAAATTTCTAAAATATATAAGCAAAGCTTCTAACATAAAAGAGACCAACATGAATAAACACATACCCAAAAATCCCAATTTAGAGGAAAGAAGAGACTATAAAAAGTTTTTTAAATATGTCACTAATATTCCCAAAGAAGTAACAGAAAATACTGCAAATCACAAAATCAAACAGGAAGAACACTTCAAAAATGGCAGAATAAGGAACTCTGAACATCTTCTCCTCCAAAAACACAAAGAAAACATTGGCAAAATCAAGTTTTCCAAAATTCTGAAAATTAAACAAAGGCTTACAATAATCCGAGGGGCATTCTTCAAGAAAAACAGCGGAATCTTATTAAGAATGTCATTTTCCTTTGTTTTCTTGCCCTCTATTTCCATCTCTAGTCCACCAGCTGAAAACCAATGGCCTCACAATTACAGCAGTCTGAAAACCAGCAGCCCCACACCCCATGGAAAGCGTTGAACAGTCTGCAGTTCAGTGAAAATCCCCATTCCCAGAGAACTGTTATTATTTGACCTGTCCGGCTTACCCCCAAACCCCCATTCATAAGGTTTGTCTTTATTTGACCTAATTCAGAGCATGCTCAGCGCACGACTCCTTACACTGAAGCCGTGATCAAAAAGAATCTGGGGCAACTGCCTAATGTGGCAGCCGCCTGAGATGGGAGTAACAACCGGGACGAAGAAACTGACCAAAAGGCTTACAAGGAAAACCTGGAGAGCAAGATGTTCACAAGGACTATGAAAAGCTCTGGCAGATCCTGGGAAACTAAAAGGCCACCCGTATGTGCAAAGTGGTGCACAAAATTAGAAACCAGTAACAAAAATAAATGGGAAAATCACAAATAATATAAGAATTTAATAAAACATTCAATAGCAAATGGCTGAAAGATGAAAACAGAAGAAAATTATAAATATTTTAAGATTAATGAAAAATAAAAACACAATACACTAGACTTTACGGGATGCTACTAAAGTAGTACTTACAGAAAAATGGATAGGCATAAATGCCTACATTAAAACAGGGTATCTCCAATCAATAACCTAACCTTCACGGCAGAGCAAAAGCAATTCAAACCAAGCAAAACAAAGAAATAAAATAGATTGGAGCAGAAATACATAAGCTAGGAAATTGAAAAACATTAGAAAAAATCAACAAACCAAAAGTTAGTTCTTTTGAAAAGATCAATAAATTTCACAAACCTTTAACTAAAATGACCAGAAGAGACGACTCAAATGACTTTAATTGAAAGATGAAAAAAGACACACATTACGACTGTCTTTACAAAAATATAAAGGTTTACAAGAACACTGAACTGTATATCAAAGCTTAGAAAACTTAGATAAAATTCTTAGACACGAACTACCAAAACTGACTCAACTCAAAACAAAATCTGAAAAGACCTGTAACGAGAGAATGAAAACATCTCCAGAGCAAAGGCCCAGATGGCTTCACATTTGGTGAATTCTAATAAACGTTTAAAGAAGAATTAGTGCCAATCCTTCACAAACTCTATTAAAATATCAGTGAGAATAGGGGAAACTGTGGGTGGAGGAGGAGAGGAATAATGGAACTCTCTGTACTTTCCAGTCAGTTTTCCTACAAATCTAGAACTTCTCTAAAAATTAAAGTGTGTGTGTGTGTGTTTGTGTAAACACACACATACATTATAGAAGAGAGAACACTTTCCAACTCATTCTACAAGGCTAGTACTACAATAAAACCAAAACAAGAAAAAGACATCACGGTAAAAGAACAGGCCATTATTTCCTATGGATCCTAAAAAGCATATAAAAAAGAATTATACACCATGATGAAGTGGAATTTATCCCAAGAATGCAAAGTTGGTTTAATATCTAAAACTTATTAATGTAACACAACATATCAATAGAATAAAACTGAAGTAACATAATCATCTCAATAGATGCAGAAAAAGTATTTGACAAAATGCAACATCCTCTCATAATAAAAACACTCAACAAACTAGAAATAGAACTTCTTCCACCTCATGAAGTCATATACAAAAGTACTTACAGCTAAATCATAATTAATGGTGAAAGGTTTAAAGCTTCCCTTCTAAGTGAGATCCAGAACAAGACAATGTTGTCCCTTTTCACCACTTCTATTCAACATTATACAAGAAGTTCTAGCCAGGGCTTTTAGGTTAAAAAAAGGGGGGGGGGGAGAGAGAGAGAGAGAGGAGAGAGAGAGAGAGAGAGAGAGAGAGAGAGAGAGGAATAAGGCATGCAGACTGAAAAGGAAGAGGTAAACTATTTCTACTGGCATATGACCTATCTGTATATAAAAATCCCAAGAAGTTCAGAGCAAAACTCTCAGAACTGGGGAGTTCAACAAGGCTGTAGGATTCAAGATCCAGTTTTTAAAAACTGCAACTCTATATATTAGCAACAAACTACCTGAAATTAAGAAAAAAATTCTTATTACAAATAGCATCAAAAGAATAAAATGCATAGGAATAAATTTAAGAAAAGTACGCAACCAGCAATTGTTGAAAGAAATTAGACATTAAAAAATGGAAAGACATTCCATGTTCATGGATTGGAAGACACTGTTACATGGCAATATTTTCCAAATTTATTACAGATTCAGTTCCTACCAAAATCCCAGCTGCCCTTTTATGTAGAAATTGGTAAGTTCACTCTAAAATGCATATAGCTACACAAGGCACCCACGATAGCCAAAACAATCTTGAAAAGAACTTGGATTTCAAAACTTACTACAAAGCTATATTAATCAAGACAGTGTGGTACTAGTAGGACAGGAATATAGATCAAAGATTTAGAATTGAGATTACAGAGAAAAAAAACCTTACATTAATGGTCAACAGATTTTCAACAAAGGTCCTATAAAAAGTCTATAAAGTTCAAAACAATAACAAGATACGCATTAGGATGGCTATTATCAAAACAATACAAAAAATAACAACTGTTGGCAAGGATGTACACTGCTGGCAGGAATGCAAAATGGTGCAGCAGCTATAGAAAACAGTATAGCAGCTCCTCAAAAAAATGAACATGGAATTACTATATGATCCAGCAATTCCATTTCTGGGTGTATGCCCAGAAGAACTGAAAGCAGGAAACAGAGCAAATATTTATTCACCCATTCTCATTATTCACAATAGCCAAAAAGTGGAAGCAACACAAATGTCTGTCAACAGAGAATGGATAAACATAATGTGGAATATACATACAATGGAATTTCATTCGGCAATAAAAAAAAAAACAACTCATTCTACAGTATGACTGAATCTTGAAAACATTATGGTAAGTTAAAGAAAGCAGTTAACAAAGGCTACATTTTGTGTGATTTTATTTGCACAAAATGTCCAAAAAAAAAAAAAAAACCCATAGAATTAAAAAGCAGACTAGTTGTTTGTAGGAGCTGGAGAGACGGAAGGGACAAAGAATTACTACTAATAAACACGGGATTTCTTTTTGGGGTGATGAGACTGTCCTAAAACCAGACAGAAGTGGCGGCTACACAACTCTGTGAACATACTGAAAACCACTGAACTGTTTACTTTGAAAGGTACATGGTTAATTATGAAAATATGAAAATTACAGTATTTGTTTTAAAGCTTTCATTAAAAAATTAAAAAATAGAATGCTATAAAAATGGAACAGTGAAAAGAGATCTTAAAAATTAAAACGAAAAATATTTTTAATCGAATACCCAGTATAATGGTTGGAAGATAAACTTGAGAAAATCTCACAGAAGACAGCAAAATTGTGAAGTTATAAATGGGAGAGAAAAGTCAGAAAACAAGTCCAAGTGGTCATAATATAACTATTTACAAATATAGTTATATTTTTAAAGAAACTTTTCCAGATCCAAACGACATGACATTCCAGATCAAAAGGCTCTCCAGGTACAACACAATGAAAATGGTCTCACAAAAAACCCATCATCATGAAATTTCAGACATACACTGGAGATAGAGAATCAAACTTATCTATATAGGATGAAGAATCAAAACAACTTTGGACTTCTCAGTAGAAACACTAAAGCTAGAACACAATGGGCATTAGTTTTAATATTCTAGATGAAAATGACCCCAGTCTAAATTTCGGAACCTTGACAAACTATCAATGTCACAATAAAATTAAGACATTCTCAGACAAAAAAAAAAAAGATATTACAAAAAGTCTCCTCCTCTGCATCTTTTCTCTCCTAAAGCTATTAGAGGATATGTATAAATAAAATGAGAGAGAAAACCAAGAAAGAAAAGACATGGTCTCCAAACAACAACAGACACCTGCAGAGAAAAAAGAAGAGAAGCCCCAGGATCATCGATGATAAAGAGGGATGTCAGAATGATAAAGTAAGCAAGAGGCAGTGAGGGCAGCCAGTCAGACTGGAACAGATTCAAGGAGATTTTCAAACTGTCAGTATGTAGACAGTACTAGTACATGATAGGTATGTAGACAACTCTGCAAGTAAATCAAAAATGATTACTACATCAGGGAAAATAAAAGGTTCTGGGGTAGGGCAGAGGCAAAGTAACCATAGTTCACTAAAATAAATAGGGGCCTGTGAACAATACACATAATCGTCGTATAAACTAAATGTCCTAATCAAAATTAAAGCCTGACTATATTTGGTGTACGAGGACATGAAAAGGGTACATGAAGGAGCTTAGGAGGAAAGATAGCTGAAATTCACCCTTCATAATGTAAAATCAAATTCTAACAGTGACAAAATACTAAGAGTGAGCAATAGGTGCATAGTATTTACAGCAATAGGTACAAAAAAAAATCAATAAAAACAGCTGACAGTGTTTGCTTCTGAGGGAAAATAGCAAAAGGGATAAGGAACTGCCTTTTTTCAATGTATCTTATAAATTTAGCCAACTCTCTCTGTATAAATGACTCTGACAGAACACAAAATTTAAAAATGAGAAGAGATATCACAGCGCACATGTCTCATCCTGTTCTTTCTTTGGGCTCTCTCTATAACACTAAAGCTGTAGCAACCAAATTAAAAGTAAGAAAACTTTCCATTTTTCCCTTAATAATATGATCATTAAGTAATGTCTAGTGCACGTTAATAAAATTTTAAACAAGCTGAAATAGCAAAACAATTATGAGAGTGGTTCTAAACTGCAGGTTCACAAGGTAAGTTCACCACACAGTGACAATGTATCATATGACATGTATCAGGTCTATCTATAAACTAAATGTTTTTCTGGTTGATACCAGAAAAATTTAACACCAGTGACCTGTCTTTTGTCCATACCTTTGAAAACTAAAATACACCACATTGATTAAAAATACTTTCTGGACTATACAATGGAAGGACAGTGAATGCCAGAGCATGCTGAAAGCCCTTGTTTATGAAAGTAAGCCACAGGGGTACAGGTGGTCAATTCTATTAGGCTGTCAAGTATGTCTCACCAATATCATGTACCTAATTATGTGGCATCTTATTGCTATAAATTGTGTACTTATTTTCTATACATATCATGTGCATGCAATGTAAAAATGGGCAAATACTGTAGTGACTCATGTTCACAGCTTAACTATGCTGAGATTCAGGTGGGTGAAGAGACCCTCTAACATGAAAAAGACCTTGTTGAATATCTCTACTTACTATCTGGCTCAATATGATTTTAGCCACCTGATGACAAGACTTAAATAATAACTTAATATATGGACCAAAAGTGAAGCGGGTATGGTACAAGACTCTTTTCCCAACTGTGAAATAAAATTAGTCTTATTAAAGTCACTTAGGCGATATTATTAAGGCATTATTTTTCACCATATTATTTCTTAGAGATGATTCATCTCAAACATAGGACTCACTCAATGAACAAAGTCATAAGAGGTCAACGTTTTTATTCCAGGACTAAATCCAAGTTTTAGAAAAGTAATAAGCAAAGTCTACAATATTTTATGTGTCCTATAGAATCCTGTTAAGTTGGAAAATCTGCTATGTTCACATAATTACAAGAAACATAATGATGTAACAAAGGTCTAGAATATTCAAGTATCCAGCTATACCACTCAGGGCCACACAGAGCAGCTACTGAATTTCCCAAACAGTGGCAGGATTCTTTAAAAGTCTTGTTCTTTTGGACACATCTCTGACAAAATAAAGGTGGCAGCAAGAGCCTCTGACCCTCACAATGCTAGATCTTAGGTAACTGTCTTATAATACAAAGAAACTTGAAGTTTCAGCTTCTTTCACTAGAACAAAGTTTTTAAAGAACTATAAGCCTAGTTCTCCAAGCACTGTGTATGCCAGAGTTTGACAATAATGGCTGTGAGGCAATGTGGGTCTGTTTCACTAGGACTACCTTCTCCATTTGGTTCAGAATTGTTTGGAAAGATTTTACATGACACGAGATAGCAGAAACCCCCATTACTATTCACAGAAGCCCAAGCTCATCTGCACCTTTATAATAACAATAGAAAAAACACATGAAACACATGACTGGGAGTCTGGAGGAGAAGGTTCCAGCCCCAGCTCTGGAATTAGCTGCCTCTGGGGCCTTACCTAAACCACCCTGTGTACCGAGGATCCCCCAGACCACCGCCACCCACATTTAACGATTCACCAGGACAACTCGCAGGACTCAGCACGTAGTCATACTCATGGCTATGACTGCTACAGTAAAAAAGACACAAAGAAAAATCAGCGAAGAGAAAAGCTGCAAGGGGTGAAGTCCAGAGGAACCTGGCACAAGCTTCCTAAAATCTCCACTGGTGAGTCACACAGGCATGGGTAAGACCTCCTGCAGTGTGTTGTGACAATATGAGGAGTGCTGTCTACTCCTTAGAGTCTCAGTACCTGGTTTTTACTGGGCTGGTCATGCGGACAGCCTCTGCTCAGCACTTACCAAAATGCTAGACTCCCAGAAGGAAAGCAGGTGCTCAGCCTGACAGCTGTGCAGTGAACCACTCCCATCTCACTGTTCAGGAACACTGGGAACCTTCCCCAATCCAAGTGTCCAAAAACCAGCCCAAGGCCAACTTTGCAAGCAGGTGTTTCTAGAAATGGCAATCTCAGGCCTGCTCTGTTAACTTTTCTGCACTCACCCCTCTAGATCTCAGTTTCACCATGTCATTGCCCGGATCTATGAGCTCGCTAGAGCAATCTTTGAACGTTACACGGGAATCCCCTGTGTAAGATGGTCGGTTCATGGCCTAAGGGCCCCAGGAGCTGCACGGCATGGTGAGGCCATCATGGGAGCAGGAAAGAGTTCTACTGCTCAAGGTCTATTTTCTCAACAATGATAGTGATGTCATCATAAAACAGCCCTCGCCCCATTCATTCAAGCTTCTGATTTCCTTCAAGACACTCTTTACTATTTACTATATTTGTCTTTAAGTTCATCTCTCCTAAGTGTTCTCACCATACAGTCAAAGACTAAAGACTAGAAGGCCAAGATTGATAAAACAAATCCCCCCCCACCAAAAAAGCTATTCTCATAGATTATCTCTTATAAAACACATGAAAAGTAGTTTTATTCTCACCTCACTGTCTTGTACATAGCACAGGAGCCATAGTGAGAACATTACTGGGGTCGGATATGACTCTCAACAACAAAGAAGTATAGCCCCACTCAAATGCCCATGGAACCCCCACCTTAGAGTGAGAGACCCACTTCTGTCATATCCAACTGAGGGACATCAAGACGCGTGACTCCCATATATTTCAATATTCCATCCCAAATCTAGATGCTCCACAAACTCTTTTGTGAAACAAGATAAAGAAAATTAAAAGGTGAAGCAGAGAACAAGGCTTCAAAATAGCTCTGCCTCTTACTAGTTGCATGATCTCTCAAAGTCCCTTCATGTCTCTGGGCCTCTGCTGTTCACATGGCCACAATGACAGGCTCTGACAAGCTGCTCTGTGAGTCCAGTCAATGTCTAACTTCCTAGGGTTTTCACGGTACCTTCTCATTTAAAGGAATGAGTCAGGGCAAGGGTTTAGAATGCATTTGAAGTAAGGTCTCTGCAACATATTTCAAATTATAGATATTCAATTCTTCAAGATTTTTAAAATTCTGACTACAAGAATTTTATATGTATACTATATGTATACTCAAGTTGTCTTGGACCTGATAAGATGCTGATCCCCTTGCTTTGGTTTCTACACAGTGAGGCTGACGTGGCTGAACAGAAAATTACCATTTCAAAGATGTTGTCCAGAATTATTACTTACATATTTCTACCCAAACTCATTCTAGAAAGGCTTCATTCATTCAAACAAATATATTCTAAGCTTCTAAGCACCTACTATACTAGGTGTCATGTATACACGAGATAATATGAACCAAAAGAATGCTGAATTCTGGTTCAATTTTGGTCCAATCAATTTTAAATATGCTTCTAAAATCAGCACATGACATGAGACCTGGCTAGATGTCCAGGTGAGAGAGTATTACTTTTGAGGAAGTAGAATGGGAGGGGACCCCTGACACATGATCTGGACAAGATCTCCCACCACCAATCCGCTAACCATATATTCTTTGAATAAAATTACCACAACAAAATAAGTAGTACAAACCAAGATGTTAACTGAGAAAGAGCAGGGTGGAAAGAACAGAATAAAAGAAATTGTCTGAACTCACCGGGACTGTGGCAATCCTTTTTTACTGAGATCTGCCCTCACACGTTCTCCTACATGTCTGTAAATTTCCACTAAGCTGTTTATTGCTGCATCTCGAACCTAGATATAAAAAAAGAGATCTTACAGCTGCTCTGTGTCATTCCACAGCACTCCCTGCTGGGACACAACAGGCTATACACCACCCCAAGTTTATCACCTATTTACCAATACGACTGAATAAAATCCCATCTAGACAATTGACTAGATAAAGTCATGTTTAACAGTTTTAACTCTGAGTACAATTCCAAAGAGTAGAAAACATTTAGGTTCCATCCCTATATACATGTTCAAGTTCATTATCCCTTAATTTTTTTCATTCTTTAAGATGATGTCAGGAAACTAGAATTTTCAGGGCATCTTTCTAAATTAGAAACTCTACAAATAAATGAATTATACTAAAAATGAAACCCATATAAAGTATCCTGGTTTGGGGTCAAACAGTTAGAAACAAAAATGGGTAGTACAGGCTACAGAGCCCAATATTCAAGAAGCTCATAAAAATATTAAAAATGAGAAATAATAAAAAAAAAATGGCAGCTCATAGTCCTAAAAAGGAAATGGGAAAAAGTCCATAAATACAAAGAGCTCGTACGTTTTAGGGGAGGAAACAAGAACTCCAAAGGATACCAAGAAATGTTTTATGGAAGAGAAAGAAACCACTTAAAATGTGCTTAGAAGGACCACATTTTACCAGGTTAAGAGGGAACAAGACAGGTTCCAAATGAGGCACGCCCTGTGCAAAGGCACAAAAGCAGACATGACAGCACATGCTTTAGGAGGAGCCAGTAAGCAGCCCAGCCAAACAAAGATATGAACTAAGCAAGCAGCAATAAATAAGGCTCAAGAGACGGAACAGACTTAAAAAAAAAAAAAAAAAAAACTTGGGGAAGTTTAAATATGAACTGTAAATCAAACATAATCATTGTATCAATGTTAATTTCTTGAATGTGAAAATAACATGTGGTTATATAGGAAAATATCCTTGTTATTAGGAGATATACACTGAAGCATCTACCAGGAGTAAAACTATCATATCTGTAAGATATTTTCAAATGGTTCGGGAAAGAGAGTGCATTTCTGTGCATGTACATGTGTACACACATACATATATAAAACAAATGTTAACAAAATGTTAACTGGTAAATATGGGTGTTCACTATAATGCTCTTTCAATTTTTCTACAGGTTTAACATTTTGCAAATAAAAAGGTGGGAAGAAAAACTTTAACATAAAATGAAACCAAGGCAAGCCTATGGAAGGTGTAGAGAGATACCTACTTAATTAATAGGTAAAGACAAGGGAACAACATGATTTTAGATTTGGGCTCAAGCAATGAAATCTAAGTAGTAGAGAATAAAGAACAGAGGAAAGAAGCGGGGATACAGTAATTTACAATCTGAATATTGCAGGCTACCCTTTAATTTAACAGTGTTGTAAGACAGGTAATTTTTCCTCCTTGCCAAAAGGCAAACCCTAGGCTATATTATCTTCTGACCCAAAACTTTATGCTATGGACTAAACTGTGCCCCCTAAAATTCCTATGTTGAAGCTCTAACCTCTAGTGTGGCTGTATTCAGAGACAGGGCCCATAAAAAAGGTAATTAAGGTTAAATGAGGTCATAAGAGTGGGACTCTGTCTGATACAACAGAATTGTTGTCTTCATGAGAAAAGATACCAAAGAGCTCACAAAGAGTTCTCTACAAACCCACAAAGAGGTCCTGTGAGCACAAAGTGAGATGGCAGCGAGGATCGACAGGAAGGGAACCCTCATCAGGACCAGACTGATCATGCTGGCACCCTGATCTCAGACTTCCAGCTCCAGAACTGTGGGAAATTAATTTCTGTTATTTAAACCACTTGGTTTACGGCAGCCGAAACTGACTAATATGGGTTATCAGGGGTTTTTTTGGAAAAGAAATAATTTCTGATGTTAGAAAACATTTTTATATGCACATATTACAAAAAATATTACAAAACATTTTTATATGCACGTATTACAAAACTAGTCAGTGCCGCTGTGTTTTGAATATCAGTAATAAGTGCACCACCTCTGCTTAATTTCTAGTGATGACATCTGCTCAGAGCCAATCACACCGGGTGATTACCTTAAAGAACAATCAATATCTTATCCATGACTTAGAAATTCCAGGCCCTATGTAGTTTAAGAGATTTAGTGGAAAAACTACTAGCCTCAGTGCCAGAGAGGGAGACCTTAGTACCTACTCAGCCATTTTAGGAGCGGCATAACCTTGGACAAAATATTTAAACTCTTTCGGTCTTGATTTCATCCTCTGTTAAGTTGAAGGATATTTTGAATACTAAAAGAAATAATAAATTCAGTCAACAAATGTTTGAGTGTCTACCAGGTGCCAAACTCAAGCGCATATACAGCCCAGGCAGGGAACTTGATAGTTAAGTGGAGCAGGGTGGGTGTACAATGAATGACAAGTGGCACTGGCATGGGACCCTCCTGGCAGAGAGAGAAGAGGGTATGTGGAGGCTCAGGCAAACAGACTGTCATCACTCAGCCACAGAGGAATGTAGGTACAACTCTACCACATCTTCTAATCTTTTGAGAGAAGTCAGAAATTTCAATCTCCAACATAAAAATCACCCAAACTCAATGAAAAATTAAAACATTGTGCAGATACACGTACTTCCACACACACCAATATGTAGACTGAAATTAGCTTTTAGGCCATAAGTTTGAGACCTCTAGGTTGTGTGTATAAAGCACTCAACACGATGATAGATGGAACTAGGATTATCTACATCTTTTAAATCAACATCTTAACCTTTAAATAATCATTCTTCAGGCTAAGAAAGCTACAGGGTTAGACAGCATTTCAGGGTCTAAACCAACTTTGATTCAAGAAATACAGAGAACAGATTTTCTTCGGTACTACAAAGTGCTCTACTCCAACTGAGAAGTGAAGTTTCAGTAAAAGCACTCAGTTCAGGCTGAAGGGACAATACAGAAGTGTTCACTTCTACACACAGCCCCACGGGTCCCACTGCCTCTGCCTACCCTCAAATTCACCACAATGGAACCCCAACATATCAGGCCATTAAGACTCCAAAAGACAAGAACCTCACACGTTAAGCACTACCAGCCAGGGCCAAGCTAAATGCTTTATGAAATGTGACTTCTTCAAATCTATGATCTTGCTCACAAGGCCACTGTGGACTGTGACACAGAGGAGGGCATGGAGGCTAGAGAGGCTAGCAGCCTGCCCATGGCAGATAAATGGCAGCGTAGGGAGCTGGCCTTCCATCTCTCTGAATGCAGACCCACCTCCTTCTCACTTGAGCACACTGCAGTCCAGTATGGGTGTCAAAATAAGGGCTTCCCCACAAAACCTAAAACTCAAGGGAGAGCCTCATTTCCAGGGGATGGAGGGAACCTATAAACTGACAGAAGCCAAACCTAACCTGTCCTGAGAACAGCAGCACAGGCCCACAGCCAAACTGCCTTGAAGAGCAGGTATCACAAGACCTTCCTAGATTCAGCTGGGGCCTCATTTGCACAGCACTGCAGACTGGGGCCTGCGACCCTACCCCCAATCCCACCTCGCAGGCATCAGTCAAGCTCTCACCATAGGCTTTCCTTCTCCCCAGCTGTGAGCACTGTCAACAAAGCCCAGAGTCCAGGTCCAGCAGCGAAGAGCATGGAGATCAAAAGTCCTCAGACATTTTAAGATGTTCTTAGGCTCTGACGATGTATCAAGCTCCTTATCCAGAATAAGGACTTTATATCGTATATGATGTCTCAGACCATGGGCTGCCTTCGCTACAGCCACTGCCCCATCATCTTCCTTGTCAACAAACACATGCCTTGTTCTGCAATTCCCACCTCAAGGAAGGAAACACCGTTCTCTGCTCAGGAAGTACAGTTACAGTCCCCCTAGTGTTAAGGCCATCACACAACCCTAGTCCCTTTCCAGCCGCTGGTTAACAGAGGCATGGAATGTGATTCTCAAAAATGAAACATGAGGAGGACAGCTGCAGCAAGCTTTAAGAAAATGCTTCTTTAATCTTGGAAAGAGAAATGCAGGAAACAAAAAAACATGAGACACTTAGGAAAAAGTGAACACTGACTGGATATTTGATGATACGAGAGAATTATTCATTCTTAAAGAGGGGTAACAGTGTCAAGGATATGGTTCTGAAGGAAAAAAGGGTCCTTACCTTTTAGAATATTTAAGAAATAAATGAAATGATGTCCATGATTTGCTTCAAAATATGGATGGAGGAGATCTTGAAAATAGATAAAACTAAACTAGCCTTATCATATTAGTTGCTGAAGCTCAATAATAGACACACGGAGATGTATTATGTCATTTTTGCTACTTCTATGTAAATTTGAACCTTTAAATATGGAAAAATTAAAAAGAGAGGAGGAACAAAGGAAGCATCCAGCTTTCATCTAATGGGCCTGCCAGACATTCATACAACAACAGGGCTGTCCCTGTGCTGTGCCAGCAGGCAGAGCTGCAGAGGACAATGCCCAAGGGCTGAGGCAACCGCTGAGACTCTAAGTCTCTAAGGAAATCACTGTGCCTCTAACAAACCCTGGAGCACCCCCTTCCTCTTTCTGTGGGATGTATACATTTTCTCCCCTCTCCAGCAATTTTAAGTTGGATTTTCAATTACTTGTAGCCAAAAGCACCTAACTACAGGTTCCATAGATCTATCTATGGGCCATTCTGAGAAGCTTCTTAGGGACTTCCCCAACTCTTAGTCACTCTGCATTCAGACCAATATTCAAATGAACTCACGTCCTCTAAGGCAGGAGTGTCCAGAGTTCTAATTCCATGTCAGTGGCCACCTGCAGAGGCATGGGTAAACTCTCCACACTAGAGCTGAAGGCTGACTACAATGTCAGGCACTAGTGTGCAATGACAGCACTCACAAGATACAACTGTCCTTTCCTGGTCTGAGATGTTAAATAGCTAAGAAGGGAAACTCATTCTAATAGCTATTGGGTGTCTATTCAGTCCTAAAACCATTAGAAGGCAGTCCTGGGACAATAATGAGGAGCACGTTATATTCCTGACACTCAAGGGTCAGAGACTAGCAGGAAAGGCTTGCGAAAAAGTTAAAACAAAGGCAAAAGCACAAGCAACATACATACGCACTCCAGAAGGAGGAATGGTTAACTGGATCAGTATCAGAGATGTGAATGGGAAAGTTTCCTGGCAGCAGGGCTTCTGGGAAAAGCAGACTCTGTGTGCCTGTGCATTCATACACAAATGTGTGGATAAAACTCTCCTAAGGCAGGTTTGAATATGTGGATTATCTTCAGCACACTCAGTATGGAATGTTCTGGCTGCATATCTGTCTACAAGATTGTTGACAGCTGCCCAGGGAGCACCAGCCTCATTTTACCCCCAATGTTCCTGCATCACCCATAGGACCAGTATGAATATTCACATCACCTGTGTGGCCAATGTAAGCAAATGAATTAGGAAGAAATAACTGCAACCAGCCAGGCTGGCTTTTCCACTCCACTAAAGGGTACCAGCAGTGACATCCTCAAGGTGTGACCTCTATAATGGGCTTTTTTTCTCAGAAAACAAAAATGGAGCTAAAACCCACAGGACAAAATAATTCATTTGGTAATTTAGAATCTTTTTAAATAGTTTATTTTTAAATTATGTTAAACATAAAGTAGCATTCAGTAAATAAAAATACCTAGAAATTATATTTTCGATGTCGTTTAGTTTCAATGAAAGCTGGGTAAGGGAGTGAGGGGAAAGAAAAAATGTAGGTGCAAGCAAGGGAGACCGAGAAAACTGACAGAGGGGCAGTGAGCAGGCAGGAAGAAAGGTTAGGGACAGAAAGAAAGCAGCATAACAGAGCAACAGAGAGAAGGTGAGAAAATGCAACTGGGATTAAGGGTGAAGGTGAAGAAGAAAGGATAAGACAATGGGAAGCATCCCCACAGAGGGACCTATGAGCTGGTGAAAGCAAGAGAGCATGACCAGCCCTTTTGGAGGGCACTGTAACAATCATCAAGCAAGATTTAAAATGAGATGCCTGTTCACTACACATATATTTCTTCGGTAAATTCTTGTTCCTATTCTCAGCCCCTTTCTCTAATGAAATGTTTTTCTCATCAGTCTGTATGAGCTAACCTAATACAAATAACTCAGTGATAAACCGACTTGAACTTGGTGAAAGAACTGGCACTCTGGAGCCAGACTTGGAAAGCTTTGTGAACTGCCTGGTCGGGTCCTCCCACCTTTTAGGCTAAGGAAGTACTGCTTTGGTTTCTTTCTTTTTTTTTTTTCTTAATTTAGGTAAAATTTACATAAAATAACAACCACAGTTCTAAAAGGTTCAAGGAGTTTCTACAGGTATGTGCCCCAGGATGGCCACCACCCAAACCAAAGTACAGAACATGTCCGTTATCTCAGAAAAGGTCCCTTAGGCCCTTTCCAATAGATCTTCCCCCACCCCAGAGGCAACCACTGATGTCAATCAGCACTGATCATGCTCCCCTAAGCCTCCCCGCTTTTGGTGGCAGAGATGGTGACCAGAGTGATATTATCTGGGAGGCTGGTCTGGGAGCCTCTTGTAGAGGGCACAGTGGCTACCTCATTTACCAGTGATACCTTATAAAGGCTAATGAGCATTAATGTTAATTACCTGAAACAATAACGAGAGTTCTATAAAGATAAATAAAGTCCTACCCACCTATCGGGCATACACAGAACAGCAAAATGCATATTAGAACTGTCTATAGCCAATGTTTATTCTTTCTTACTTAAATACACTCACCTGGCTGTTTGGATCTCCAAGTAAATTACATATATGTGGCACAATCTTGCTTAGTGTTAAAGTATGTGCTCCAGAACTGAAAACAAAAGAAGTGTTCATTTTACTGTTGGTAAGAACAAAGATAAAAAGCTACTCTGCCCATATTCACCTCTTCCTCCCCATGCCCAGAGCCTGATCACCACCTCACACCCAGGCTCTCTCCTTCCCATCTTCCCCATCTCTTTCCCATTTGGCTACAAAAAATGAGCACCATGGTGGCCCTCTTGCACAGAGTTCCAAACCATTACTGTTTCTCACCAACATGCTTCTCCCTGGCACTCAGGGCTCTCTTCGATCTGGCCCCAAACCTTTAAGGCCAATGCCAGACTCAGCTTTCCCAGTCTTGCATGGCTTACCTATGGCTGTTTCTGCATTACTATTACCGTGTAATGGTTCCTATTCTGCCCAACTCAGTACACTCAACCAAATCGGAAGTCCCTTGAAGGTCCTCACTCAGTTCTCCATCTGTACACAGCTCTCTGATACAAGCGACATTCAGTTAATAACCACTGAATGAAAAAACTGCAATAAAATGGCTGCAGGTAATTCCAACTAAACACTCCCCTGCTAGAGAACATGTAAGTTATTTACAGCTTTTCACCATCATGAACGCTGCCACAAATATCCTTTATGAATACAACTCTCTCTGGTAATCTTACTGCTTCCTTAGGATAAATTCTTACAATGGGACACAACTGTGATCAAAGGCTATAAACATTTGTTAAAAGCTTAGATACATATAGCCAAATTTAATGGCACTAAAAAGGCTAACACAATAGAAGGGAAAAAATTACATGGTGATACAAACATTATAATCCCAACCTATTTTTTAAAACAATATAACTTTACAGGCTGAAATAAAAGGCATCACAGTTAACAGTAATTATCTGAAGGTAGTAGAATTATAGGTAATTATTTTCTTTGTGTAAATGTTCTAAACATATATAGTATTAATCTCATAATCAGAAAAAAGGGATTTGCAATTTTTGATTTTAAAAAAGCCTCTCCCACAGATAAGCACATGAAAAATGTTCAACATTAACAGTCTTTAAGGAAATACAAATTAAAACCTCAATGAGGTATCACTACACACATATCAAAATGGCTAAAATAAAAAACAGTGAAAATAGTCAATAAGAGCATGGATTTAAAGAAACTGAATCATTCATACATTATTGGTGGGAATGTAAAATGGTAAAGTCACCTTTGGAAAATAGTTTGGCAGTCTCTTTTAAAACTAAAAACAAACTTACCAAATGAACAGCGATTGCACTCTTGAACGCTGACTCAAGAGAAATGAAAGCTGATGCTGATATGGAAACTTACACAAGTGTTCACAGCAGCTTTATTTGTAATAGCCAAAAACTGGAAATTATACAAATGTCCTTCAACAGGTCAATGGTTAAACACACTATGGTACATCTATACCAGGGAATTCTACTCAGCAATAAGAAACAAATTATCATTTAGGCAACAACATATATGCCAACCTCAAGGGAAGTATGTGAAGTGAAAAAAGCCAATCTCAATGGGTTATATTCTATATGATTCCATTTATATATCATCTCGAACAAAATCATAGAAATGAAGAACAGATTATTAGTTGCCAGATGTTAGGGATTAGCTATAAAGGGGCAGCGTGAGGGAACCTGGGTGATGCACAGGTCTATACCTTAACAGTGATAAAAGCTACATGGAGCTACACATGACGTGATGGTGCAGAACTGCACACACACACACGTGTGTGAGTGTGTGTGACCAGAGGAATCTGAATAAGCTGTGTGGATTGTATCAATATTGATTCCCTGGTATTGTCATTGCACTATAGCTATGCAAGGTGTTAACAATGGGGGAAGGGAGGGGCGGTGTGCTGCACCGCGCCTCCCAGTAAACTTCTCAGCAACTTCCTGAAATCTACAGTTACTTCAAAATAAAAATTTAGAAATAAAAGAAGCTCAGCCAAGGAAACCCTTAGGGCCCACCCAGACTTACGCATTGAGTGTGGCAACAAGGCAGACACACGTGCCCTCTCGAGTCCGGAAATTCTTGTGCTTGAATCCTCCCAGCATGCGGTCCCACACATACTGCAGATGACAAAGGACAGATGAAAAAGCAGAGGAGACCTCTGCAGAGCCAACAGAAGAGAGACCTCTCGACAGGTGTCAAATTAGTCCCAGCCACCACCGACCCATTTTTGTCATCTCAAGAACTTATTGAAAAGTGGTGACTTATAATTGTACATCAACTTAAATGTTTTTCAAAACATATTCCTTTATATAATTGCATTTAAATCCCCCAATTACCTTGAAAAAAGGTATAGCTGTCCTCATTTTATGGGTGAGGAAAGTGAAGCCAAGAGATTTGGTGACTTCCCAAAGATCACATACTTATACTGCTCTCCTGGCCTAGAAATGCTGTCCCCACCCTATCCCGCTCATGTTTTAAGGCCAGTCTAGATGACGGAACATGTCCAACATCTCAGAAAAGTTCCCTCAGGCCGTTTCCAATTGATCTCCTCCACTCCAGGAGCAACCACTGACTGTCAATCAGCACTGATCATGCTCCTCGAAGCCTACCCACTTTCTTAGGAAGGCTTTTTCTGATAATATCTCTTCACTCCCCCAACAATAGATAGTTGGACCCTGGGACCCTGCATCCCCCTGTCCATCTGTCCCAGAAGTCTCAGCTCACTAACAAGTAGGGATTAAGGCTCTAGTCAGGTCTCCTGACTCCCCAGGCAAAGAAATAGAGAATCTGTTACATAAATGAGCTCGAATAGTCTAACAGATTAAACCAAAGCATTTAATACCCATGTTATGTCCACCAATTTATTCAAAATATACCCTTTGCTATTCATTATTTATTTAAGTATGGGGGATTAAAGGCTATGAAAGGCACAGATTAAAGGCTATGAAAATTTTCATCTGAAATACATCAGCTGAAACAAAAAAGTCTTTTCATATAGAGTAACCCACTGATGTAGGGGAGTGCATGCACACCAGCTGGCCACAGAAGGCCTCCCTTGCCCTACCTGGGGATTAGCAGCTTGTTCCATGATCTTTAGCAGCAGAGTCTGGTCTTGCTCCCTCACGGAGTCTTTAGCATCTCCCAGTCTGTCTATTAAACTTGGCAGCACTGGAAATCAAAACACAAACTGATCAAATGAACACCTATTTGAGAGATAGGTAGTCACCAACTGTGAATGTTTCAATTAACTAGGAAGACAAAATCATGGCCTCAATGACGTCCATCATCTAAAACCACCAATCCCTTCTGTTCCACTCTCCACGTTAAAATCCATGGGAGCTACTTTAAGAATCAGCAAAATCCTTTTGCATCGCATAGTATTTGTCTTCTTTCTTGCTACACCTTCCTCCAGCCAGCTCCCAACATTTTTATGCTTGTGAAATATTATTAAAATGGATGTCAATGGAAGACCTTGGCAGGAAAAGGTCAACAAAAGGGGAAATTCAGGTAAGACAGAGGGGCTCCAGAATATTTGTTTGGGGGCAGAAGGAGCAGGCACTTATGGCTCAACCTGTCTTTCAACTTCACTGTGTTTTTAGTTTTACATAACATATACGTATGCATTCCAGATGGAATCCAGCTCTGCACCCTCCTCCACACACCTGGGTGTGGACCACTGCCTAGTGCTCCAAGGGCACTTGCATACCAGGTCAGCTTACTTTTCTCCTTCTAAAAGTCTATGAACCTTTCTTTTACAAGAGGCATTCCTGAACAATTCAGCTAACTTAGGAGGAAAATGGAACACTATTAAAATATCAAATGTCTAAAGGTAAAAGGGATTTAGATTTGTAGATGGACAGTGCCAGAATGGGAAAAGAGTTCTTGACCTTATCTAAAAGCACACTGATTAGAAAGTTAACAGAAAATAGCAAATACATGTGTACCACCCGAAACAAAGAAATTCTATATGAAAATGCCTGCACAAACAAAGCTGCTTAGTGTTTATGCTGTCATATTAAACCTCAGAGGTGAGGAATTTAGAGGTAACAAAATCATATCTAAATCTATGAAACCTGTGTTTATTTCATTTTACTAAAATTTTCCCTTCAAAAGAAAAATCATTATTTACTACACGCTTGTAATGACATTTATAATCAAAGTGAAAACCAACAATAATCATCTGGAAGAACTACAATTGCATCAAATTTGCAGGACTTCTCAAAGAGGGAAAACAATGTTTCTCAAAAGGGAAGGGTCGGAGACAAAAGACTTGGTTGGCACTTAAGTGTGATAGCTAATTTGTATAAGAAATAAAGAGAATTAGCGGTAATACTTTGTATTAGGGTATAAAGGCTGGAAGAAGCCAGCAGAAAGGTATGGAAGGAGGGGTTGCTGGCAGATGCAGTGAGGATGAGCCCAGGAGGGGAGGGAAGGCAGTGCAGCAGCCCCAGCAAGAGGAGACTGAAGGAAGAGGTCGGTGTTGGCTGGGAGGCTGAGAGGACTAGAAGGGAAGGTTGAGAGGCAGGAGCGAGGAGCAAGGGGTCTGGCTGGGAGGCTTGGGTATAGCTAACTGAAGGACTTGGGGAGAATGAGCAAAGGCTGGAGGCTAGAGGGTAGAGTCTGGGGACCTGCTCCGCACTTGCCTACAAGCTCACCTGTGCCGATCTGTGCCTTGAACCGATCCTGCAGCCGGGTGACCAGTGCGGACAGGATGTCCATGCCCAGAAGAACCACCTGAAATAGGAGACACCGGAACCCTGTTAACAGCAGGCCTAGGGCTCTGGGTTCTCGCCTGGCAGCTCCGGGAACGCCCCCACATTTCTGCTTCAGGGGATGTCCCAGAGCCCAGGGTACATGCCGATAGGCAGTATTAAATTGCTTATCAAGAGGAGGGCTGCTCTTGTACAAAAAGAGCCATTTACAGCTTTAATAGGAAATGGTCGGTGATGAGAAACGAAATAAAAAGCAGCCACATCCCGGCTCCACTGTGGAAATGAACACTAAAGCCCCGCCCCTGTTGGCCCCGCCCCAGTGAGGAGTACATATGCAAATTGTCTCAGAGCTGGCGCTTGGGCTTCTGGGTAAAACCGAGAGGCCTCTTCGCGCTCTCAGAAGTCTCAGAAAACAAGGAGTTGATGGTTTGCTTCCGGAGCTGTGGGCAACATAGGTACACTAGCTAACGGGCGGCTACGCCGGGACTTGCAAATTAGTCACCACAACCCAACCTGGTATTGGCGCCTCCTGCTCTCAGCGCAACGGTGCTTTCCAACAACCATCCTTTTCTTGGGGTTGCGCTACTGTCCAATGAACGTCTAGTGAGGACAGTACTGCTAACGCCTACACAACACACTCGCATCAGCTAGAGCTTTGCTTTATCTTGGTGCAATTTTTGGAAAAAAGAAAAACCCCTTTTCCACGATTTCAGAGTTTAAAAATAGTTCAATTATAGTTTGTAGTTATGGCGCTGTTGTTAGCTACGTTTAACCACTAGGTGGCGCGTGTGGCACATGCTACGCTTCCCCTACGCTAGTTTGTTTCAAGGTCTCTTCCCCAGAAGGTGAACATTTCAAGTTTTAGTTCACCTGGCTTGTATGCTGCATGTACTTTTTCAAATATGCAAATAATTCCTTTCACAAATATGCCTCTGTACTTAAATGATTTATTAGGCCAAGATCCACTGCACCCTTTTTCAGTAGAAAGCAGTTTTGCACTGTACAACTTTATCAAACATGGTTCAAAAATACAGCTGAAGTACAGTCCAGTGCTCATACAAAAAAACAAATGAATAAGATTCAGGAAATAATAATTACCCTAACATTACATTAGGTAATGGTAATTATTATCTCTTGCATCTATCTGCCCGGTCCTGTGTTTTGCAGCTAGTAGGAAGAACAAAAACTGCAGACTTTTTCATTCATCTTTGAATCTACTCCTTCAAAACTGAAGGAATCAAAATTTGCCCAATAATCAGCCCAATACATAAACTGTTCTTGCAAGGGATTGGAAACTTGAGGATTTCAAAGGAAATAACTTTAAATGTGTTTAAGAGAACATTAGTTTGTTGACAGCTTTTTTTTTAATATGTACTGTTATAAACCACGTTAATGACTCTACTCATGAGCTAGAGGATCAGATATCACATTTTGACTTCCATCCAAAGAGTACAGTATGGAAGTAGAGAGGAGACCCTCAACTTTACATGACAAACATTACCTCAGCCAGATGATCAAAGTCATCATCAACAGTCATAAATCATGCTAATAGTATGTATACTGGATACACGATGTGATTAAAATGGCACTTTCCATCTGGGATTATCCTCTTCAAAACCCATAAGTCCAGTCTAATCATAACAGAAATATGAAATTCCAATAGAGGAACATTCTACAAAATATCTGACCAGCACTCCTTAAAACCGTCAAAGTTACCAAAAAAAGGGAAGTCAAAAATTGACACAATAATTAAATGTAATGTGGTATCTTGGATGTGACCCTGGAACAGATAACGGACAAAACTTGAATGAACTATGGGTTTAGTTAATAATAATGTATTGGTACTGGCTTATTTTAACAAATATAGCATGCTATTGTTAGATGTCAATAATAGGGAGACTGGGTGTGGGGTACATGGGCACTCTGTACTATCTTCACAATTTTTCTGTAAATCCAAAACTGTCCTAAAAATTAAAGTTTATTTTTTAAAAGAGCAGCCTATCAATTAATTGGAATTGGCTTTTCCCTAATGAAATCCTAAGGGTCAGATGGCCACCGAATTACTGGTTTGGGTGGGAGTGTTATTCATTACAGAAACACTAATAATGCTGCCTTCAGTTCTCACCACGTCCCTTCATAATTCATTCAAGACTACGATGTAAGGGGACTATTTTCAGATATAAGTCCATGTCGGTTAACTTACCCATGGAACTTGGGGGAACAAAGACTTTAAGCTTTTCCAGGAGAGACAGAGGTTTACCTTGGTAGGTCTGATCAGAACAATTCTAGCTAAACCTTAAGACTATAATAAAATCTCAAAAAAGTCTTGCCCAGATAGACTGGGGAGTCCAGAGACTCTCTCTAAGACTTGGTTGGCAAAGGACAGAACACAGTCCCAGGCACCTTCACAGCAGAATAAATAACTGGTTGTTAAAAGGAAGAGGAGGGATTCATATGTGGTCTAATTCACCCTCAGTCACAGTCCCAGTGGGCAAGGAAGGGAATCAAACCCATGAATGTTTATCTTCACAGCCCAGGCCCTTCTCCCATGTTTCCATTTCCCTACTGAAGGGGATAAATGAAGTCATTGCCCAGAAGACCACTCTAATTATTAGCTGTGAAGGTTCTCTGTGCCTCAGTTTCCTCACTTTTAAAATGGGGAAAACAGTAACAGCTACCTCATAGTTAACTATGTGCATATGAAATGCTTGAGATAGTGCCTGATGCATAGTAAGGGCAAGACTACACACATGCTGGATGTTAATACCAGATCACTGTCATTGCCATTACTATGGCAATATATACTAGTCAAAGATCCCACCATGGCCTATCATTACTGAAGACAAGGGGATAGGGTAGCAGAGAAGGCTTCCCAGAAAGGATTACATTGCATGATACGGTTTTGAAAAACTTGCCTCACACCAAAGAAAGAGAAGATGTTTAAGCATAGGGAAGAGCTCATGCAAAAGTGGGAGGAATGAGACAGCTGCCAGGGATGGGGAGAGCCACAGAGCAGAATGAGACCGGGAAGTCACAGGAGAGGCAGCTCCAGAAGACCCTCAGGCATGTCTTGAAGACACTGGGGGAGCTACTGAAGAGTTGTCATGGTAAAGTGGGAGTGATGAGAAAGCTGGAGCTTTTAGGGCACTATGACCACCATGGGGAAGATGGCCTGGGAAAGAGAGGGCAGAGGCAGGGAGGCGGTCAGGCTCCCACACAGCACTTACTGCCTTTAGTTTTCACTAAGGCATTAACTGCATTACACTTGAGTGCCTCCTCCAATATTCTACTTAATTTTCTGAGTTTATGCTTGTTTCCCCAGCTAAACTCCTTGAATGTAAGGAATACTATGCCTTAAAGCCCCCAAATTTTCTTAATACATAGCACAATTCTGGGTACATGGCGGGTGATCAATAAACCCCTACTTTATTGACTAGTAATAAATTACTCTGTTACAGAAGCATTCTCAAGATCCAACACAGTTCTTTCATCCTACAGTTTTAAAAAAGGTTTTTTTTTTTTTTTTAGGCAAGGCAACCCTTGGTTGACCTCACAGATTATAAGGACCTTGTCAGTTTACAATCGCTTTTTTTTTTTTTTTTTTTTTACACCTACAGCACCTGGTCTTCCTAGGTGGTCTCCCATCCAAGTACTAAACAGGTCCAAACCTGCTTAAGCGTCTGGGATCAGAAGGGATCAGGCTTGTTCAGGGCAGCATGGCCGTAGACTAAAAAAGATATTTTTAAAAGGGGATAATAATGGCTCAGTAACTAGGACTAACCCTCCCACTCAAAACAATTTAAAATGCTGGATATAATATAAAAGAACATCTACTTGAAGACATCAGAGAACTAAGAAGGCACAAAGGAATTACTAGGTTACAAAATGTAAGAAAACTAAAATTCAAAGAGATGAGCCTACAGCAAATGGATCTCTTTCCTTGGGGCCATTTATACACTGAAAAGGGGCAACTAAGACATGAGAACTGCTTTTGATAATCACATGGGTCTAGGAGAACAAAGGTGGGATTCCAAAGCCTTTAAAGACTGATGGCATGGGGAACCCCTCCACTGGACCTAGAAATCCAAATGGCTATACCTTAGGGGAGTGAATTAGAATTACGCAGCCTTCAGATGGACCAGACCAGCTTCCGAGAAACTAAGTGGCCCAGAATAACATCAGTCACTGACATCAGATGAAAGACAGCTTAGATTGCTAAGCCCTAAAGCCCCTGACAATAAAAACACAAATCATTCCTGGATAGAGCGAACATCTTCCTAGTCTAGTCCTCAATTTACTTTTATAAACTATTTTCAAATACAATGTACAAAACCAAACTAAAGATAACCAGGCACATAGGACAACTATAAATAAAAACTGTAAATAAAAACAACTATAAATAGAAACAAAGGCCCACATGAACTATTCATATAAGATTAGAAAAAGATGTTAAGATAACTATTCTTACAATGTATAAAAAGATAAAACACATGACATTGGTGGGGGAGATATGACAACTTTTAAAAAGTGATATACATTTTTAAAAGAACCAAATAATACAATATCCAAAATTAAGTACTCAATAGATCTGCTGAACCCTGGATATAGATGAAGAGAGAATTAAACAGGAAACCAGGTCTGTAGAGAAAAAAATCCAGAATGAAGCAGAGAGGATAAAGGATTTTATATTCAAAACAGTAGGTAAGAAATAAGGATAGAAAGAACTAACATAAGTATAATTGAGTTTGAAAAGGAGAGATCAGTCACAACAGGTAAAAAGCAATAGCTCACCCATCTGGATCACTATTAGTGGGGGGAAAAAAAATGTTGGTGATGATGCAGAGAAAACAGAACTCCTGTGCATTGCTAGTAAGAATGTAAAACATTGTAGCTACTGTGGCAAATGATATGGTGGTTCCTCAAAAAATATATATAGAATTAAATATAGAATTATCTTAAATATAGAATTACCATATGATCCAGCAACTCCACTTCTGGGTATATACCCAAAGATATGATTCTAACACATATCTGCACATCTATGTTCCTCACAGCATCATTCACAACAGCCAAACGGTGAAAACAACCCAAGTATCAAACCAAGAATCATACTCAAGGAGGAAATGCTGAAAGCTTTCATTTGACATGGGGAACAAGACAAAAATATCCACTCTACAATTTATTTTAAACATTGTATCTCAGGTCCTATAGATAACACTTAATGGCAAGGAAATGTAACGCTTTATGGGAAATATAACTGTAGGTAAAAAATCTGGAAGATCTATAGATGTAGTATGAAATGTGCAAATTTAACAAGTCTAAGACAAAGTCAGTAGTAAACCCAAAAAATCAAGGAATGCAATGAAAAATTAAATGAATCAAGCTACACTCAACAATAAAGAGAAATCTCACAAAGAGTGAAAAGGCCAGACAAATAAAGTATATACATATTTGTATTAAGTTCAAAAACAAGCAAACATAAAAGAACATAAGCAACAAGGTGCATATTTAGAGGATCAAAGTAAAAAGAAAAGCAAAGGAGTGATTACCCTAAGTCAGGACACAGAGTGCTGAAAAAGTTCTAGGCAATTAAACAGCTGTTAGCTTTGTAACAACTCATTAAACTGTGCCTTTGAATTTTATGTACTTTCTATATATAGTTCCGGATTTTTTTTTTTCTGGTTTAAAAACTAGATAAGTGGGAGTAATCCTGGACCACTGTAAACTGAGATAAACCCTGTTGCCTTACCTATTTTCCAAAGCACTAGTAAACACCAAAATGGAACCCACTGCAGTTCTCTTTCTAGAGCATGAAGTCTGTTCACTGAGCTAAGCAAGAAATACTAAATCCTCCCGCCCCACCCCCACCCTACCCCCCCAAAAAAGTCTGTAAGGGTCGAGCTAGGTAAGAACAGGTTGTTTCTAAAGCTTTGAAAGCGTGGACTGGCTAGAGTATAGATGAAAAGCGGGGGGGGGGGGGGGGGTCTATGGAAACTAACACCACAAGGTGATCTGATAATAAATTCCTAATGGGAAAGTCATGGCTGGGTAGTCAGGTTCCAGACATGTAACTTTTTAGTAAAGGTTTTGTCTTTGCCTCAAGCAAGCCCTGTCCATTGTTTCTGTGCACCTAGGTTAACACACCTTTGACATAAGCATAATCACCCTTAAGAGAGCACATAATTTTGTTGACTGTCCCATAATCCAATCTCCACTGCCCCCCACCTTGCTTTCTCCCACCTCCATGTGATCTTCCTTCTGTTCCTCAATTTCAAATGCATGAAATAAACTATAAAATGTTCTCCAGAGCATTCGAGATTTTGCTCCCCACATACATCATCAGTTTTGGCTCAAATACTCATAAAAATTCTCTACAGGTTTGGATACTTCTTACATCAACAAGTAAAAATAACATTTCACACTCATATTGTACTTTATTGTTCTTAAGGCACTTTGGGATGAAGTCATCAATAACCTGAGATGTAGACTATATATATTATCCCTATTCTGCAAAAAAAAGGAAAATAAAGAACCAAGAGGTAAAGGGACTTTTCCACATCAAAAAGTTCGGATAGTGACCAATCTGAAAACAAACCCGAGCCTTTTAAGTCAAGGCTACCCATAGTACAGCAAAAACACAACATGAGAAAACTCCACATCGATAGTCTTTTTCACCTCTTTCTAGCTTGTTTAAAAACAACTTTAAGCAAGTCACAATAGTTCTCTGTTAATACCAGATAACCTCTAAAGTCAGCCTCAGTTCTAAACTTGCCAAGTATGGGGAAAAGTACAAGGTCTTTGTAAATACAGGCAGATTTGGGGTGCAATACCAGCTACCGCCCCTGCTGGCCTGCTGAGTTGCTCAATCACCAAATTTCAAGCACTTCATCAGTCAAATCGGAACAATAATACAATGAGGGTTAAGGGTTTAAAATGCCTGCAATATAGTGGGTACTTGCCTGTTTCCTTCTGTATAAGAGAACCACTTAAAAAAAATGGCTTACTGAGAAGAGAGAGGTACAATCAGAGTGGGCATAAATCCAAAGGTCACCCCAAAATCCCATCACCCAACAATAACCCTGTTAATATTGTGATGACTATCCCTCAAGACAACTCTGCATGCACACTGTGTGTTTCATTATATATACTACTGTTCATTATATACTGCTATATTATGTATATAGTTTTTTTCCACTCAATATGCCATGGAAATCTTCCCAAATCAATAAGTATAGATCTATATCTGCATCCTACTGTATCTAGGCATAATTACTGAACCAATCCTCCAAACCCCAACTGACATTCAGATCTTGTAAAAATTTTTCATTATTTTAAACAACGCTGTGATCGGTAAATACTTCCACGTATCTGCTGTTATCTCCTTGAGACAAATTCTGAAAAGGACAACTATTGGGTTAAAAAAAAAACTGCACACTTGATTAGCACTATTCTTAACATAATGCACCAGATGCCCTATGGGGGCTACATGCTGCTGACTACGTTTTTTGGTTATTTTAAAAGACCAAATTGCAACCTTATTAAATAAGGAAGAAATTAATTAGCACTCTACACTCCATTCACTTTCAGTTTCAAGAATAAAAGCACAACACTAATACTAAAAATGTATGATAAAGTCAGTGACTTCATGTATTCACATGAGGGATGGGAGAATTATCCAAGCAGACTCAGCCCAGGATGGATGTGAACCCTCGGTTTGTCTGCAGCAAGTTAAGGCAATCATCAATAGGGTGGTTCTTGGAAGCAGAGCCTGAGACAGGTGTTATTATCCAACATTCTCCCAAACTTGGCGACCTTCAAAGTAGTCACCAAAGGAGTCCTGGGGCATCACCTTAATAATAATGCCACTGAGCAGCCCACTTTTTAAATCTCTCTCTGGAAAGGCCTCCGGAGACAATTTATGAGCCACAAAAGTCTGTTAAAATATAAGTAATTAATAGTAGATGGATGAGACTAACAAAGTTATAGGCTTGTTACCTGCTATTGCCCATATATAAGGATTTTACTCTTAGAAAAGAACTTAGGATCATCACACCATCACACTACTTCATTTTACATATGAACAGCAAAAGGACAACTAAGGCAAGAAGGCAAGGTTTGAATATAGTGAGAGGCAGTTAGTAACCTTTGTTTAAAAATCTAGACCAAGTAACCTATGTGTCCATCCATAGATGAAGACATAAAGATGTGGTACGTATCTATACAACTACTACTTAGTCATAAAAAAGTATGACATCTGCAACAACACGGGTGGACCTAGAGGGTATTATGTTCAGTGAGATAAGTCAGCAGAGAAAGACAAATACCATATGGTTTCACTTATATGTGGAATCTAAAAAAATAACAAACAAACAGAACCAAACTCATAGATACAGAGAACAAACTGAAAGGTGCCGGATGAGAGGAGGATGAGTGACATAGGTGACAGGATTAAAGAGTACAAATTGGCAGTTATAAAAACAGTCACGGAGATGTAAAGTACAGTATAGGAAATATAGGCTATTATATTATAATAACTATGTATGGTGTCCGATGGGTACTAGACCTATCAGAACGATCACTTAGTAAGTTATTTAAATATCTAATCACTATGTTGTATGCCTAAAACTAATATAAAGTTGTATGTCAACTGTAACTGAAAAAAAAATTTTTAATTTTAAAGAGAATATTCAGGCTTCCTTTAAAATGGGGGGGGGGGAGGGGGCGGGGGAGATCCAGACCAGTCTAATACAGCTTTCAGCAGTGACAGAAATATTCTATATTTGCACTGTTCAATACAGTACCCACTAGCCACGTGTGGCTACTGAGCAACTAAAATGTGGCTAGTGAATGAGAAACAACTTTAAATTTTACTTAACGTTACTGAATTTAACTTTCATAACTACGTGAGGCTCATGGCTACCATGTTAGACAACACAGCTCTAGACAAATGGTGCAAGCTCAAGCAGACAGAAATGAGGCCAGCTATGTGGGGGAAACAGAGGCCCACGGAAACCTGGATACCATGTAACACCATATGGAAATAAAGGTCAGTATGGTCAGATCCCCAGGTTTTCAACACTGGCGCTTAACTGAACAAATTTTAAAGGACTAAGGACCCCAGAGAAAATACATCGTGGGTCAAATCCAGCCAAAAGATCCCTAAATCTGCAACCTCGCTCATCCAGATACAGCTCATAAACAGGAGATCAGGTGCCAAAATATTCAGTTGCTGAAAGAAATTTTAAAAGATCCACGTTTCCCACTTGGGCTTTCAAAATTCTCCCTACTATGCTTCCAAGCTGATTTACCCAATTCCTCTCTTCCAGCAACCAGTCAGTCACTCAGCAAAGCTCATAGCTTTTCCCCCTTAGGGAGTCTCCTAAGTCTCCCTACTCCCCTCCTCCAAGGCCCAGGTCCTAGTCTTCCAAGACACCTTTCCAGCTAGCCCAGTCTAGGCGCTCTTCCAGCCTCCTGATTCTCCCTGGGCCAAGGCCTACACCCCTCTCTAGCTGCTTTACATGCACACCACCAAATCTCTCCAAAGACCACAACTATTCATCCCCATCCACTTTGCCAGAGATAGCAATGAGGGAAATTAGCTGTTCAGTTGCAAATATTCTCTTTATTATCTTATTAATCCTCACAACACCTTGAGCCAAATACCACACCTATAAATATCCCTACTTTACAGATAAGGAAATAGGCAACTGGGCAAGGTCGCTCAGCTGTTAAAGTGGCTCAAATTACATTCATTAAACTATTAGTCTTATAAAAAGGCAAGCTGAAACACTAAGTTTGTAATGACACTCTCAAAGTCAAAAACACCTTCGTGTGTGCTTTATCCCAGAAAAACATCTGCCCATTGGTTGCACTTGTGGCAAAAAGTAGGTATTATTCATAACAGCTAAAAAGTGGTAATAATCCAAATAACCATCAACTAGTGAACAGATACACAAAATGTGGTATATCCATACAATTACATACCATTCAACAGTAAAGAACTACTGATACCTGCTCTGATATAGATGAACCTTGAAAACATGATGCATACTGTATGATTCCATTTACATGAAATGTCCAGAAAAGACAAATAAATCTACAGAGACAGAAAAAAAAAAGTGGTTGCCTACAGCTAGAGGTAAGAATGGGAACTGACAGCAACTGGATGAATTCATTATAACTGCCCAAGGCAGGTTATTTGTTATTTATGCTCCCATTATAGAAGGAAGCAAAGCCAAGGGTCAGAAGCTGTAAGTTGCAGCTGTGGACCAATACAACCAAGAGTTCATGATGCACACAAACTTCAACAATGGGCCAATAATCACGCACAGTTTTTCTGCATGTGCTATGCTCTTACTTAGATGCTCCTCTCCCAGAGACATCTTACTTTCCCTCCTCTGCCTGTTCTTATTCCTCGTTCAAGGCTCACTTCAAGCATCATCAATTCCAGTGCCTTCCCACCTCTATCCACTAGCCCTAGACAGAAAACTGTTTCCAGCACACCCACTATACACTGCTCTTCTAGCAGTCACACTAAGCTGAGACTTCTGGTTTTTCAAACCATCTATTTCTCTAGCACCTAGAGTCTAGAATGTAAACTTCCTAGAGCAGGTTCCATATCGTATCTGTGTCCTCAGCATCAACCATTATGCTAATAAATTTGGGAAAGGTGGTTGGATAAGACAGATGGATAACTATGTAAATAACATGATTTAAGCATTCCATTGAACAATCACAAATACAATGACTGCCATTAAGATATTATTACTTTATCCTATTTGTACCCTTGCTTCCACCCTTTTTCTCCTTCTGTCTATTTTCACCATACAACCAGACTGTCCTTTTAAAAGGTAAATCATAATGTTAATGACAGACTCCTCCATTCAAAACCTTCTAATGGCTCCCTACCTTGCATTAAGAGCTGGTCTTTATCTTAAGAGGTCTCTACATGCCCTCACAACCTGACCTCCCATTCCCTCTGTGAACCCACTACTGCCCTTCTTTCTTTAGTAGCCTCCTGGCTGTTCCTTCTCTGCCTGGAATTCTATTCCCCAAGATATCCACACAGCTTGTGCCAGCTTCTCATTCAAGTCTTCGTTTAAATGTCATCTTCTCAGCTAGGCCCACTCCAACCACCCCGCTGAATACAGCAAGCATGTACATACACATACTCCCTCCACACACTCGGCTTTATTTTTCTCTAGAGCACTTAGTACTTTCCAATATTCTATAAAATTCACTCAGTTAACTTGGTCATGGATTCTTTCCCTCATAAAGAATTTAAGCATCTAATTATCCACTGCTAGTCCAGAACCTTACTTGTTGAATGAATGAATGAATGAATCCCGCTGATGTGCCTTACAGCTCACTTGGAAAAATGTCTTTCCCTCTAATTCGAAATTAGGTTGAAATGAAATAATTACTTCTGATATAACTTCTGTATGTCTTTAGGCTAAAAAGTGAGGCAAAACCACAAATAGTGGAAATTAGTACAAATAATGCATCATGAAAGCAGTGGTACCATGTAAGAAGCCTGCACTAGGTCATGAGACCTGTATTCCAGTTTTGCCACCAAATGACTGTGCATGCGGGTCACTTCTCCTCTCTGGGCCTCGATCTACAAAACTAAAACTAGGGGTCTCTAAGGCCCTGCAAGCTCTGTGGTCTGAATTCTGTACTTCATTCATCCCGCAGTGGTACTCACTGCAAATGCTATCAAACCCAGCTGCTGGACCTTCCCCCCAGTTTCTACTTCTGCCTTTCTCAAGAGCACGTGACAGAACTCCTGCCTGGTTGGCAGTTCAGATAATAAACTCTGTTGGTCACTCAGTTGATCGCTTAAAACAGTGACTTCTAATCTTTGACTAAACATCCCTATTAGAATACCTAATATGTATATTTGTTAATAATCTTATAATCTACTGTCATGCAGATAGACTGTAAATTATAAAACATATGTAAAATAGAATACTTTTGAAAAATAAAATTGAAAATCAATGTAGAGGTGTTGCCCCACGCCCACCGTAAAGCCCATCAGCTAAAAGGTAGGGGGTGGGGTGGAGGGAGAGTGAGATGGGGTAAAGGGAGTCAAATATAGGGGATAGGGATAGGGTGAAGTGGGTAAAGGGGATCGAATATATAGTAGCTGAAGAAAACTGGACTTTGGGTGGTAATCACACAATAGAATATATAGATGTCAAATAATAATATACACCTGAAAATTATATAATTGTATTAACCAATGTTACCCTGATAAACTTAATAAAAAATAAATAAAAATAAATAAAAGTGAAAGCTACAGCACCTGTAAAGAGCTTTACCTCACTGAACTAGACATGAGAGAATAAAAGAACAGAAGGCAATCTTCCAGGCTCCCACCTCCTAGGAAGCATCTTACTGCCAATCAGAAACAAAGTGACAGTTAAAACGATGATCCTCCCAGTCCCCTAGGCTCCAAACTATGAAGAATTTCAGAGCTAGCCAAATTTAGTCACACTGCTCAGAATGTTTCATGGGAAGGACCTTGTGAACCAAAGCTTTCAACACAGCCTGGGACCTTAAAAATATTTTATGAAAACTCAATCCGCTGGATGGCACCAATCAGCAAAACTACTGCAGAGAGTACCCAATATCCATCTCATCTGAACTCAATGAGAAAGCTTTAAGGTCACTATGATGGAAGGAGACAAGGTATGGACCACACTGGGTGAGAAGTGCAAACCGCACAGCTCAAGACAAACTCAGCACAGCAGAATGCTCAATCTTCAGAAATTCAGTACTTCGAGGTAGGGGTAGAGTCAGAGCAACAGAACGAGAATAAGCTCTGGAGTCAGAGAAAGCTGGAGTTCATATTATGCTAAGTGAAATAAGTCAGACAAAGAAAAATACCATATGATTTCCCTTACATGTAGAATCTAAAAACCAAAATAAATGAACAAACAAAATAGAAAAAAACTCATAGATACAAAGAACAAACTGATGGGTGCCAGATGGCAGGAGGAAGGGGAAATTGGTGAAAAAGATGAAAGGATTAAGGAGTACAAACTGGCAGTTAAAAATAGCCATAGGGATGTAAAGTAGAGCACAGGGAATATAGTTAATACTGAAATGAGTGTACACAGTGTCAGGGTGTACTAGACTTATCAGGGGAATCACTTCTTAAGTTATACAAATGTCTAACCGCTATTGCTATACTCCTGAAACTAACATAATATTGAATGTCAACTGTAATTTAAAATATTTTTTAAATTTTTTTAAAATTGGGATTCGAAATGTGGCGCCACCAAACTTACTATCTATGGGACCTGGAGAAAAGTTAACATGTCAAAAGTCCATGCCCCCTTATCTGTAAAATGGGATACCTAATATCCCCTTTCGCATGTAACTGAGAAAATTACTGAAGCAATCTATTCAAACTACCTGTACAGTGAATCACGCATAGTAAACATGGCCTTTGTCCTCCCCGTCATTCCTAGGTAAAAGTCAAGTTCAAGGGTATCTCCAAACATTAGGCAAAGTGAAATAAGCCAGACATAAAAGGACATATATTGTATGATTCCAGTTATGTGAGGTACCTAGAGTAGGCAAATTCTTAGAGCTAGAAAGTAAAATAGTGGTTACCATGGACAGGATGACAGGAGTTGTGGCAACAGTGTGTGAGTGTGCTAGGATGCGGTGGCCAATGCCTGGTCACTCGAGGACTGCCAAAACGTGATGAGGCAGACAGACAATTCATGGAGCTAACTAAATTCAGTATTTTAAACCAGTTTGGATAGAAAGTTCTTCTCCTTGGAAATGGAGTAAGTGACAGGTGCTAGGATTACCATTTGCAATCAATCAGAAATCTTAACACAACTGGAATACTGTAATTGTCCATTACAAAATTTAAGTGCTTTCTGTATCCTAAGTTCCTAAAATATTTGTAAAACAAATGTATTAGCCTGCCCTGGATGTTTCTGAAGAATGGGAGATGGGAAACTGAGTAATAAAGGTATAAGAAGGGTAGTAAGAGGGAGCATCCCAGGGAAGAAAAATGAGATAACAATGCCTAGCACTAGAATAAAAACACTCAGTATAAGAAGGAAAAAGAAAAACTCATTTCTGCTTTTAATTATGATTATGACTGTGACTATTATCTATGAGCGACTAAAGAACTGGAGGAAACATCTTCCAACAGATGAAAAATATCCTATTAGAAACCAAGAGTATTAGAAACCAGAGGGAAAAGCATCAGGGGCATCCCGTGAGAGGCAGGACTAGGACCGTGACACAGGATATTCCAATTACCATTCTGATAAGCCTTAGCAATACAGTAAGAATAGAGAAAGAAAAAGATACAGGAACTTGAAAATAAGTTATTATTTGCAAGTAATAACTGTCTACTAAGGAAATCCAAGAGAATCACCTGAAAATTAGAACCAACAAGAGTAAGCAGCCAAGTCTTAAACAAATATAAAAAGTTTATACCTTTTCACGATCTAAAGCAGAACCAGAAAGAAAGGTTAATAGAAAAAATCAAATTCACAACTCCAGCAAAACACATACAGCAGTTAGGACTGACCTCTAAGACTTATATGAAGAAAACTAGAATTTTTACTAATGAGCATAAAGAAGGCACAAATAAAATGTCATATTCCTGAAAGGGGAAGGAAAAAAACAAGGAAAAAAGAAACAACGAACTGAACAAAAAAATCTGTAAAATGTACAGTGAAGGATTATAGTCATGATATTTTTAAAAACCTACACATAATTAAAATAAATACAAATTTTGTTAAATGGGGAAAAGATGTCCAATATAATTTATTCTATAAAGCACCAATAAAAATTAATAATCTAATTGTGATAATCTACATTTTTATATGATTCAAGGAAATAGTAGCATAAGCTGCTTGCAAGCTTGTTAACTGTAAATGGGTACAGCATTTTGGCAATTTGATATCTGTCAAATTTTTAATATGTATAAACTTTGACCCAACAAGTTCATCTCTAGGAATCAATTTCAGAAACATTAACACAAGTATGCAAAATAGTACAGTGTACATACAATGGTTACTATGGCATTGTTCTGTAAAAGGAAAACATTAAAAATAATCCTAAAAATCCATCAATAGGTAATCGGATAAATCAGTTATACACAGATGTGTGCTATTTGCATAATTTAAAACGATAATAAGTACACTAGCAATGAACAATCCAAAAAATTAAGAAAACAAGTCTTTTTACAATAAAAGACCAAAAAAATGCTCAGTAGCAAATTTAATAACAAAAATAAGTGTATAAATCTTGTACAGTGAAAACTACAAAACACTGTTGAAAGAAGACCTACATAAATGGAAAGACATCCTTTGTTCATCCTCTGTTAACCTTGTTAAGATGACATTATTCCCCCTAAACTCACCTATAGCTTCAGTGTGTTTGCTATCAAAATTCCAGCTGCCTTGTTCTGCAGCAAATGACTTGAAAAAATTTTTGAGGCTGAGGCTGACTTTAAAAAATAAATATAGCAAGCTGGAGAATAATATGTATGGTATGATCCTATTTTTTCCAAAAAATTGCATGCAGTGTTTATGTGCAGGTGTGTTGTATCAAGGGGAATAGGCCTTTCATCTGTGCTATATACATGTCTATATTATGAAATTTTCACAAGCACATATAACTTTGTAGTTTAAAAAAGTCATAATAAAAATGTTTAATATTTAAAATTTTTAACAAATAAATTTAAATTCCCTAACAGAAAGACTGCCAGGAAGGAATAGAAGAAATAGAAGCTAGATGATGGATGTATGTGGATTCACTATAACAGTCTCTCTTCTTTTGCATAGGTTTAAACATTCATAATACAAAATTAAACAACAGAGGTGTGTTTATCTTTGATATTTAGAATCCATATCTCCTAATTATCTAGGAATCGGGATCAAAATTCATGACGAATGTTCTAGACAAAAGAATCCCGCTGCACAACCTATCCCAAGGCTTTCTTTCCTTGACCCTAAATATCACAGTGATTAACAGGAGTACCTTGCAAGGCACTAATCTTGTACAGCCACTGTCCAAGGAAAACACCGAGGTAAAATAAAACAATAAGACAAGGATTTGGAGTTCAGATGAGGGTAAGTGCACCCAGCCTTCTGAAATACTGTGCTTCCAAAAAAAGGGGGGTTGGGAGGGGGGACACGCAGGTATTTAAAGGGTTAAAAAAGTTATAATTATTAGTATGTTCGCTATTTTCTCTTGTGGAAAATCATCAGCTTCCTCCCATGGCTGGCAAATCTACAAGGGTTGTTTCATTTCTGCAGGCACCAGGATGCTAAAGTCAGAGGTAGAGTTGTTTTCATTAGGGAATCAGCAACTCACAGTAAAGGGATTCAAGGTTTTCATTGATGTTAGGGTTTAATGTTAGACAAAGTGTTCTTGTGCTCTGTGGTTTTGCTCAGGATGAAACGTTTTTCCTCTGACTGTGGTACTAATGTGTCCCAATGGGTTGCAACTTAAAATGGATTACTTAACTATGGACCCTAGTGAAAGAGCCTGACATGTATATTGTCCTCTCTGTCTCCTCAGAACAAGCCCTGTACTGGACACAGCACAGGAACCCAGGCAGGCAGTCTACCTGCAAGGCCCGACTATAACCACCTGCTGTCCTGCTATACTACACTGAAAACATCTGCTGAAAGAGATGAGTTCTTCCAGGACTGAGGAAGCTGATTAGGAAAGTAGTCAGCACATGACTTTGCATGAAGCAGTCAAAGAATCTGGGTCTCCCGACTACATCTCTCATGCCTTCTCCTGTATTCTGTCTTTCACTGATTTATCTAGCCATCTGGCAAAGAACAAATAACTCCAAAACCACGTCAGGCTAGAACACAACAGACCAGCTTCAACACCACTGTACTCCTTTTTCTCCCTCAATAAAAAAATCAACCATATAGAATACTGAACAGCTCTTCCGAACACTTTCAGATACATAGAATTTAGAAACTGCTCGGCTTTGGAGCTATCCAGGAACTCTTCAAAAATTTACTGGGGATCAAACACAAGCACTGAAACACAACAAGCAGGTTTCACTTAAGCTGCACCTTTGTCACCTGGGTTTTGCTGTTGTTCAGTTTTTGTTTTTAAGTTCTACCTTTCCATGATGTGGCTGGGTATAGGGAATCCTGTCCCGCCTTTGTTTGATTTTGTTCTTTTAGGACCTGGAAAGGAAGCTACCAGTGTCTCCTAGGTCGCAAGTCTTTCACTTGTGAACCTGTTGACTTGATGACTTGTTGGAAGTGCCTGCATCACACAGAAAAAAGAGGTAGGTAAAAGTAATGTGATTTAATCAAAGTGGACACACAATGGTTTCAAGAGGGAGGAAGAATAACCTCATTTGTGGGTTGGGCCCCTCCTCTTCCATTCCAGAAGTTCATTCATGCTTTCAAACACAATGCAGGGTAGCCGTGCCAAAAAATAAAAAAATTATACATGCCTACACACTTAATGAATTCATTTATGAAAAATAAGCCCACTTGTTCCAGCATAGAAAGCTTAAAGGCAGGAAAGAGAAACTAAAATAAATTTGCTGCTCTAATCAGTCTCTTGGAAAACAAAAAGGCCCTGGGAACTGGGAACAAATTCTCAGCTCTGGGGAAGCCAGCTTCTTCTGTGCTACCTCCTGCGCATACCTAATTCTGATTTAAAATTTCAAAAGTAGGCAGGACACATTTTGGGGAAATAAACAAAATAGAAAGGGCAAGAAATGAAAATAAAAGTTCAAGATGGAATTACTTCAAATGAGGAATTCACTGCCAGGTCAAAGGCAATGATTAAAAAACAAACAAACAAAAGAAAGAGGAAACCTAACCATTTACTCACTTCTCTGGAAATGCTCCATTATGATCCACATTCTATCCCAAGATTCTGTCACTTAATCTCTGGAGCCTAGCACTAAATAATCTCATATTATGGTTTGATTTCTGTAATTAGGGCTTTTCCCTAACTCAAAACCACTTAAGATGAATTATCAAAGGTTTTAAGCAGAAAGAACCTCATGCATCAACCGGTGCTTGGGTTCCCTATCTCAGGGGCAACCTTATCACCTGTGTTCACGCCCAAACCTGTAGGGCTCCAGAGACCAGCACTTTCTATGGCACTTTGTTCCCTTCCCAGCGGTGGAGAGAAGTAGGAATCAGAATCCAAAGACATGCCAGTTGAGGACAGAACACCAAGCACACATTTTAATCAGCCTTTACTCCCAATAGCCCATCAAAATGATAGTACAGAAATACAAAAGATTAATTCCAAAACAACCTACAAAGCTGGGGGGTAAGGGAAACTCAAGTGGCCACCGGCAAATGAAATTTTTCTCAAAACACAATTCTAGAAGAAGAAAAGAGAGAGGATGCCACAACCCAGAGTGTGCTCCAAGGGGGCCACAGTGGAATAAAAGCTCGTCCTCCTAGATCCTAAATAAAACCTGGGCTTCTGTGGGCAGCTGGAAGGCGTGCAGGGATTGGGACACAGGGATAAGAAGAAGGACACATGGCAGACAGGGGGGCTGTTGAGGAACAAGTAGACAAGCTGTGAAAACAGGTGAAGCGGGCAGGGAAGGAGTGTCTACGGGCAGGTCAGGCAGGGGCCCATGAGTCTCAATCCTGCAGAAAATGTTCACATGTCTGCCTCTTGCCACTGGACTGAGTAAAGTAACCAAATAGTTTATCATCCACACTAGGGAACTCTGATACAAAGGGATGTTATTAACAACAGGACGACAAGACGTAAATTGGACTGTCCACGTTACAGTGGACACAGGTCTCCCTAGGCAGGAACTAGGTTTGCTCTGCTCCCTATTCCCAAGACTAAGGAGGCTCTCGATAATGTCGGCTGAACAACTGGTATGACTACTTTCCTCAGTAATTCTAAATTTGCCGAAAGCAATGTGTATTACTCCTACCAGGGCCGCCTTGTTAAAAATTCCAGGAGGCACTGTCAGAGGCATATGCGGCAGGTGCATTCCTGTGAAAGAAAGAACACTTGCAAAAACCTCTCCGTGTGATCTTTAAAATGAAGCTACTCCACATCCACAGCAAACCAAAGCTCTGCCATAAAGCCACCTCCCCACTGAACTCACAGTGACCTGCCCTGTTTACCCTGTCCCAGGCTGAGAAAGGCTGTCAGAGAGCCCCAGGAGCTGCTTTGACAGCTGCAGCCCCATGCAGAGCCTAGAGCCTTTTTCAGGAGGCAGCCCCACTCTGGCCAATCTCTGGCTTAGTAACTCCAAAGACCATCAGTCAGGACAGGAAGATCTGCATGCTCTAGTCTAGATGTTTGTAACAACACTGAGAGTCACAATACATGAAAAAGGAGGAAGATTCTAAAACGTGTTCTAAGTCCTTTCCTTATGGGATCAGTTTGTCAAAAGTCAACCAAAGAGAAGGTACCCGAGGGCTGGGATCTGTTGCTGTTCAGAGGAGAAAATGCTCGGGAAGCATAAGTGAAGATTTCCCGCAGGGAAGGACAGAAACTAGCTTTGGGAGGAATGAGCACTGGACTCCAGGGCCTTCATGACTCTTTGAGATTAACAGCTGTGAGTCCTATTAATGGATCTCCAGCACCCCTCTTATATTTCACTGGTTTAATCCAAGCCACCAAATAATGCTAATGAGACCAGCCCATAAACTGTTCAGATACCTCTGAAGCAACAGTTTCAAGGTACTTCCACAACAGGGTGGGGGTTAAGGGGCACAGGAAAACAAACATGGAGGCAACCAGTGGAATCTTTAGCCAGACCTCAAAAAGCCTTGCATTTCTTGGGTTCCATTACCAGAGCGCATGCTAAGGATATAATGTGAATTCTCATTTTTATAAATCCTGGAATTATTTTATGAATCACACAATTATACTGCATTGTACCATGTTCTGTGTTACACTATACTTTGTGTGAAAAGTACTAGTTTATTAAATGTAAACACTATAATGGAAATGATCTGTGCCTCCCTGAAAAGCTCCATTTTCTGTGGAACTATGACTGGGAGCTAAAGAGGTATCGTTTACAAGCATAATTCCTCCAATGTCTGCAGACAGGATTTCCTTACGACAAGGAGATTCAAAGTTCCAAAAACAGTAGGCACTGTAGAGAAAATGAAATCCATTTATTTTATTGAGGAATTACTGGGTGCAAAGCACAAGCTCATCTTAAATTATTCTCAGAGGCCACTATTAATTTTCATAATAATACCTACAGTCCAATGCCAAATGCTCAAATATTACTGAACTTTCTCCTAACATGCCAATAACCCACTTCCAACATTACCTCACACCTCATTGAACTATTTCCTAGCAACTCCTATTCGATCCAAATCAGCTTAGACACCATCCTAACTTTTTAACTTTGCAAAGTACAATTTTGAACATCCTAGGAGCCTCCTCAAAAATCTTCAATGCTTCCTCACAACCAGTTAAAAAAAAAAAGAAAAAAGAAAGAAAGAAAAAAAACAGCTTCAATGCCTTGGCATGGCTTTCACACCATCCAAGGTCTAGCACCAATCTTTCAGGTGAAAAGTTTGGGTTCTGAACCCAGATAGCCCAGTTTCAGATGCCAGCTCTGCTATTTATCTTCCCCATGTAACAGTAACTAACAAGATAGTTGTGAGGATTAAGTGAAATGATTTGCCTAAAAGAGCTCAGCACAGGTCTGGTACATAAAACTGTTCAATAAACATTAGTTATTTTCATTATCCCCAGCTGCCTTTTCACTGAACAAATTATTCGAGTATTAGTATGGCTCAAGCCCTTTTCTAAACGCTTGGCTTACAGAGTGAACCAAACAAAGCCCTGGCCTCCTGGAGCTTCTACGTGAATGGGGGAGGGCAGTGCCCCATGGCTTCACCAGACTGACCCAAAGTGGAATCCTCCTCAGCCTGCTCCATCCTCAACAGCTTTCCTTGGACACCATTTTTACCTTAAATGTTCACTTCTACCTGCCAAAATCCTGCCTATCTTTTAAGATCTGGCCCCTGGACCACCACTTTCAGGAAGCTTTGGCTAGTCTCCTCCACAGAAAACCTGGACTTGAGCAGTCTCTGTTTGCATCTCTTAACTAGTTTAGCTGTAACATAAAACACCTGGTCCTCATACACAAACCAGACCTACTCTGCTATAATCATGTGTTTGAAGTCAGTAATATCCCTTTTCTCAAAACAACTGGCACATCTCATCTTCTCAAAAAAAAAAATTGGGAAATGGGCAAATAAATCTCTAACCTAATTATCCTATCATTGTCCTACAATGAAGCCAAGGAACCCAAAGAGAAACCTGGACTATAAAGAGGTATTAGGAAAGAAAATAAATAGAGCCCCGCATACTGCCAAGAGTTCAATGATTTATCTTGGCTAAGAGTTACCATGTCTCTTTATGTAACTACCTTTGTCTTCTTATGTGGGGTCAGTAAACTGGTAAAGTTTCAGTGGGCAGGTGACCCTCTACAACTTGCATGCTTTTACACCAGTGAAACAAAGCAGAGATAAAGATTAAGGCTTTCCTTTTCTTAATACTAAATTTTCACTGAAAGCCAAGGGAAAAGAGCCAGAACAGAAGGATTCTTCCAGACGACTTCAGACTTGGCATGGCATTCACACCCTGAAAGACATGCTCTCAGTCTCGTGGCCAAATCGGCCCAGCCCAAATCAGTTCAAGTATTGCCTCTGCCCAACAGGGTCAGGGAGCCCCAACTTCCCCGCCTCATGGAACCCTGGGGGCAATCCTGACCAATGCACCAGGATAAGTGGCCTTCACACAGGCTTGAGACCCTCACACTGGAAAGGGCCAATCAAATAACAAATGACTAAGAAAACTCAAACTGCCTTAACTGCAGATAAGTAACATGCTGTAGTCTAGATAGGTAGACAAATGAAAGAAACATTTCTTTAATAACCATAACACAACTTTAGCAAAGACTCCCTCTAGCACTAAGGTGAAGAAAAGAATGAGTCCACCTGGTCTGTCCAAATATCTGAAGACTGATTCCAAATGTCTGAACATTCCATTTGGTTAATGGAATAGACATATCTATTACACAGAATATTCTCGAGTTCAACCTTTCTTGGTGTCTCAGGATTAACATTACATAGTCATTGTGCTGAGCTGAAGTCCAAGAATCCCTTTCCCAGGTCCTACAACCCTAATAATGAATCAGAGGAAGGCTTCCGTAATTTGCAGGCCCTTGGTTGTCTTCCACCTTCACTTGCTGCTGGAGACACTGGAAGAGATATACTCTTTCAATAAGTTTTAGTTTGGAAGGTGGCAGAGTTTGGAGGGATAGAGTTGATAAGGTAAGCTCCTAGCTGTTCTGAGCTGTTATCTTATATCCTCTAAGCCAGAATGCTTAAATGCTTGGTCTCAGGAAAGCCGTGGGCGTTCCAGAGACATAACTGTTCACTTACTCAATAAATATTTGTTGAGCAGCCAACTGTCCCAAGTACTGTTTTAGGCAATGGAGATTTGTAGTTAAACAAGACAAGTAAGGGCTCTGCCATTAGGAAACACATTCAAGTGGGGGCAATTTCAGACAAGGATAAAGCAATTGGCTGAGGGTAGAAACTACTCAGCTACAGAGGCCAAGGAAGGCTTCTTAAATGGTGAGATGTCAGCTGGGACCTAAATGGTAAGATGCAGTCACAACACTAAGATCTGAGAGAAAGCTGACCAGCCATCAGAAAGCAACTTCTAGAGACAGAAAGGCCAGGGTGGCTGGAGCACGGGAGTGGAAAGAACAAGAGACAGAGAGGTCATGGGCTCAGGTCATTTATGCAGTAAGGCACAGTTTTTAGTTTATTCTAAGACAACACTGGAGAGGGCTAGGCTGAGAAGTGACAGAATCCGAGTTATGACTTTAGAAGATTATTCTGAATTCTGTATGCACTGGAGGCTCAGCATAGCCAATCTTGTTTTTAAACTGTGTTGTCATTATAATATTGCACAGTATCTACAAGTACAGCCTTTGGACCTAGAGTTAGCCACTCAATAGCTATGTAACTTTGGGCAAATTATTTCCTCAGTATGTCTCATCTGTAAAATGAGATAAACATGAATTTCTAATCCCTGTTGTTTTAGTTTGTTTTATTTTTAAGGGCAAGAGAAAAAAAGGGGGGTATCTAAGGGTCTAAATGTCACTAATAATGTAAGCACTCATCACCAAGAAACCTCTAGAGTGCATCAGTCTTCTCCCTCCCTCCCTCAAACCCCCTCCCTCCTTCCCTCTCTCTCTATGAAAGAGGAATATATAGTCAGCAGGATTTTGCTAATAAAGTTAAAAGTGCCCGTCCTTTTCACTGTCAGAGCCACTGCCTCCACAGGAGGAAGAAACCCAATATGTGAGCTAGAGCTTAGTGCACCACTCAACAGGACATTGCTTCATAAAGATGAAGACAATTTTCTCTTGGCTAAGAAAGGTTCTCCTTCTCAAAACAAAAAATAGCTCTGTGGCTATAGTTACCCATGCCGAGCATTTGAACAACATGACAGAATCCCACGCGCCTGATTGTTCATTTCCTACAGCTGCAGACAGAATCTAATGAACTCTTAATGATCCACAGGGCTTCTAGCCGCCAGGCAACCTGTCACAAAGCTACATAGTTTTAAGTACTATCAAAAAACTCAGCTTCTCCTTCAAAGGAGGGTGGGGTGCGAAAGTATCAATATTTCTTTTATAATGTCAAAGCTACACTTTATATTTCTAGGTTTCCTTCACTGAGACCCAATATAACACTCATGATTTTTCATTTAGAATTTTCTGAGAACTAATCACAATTTAAAATCAAGTTCTTAAATTACTAACAAAGGTTAGGATGGATGCCAACACATTCATTCAACCAAAACTCATCTTCCGGATTTATTGGATAGGAAGGAAACAAGGAATATTTCTGGCTGATTTCCAGGTGTCTCCTCCCACTACTTACTCCTCCTCATTTCATCTTCATAAGAGATCAAAGTCACCGACCCATGGATTTAGAAACCCATTAGAATCCTCCTGCCTTACAGAGACCATTCCTACAATCTCACAGCTAGTCCCTCTAATAAAACTACACTGTATTAGAAAACAACTATAAGAGAGGAAATTGTCAAAGTGATTTTGTTAAAGGACAAGACAGATTAAACAAAAGATACAAAGGAGAAGCCATGCAAATACAGGCAAGCAGGAGATACTTATTACACTAAATATAATTAAATTTAACAAGCAGTTACTATATGCTGGGTCCTACTGTGCAAGCAAGTGGTTTAAAGACAGAAAGATAAAATGTGGCCCTCACTAGTAAAACTATTGATATATAGTTAAAACAAGTTTGTAAATGACCACAATGTAAAGAAAAACAAGGTCTGGCAATGTGAAGTGTGGTCCAAGTGCTGTGGGAACATCGACGATTGAACAAGTAATCTCAACTGGGAGAAATCGGCATGGCTTTTACAGAAGCCACGGCATTAAAGCTAGGTCTTCACCTATACAAAACAGTTTGATAAGGCCAAGAAGAGTGTGGTGACTCATGTGGCGGGGGGTGGGAGAAAGTTGGGGGAGCGGTTATGGGAGAGGGGGAGATATCAAATTCAGTTTAACTACAGTATAGTGGGAATGTTGTGGACGAAAAGCAAAGAAAGACAAGTTTGGGACGAATGCTAGAGGTCCTGAACATCATGCTCAGATGTTCAAGCTTTCTTTTGCAGGCAGCAAAGAACTCGAGGCTCCTGAGTAGGGATGAGCATAACAGACATGTAATTTTTAGAAAGCTTACTTGACCAGGAGAGAGAAATTAGTTGGAAAGCTTCGACGTCTAAGAAAGAGAAAAGTGGTGTCTTATTCCTATGTTAAAGGGGACTAGAATGAAAAGGAAGCAAAAAGTTTGTAAGATATTTCAAATAATTGGTGACATTTTTTTGATTTTTGCCATTTTCAAATAGGTGCATATTCACAAATATGAAAGGAAAATACAAAACGAATTATTCCAGGGGGAAAAAAACTATTGAAACTTGACAACTGGCTTATGTATGCTGGGGGAGGAGGGCATTTGAGGCACAGAAGTTAAAAATTAATCCCACACTTCCACTGACAGTGTCTGGTCATGCCTCAAACCTAAACTAAAACATACGAGGAAAGGAAACAATCTTCTAAGGTCCATCCACCATCTTCTTCCAATCAATTTGTAAAAACGGGAAAAATCAAAGATATTAAATCTAGTTCAGGTTCCATGAACCCTGAGCCCCACAATGCTCATGAAAACATGGTTTTCTAAGCAAAGGACTAATGTAAACAAAGGAGCGTGTAAATGAAGTTGACAATGGCACATGGCTCAGTTTTCAAGTATATTTAAAGTCATTTTTAAATGACTTTAAATTCTTGACATGCCAAGAATGCATATGCTAATACATTAATTTCTATTCCTTAGCATTTATCTGTCAGACGTTACTATACTAGATGGCCCCAAATTATCATGGTCTGTATTACTACGTTCAATAGAATTAAAAGGAAAACTATCATTTTCTTTTTATTCTATAAATCAATTCTCTCATATTAAATGTGATATTTGTCTCTATTACCCAATCACCACAAATCTGAAATGCTGACTTAGGAAACATTTCAGTTTAAAAGCCAACAGACACATAAATGAGTACAAATAAAACTGCACAAATCTGAGTAAGATTGTTGGGTTGTATCAATGTCAATATCCTGGTTATGATAATGTGCCACAGTTGAGCAAAATGTAACCATTTTCAGGAAACTGGGTATTTGTACAAAGGATCTCTGTATTATTATTTCTTACATAGATCTATAATTACTTCAATTTTAAAAACGGGTGAATTCTTTAAAAAAAAAAAAAAGGGCAGCTCTGTCCTGTGAAACCCTAATTTACTTTGGCCATACAATAATAGACTATCAACAAAAATGTAAGTTCTGAAGCTAACTGCTTATAGGTAAAAGCACAAACAAGTATCAGATTCTAAATCTAAGTGACCACAAAATAAAAGGTAGATTAGAAGAAAAAGATAATGAACAGAATAATTCCTGTAGCTCCAGCTTTGCATCCAGTTCTGTAAGTAAGAAGGGCCGGTATTATCATTACTACTCTCCATTTTACAAACAGGAGAGCAAAGGCTCAAGAGGGGTAAAGTGATCTACCCAAGTTTTCACACTGGGGTGGAGCTTAGCAAAATCACATGTTCATAATGCAGTGTAAAAATGCCAAAAGGAAGTCAAATTTCCTACTATGCATTAAGAGAGGAAGAAAGGGGAGTAAGGAGATAGAAAGTTGGAAGGTCAAATGTGCCCAAAGTGGTATTATTCAAGCAATATCATCTCAGTAGCAAATAAATAAACCAAGTTCATGACCTACTCAGAGGCTTCATACTAGGAGGAGACAGTTAAAACCATGCCCAACACTAGAGGATACAAATTCCAACCTACAACTAAAAAAAAGAGTGATGCATAACACAAGTCAAGGCAAACCCCTGAGCCTTGACAGAAAGTTCTCTATAATAGCAAGGTATTATGCAATCTGGCTTTCTCTTATATTATTTTCATTTGACTACCAAAAAACTCATACTACTTCACTGGCAGGAATAGTTAGGGGTATTTTTATTTATTAAGCAAATTTTACTGAATAACAACTATGAACCAAGGCATTAAGCAGGGTGTTACAGATAAAACTACTTAAAAAAAAAAAAAAGTAGACATGGTCTGAGACACACTGAATTTATATCATCACAATATAAATTCATCCTTAGTATAAATGCTATGAGGGAAAGCTTTGAGGAGGATCCGTATTAGTCTGAAGGTCAAGAAATAAGATTCAAGAGATCGAAACGTGTGGAACATAAGTAATGGGAAACTCAGCTCTGGAAAAAAAAAAAAGTATAACTGTAAAATACAGAAAATAGCTCTAAAGCACAAAATTTTGACTGCTCTACACAAGGTAAAAGGAGAGGTGACAGATAAGAACAAAGCAACAGTGTTGAGCCACATACTATACCCACTTTTCTTAACCAAACGCATGACCCAACACATGATTTGAGCCTACGATTTGCCTTATCTGTAAAATCTATAGTCTAGGCATGGTCAAATCCCCACCACGACTTTTACTTGTGTTCACTGTAGAACACAGGAAAGAAATCCCTGGTAAGACTGGACTCCAAAGTGTACCAATGAGTCAGCTATCAGAAAGTTACCAACAACTCTTGGGAAACTACTGTGGAAACTATAACAGCTGTTTAGAAGGGAGAATGGAGCCTTCCTAAAGGCCCAAGAGCACACTCATGAACAGAATTTTTTATTTTATGGTAGGGAGTGGGATGCAGAACCTCTAGCAGGGATAGATCTGGGTTATGAGACTCCAAAGACAAAACACAGTCCCTGCCCTCCAGAAGCCCATAACCCATGGGGAGGCCACACCCAAACAGGTAACTTCAATAAAATGTGAAATCAGACAAAAGTGCTTCCTTGTTTTCAAGTCTGACAAGATGCCTCAGGCTCATCTTGGACAATTCTTGCCTAGGCAGAGAATCAGCCACTTCTATAATGTATCCAAAATCCTTTGATTCGGAAATGGCCCTTTCAAAGTGGCTTTGTGACGTTTTGACACAACTAGAAAGAGCTCCTACTGAAAAAAGAGTCTCAAACATAATGGGTTGGACACACAAATATTTTTAAATTCATTAGTTATATTAATGTTATATAAAATTACTCCTTGGTCATGTTTGGAAGCTGGCAGGAACCAACTCACATTCTGAGAACTGATAAATCAACGAGAGAATAAAAGCACTCAAAATGCCTCTCCTATATGGAACCTATTTCAGAGTAACAAATAGCTGATGAGCCAAAGTTCTTTACAGAGGAATCAGAGCTAATAAATAATAGAACGAAAGGAAATAACAGAATTAGGAAACTGTCCTATTGCTATCTAATAAAATAATCTAAGGGATAATCGGTTGCTACTAAAGATTAACTGAAAGGCTGGATGGGAAACATAATGGAGGGACTGATGATGACACCAGAACCCACTGATTAATCTTAGCATCACCAAAAGTTAGACAACCAGACAATATGGGTCTGCTAATGTGATGACGATGAATGAACAAACACACCAGCACCTAAAAAGCGTTAGTGATAAAAAGAAAAACTGAAGCTAATCGAGCCTCTAAACTTATCTATTAGCGGTCCACACACAGAAGAACATTAGATAACACAATGACACAAAAAATATAATCAGTTAAATCCAGAATTAGGGAAATTCTACAGGACAAATGACAGTTTCTTCAACAAATAATGAGATAAAAAGGTGAGAAGAAACTTAATCAATTTTAATAAAAACAAATATAATATGTGACATCAGTTGGATCCAGATTTAAAAATTCAACCATAAAAGGATATTTTTTGAAACAAATGAGGATATTTGAACACAGAAGATGTTAATTTTTGGTAATTATGTTGAGTGTGATAATGGTATTGTGTTTTTTTCAAAGTCCTTATTTATTCGAGAATTCTATGAAATATTTACAGGTAAAATGATATGATGTGTGTAATATATCTTAAAATACTCCAGGGAGAAATATGGAGGAGGACAGATGCACAAGAATAGTAGAATGCTAATTACTTGTGGAAGCTGAATAACGGGTATGTGGGGATTCACTGTTCTAATCTCTCTGCTTTTACGCATGTATATTTGGGAAAATTCCGTGACAAAGGTTGGGGAGAGATACAACCCTTATGCATGGATAACCATCACAATGTTATTTAAATGCTGACAATGTGCAAACAACCTAAATCTCTATCAACAGGAGACAAATTAGGTAAATCATTACATAAAAATGATTATGAGGACAAATAACCATATTTTAATCAAAATAAAAAATAAAGACCTACTGATTTTTTTATATTGAGTAAAACAAAGCAACAAACAAAGAACAGGCGATAGAAGAGCATATACAGTGTAATTTTAATGTGATACACGCACAGGGAAATGCCCAGAAGAAGAATATTCACCAAGATGCGGCATCTCTGGGTAGTCATATTATTAGGCAAGTTATTTTCATCACTCATCTTTGGGAATTTCTTTAAAAAGGCATTCACTAATATAATTTTTTTAGGGGAGAGAGGGTGATAAATCTTTGTTTCATTTTTAGTTTTTCAAATTTAAAAAGAGGTTGAAAATATGGTTTTTATGGTAATTAAGTGGCATAACATATTAAAAGCAATTATCAGATCTGGCTTAAATAAACATTCAAAACATGTTAAAGCACTCTTTTTACTACATTTGAAAATCATAATAAAGCAATTGCTTCTTTAAAAAATGAACAAAAACCCACACTCCTGTGAGTCCAAAACACATGTACTTCCTTTCTCTTATTTCAGTTATTTGTTGATACCTAATACACATTTCATTTTAAAGTGTAAGACAGAATTCAGTCTTCATTAATACATCCCTATAATGTTCCTTCTGAAACAGACCTTTTGAAAGTATATGTGACTGACTGATCGTCTAATCATATGGATTTCTTTTAAACTCATGTCAAATGCCTGTGAAAATTTCGCATTCACCCAGGACTAAGTTTCTCTGTCATTTCCTATTAATAGCGCTAAAGGGGTTGGTGAGACATGTACGGGATGCCTTCATATATAAAATCCTTTCTCTTCCTCTTGCTCCTTTTTAAAAAATTAACATATAATTTGCATACCATAAAATCCATCCTTTTAAAATGTACAATTCAGTAATTTTCAGTATGTGCACAGGATTGTGCAGCCACTACCACTATTTCCAAAACATTTTCACCCCAAAAAGAATCCTGTTACCCATTAGAGGTCACTCCCCATTCCCCCCACCTCTGACAATTGCTAAGGCAATTATAATTGTTATTAAGGCTATTTTGTCGTGAAGGGTACAGGAAGATGCAATACACTCCTCATGTCAAAAGATCTCCATTCTAAAGGTTTGAAGTATATAAAGAGTATACTTCAACTCCTTATGCATTGGTGAAGATAAATATGCATTTTCCTCTTGAATTAATCCTCCTATTATAAAGCAGAAATCAAAACTAACAGCCAGAGCTGGCTTACTCAGACAGCATTGCTAATCAACTCTGAACATTTGGCCACGGCATATTTCTCAATCTTTCATCTCAAAATTCGTATGCAAAAATAAAATTTAGCAATCATCACAAAATGATAAATTAAATGTAAAAATAGCATATTAAGTCATTAAGTTAAGCTAAATTCATACCAATGTTTGCTCATCTAGCTGGCAAAAATTACCAAAACAGTTCCTGTACTAAGTGCAGTAACATTTTCTACAGATTTTTTAAAACTCTTTTTTGAGCAACTAGATGAAAATCAATCTATGGCGGAAAAGTGGGGCTGGAGTAGTTGAATATGCCTATTGGGTTCTTGGTCCTAACTGCAATATTGTTTGGGTACCACCCATATTTTAAATATAAAAACTTACTTTAATCTTACCATATCCCAAAAGAAAAATTAAGGAATCCTGTATGTTACTGATGATCCTCCTCAATTTCAGGAGGATGCAACTGTGCATCAAAGGCATTGCTTTTTGCTATAAATCCAACTTGTTTATTTTGGCATGTAGCAAACAATATAGGCAATACATCATCCCTATCATCTTGACCCATCTTCTTGGAAGCAGTTGTAAAAAAATTTTTAATTTCTGCTTTAAAAACAATATATGCCTACTATGGAAAAATTTAAAAATACAGAAAGAAAGAAAACCTACCGCCTATTATTTCATACTATGGATTAATACCATTAAAAATCTTACATGTCTCTTCTCAGGTTATTTTTCTACTCGTTTATACATGGCTGAGATCTTGCTGAATATAAATTTCGTGCCTGCCTTTTCATTTTACATTATCCCATTAGCATTTCCCCATGTCACTGAAAACTCTTTATAAACTATACTTGTTGCAGAGAATACCATCTTTTGGAGAATCATATGAAAATATTTATATTCTCCTAATACTGAACATTTGAAATTTTCCCAATTTGAAAGCCACTATTTGCTAATTTCAAAGAATTTTTTAATCATCAGGCACGCATTTCTTTCATAAACTCATATGACATGCACAGAGGCCACACATTTTCATTTTGGTTCCAAAGGACTTGGTTATTTTCAAGCAACTGTGATGCAGAGTCACTGCCAAAAGCCACATTCCTGTGAGAAAAAATATCATCCATATCATTAGGACTTTGGAATGAACAATGGTCCATAAAATCTTTAAACCACTTAAAAATGAAAGGCCATGCCCTCACATCAGTCAAAAAGCATTCTGTCTTCTCCTAAACTTGCAATCAGATCCCTCCCCTGACCTCTAATAGCAAGAATGTAAAGAAGAAAGATTCATTTTGCTTGCCTGTGTGTCACTTTGGCAATCTTATATAGCTGACCTTGAATTTCTACTTTAGACTTTTCTCAGGCAGCCAAGCATCTCAAAAAGGTGGCTGCAGAGTAAAGGATCCACTTCAGAAAAAAAGGTGCTTTCACTCCAAGCCAAATAGTACAGGCAGCCAAGCCAAGAGGTCGGGATGTAAAGCAGAACTACACACTTTTAGGACCCATTTTCAATTACTTACCGAGCAGAGTAATATAAAAAATGAAATATAAGCAGAAAATCCAATTCTTCATCTCAGTCCAAGCGCATATTTACTTTTTTAAATTAACAAACTTTTCCTCCAAAAACTTTGAGTCAAATCAAATACTAAAACAAAACTGGCCAAAAAAGAACCTAAGTTGAATGGCATATTTTTCATTTTAAAAATAAGATTGCTTATTTACTTCACCTCATCTGCTGCTCTGCTATTATCAAGCAATTTTACTTCTGATCTCAGGTGTGAGTAAATAGTACCTAGAATCACTTCTGTCCCTCCAAAAGGCCCTTGTTTTCTTCATAAGAAATAAATGTTTTCTTCCTAAACTTGGTTCAAAGGTAATCAACATTGTTCTTCTGGCCATAGAATAAAATGCTAGTGGACTTAAAATCCTTACATCACGTTTTCATTCACCTGTACATGCCAAGCCATTTCCCAGTCACTGTGTTGAGAGACTGTAGTTCTTCCAAGCATCTGCTGAACTCCTTTGTACTCCTTTTACTAGAAATTTAAACTCACTACCCACTACCACAGCCCAGCAGGAAATCCAAGACTCGCTTTACTTTTCTTACTATACACCCTAAACAAGGTGATTACACAGCAAAGTTATACCTGTCAGCCAGAGGCTGACTGAATGAGGGACCTAAGGCCTTGACATTCTAGACTTCCATTCAAAGTCCAGTCAAATGCTATGTGCCCCAGAGGTATATACTGCTTAACCCTGCGGAGTCTCAGCGCTAATAACTAATCTCTGGGAACTGGGCTATGATTTAAGAATAAAGTACATAAAAATCTACAATTATTTCTGACACAGCGGGAGATCAAATATCTGGTGACTCTCCTGATGATGTTCAAGCAGCTCCTTTTCCACAATCTCCACTGTTTACTCATTTTGGCAAAACATACAAAGCAAACACTTAACCCAAGCAGTCTGCACCCAGATTCTAAGTTCTCAACTTTTCCATTACAAATTGTCTACTTTCTAAAGCCGGAGCCACCTCGGAAGGAAGGAGGGGAATGAAGAGTGTCCAGTAGGCAGGGATGAGTAGAAGCCCCAAAACTTTGCACAAAGGGCTTCCTGAACTTATGCAATCTTAGGGACATTTGCCAGCAAGTTATAAAATATGACAGCTGGAATGAGGTAGGCCATAACTTCAGAGGAGATGAAAGCACAATTGCCAAAGAAAGATTCTAGAACATGACTCCACAGAAACTAAGCACTCAGCTCTCTCCTTTGCCAGCATTCCCATTTCCAGAAGCACGTCCCTGCCCTAAACAGGGCATACCTAGTTTTAGGATGGCAAAAGAAAAATAAATTTTCCCTAGAAAGGGAAGAGGATTTCAGTCTATAAAAATAAATCCTTCTACCAAGGCACATAAGGTTTCTCTTCAGAGCATACAAATAAATGATGAGTTCTAGATGGCTTCCTGTTCTGCCACCTTCACCCTATCACTCCACTTCTTTATTAACAACAGTCCTGGGCAGAAATTAAACAAACACATATCTAATACAATTAAACTGATGTGTGCAGAGAATTAACACTTTTGGGGGCCTTGTAGTATTCTGTAAAAAGAAATTTTTAAAAGCTCAGTTGTATTATTTTCTAAAATCCAACAATGAAAAACTTAAGTAGTAATTAAACATTCCCCTATAAAGTTCCAGCCACCCCCTCGTTCTCTTAAAAATACTCTATTAATAGTTTGGCACACACCATACCACATTTTTCCTTGGAATTCTGGTACCAAAGGGTCAGTGACCTACCCCAATAATGCCCATTTCAGTTTTAAACTGATTTGAACTGACTTATTCAATATAAAATCCACCCGACTACTTTACCATGATCAAAAAGGTTATTAAGTCATTTTTCTTTACAAAGCTGTCTTTCTAAACATTCCTTAGGTTAGCCTAGAATCATGTGAAGAATCAAGTTAGACCACACACTTATCCCTCACTACCCAACAAAAACAAATTACTATCTACTTGGCATTATTTAACATCTCCCATCTTAACCCAGTTAAGATGAGATGTCATACAGGTTAACAGCAGCTGTGAACACACTTGGAAAAAGAAAAGAAGCATTCTAAAGAAATGGATTATAATGCTTTTTTTTTTATCACAACTCTTTCAGAAGGTAAATCAATATTATTCTCATCCTGTGTAGAAAAGAAAACTAATGGGATTAAATAACAACAAACAGAGACTTAACTTCTCTAACTACTCTAACCTCCTAACTACTGACATCTCCTTCTGTTAATATTTCATACACCCCACAAATATATTTGTGTGTAACAAAAATAAAATTTACTTTATGTCCTCTTAGTATCTGCTCTTATTTAAAAGGTTAGAAGCAGAAAAAAATATTCAATGATGCTTCTAGCAACAGAGATAGCTTTTGTCCATCTAAAAGGAAAAATATCAAGAGAAATGCTAACACCATGCACCACTGATAGATGGGCAATCGGGCCTCCTCTGACCCATCAATTCAAACTTTCAGGACTTTCAGCACAGAGACACACAGAGGCCATAAACATATGTATGTATATTCAAAGATGGTCAGTGCATTCATTGATGCTTACGAATGAAAAACTAGGAAACGCCTAGATGTAAGCAATGAAGTATGGATTAAAAAATGACTTACCATTCAGAAAAGAAAACATTAAAATATTAACTCGTAAGTGATCTAATTCATTGATTTGGAAAAATGATCATGACATACATACATTTAACCTTTAAAAAAAGCTAGCAAAATAGCACGTGTAGTATGATCAGTTTTACACAAATATTCTCCCTTTTTTCTACAGATATAAATAAATGTTTCTCAGGCAAAAAAAAAAAAATGACCAATTTTCAATTTTTCATTATAACTTCATTGTCAAAAGTTTTGTTAGTTCTTGTTTGTACAACAGACACATAACACTTTTATTGTAATAAAACAAAATTATTTTTTAAATCAGCAGTTGCAAAAATATTTCAATTAGGCGGCCTCAAGAAATCTGCTTGAAGGAGGCTGTTCCCAAGGTATGTATATATCACAAAGCACATTAGGCTTAGGATCCTCAGCCAAAGTAAGAAGTCAAAAACAAGTTTCTCCATGATTATTTTTCTAAACGTTCCTCAAAATTATTTGGCATTTTTTCTTAAAATACCTTTTCCAAATCAAAACAAACAAAAACAATGCATCACACTGGAAAAATAAGTGACACATTTTTACAAGGCATCCACAGTCAATAAATTGTATCCTGAAGCCCGAAATCTTGAAGATGTCTCAAATTCACCCCAGTCCTTTATACACCAAACATACCAAAAACCTCCACCAGGTCCTCCTCCCTAATGCTTCTCCCTCACCTCTCCTTGGTCCTCGCCCACTCTGCCTTCATCGGATCCCTAACTCCTCAGACAGCCTTTAGCACTTCTGCTGCTTGCTACGCCTGTGCCATGCTATCCCAGAGGTCCTTCAACGACTGTCATTACCCAACTAGTCAGGTCCAAGGTCCTTCTACCAAGCCCCCCAGGTTCCTCTACCTGGGAACACTGCTCAGCTAACTGGCGTATGACCTGTTTATCTCAAAATATTACCTCTATTAATGAGGCCTGCAACATGCTCCTTTGTGGAGCTTGCTGAGCCATCTCTCTTCCCTCACCCTAGAAAGTCCTAAAGGCTATCTCTCTTCCAGATAGCCTTTAAGAATGATTAAAGGCAGAAATCCCTGCCAGCTATCAAACCTGACACAAGGTATTTCCTCCCCATCTATAATCCTATCTGTATGGTCCACAGTGACAGCCATCTTTGCCCCTACCAAAAATCCCATGTAAAAAGCAGCTGTAGCCAGATAATTCCTCCAGGGTGACCTCCCATTCTATATTTCAAGACATTTTTATCCAATTTTCTGGATTTTCTACCATGCCTCTTGTCACAGGTTTTCCCTCTACCTACTCTGTTAAAAGAAGAACTCAGTGAGATCTGCCAGCTCTTGGTTTCCTTTGCATCCTAGATGCTGTCTGACAATTTCCCCCTTAATCCAAAGCTCAAGTTGGTGAATTTCTGTCTACGGTAATAGTGGAGCTGCATAACCTGTACCTCACTCAGTACTGTGTTTTGTTTCATCCATTTTCCATGCCTGTTTTTTTTCCCTTCCTGCAAAGTATCTAATATCCTACTAAATGCAGGAAGACATTTTACTATTATTTGCCTTTCTATATTCCTTTCACAATTGTTAATAAAAACATGCAACAAACCCATCTCTACACTTCTACTTTGGCTGCTAGGAAGCCCAGAGCCCAAATCAAACTTCATCACATTATTTTACTATATGTTCACAATTAGATTGCCTTAAAATCTTTATGAATATAAATGTACCTAAATAAGACTATTTTTTAAACTTTTTTTTCTTTCTTCACAGTAGTTCCATTTTGGATTCACTATCAAAATATACACTTAACTCCTGCTACACAAATAGACAAAGGATATACATTTCAAAAATATATGGAGTAAACTAATAAATGAAGAAGAAATGATGGAATTATTAAGTCACCCTTTGGCAGCCAACACAGTAATAGTTAATAGTTAATTTTAAGCAAGAATCATCAATGGATGCTAAAAAAATAGTAGGTAAAAATTTGATGACAAACAGGATATTTACATAGTCTCAAAATACCTCCCCACAAGATACCTATTACAAAAGAGAAAAATAGCAACTTTTCGAAGCAACCTGGCCAACGCCTCTTCCACCACCTAGCACAGAGATACCAGGTGCCTCCTGATATGATGCACTGAGGACACCTCTCCTCTGAGGGATTCCTGCCAAAATGCACAACCTCATCCAATCATGAAACATCAAAAAAGTGCAGATGGAGGGGCTATACAAAATAAATGGCCTATACTCTTCAAAACTACTAAGTCAAGAAAGAAAAGACTAATGATAAACTGCCCCAGATTTAAGGAAGACTATATTAATGAGGTGAGAAATAAGTGCAACCTGTAATCGGACTGAATGGTGGACCAGAAATTTTTTTTTTCCTTTTGCTATAAAGGACATTAGTAGGACAACAGGTGAAATGTGAATAAGGTTTACAGATTAGATATTAGTACTCTATCAAATACTAATACTTAGATAACTGTACTAAGTTGTATAAGTGAATGTCCTTGTTTTCAAGAAATACACACAAATATTTAGGAACAAGGGAGCAATATGTCTACATCTTACCCTCAATTCACAAATTTTACTAACATGTATATAGAGAAAAAGAGGAAACAAGCAAGTAGTAAAGTACTAGTTTCTGGGTAAAACATGAAAATTCCTTGCACTTTTTTTTGAGGTATAATTGACATACATTATATTAGTGTAGGTGTACAACATAAGGGTTCTATATCTGCATATACTGCAAAATGATCACAATAAGTCTAGTTAACATCCATCACTCTACTTAAAGTTTATATCCTTTGACCACTTTCATCCACTTCTCTCACCCCACAACCCTTACCCCTGACAACCACCAATCTGTTCTCTCCAACAATGAGCTTGGTTTGTGGGGATTTGGGGTTTGGGCCTTTTTTTTAGATTCTACATATAAGTGAGATCATACAGTTTTTGCCTTTTTCCATGTTGTCACAAATGGAAGATTCATTCTTTTGTAATGGCTAAATAATATTCCATTGTATATATCTTATACTCTTCATCCTGTCATCCACTGGACACTTAGGTTGTTTTCCGTATCTTGACTACTATAAATAGTGCTTCTTTGCACAGCTTTTTGAAACTTTCCTGTAGGCTGAATATTTTCTAAAATAAAAAATTTAAAAAGTATACATAGTCATGATCTATTAAAACCGAAGAATGGTTTCACATACATTGACCTTAAATATTTTTTTTTTTTCACTAAAGTACAAAATGAGTTGTGTGCCTCTCACTTAAGACCTAGTCTCCTAAAGCAATCATTGTTAACTGCGGGCTATCTTTACACTCTTTTCTTTATGCTCTGATAAATAAGTTATTAATACTGTTGAAACATTATGAAGAAAGTAGTATACATATTGATTGAGATGTGGGCTCTAGAGTCAGACTATCAAGATTAGAATCGTGCTTCTTACACTTTCTAGTTATATAACCTGGGGCAAGCATCTTCACTTCTCTTAAGCAGTTTCCCCAGCTGTGGAATGGGAATAATCACAGGGCTAATCATACGGTATGCACATTACAATTAAGTGAGGCAATGAATATGAAGCACTTAATGGTTTCTGGCACATAATGAGTGTTTAATAAATGTTAGCTATTAGTAAACACGAGCTACCCTGTACTCAGTCAGCCTCAATGTTGGCTCCTGTTGGCTCCACATTCTCAGCCAGCTGTTTTTCTTTTTCCTTTGACATCCAATTGATCATTTCTTCTATTATATACATTTTTATTTAAATTTTAGCTTTCTGAAACAAGACAAAGTATAAGTAAGTGTTAAAAATAAAAAAGAACAAGTAAAACCATCCTAAAACAGGGGTCTGTAATCAAAGGATGGGCTTTTATCTGGAGGTTTTAAAGTCACTCGTAGAATTCTCAGCTAGCTGATGCTCTGCTCGGGATTTTATTTATCAATAGTGCACAGCTCAAGAATTCACATCTCATTACGAAAGATCTGCAGCCTCTGTTCTAGGGCACAAGCTGAAAAGAATTACAGGAAAACATGCAACCTAGTGTCCCACATGAAAGTTTACTTTCTACAGATCTTGTTATCATTTGGCCCAATAACTACGTAACAGTTTACCACCTCCCTTTCACAAACCACAGGCTACATATGTAACACTGCTAGCACCTCAAACCTGGCACATCAACTCACCGAATCCTCCTGTTAAGGGTGTTGTTCTAGGCAAAGATACGCTAACTGCCAAATTCTGCTTCTGTAATCTGCTTGCTTATTTGATGTTAATCAGGGTGTGGTTCTAGGCTTTATAAACTGCCTCTTTTGGGAGCTCGGGGCTGATTCTCTGACCCTGCATGGTGGAGAGCCAGTCACCGGCCAGCTAATAAAGGCTCATAATTCATCTCAATTGGCTCCATGGGTCTTAGAATTGATCGCACCACAACACTCCTAACAATGCTATATATATATATATATAATAGGACTCACCAGACCCATTTCACAGATGAGGAAAATTACCTGCTCAAAAGTCTATGTGGCAGAGCCAGGAGAGGAATCTAGACTGTTCATATTCAAATATGAATAATTTCCAATATACTTTGTTGCACTTATATATTTTTAAACGCATATGTAAAAAGAAATGCCATTAACTACATATATCAAGGCACCATTTTTATTCGATAATCCATAAATTTTCTTGAAATGCTTTTTCCTGAGGCTGTTTTGCTTAGTACTGCTCACTGTAGCTTTTCTACTTACAAAAGAGGCACCTGTCTTTTAAAATTATACACAGAAAACCTCACCCCTTGCAACCACAGGACAACAACACTGAAGGGAAAACCCGGGAAGAATGAATAACCTCTGAAAGGATTGATTTATCACTTGAAGGCAGCACCAAGCCGACTGTCAGAAAAAGAAACAGAAGCCACTTAATCCAAAATCCAATCATCTATTCTGGTTCTACTCTCAAGAACAGGGGGAAAAAAAAATCTCAATGAAAGCCAGGTTTTAGAGACAGGAAAGGGAAAGGAGAGAAACCTCCCTCACCTCCCGTATCTGTCAACTCCTTTCCTCCAGCCCATTTGTCCAGAACAGGGGTATAACAGGTCTCTGTAAAAGAGCTTAAGGAGAGACTAAATCTTTACAGTCCATACAGACATAGTGTTGCCCAGAGGGGAAGACTAGCAAAGGAAGAGAGGCTTCTGGAACTCTTTGCAATTCATTCCTTTTTAATTTTTTAATTCTTCTGGCCCTATATTTAATTCTACTCCATCGAGGCTGCTTCAAACTAAGCAGACCTTAACAGTTTTTCCTCCATACTACAGCCTTTATACACACTCCTATGACGGAATTTAACAGTTAATTAATTCCTATCCTCCACTGCACACTGTCTTTTCATCTGACTTTCCTGTCCCTCCCATTAGACCATAGAGACCATAAGGGCATATAACGAAGGAAGCCCTAGGTTAAAAGAGAAACTACAAATTTCAAATTCAAGGTATGGGCCTTGAGACAATAAGGCACAAGGTCAAAGTTCACACATATTAGATTTAGAGAGAGCCAGACTGCCTGGGCAGTGACCAGACACTGTTAGAGCAGACCCCAGTATAGTATCCGCCACATCATAAGAGCTAAATTAACTTAGGCTGCATAAACACCTGGGTTCAAGTCCAAAAACCCTTAATTACTAGCTACTTAATTTGAGCATCAGTCTCATCTGTAAAATAAGGATAACAGTATCTACCTCACATGGTAATTGTAAGTTGAAAATGAATACATTTAGCATGTTTTCTGGTACACAGTAAATGTCCATAACCATTCGGGCTACTGTTATTACTCTACAATATTAAATACAGGTCCACACGTACTTAACCAAAACACTGTAGGCCACGTGTATTCTGGAATACAGAATTTTTCAGGTTTATAAAAGAGTGCACAGTTAGAAATAAACATATGTACATATGTATATCCCCTTGAACGGAATCTGGGACAGCAACCCACAATCAAACATATTAATACTTCTGCAGTGAAACATTACATAAACAAGTAAACAAAGACTTTAAGTAGTTGCACATCACTTCACTTCAGGTCCAATAATTAGTGAAAAAAACACTAGATTTTCAGAGCTTCGGGGATTTTGGACTGCAACCAAAGGACTGAAGAACTATATTCACAAAAAAGTAGCTGGACCTGTATTTTATTTCCACTGAACCTAATAAATGTGCACGTGTTCGCACTGTGAGGCTATGTGAGGCTGCATGGTATTGCACTGTTTGGCCAAATAACAGTTGTCAAAATAACTAGGAAAGATGCACTTAAGTCTCTGTATTCCCTCCAGCTACCCACAGCCCAGGCAGCCTCTCCAGGTCGGCTCACTCTTACCTCTTTTCACCTTTCATCCCTTATCACCTAAAGATGAGGGAGGAGGGAGAGAAACAAAAGCGGCTGAAGGTATATGCAGGAATCTACTCCACCATCTATCTCTTCAAAATTTAATCAAGAAAAACAGGAAAAGAAGACCAGGTCAATGAAGACAGCCATATTCAAAAATTTTGGTTATTAATATATTTTTAATATTTGAGTAATCTAGAAAAGCAGGCTCATGAACAAGAAGTCTCCCATCTCCTTCCATGTTTCCCATGATTAGAGCGACAATGCAAAAATTTACTAAATCCTTCCAGCAACCTGCTGGGGTTAAAAAGCACCCTCCTGGTGTAGCCCGGTTCTGTGTGTGTGAGGGCATTATTTAAATAACCAATTACTCAATCCTCAAGATGACTTCAATTACCCAAAAAGCCCAAAGCCAGCTCACAGTAGATGATCAGTGGAAGATCAACAGAATGCATTATGGATCCTAATATAAGTCTGAGTGAGAGAGCTAAAAAGGGCAAGTTTTCCTGAAATATCATACGAGATGCTCCAAAAACAAACTGCGTTCCATTTAACCTAAAAGAATGCTCCCCCCATTCCCAAACTAAGATGCAAATTATAAAACTGACTCTTCTCTCAGATGAATCATGAATGAGGAACCACAACTGAAGAAAAAGTATTTACATATAATAGGTGCTCAGTGTTCTAGCTGGGGAGAAAGGGGCTAGCAAACTGGCCCTTGGGCCAAACTAGCCCCACCTGTATCTGTAAGTTAAACATCATTGGAACACAGCCATACTCATTCATTTACGCATTGTCCATGGTGCTTTTGCAGTATAATGGCCCAAAATGATTGGATGTTTGCAAGAAGACCTTATGGCCCACCAAGCTTAATATATTATATGGCCTTTAAGAAAGCTCGCTGAACTCTGTTCTTATGAAAGGAGCACTGGCTAGGAAATCAGAGAGACCTATATTTAAATCCCAATTCCATAATCACTATCATGTTATAATTCTGGGTGATTTCAGTTTCCTCATGTATAAAATTAGGATACCACCATGTACCTTGCAGAGGTTTTATGAAGAGTAAATGAGATAAGACTAATAAAACCCCTAACATATAGTAAGCAAAAAAATGGTAGCTATTAAACTGCAATCAGTACCAAATACAAATCTGTTTACCATGTTAAGAAATATTCAAATGTAAAGGGATTCAAGCTCCAGCCAACATTTTTTTAAATAAGACATTATGCTGCCATTCATTCACATTCCCTGTTTAAAAAAGGGATAACGATATCCAAGTACTATTGTTCTGGAAGTCCAAAATTACTTCCCTTTTCTCCTTTTATCTTTTTAGTCCTTAATTAAAAAGAAAAAATTCAAGAAACAAAGCCTCCAAGTTTTCTTTAATATAAAGCAAATCTCTTCAATCCATAATATATAAAACATGTCAAATAAGCCCTAAAACATAATCTTCAGCTCTGAATGACAAATCTTAACCTATGATTAAGAGGGGAAAAAAATGAGGGAGCCCTAAAAGTTAACTTTCCAGATTTCAGTAAAGCAACCTGGAATACCTACCGAGCAGTCTCTCCAAGTTCCTGAGTTCACTCACGCAACCAGTATTTGTTGAGCAAAATACTATGTTCCAGGATATTTGCTCCAGGTGTGAACAAGGCACATTGTCACCACACTCAAAGAGCTTACAAACAAGGGGGTGCTTGGCACTGTGTGTATGATTAGAACCACAGGACATGGCCCTGACAACAAAACCATCTGTATGAAGTCGTTCAAGGCATCAGAACTTGAGGCCTCCCGAGAGATTTTAGTCAATTACCTGCACTGCACAGACAGGTAAAGGTGCCTTGTCCATGATTACATGCAAGTCGGTAGCAAATCCCATGTTCCTAACTTTCCTTACCAAGCTGTCTTTCTTAAAAATTACTTCACAAAGGTCAGTCTTAATCTTCCACCCCTTTGTGACCCTGCAAACACAACTCTGAAAAAACTACCAATTTTCAAAACCCTGGATTCATTCCTCTACGCCGTATTACTACTTTCTTCTCCTCTTCCCATCAAATTCTGTATCTCTTATTATTATACACTATACTATAATCATTCCTTATTTGTCAGTACTCACCCCACCCCACCCCACCCCAGACTATGAGTACTTGAAGACAGGAACCAAATCTGGTAACAACTGCTAGTGTATGAACGTTTATTATATGGCAAGGATGTGATAACTTTATATACACTTTCGATTAGCATTTACAATAATAACTCAATCATCCCGATATTCCAGATGAGAAAACTGAAGCTTGGAGAGGTTAAGAAAGCGCGTGCAGTATAACAGGCTCTGTAGGTTACTTATTTAACATCCATGATACCGAGGTCCCCTCCCTAACCTCCTCCTTCCTAATATGAGTTTGATTTTGTTCGAGTATTTCCCCCTCCTTCATATGGCCACATGCTTCATTCAATAAATGCTGGAACCCTTCCTAAAACAGGTTAAGCATGACCATCGAAAGCAATCATGGACACCTGTCCATTTTCCGCTGATGCTAGGGTAGGCATGCAAAGGCACATAATGATTTTTTCTGTGATGTGCAAAAGCCTGTCAGGGAGCTTCTGAGAAAAGACAGAATCAGACATTCTTCTTTCATGGACATTGCCTTAACTACTGTGGACTTCTTAAATCCTTAAAAGGAAATTACTTAATTTCTTCATAGTAACTTTAAGTCGACTGTGTCAGTTTTCAGTTACTCTCAGCCAGAAGCATCCTAACGTGCACACAGAGCGGTGGAGCTGTGATTCAAACACAGACAAAAGGTGACTTCACAGCCATCAAAATGTAACAACTAGACTATCACCTCTCATCCCTCTAACACTCCCACCATCCAGCACTAAAGCCAGACACTTCAGCTAAATGAATAAACAGATGAATGAAATAGATTTAAGCCCAGATTCTAAAGACAGGATAAATTTTACATCCAGTTGTAAGGGAAATACTAGGGTCCTAGGTAACACCCTTAATAAATATGAAGCCTCCTGACTCTTGGACGAGATCAAGGTTTAATGTATTTGGAAAATAAGAGTCTATACTACAGCAAACAAATGTGAGTCCAAATCAATCTCAGAAGACAGGGTCAATTTAAAAAAACATAGAAGATTGCTTCCATGAGCCCCTTTCATAACGTCTATAGCACCTATTGGTGAAACTTAAAACCTGGGTCCAAAGGACCAGCCATCCTCTTGACAAATGAAAACTGTTGGGGGTGGGGGAGGGGAAAGGGTAGGGGCAGAGAGAGAATAACACTTCTTCTGCACTTCAAGTCCAGTCTAGTTTTTAATCATAATTCAGTACTTGAATAGTATATGGTCAACCTGCACAATTCATTTAGGTCATGGGACCCTGCCTAACCCCTTGCACCTGGCAAGGGCACATGAAAGCCTTGATCTTTAGAACCTGAAGTATACCCTCCAGGCCATCACACACAGGTCACAGAAGAGTCCTTGGCAATCCATACCAGGTATCTGGGCCAACCTGAAAACAGTGACCTAAAGGTAAAATGCTCCACATCCTATTGTCAATTCCACCACCCACCACCCCCACCCCCAGGAAAATCAATGAAGACATTTCTTATTCACGAAAGGCCACTCACCAAGGTTTCACAACCCACTGGGTGCAAGACACAATATTCATTTTTAATTAATTCAAGGCTGGAAATGCTTGTAAACTTTCCACCACAAAAGCTTCTCTTTATCTGTTCACTTGGCCTTCTCTCAAAGTGCTAAAGGATAAGACTTTTTTGATCTCCAACAAAAATCACAGAAAACTCTACTTGCTCTAGAATGAAATGTCAAAAGCCACAACCTGACTAGGAGTCTCACTGGAAGCCAAGTAATCAAGCCGACTGCTCTAAGGATCAATTCGAAGCCACTAAGGCAGCCCAGTCACCTATAAGAGTACCTTCTAAAGCACAGCTTACCTTGTAATTGCTAGAGTTCACCCAAGAGGTAGCGAGTCCATCCACAAGTTTATCTAACATGGTCTGGTCATGCTCAAGGTCAGCAGACTTCTGTTTATCTGAGAAATAGTCTATAAGTTCTTGGCCAACCTGCAGTCGTTTCCCCACATCCTTCTGCAACACCTGCGCCAGGCAGGACTCCATGCGAGGCTCCATGGCGAAATTCAAATCCAGATCCAGCAAAAGCTAGAGGGCAGTCAGGGTGACACCCTCCCAGTAAACGTACCCAGGAGGTTGCCTGTTTGTTCGATAAAGGTTACTAAGAGCCTGTGTTTCAAATATGCAATCCGGGGAATGGCAACAATGCACCATGTGTGTCTGAAGAGCAGCTGGTAGGATATTAAAAGTCCAATTTAAATAACTAGTAGAAGATAAAGGAGTGAGTGGCAGAGTAGAATTCTACTATTGGGTCTGAAATACTTCATAATTCAGCAGTCCATTCTGAAAAATAAGAAAGAGAACGACAAATCAGCACAGATAACATAACACTCAAACATTATAAAACATTAAATCAAAGACAAAGCCGTTCACGCTGCAGAATCATTTATAATCACAAGTGGAGTGAGAATCAGGAATGCTTGGCAATCACATCAGAATAACATAATTATTATTTTTATCAGGAAGAACACTGATGCCCAAAGCAAAGAGCCAATGAGCTACATCGTTGATGGGTAGATGTTTTTCACAATTTTCCAACTTTATAAAAGCACTAGTCGGGAAAGCAATCTTCTGCTTTAGCCAGCATAATTATTTGTAGCTTAAATTTTGCTTCCCACCAAAAACCTAATACTACTCTATGTTTGAATCACTGAAGACTGTAGTTTATTGCCTTACTCACAGTTTTCTAAAAATCCAAGTGCTGAAAATGGGGCGAGCTCCCTAGAAATACCGCTGACCAAAGGGGCCAGCCCAGGTAACACTAACTAAAGTCATGGGCAGGATCTCTATCAAACTTCTTGCTTAGCAGCTTTACAAAAGGGTGAGCAGGAGCCCCTTCCGCCTCCTGCCCCTAGCAAAGAAAAGAGTGATGGAGGCAGAAAAGGAACAGGTTCATATTCTGATCAGTTACACAGTGCTCTCCATTAACAACAGCACCATTTGGGCCTGGTATTTTCTTATAAAATCGAGAGATGTCAAAATCACGTTTGGAGTAGGGCAAAACACATGACATGGGAAAAGCACCAAAATCCTTTTCATTAGACAAACTGACAAGCTATTAATCTAGCTGCTGGAGCATTTGTACACACTTTTTTCTTCACTTTCTGCTCTCGGTTCCTTTCATTCTAACCTAAGAAGACCCGCAGAATACCTGTCTTCAAAATGCAGCACCACCCTGACATTGTGCTAAAAGAAATGTTCTTCACAGCAACAGTAAATCTCAATTCTCAGAGGATTCTAGCAGGTAAATCTAAACTTGATATAAATCAAGTTAAAATTAAAATTCTGTGCATGGTAACTCTTCCCCTCTGAGCACAGCAATCCCTTTCTCACTTCACCCCAAACCATTGAGCATAAAAAGCACAATGGTCTTTCAGCGTTCTAAAATGAGACCCCTTTTTTTCTTTAGGTGAGGAATATCTTGGTTGACCTCACAGATTGCAAGGACTTTGTCAGCTTACAATTGCTTTTTTTTTTTTAACGCCTACAGTACCTGGTCTTCCTAGGTGGCCTCCCATCCAAGTACTAACCAGGCCCGACCCTGCTTAGCTTCCAAGATCAGACAGGATCGGGTTTGTTCAGGGTGTCATGGTCATAGACAGAATCAGAGACTTTTGATACCAATAGAAATCATATAAGTTAAGTCACCCAATGAGGAAAACTCTCCTTCAAAGCCCCTGGCACCTGATTACCCATCATCTGCTTCACTGCTTCTAACAATGCAGTGGGCTGGGGGCAGGAGGGAATTCAAGAAGACTCACTATTTCACAGGGCAATCCTTCCTTAAAGGGAAGAGGTATCTGCTTTCCAGTCATTTCCACACCCTGGAACTGGTCCCTATCTCACAAGAAAGATCTTTAAATATATAAAAGCAGTTATTACCCTTCATTGAATTTTTAGTCCAAACTAATTACCTCCAGTTCATTAACTGCTCATATGTTGGACTAAAGAAGGTATCAGCGATACAGGAAAATTGGAGGAACCAAGAGAACCTTTCTTTCTGGGCCCAATATAAGCTCAAGAAGCATATTAAACTAGGTCAAGCTTGTGCTGGATAAAAAAATGGCCACGAATTCTTTGGTACTTCTCCCCTACCAAGGCAGAGTCTAAGATACCTCCCACAGTGACTCTAAGATTGGCCCTGTGACTTGCTTTGGCCAGTGGGAAATCAGCAACTGCAAAGCAAGCAGACATCTGATATGCAAGCACTGGAGCTTGGCCTCTTGGACTGCTACCCTCAAGTCTGCCATGCTGTAAAGCAGCTGGTCTAGCCTGAAACGCAAGGGGCCATGAGCTCCAACCTACATCTACTAGTGACTGCCAGACATGAGTGAGGCTATCTGGAACCATTCGGCCATTTGTCATCATCTGACTGTTATGCAAAAAAAAAAAAAAAAAAAAAGTCTAAAATAGACAGAAAAACCACCCAGCCAACACAGAATTATAAGAAATATTTCATTGTTGTTTTAAGCCACTAAGTTTGTGGTGGTTGTTACACACCAGTAGATGACTGATACACTCGTTCTTCCCCTAAAGATTTTCATCTCAATGGAAAGAATCTGATAAATCCTAACCCTTTCAAGGGGCCTAAAATCAACAGACACTAACCAATAATGATGAAAATACCATTTTTAAGCATCTACCTGAGATGTCAGGTTCTATGTTAGATTATTTATATACACTAACTCTTCAACCACTCTATAAAGTAGGCATCTCTATTTTACAGATGAAGAAGCTGAGATAAAGCAAAAGTAAGTAAATTTCCAAGGTTGCCCAGCCAATGAGTTTCCTTTCCCTATCTTCAAACCCTTGTTATTACAGGTCTGGCCTAGTTTGTTCTGACTCAGGGAAAGAAGGTCAGACTTCCTGCTAGCCACGAAGCAACAGGCAAGAGAGCAAAGTCGCCATTCCAGAGAAAGAAATGATCCCATTCATTCTAGTTTCTCTACTGTGATATATAAAATACATATTATATAAAAACCTCCCATTCAATTGGAATTGTATAAGATTTCTAACAAATAAACATAGGTAATTATGTAATAAAGGATTAGCACACTCAAAATTGGTCACAAACTCCCATGTACGTAACAGAATGAAAGACACTGGAAGCCCATACGCATTAAGCAGAACAAGTCCTCTTTTCTCTGTTTCTTTGCAATTAAAAAGAAAAGCATAAAAAAATGATCCTCTCTTATACTGCTTACTAAACTAGATTTCTAGTAAGATTTTTAGATGGTGCATTTTCCCATGCTTTCGAGCACTTTCTCCATCTCTACTTTCATAGGTATTCAAGGACTATCAGTCATACCATATCAAATTCACAAGGTACAAAAGTGCAAGACCTCCTTCCCACTCCTGCCATCCAGTTTCCCTGCCTAAAAACAAATAATGTCCCTAGTTTCCTGTGTGGCCTTTCAGAGATATTTTTAGCTACCCAAGCAAATAATTACTTGTGTCCTCCTCTCTGAACCCTACCCCCCCCCCCCCGCCCCGGGAAGAATTTTCTAAGCATTTACAATTAAATCATAAAAAGAGAAATCAAAAGCAAACTGACAAAAACAAGCAAAACTTCATAGAGCAAAAGAATTATATAAAAGCTTGATATTTTAAATAATGCAGAAAACTTAGAAAATAAACAGGAGAGGATTTAGAGGACTTGGAAAAGGAGGGACAGGAGGATTTGGAAGATAAGAGAGGAGGAAGAGGTAAAAATTTCTTCCTTCCACCCACATCCTGCCCAGGCTCTCTACTAGGAAGGAATGCAAGAAGCAAACTGAGGTCTAAAGTTCACCTGGAACTTGTAATTACAGTGGTTACCTATGGATGAGCTAAATAAAAAAAGAGGACTGTTATGTGTAAGGCATTACTGGAAGGCACTGGGATATAGGAACAAACAGGACTCAGCCAGAGCCCACAGTAAGCTTACAGACCAGTACAGCATGTGTTTACAATCCCATTGGTCAGTTCTGTAATCATCACGCAAGAGTAGTGTTAAACAGAATTGACATTAAAATTACGCAGAATGCAACACTATTTCTAAGTTTCAACACTATTTCTAAGTTAAAAAAAAAAAAGTTCCACTTTCACACATTTTCCAAAATAATAAAGAGAAATGTAAAAATTATATAGAAGAAAAGTAGGTGAGGTTACACTAACACCTACCTCTCCTTATCAGGCTAAAATTTCTCCTTTAGCAAAATCTCAGTATGAAAGGTATAGAGCAAACTAAATATTATTCTATCAGTCACGTGAAAAAAGAGACACATTTCAGGTATTTCTGAAAAATGCCCCAACTCCTCTCAAACCCAACCCCGACTGCAAAAGGCCCTTCCACTCTCCAACATCACCTTTCCCCAACTACAGTACTTGGGTTCCAAGGATCTCTGGCTTTTCCTACCACATCATCTTGGTCTATAGGGTCAAAATAATGAAAGATCAAGATATTGGTCCTATACCCATTCTCCCCTATAGTACCCTGGAAAGTAGAAATTAACATAGCAACCTTTACCATAATAATGGAGAATATAAAATGGAATAAACATTGTTGAGAGTCACTTAAAATAGTCAGGAGGCTATAAAGGAAGTGGGGGTCTATGACCATCTTGTGCCTCAGTTCTCAGAGCTGTTATTAAGTTGCTAAATCTGTTGCTAAACTCAGCTCAGGGCCAAGCCATAAACATCCTGGTTGAAGTAAGTCACTTATATATCATATCTCACTACAGAAGACACAACAAAAGTAACTATAGTCAGTCTGTGACTTAATGTGAAACTGCTTCCAACTTACTTGGAAAGAACAACATATGCATACTCAAAAAAAAGCCTGTCAAAATAAGAATTCAACACAAGCGCAAGATGCACAACTAGCAGATTTCACAGGAAGAATGTCGCACCTGACAAATAAAAGGTATGAATAAGTACTGTGGTTATTCAGAGAAGGGATGGATCCAGAAGACCTGGAATGACCAGGTCAAAACTATGTAAACAAGACTCAGTCTGAACTCTGTCTTAAAATATGGCCTGGATATGTACCCAGTTAGTTTTGGCACTTAACAGGAAGAAAGGCATAAGCAAATAAGGGAGATGGGAACTTGTGAATGGTTAACGGAAGAAGACTGATTAAGGCAGAGACAGTGAGATACCTGTGAGATAGGCATTAGTACTCCCACTTTAAAGATAAGGAAATAAAGATTAGGGTTTAAAAAAAAAAAAAACAAAAAAACAAAAAAACCCTGCCCAGGGTTTTAAAGCTAATAATTGTCAGGGAGTTATTAAAAAACCACATCTGTCTGGCATCAGGGTATATATTTTTTCCACTATTCTACATCACTGTATTACCACCTCATTGAAAGTCCGAAGCATAGGTAGTTAATAATTGGAATGAAATGTTAAATAGCTATAGCATGTGGGGCATAAGAAGTAAAGGATTAAAAAACAAGAAATCAAATCACAAATAAAGTACCCAGTGAGCTTTACTATCATAGTATCAAGAAGAACAATAAAAATTATCGGCACCAGTTAATCAATAACTACATCAAAAGTCTCCCTGGAAAATATGTAGAAGGCAAGCATAATACTTTAAAAGCCAACTTTGAAAGCCAGAAATTGGTAGAATTTAGTCACACTAAGTCAAAAGTGGTTTGTTTCTATGAATAAGACCTTTTTACATCGTAATGATTTTTTAATTATAATACAGTCTGAAATTTTTAAAAGACACAGCACTGCCCTGCCAGCAATGTCTGTTTTTACTCTATTACTTCTGTTCTTTCCTTCTCCTTCCGATAGCCCCACTCACTTTTAAGCCCATGTATTCACTCCATGAACAAACATTTACTCTGAGCCTATGATGTGACGAGTCTACGATGCTAACTACTGAAAGTCACACAATGTGAGACTTGGTCAAAGCCCTCAGGAGGTCCTTGCCTGGATAAAGGAAGAGGGAGAAAGGCACACAATCGCAACAGTATTGGGACATGTCCTAAACCTGGGGTTTGTAGAAGATGCTAGATGGCAGGGAAAGAAGACAAATCGCTGCCTGAAGGAATTCAACTGGGAATTTCAGAGGACGGGGCACTGCAACCGTGCAGAAACAGTGCCCACTCTCCCAGTCCCGGCTGTCATCACACACGCAGCTGCCAGCCTCCCCATCTCCTCTCATTTTCTTTAGTGGCTTCAACAACCAACGTGTGGACACCACCACCCTCTCCTTTCCCCCTCCTCAGACCTTTAACCTTTTGCACCCAGTTGTTTGCACTCAGACATCAGCAACCTCTCCTTGTCTCTCGGTTCCCACTCTGCAACAACTGTCCATCCTTCTAGCTCTTTTGTTCAAGCCCATGGCCCCAACCTCCTCAATTCCACCAACTCTAAACTTAATAGTTGTTAGTAAACCCTAAACTTGGATGAACTCAAAACAATCAGCTGCCTTCTTATGCCTGCAGCAAACAGTTGATCGTGGGGAAGAGAACACACACATATATCCAATCAGTTTCATTTTAAGCTAATCATCTCAAACTTCAAAAAGGCCTTCAAAACCACCCAGCATTCCAACTCAGGTTCTCTAGAGTTTGCTTGCCCTTCTCTCAAAAATGACTTTCCCATCTTCCCTTCAAGCACCCATCTAGACTACCCTATAACTCTCTCCTGATATTCTTACCTCCTGTTTGGTTGTAAACTAGGAAATATCAGACAACTTAGAGCTTCCACCACCAAATCAGGACAGCTATGTGCATCTTTCTCCCTCCTGTGATAAGGAAAGCAGTATCATTTTCACCTCCTCAGACTTTATTTTCAGTTGTCTGCTCTCAAGCATCAGCAAGCTCTCCTCTACTGGCTCGTTCCCAGTTTATTAACTTCCTTCCTCTAAATCACCCATCTTTAAAAGATCCTCTCTTAAGCTCACATGCTTTTCACCAATGACACCATTAACTGTGAATCTTCTCTCAACAGCTGTCTACAGCAGCTCACTGCCCTGATGGATGTCCTATTCACCCAGGAGCCCCATGGACCTGGCTTCCCCCACCACTGCCCCACTGGAGCTACTCTTGTCAGATCACCAAATGACTGCCATGCCGGAGATGCCAGGAAGGCTTTTCTGTACTACACCAACTCTACCACTTGGCAGCATTCCAAAGCTGACCATGCCTTCCTTCTGAAAAATTTTCCAATTCCATAAAAACAAATGATCACACCTTCCTGCTACATCTCTGGCTGTACCAACTCATTTCTTTAACCATCTCTACTCCCCTTCCAGAGCTCTGCTGATAGACTCAGTCCAATGCCTCTTGTCTTCTCACTTTGCTCACTCCAAAATGATCAGTATTAATTTCCACAAATTTAAAAATTGCCTATGAACTGATGATAATTCAAATTTGTATATCCAGGCCAAATATCTTCTGACCTCCACTCCTAGGATGAGAGGGCAGAGTTATTAAAAGGGTATTTGAGAATTATTCCATACACAAAGCATTATCCATGAACTAAGTATTAATATTGTAAGTATTCATATCCATATTTTCAAATATATGTATAAGCATTTATGAGTTTTTAAACACAAAGTAATGTAAAAAGTGTTTCTAAATTCTTATTTTTAGTTTGGCAAATTTTCTCACTTAACAGACACTAGAAATTCCACTTATGTTGACTTCTGTGATCCTGAATACTAACTAAAGAGTTTCCATCCTCAAAAAAGCCAGGAAAAAAAGTCTGGTGTAGAGCAGAAAGACTGGACAGACAAGACTCAACAGTCAATTTCTAGCACCAGAAGTCAACAGTGCTATGGTCTTCAGGGAGCTCTGTACAAGGCATCTCCGAACTGAACAATTGAGACTTTAGGTGGGCATACAATTATTTACCTTGGAAAGATCATTACATCTGATTATTCGTGTAATCACAAGGATATTCTGTAGAAGAATATCATACTAGGGAATAAAATCAAAGTTAATGTTACTTCTCCCCCCATTCACTCACCCCAGTGTGAACAATAATTAACTATAGTTGTCATGACAAAAAACTATAATGTAAATGCCAAAAAAATTGAATAAAAGGTTCACCATATTATATTAAAAGGTAAGTCATATAAACAGGAAAAAAATCACTAACATTGGTTAGTTTCTGGTAGTAAAACTATGGATTCTTCCTCACACTTTTCTGTATTTTCTAAATTTTTCTATAATGAATATGCCATTTTTGTAATTACAAATAGAAAAGTAATATTCAAAAGTCAGGTACTACCATTTAACAATGGAAGAAAATTTCACTTTCAGTATTATGGAATATAATGTAAAGCTGTCAATGAAGTGCAAAACAAGAAGAAAATCCTAAATGCCTAAGAAGGTAAAATTAATGTATCAATTACTTTCATAAAACATTTTGTGAAAAACTACAAAGCTGGTGAAAAAGGTAATGTAAAAGAGATTAAGTACAAACTGCTAGTTATAACAACAGTCACAGGGATATAAGGTACAACATAGGGAATATAGTCAATAATATTGTAATAACAATGACTGGTATCAGATGGGTACTACACTTATTGGGATGAGCACTCTGTAAGGTATATAAACGTCTAAGCTTTATGTTGTACACCTGAAGGTAATATAATATTGTATGCCAACTGTAACGGAAAAATATTCTTAAATAAAAACCTACAAGCTGGTAAAGACAAATAAGTGTTTTCAAAAAACCATCTCCACATTACTGTACAATTAGAAATTAATAAGGGAAAATATCAAACAGGTGCCAGATAAATTAATTCCAACAGTTTAATACTTGCCTTCACAACTATTTTAGATGCTTTTTTTCTGTAAATGTGAACTGTAAAAGAACATAGTTTCATTTTTTCTTTTGTAGCAGGTTAATAATAATGGATAAAAATTACTAATTTTTTCTACTCCTTAAAACTTCCTCAAAGATGAAACAAACCAGACATGGACTGAGAAGTGCTGAAGCTCAGTGATGGGTACGTGAGGATGTGTGATACTATGCTATTTACTTTTGCATGTGTTTTAAATTGTCCAAAATAAAACCAAAAATAACTTTTAACTTATTCAAAAGAATTGTAAAGATTAAATCTACCTGGGGTGGGAGGGAGGGACATCTGTCAAAAAATGTTATTTAAACAAACGAGGGGGTTAAATTGTATTAAATCATACATATATGTGGTATGATATAGATAGACTCAATGTGAAAAAAACAACAGAAAAAAACAAGGAGTATGTAAAATATTAACAAGCAGCCTCAGAGTAATGTTTATGTGAGCTTCACTCCTACTTTTAAGTAATTTCTTCTACTTTTTGTATTTTCTGAAAAGAGATAAAGATCTGTCTTAGAAAAGCAGTTATTTAATAATGTAAATTATTCACTCAAAAACTGTAAGACCAAAACTAACTGAAAACAAAGATATCTCACTTTTTATCCACTGCTAACTTTTCTACTAATGCAATATATTTAGCATATACATAAGACTGATGGCATACAAAACTGTATACCATCAAGGCAGTTCCTCAGATAGAAGAAAATAACATAAATTACAGCTACATGAAGATGAGAGACCTCAGCAGAGAATCAGCTTTTTAGGGCGAGAAGCCTCATCATAGACAGTATGTGACCAATATGTTTGTTGACTCTCCTAGAAAGAGAAGATTAAAATGTTCCATCAATCTAGCAATACTTTTACCTCTATTGTATTTTTCAGAAAGCTTCATTTATAGGTTCAAAGTCCTGGCCAAACAGTATATTTTTGTTTACCAAATAAAAAACAGATCATTAAACCTGAACAACTACTTGCATGATTTTTAGTGACTACTTTATTGATATGCAATTCACATACCATTAAATTCACCCTTCTAAAGTATATATATATCGCCTTTCTTATTCACAAAGTTGTGCAACCATCACCACCATTTAATTCCAGAACATTATCACCCCAAAATGAAACTCCATATCCTTTAGCAGCCACTCCCCAACCCCCCCTCCCCAAGCCCATGAAAACCAATTATCTACTTTCTGACTGACTGGATTTGCCTATTCTGGACATTCCATATAAATGAAGACAAAAAATGTGGCCTTGTGTGTCTGGATTTCTTTCATTTAGCATACTTTTTTCAAGGTTTATCCATGTTATACAGCCTGTATCAGGCCTTCATTCCTTTTCACAACTAAATGATATTCCATTGCATCACATTTCTTCATATATATATATATAACACATTTGCTCACATATTTATCTGTTGATAGATATTTGGATTGTTTCCACTTTTTCTCCATTATGAATGCTATGAACATTACTGAACAAATTTTGCATGAACATGTTTTTCATTTTCTTTAATATACAAATAAGTGTTCATTAGAATACAAGACATGGTAGCTCCATATTTAAGTTTTTGAAGTTTAACACATTTAACTATTTTCCAAAGTGGGCACAACATTTTACACTCCTACAAGCAATATACGAAGGTTCCAATTTTCATCTTCAGCAACTTACTATCCATCTTTTCTATTATAGCTATCCTAGTGAGTGTGGTGTTATCTCACTGTGGTTTTGATTTGTGTTACCCTAATTATTAAGGATGCTGGGCTTCTTCTCATGAACTTTTTGGCCTTTTGGACATCTTTGGAGAAAAGACTAATCAAATTCTTTGCTTTTTAATCGGGTTGTCTTTTTATTGTTGATTGTTAAAGAGTTTTTGTGTATTCTAAACAAAAGTCCTTTATCAGATATATGATTTGAAAATATCTTCTCTAATTCTTTGGAGTGTACTTTCATTTTCTTGATGGTGTCATTCGACATAAAGTTCTAAATTTTTACAAAGTTCAATTAATTTTTTTTTAGCTTGTGTTTTAGATGTTATACCTAAGAAATCATTGCCTATTTTACCACAAAGAAAAAGAAAAACTATTGCTTAGTCCAAGGTCATGAACACCTGTCTTCTAAGAGTTTTACAGTTTCAGATCTTACATTCAGGTCTATGATTGCTAATTTATATATGAGTGAGGAAATTATCCAAATTCATTCTTTTTTTTTTTTCTTCCCTGGTTTCTCTATTAAGTCTACCCATCCCCAGACAGGAAAAGGGGTACTCGACCATGGTAACTATAACACCCTCTCATCCCAGGACAGGAATCTCTTCTGCCTGTGACCTCACCCCTCCCTCTTCCAAATAAAAGAGAGACAGGGAAGTACAGAGCAAGACTGGGGAGAAAAAAAGAATGCCCCAGGCCCAAGACAGCATCTGTGTTGGGGGCAACCAAATTCATTCTTTTGTATGTGGATATCCACTTGTCCCAGCACCATTTGTTGAAAAGACTATTCTTCTTTCTCCATTAAATTGTCTTTACACTCTTGTTGATAATTAACTACAAATGTCCAGAGACTTACATTCTATTCCACTGATCCACATCTATCTTTAAGCCAGTACCAGACTGTCCTGATTACTGTAACTTTATAGTAAGTTATGAAAGCCTCCAACTTCTTTCTTCCTTCTCAAGATTGTTTTGGTATTCTGGGTCCCTTGTATTTCCATATGAATTTTAAGATCGATTTGCCAATTTCTGCAAAATAGGAAGCTGAGATTTTAACAGGGAGTGTGTTGAGTCTGTAGATAACCTTGCTGAACTCATAAATTAGTTCTAATAGTTTTATAGTAGATTCCTTAGCATGTTCACTATACAAGATCATGTATCTGCAAAGACTGTGTTACTTCTCTTGCAATCTGGATACCTTTTCTTTTTCTTACCTAATTGCCCTGGTTAGAACCTCCAGTATAATGTAGAACAGAAATGGTGTAACATCCTTGTCTCGTTCCTGATCTTGGGAAGAACGCATTCATTCCTTTTTCACTAAGTATGACATTAGTTGTGGGCTTTCACAGATGGTTTCTATGAAACTGAGGAAGTTTCCCCCTAGTCCCAGTTTATTCCATGTTTTTATCATGAAATGATAACAGGTTGTCAAATGCTTTTCCTGCAGCTATTGAGATAATATGGTTTTTGTCCTTTACCTTATTTATATGGTTTATTAAATGGATTTTCAACTGTTAAACCAACCTTACATTTCTGGAATAAATCCTAATTGATTATTGTATAATTAGCATCCTGATATGATGCTAGATTCACTTTGCTAGTATTTGCTAAGATTATTGTACCTCTATTCATAAAGGATACTGGTCTGTAATTTCCTTGTAATGTTGTTGCATGGTTTTGGTAACAGAGTAATAACATCCTCAAAGGATGAACTGGGAAGCATTTCCTCCTTTTTGTATAATCACCAAATGTGAAATCAACTGAGCCCCAGCTTTTCTTTGTGTAGTGATTTTTGTTAATTCAATCACTACTTGTTAGTGGTCTATTCAGATTTTCTATTTTTTCTTGAGTCAACCTCAGTAGTGTCTGTCTGGGAATACATACATTTCATCTAGATTCTCTAATGTGTTGCCTTAAAATTGTTTAGTATTCCTTTATAATCCTCTTTATTTCTATAGTCAGCAGTGATATCTTCTCTTTTATCTGATTTTGAGTCCTGTCCTTGTTTTTCTTGATCAGTCTAGCCTAAGGTTTATCAATTTTATTGATCTTTTCAATTTTAGTCTGTAGACTTTTGCTACTTTTTCTATTTTCTTTATTTCTAATCTCAATCTTTCTTTTTTAATATAGGTGTTCACAGCTATAACTTTCCCTCTAAGCATTGCTTTCACTGACTACTCAAGGTTATGGTGTGTTGTTTTGTTTTCTACATGGAGCATAGCAGGTGCCAAATAAACATTTATTGTCAAACAATGAATGAGTGGTGGGTTTAATTTTTTTAATTGTGAAAAACATATATGATTTATCATTTAACCACTTTTAAGTGTACAGTTAGGTGTCATTACGTGTATTTACACTGTTATGCTACCATTACCACCATGATATGTTTTATTTTTTTCACCTCAGAATATTTTCTAATTTTCCTTGTGATTGCCTCTTTTATCCACTGATGACTTAGTGTGCTGTTTAATTTCCACATACCTGTGAAATTCCCAAATTTTCTTGTATTATTGATATCTAATTTCATTCAGTTATGGTCAGAGAATGTACTTTGTATAATTTCCATCCTTTTAAATTTTGAATCCTGTCTTATAGCATAATATGATCTATCCTAGAGAATGTTCCAGATGCACTTCAGAACAATGTGTGTTCTACTGTTACTGGGTGTAGTGTTCTATAGATGTCTGTCCCTTAATGATTCAAAAGACTTTGCATCTAGACACATTTAAGGAAAAATATAGTCAATTATCTAAATCTTAAATTTTTATACTATTCTATTTATACATAAAAATCAGGTCTCCCCTTTAAAAACTCTTAGTTTTTAGCATCATATTAAGAGTTGGTTTCTAAAAGTAAACCTGTTAGAAGGTAAGCAGAAAAGACCATATATGCTCACATGAGACATTTTCTAAGAAGTTTCTGAAACATGAAATCCCCAGACTTAGGTGCATGAGAAAAGAGGAGAGCATTTGATATGTCATTTGATAGCAGAACAGCTGACATGGCCATCCCAAATTTCCCCAGGGAGCTAGGTAACACCCAGTCACAAAAAAGAAAACCCCATTAAGTACTGGTTATTTAATGTGAAGACAGACGGTACATGAAGGCTTGTGATATAAAAACAGTGAGAACTTTGTTACTGAATAAAAAAAGTCAAGCTATAAACAAGAAATGCAGCAGTAGTTTAAAATCTGGCTTTCACTGCAGCAATTTAAAATAAGCATAGATACTTAGCATTTAAAATAACACTTTCCAACTCACTAAGTGATTATACAAAATCTACTCTCTTATACCCTCCCCCCATGAAACCTCTGCAAGATTATTATTATTATCATGCCTAGTTTACAGAAGAGGAAATGGATTCAGAAACAAAGTGACTTCCGGGATCACAGAGCAAGTAAGTACTCAAATCCAGGGCTATTTCCACCAAATCTTAGTTGCTTCGTCTCAACAATACACACAGGTCTCTGAGTACTTTAGATATATATGTATAATTTAGGAAAAAGATCTACAAAGGAAGGATTTGCCATATTTAATGTTCCCAAATAAGAGCCTCAATGGGGAGAAGCAACTAGCACTGGTACAGCACTACATACTAAACAAGTGCTCCATGAAGAACAAATGAAGAGGAAGAACCATATGTATCACAAGTAACCTTAGGAAAGCAATCGGCAATCTTTTTAGTTCAGAGGGTTCAGGATTTCCCAGATGCCCATGACATGCCAAAGGCATGATCAAAATAGAGAGGAAAAAAAAGAGTAATGAAAACCACTGGAGGAAACAGATCATCTATAATAGAACACTGCTGTTACTAACATGACATTTTTACATTCATACTTTATAGATTCCAGGAAAAAAAACTCCAAAAGAAAAATCACAAAAAGTGATCCATGCCTTATCTGTGTTAGTATATACTTACTGACTTGTACATACAGATCCTTGTTTGGAAACCAAGTTGTAACTGCCTCAATATTTTTCTAACACTTACTTATTCCTAGTCAACATAACATTTTTTAAAATACCAAAGAAAACCCTCACTGTAGTCCTACATTTAAATATAAAGATCACTTATGAATATAACTAAATATAATCAAATACACACTTTAATATGCTGCTGAGAATAAACTTCATAATTAAGACAACTTGGAAACATCTATCAATAACCTTTAAATATATCTTTTGATCTAACAAGTCCAAATCTAAGAATTTATCTAAGGAAATAATCTGCCAAGTATGCTAAAATGTACATATTAAATTGTTCATTGCAGCTGCTGGTGAAATTTTTTTTCAATGAAAAATATCCCTAAATGCTCAAGAAAAGGAAATTGGGAAAGAAATTACATCCAAACAGCATATTATCCAGTCACTGAGAATGATAGTAAATATATGTTCTTAATGGCTTATAAAGATATCTACAATCAGTTTAGAGGGAAAAAAGCAAACTAGAAAACAGCATGTTTATGACATTTGTGTTTACAAAATAAAAAGCAGTCACTTATTTCTTCATGCACAGAAAAATATGAAAGAAAATATACCAAAATGTTAACACTATATTTTCTACAATGCAAATGTATTATTTACATAACAAAAAATAATACATGTTAAAAATAATAGTGGTACTAACAGAACAATGCTGTAGCCTACACATACACACAAGCTTATATATACAAGAGTATCTGGAAGACCATTTAAGAAACTAGAAACAGTGGTTGCCCTTGGGACTGGGATGTGGAATAATACACCAAAAGGTAGAGGAAGACTTCTACTTCACTCTCTATCCTTGTGTACCTTTTAAACTTTTTAACCATGTGTACATTACCTATTCAAAGGAAATATAAATTTTAAGACATTAAAAAGCGAGTCAATATTCCTTCTAGTTATACCACACTGTACCCAATAAATAACAAAGTTGTTTGTAAAGGCAAATAAAATTGTAATCTTGAAACCACAGACATCATCAGTTACTATACCAAGAATGAAAAATATAAAAAGAGCCCATTATTCAGGAAATTGTCCATCTCTAGTACTTATCTCTAGAAGGCAGCATTGGTCACACTTATAGGCAAACAAAGTTTATTTCTGAACCTCGTCCAACCATGGAATTCTTGCAAAGTCCAAAAAAAAAAAAAAAACCATAATAAGGCAATGCTCAGTTCATTTTTGATCACTGAACTATAACCATGTTTTAATTCAAAAATGACACATGACAAGACAGGGTCATAAGCTTTTACAAAATTACATTTTTAAGTATATTGACTATAGCAGCGGTCCCCAACGTTTTTGGCACCAGGGACCTGTGCTTCCATGAGAATCTAATGCCTGATGATCCGAGGTGGAACTGAGGTAATTATGCTCCTAGCACTGGGAGTGGCTGCAAATACAGAGGAAGTTTGCTTTCTCAACCCACTATTCACCTTTTGTTGTGCAACCTGATTCCTAACAGGCCATAGCCTGGTACCAGTCCAACACAAAGGGATTGGGGACCCCTGAACTACAGGATTCTCATATTGCAGGCTCTTAGTAAAACCTCTAGGGTGAATAATATAGCAATATCTCTCAAAATTTTACAGACGCATAACTTTCAACCCAAATGTCAACTTAAGGAAATTCATTTATTCAGACACAGGCAAAATAAATTACAAGTTCTCCTGTGTTGCATTGTTTATAAATGCAAAAGACTAGAAAAGACTAAATGTTCCTCAATAGAGGGATAGGTAAATTATGATATGCCATACATCCGGCCATATTTTTCACTTAAAAAAAAATGAGGAAGACTTTAATGTATTGACATAGAATAATTTCCAAGCTACATTAAGTAAAAAAGAAAAAAAAGAAAAAAGAAAAATGGAGGGTAGTCTGTTAACAGACTACCATATGTACAAAAATAGAGGAGGGAAGACGTGTGTGTGTGCGCGCGCGTATGCGTTTTTCATATAAGTAATTAATAGCACCGGAGTCTCCAGGAAAGGAAAATGTGTAGATGGCAGAAAGAATAGGAGAAAAACTTAAATTTTTAAATCATGTATATTATCTGTCCAAAAAATAAATATTTTATAATAAAAAAATTAAATGCATTAAGTAACAGTTCTATTTCTCCTTGCTAAGTAATTTAAACAAATTGAAAATAATCTTCATACACAACTACAACAGATTTAAATATGCTTATAATAAAAATGGGGGTAGAATATCCCTTAGGTATCTTTTTTAAAACAATTTATAGCTAATAATGCATATAAGCATTTGACTACAATAAAAATTACATAATTTTAATGCCATCAATATCCAAAAACAATCTTAATAGCAACCAGTTTCCCAAAAGCGCGATGTCTAATTCCCATCCCCAAAATTCCAAAATTGAATCACAGATCACTTGATTCGGGTAAACATTTAAGAATACAAGAGTCCTGATTTTATCAAGACCCAGGGCTCTCTGCAAGATATGAGTTTCAAACAGCCTTCTCTCAGCAAGAGAAGTGTTTTTTTGGCTCTTGTCTGTGGCCACTTCATAAAATTAATCCATGGCATTAATATAGCCAAGATCAGGCTCCTTGTCCCATGGTCACAAGCTAGGTCTCCAGTCAACACAGCTCTCTCATAAAGAAGGCAACGAATAGGTCCCAGAATGTCCAGTCAGGTGTGTGTGTACTTGGTTCAGGAATTCTTACCCTTCAGGTCAAAATAGTAAGGGGATACATCTCTCTCCCACCCCCAGATTAGGAGCCATTCCTCTTCAGTCTTCCCACAGTAGCACACTTCACTCGGCAATCATAACTATTTCCTTACTTGTCTACCTTCTCTTTCAGGTGTAGAACTCTCTGGGAACAGGGCTGAGGAGCCTCTCTCTCTCTCTGTCATTACCCACAATAGTAAAGTCTGTTGAAGATTCTGATCAAGGTATATAATTTGTGAATTCTCTACTAATTATCCAGAATATACCCTAAAATAACTCTTACTTAAATGGCAACCATTTTCATTAAAGGCTCTTGTGTTTTGGTTCCATTTCTCATTAACACTTTATGTACACACTCTTTCTCCATCCCCTGCACTCACCACATTCTACCCTAAAAGAGATGTAGCAGTCAAATGATTATGAGATGTTCCTTATCTTCCAGAACTTATTCTTTCATGATTCCATAAAATCATTACCAAACAATTCATCTCGTTACTTTGTCCAAACAAATGTTCCTTTGGCAATTTCACAAATCTACTCCAAATCTGAAAAGAATGAGAGAATGGAAAGCTTTTTCCATTATGCTCACTTTGAAAATGCAGTCACAGGCCACAGGAAATCTGCTTGGCATGCCTATCACTATCAATAGATAAATTCAATCAGCATTAGGCTGAAATGCCACACTCATTAGCCCACAGGAGTTCCACAGAGTGGGCAATGTGGCATCGAGAGCATTTCTTTTTCTTTTTCCAGATTATAGCATTTTAATAGGAAGTTTCACAGCAAAAGATTCAACCCAAAATCCACTGCTATCAATAACAAAGTAATTTCAAACAGTCAAAATTAGTTTTCTTACTTACTAAGAACAAGAGTTCCCATCCTGACGGTCAGATTAAGGTAACGGGCTGTATTGAGCCACCCATCAGGTAAAATAAATTCTTCTCAACAGTGCCTAGACTAGACTAACCAGGACCAAGAATTTCTAAGAAAAAAAAAAAAAAAGAAAAAAAAGAAAAAAACCACCACTTACAACAATGGAGGTCAGCCCAGAGGCCCGACGCAGTGGGCTACCCTACAAATTCTCACTGGATGCTTAATCAATATCAGAGAGCATTTCTTTTCAAAAGGCCAACCTTCTCAGAATGGGGTCCCATGCTGGAAGGTGATAAATAACAAAAATACTTCTTGCATCAAACTTTGTCTATATATAGTTATATCGCTCTACATCTTCTTGTACACAAAGATATAGCTATAGATTCAGATACATGACATGCCCACTTTCTCCATAAATAAGGCCAAAAGTAGTGAATGAAGTCATCAGCCCATTCCTACTCTGTCTAGCATAAATAGTGATTTCTACTAAGGGAGTTCAAGCTCTTGAATCACTCTGTTAGTTGACAATTATCTTAAAAACATGTGAAATACTGGATCTGGTCTGGCCTCTCTGATGTCATTATGTTGCTTGGAAATAGAAAACAAAAACAAGTCCTTTCTTTGTTTTCACTACTACTAATAATGATCTGCTAAAATAAGCAATAGATGAATAACCAGGATCTCATATCGATAAAAGCATTTATGTAACAAGATGCTAAGAAATACCTACTTAGGAGTTAAAACCTACTGGAAAATGAAACACCAAAGGCTAACCTTCAAGCTGAGCCTTCCCTTCACTGACATCTGGACCACAGATTACAAAATGGACTCACATGGGAGATCACTTATGACAAATAACATTAGACCCTACTGAACACTAAAGACTGTGATGGAGAGAAACCTGCTAATACAGACCCGGAGAGAAAAATCAGATACATCTTCACTAGTTAACTTTTGGTTCTTCTAAGCAAAAGAATTTCCTGATGATATTTAATTTTGTTAGAGAAGTAATATGTTCTCATTACACAAACACAAAATAATCTTTTAAACCAAGAAACTTTGTCAAAAATGAAAAGGCAAGGTCTAGGTGCACAAAATCACCCCCAAAATTAGTAAAATTCCCAATTTAAAACTCATTATACTCTTAAATAACAAGTTAAATTTTTTTCAGCCATCCATGAAATTAAACCTGAGGTTTATCCAAATATCTTATGTCACATACCAAAAAATTCCTAAGGCATTTAAAAGACCTAGAGACTATTATCAATCCTCACATTGAGGACAATGACTTAAAAGGGTCTGAATTAAAAGTCTTGAAGAATTTCATAATACACTGATCGCTAATCTCTTAAGGAGAATTTTCTCCAATTACCCAAATGTATTCACAATGGTCTATGTTCACCTTTATAATTCAGTCAATAAAAGTTAAGCACATCATTTGCATAGTACTAAAATGGGCACTGGAGTGATGGGGGCGGGACAAGACAGGGTTGGAAATTGGAAAACAAAGAAACATAGTATACACCCTACTCTGAAGGTCTTTGCAATCATATTTTGGAACACAAACCACTTAAAAGTAGCTACACAAAATTAAGTGAAAGGAAAGGAACTCAAACTTATTAAGTGTCTCATTATGTCAAGCAGCAACAAAGCTGTGACACACAAAACATCCACTTATCTTATTTTAAAGAAACAGAGCAGAAGAGGGGTAAAATTAAGGAGGGTAGGTAGTAAAATCAAAACCCAAAGCAAAATATAAATGCTACTGACTGATACAGAAAATAATTAAAAAGTTTGTATCAGTCTTCAATAAATGGTGCTGGGACAACTGGATAACCACATGCAACACAATGAAGTTACACAGATCCCTACCTCACACCATATATAAAAATTAACTCAAAAGGAATCAACAACCTAAGCTGAAGAGCTAAAACTATAAAACTCTAAGAAGAAAACATAGGAGAAAATCTTCATCACCATGAATTTGGCAATGGATTCTTAGATGACACCAAAAGCATGAGCAGCAGCAGAAAAAAAAAAATTGGACTTCACCAAAATTAAATTTTTGTTTATCGAAGGACATTATCAAAAAGTGAAGAGACAACTTACATGATGGGAGAAAACATCTGCAAACCATGTATCTGATAAGAGTTTAATATCCAGAATATGTAAGAACCCCTAAAACTCAACAACAAATCCAGTTTAAAGATGGGCAAAGAATTTGAATAGATATTTCACCAAGTAAAATATACAAATGGCAAAAACAAACACACAAAAAGATGCTCAACAGCTTAGTCATTAGAGAAATGCAAATCAAAACCATAATGAAATACTACGTCACACATAGTAGGATGGCTATAAATTTTTTTTAAAAACACAGAAAATAACAAGTGTTGGTAAGGATGTGGAAAACTGAAACCTTACTATGTGGTTGATGGGAGTGTAAAATGGTACATCACCACAGAAAAGTTTGGTGAGTCCTCAAAAAGCTAAATATAGAATTACCAACCAACCCAGTAAGTCTGCCCCGAGGTATATACTCAAAAGAACTGAAACAAAGACTTAAACAAATTTGTAAGCAAACATATTTTGCAGCATTGTTTACAATAGTCAAAAAGTAGAAACAACCCAAGTTCCATGAACAAGATGAAAAGATTAACAAAATGTAGTATATCCATACACTATTACTCAGCAATTAAAAATAACACTGATACATGTTACAACATGAATGGACCTTGCAAATATTCTGCTAAGTGAAATAAACCAATCACAAAAAGGATAAATATTATACAATTCCACTTACATGAAATATCTAGAATAGGCAAATTCAGAGACAGAAAACAGATTAAAAGTTTACCAGCAGCTGAAAGAGAGCAGGGAAGGGGATTTACTGTTTAATAGCTACATTTGGTGTGATGAAAAGGATTTGAAAGCAGATGTGGTGATGGTTGCACAAGAGTGTGAATGTACCTAATGTTACTGAATTGTGTGCTTAAATATGGTTTAAATAGCATATTTTGTTATTATATTTTACCACAATAAAAATTAAATTAAAAAGAAAAAAAGTTTATATCTGGTCTTTAGTGATCTAGATTGTCCAAGAATAGATTCCAGATCAGGGCCTCAAATCTAAAAAGGATTGTAGGTCACTTAATCTAACACTCATGGAAACCCCAGTGAGAAACATGCACCTCTACAACCTTCTTGACTAAGGAAGCATCTCCACATGTTGCCAGATGCTGAGAGCAGACATTCTCCCAAGGCAACCCGCTGACCTTCATGAAGGAAGAATAACCTGTGCTGGCAGGGAGGAAATAAAAAAAACAAATGAAAAGGAAGCTGAAAAATCTGAGGCAAACTTTGCTACTTTGCAGCTGTGTAACCATAGACAAATTATTCAACTTTTCTTAAGCCTCAGTTTCCTCTCATTATAAAATAAAATCGCATCTGCCTTTAAACATGCTATAAGAATTGGCATAAATATACAGGTAACACACAGGCTACTGCCTGGCTAATGCTGAGTGTTCAATCTATAATGGCTATTGCTATTTTAACGAATGTTCTATGATCTATGTGCCACCCTAACGCAAAGTAGGACATGGCTTGGATCTCTATGAACTCTATGACTTAAGAGAACTTAAAAAAACAGCCACCAGCATCAGAAGACTTCAGAGGTGTTTTTATGCAGTTCAACTACTCTTGGAAAGACTGGCTTATTGTTCCTAGAATGGTCTCAGCTACTACTCTACATTAGGAAGTGTACTTCTAAACAAGTCATTCTCTCTATACAATGAGCCTCTGTTAAGATATCTGAGTAATTGTTCCTAAGTCTGCCTCTACCCACAGGAAAGACACACTCTGCAAAGAAATTGAACAGAAAATTAACTAGAAGGTAGTAAGTCTTAAGGCAACTCTCAAACTCTGGTAGCCTCAGAATCACTGGGGAAATCTGTTAAAAAAAAAAAAAAAAAAAAAACAGATGCCTCACCCCACCACCAGACATTCTGATTACTAAGTATTCCAGGCAGGGCCCTAGAGCACAAATGTCAAAGAAATATTTGAAGGTAGGCCACAAAAATGTTAGATTACATTCTGATACGGACAAATAGACCTGTCTGCCACCCAAAGCAAAGGCTGCATTTTCCTCCATACTCATCTAGAAATGCACTATCTTTGACAATGGAGGACAGGAGCAGAAACCAAGGAAGTAAGAGAGATCACCTGCACGGCCTATCTAATAAAAAACTGCATACAGGTGACTCACATAAGTCTGTCATTATTGCTTATTCTTTTCTAAAATAAATACAAAATGAGAAATAAAAAACAAAAATAATGTACCATTCCACAACTCTCACAATAACAAAAAGTATACTTAAATTATAATTACCAGAAGATGGCAAAAAAGTTTATGAAACTGGTACATCCTTATATTGCTGGGAAAATTATTAACTGGTACAACTTTTTGGTCAGGCAATATGTATCAAAAATCACCCAATCATCTCACTTTGAATTCATCCTAGGGAACCAACGCAAGCTCACAGGACTTGAAAGGGAGACAGCAAATAAGATTATACCATAAAAGTGCTTTGGAGAAAAAAAGGTTTTCTTCCTTAAATCTGACTATTATTATGAAAATGTTCACATATGTGTAACTACAAAAAAAGGTAACAGTGTTTAGAAGGCTATATTCCAAACTGATAGATAATAAGTGGTAATGCTTCCCTAGGATCAAGGGCCAAGCATTTCACTTTATCCACATTGTTCCAATCTTTTAGGAAAATCCATTCACCTATTAGTTGGTCAGTTTTTAAATTTGTAAAAGCCAAGCAATCACTGATAGTATTAAGATAGAGTGCAAGGTTCTCAGACTTTGGAGTTTTTAAGAATCACCTGGGATGTTAAAACTGGCTACCCAAGCTCCATGCAGAATTAATTGATTAAATTTCTAGGTAAACAGGTATAAATAAGGCCAGGCCATTTGTATTTTAACAAGCCCCCCTTAATGATTATGGTGACCTGATTACTGCTACTAACTGTACATGTTCTATGTAATCATGTATTATACCCCAGCCACCATTCTCAGCATTTTACATATATTAATTCATTTAATCCTTACAATCCTGTAAGTAGGCACTACCATTACCACCACTCTCACCTCATGTTCATTTTAAAGATGAGAATATTAAAATACAAAGAGATGACTTAACTGGCCCATGGAACAATGTCACAGAGCTAGTAAGAATGCACAACAGTTTGAAAATTGTTGATAGTTTCCTAACCTAAGACAATAGCTGTATACTCTAGTTAGGTGATAGCAAATCCTGTTTTATTTCAAACACTGCACTTAAAGGACACTAACCAAACAGAGATGCCTAAAGAAAGCATGCTGAAATTATATCACACCAGGAATTTATATACTTCTAGCATAACCATATCAATTCAAAACATTTTGTCTGTCTGCCCTAGATTGTAGCCACTAAAGTGTGGAACCATGTATGTCTTCAACTGTACCCTCAGAGTACCTGGTGCCTAACTAAAGAAAGGGTTTAGTAAATGAATTAATAAATCTAGAAAAGGTCTGATGACTGTCCTAGAAAATAAAAAGACTTATTATGTGAAGAAACATACTTAACTCATGTTGCTTCAGATAAAAATCAACAGGTAAAAATTGTGCTACAGAATAAAAAAACTTTCAAACAACCAAGACCTGTCCAGTAACAGAGAAGCATGTCTGCAGTTTAAGGCTGATGATCAGAATATGGTAGACGGAAGACAGGATGTTGGACTACGGAGCCCCTAAGAACACTTCCAAGGCTCAAATTCTATTATTCTAAGTTATGATACATCATTTATTCTTTCATACATTGTACCGTGACTAGTTACACAATTCCCAGGAGTAAGCAACACAGGATCCCACAAAGTGTTCTACAACCTTGCAGTGCCCTCAAGAATCTAGACAGGAGTAAACACACAGAAGTGAATTTTTCAAGGAGGAAGGTAATGGATACAATAGGAAACAGCAAGGAGGAGACTTCCAGGCAGGAAACAAGTGGGAAGTCAACAAAAGTATTATGGAAGAAATGCCTCAATTTGAGCACATATGAGTTAGACCTTTAGGGATCCATGATGGGAGGCAGACTGGGGCTGTCTCAGAATCTGGGTGAAAAGCATTCAGTATGGCAGTAATTGAGCAAAATGGAGGAAGGAAAGCCCTACAATGGTGAACCAGTTAATAAATTCTAGTGCTAAAAAGCAGTCATTAGAGATTATTCAGTCATACACACACATCTTATGGGTGTTACCCCAACTGCATGGGTGAAGAAAAGTTTACTTTCTTAAATTACATTTTACAAACCAAAAACTGTATCATCAATGATTTCTTCTTTACTTAGTTCTTAAAACTAATAGATCCTTCTCTTATTTTCTAGGAAATCTTTTATATGATTTTGTTTTTAAACTTTTATTTTAATTTTCACTACTATCTATTCTTTTCACTATTTAACAACCAGATTTGCAGTTATAACTCAGCTCTGAGCCTAATATTTATAATCCCTTCAATAGTTATAATATTTACTACTACTACAAAGTAAAAAGCATTATATAATAATCTAAAACTATGACTTTAAGTAGAAGGTTGTTAAGAATATATGGAGTCTCAAAAAACAAGCTGTCTCAGATCTAAGAAACTATCTCACTCAACCTATAGTGAGACTGAGCCACCTAAGAAAATAGAATTAACAGAAAACTGAAGCAAAAAATCTAAATCCAAAACCATTGAACAAAATATAACACATCTGAACAATAAACAATAAACTTAATGTTCTTCAGGCCAATCATTTCTCAACATCCCTGTCGAACTATTTTAAGGATCTGAAATCTTGCTCTATAAAAAGCAAGGTCCCATCATCTAAACTACACTTAAAGAGATTCTATCACAGTCATTACTGAAGCATAACACACCAAGTTTCAGATTTTTGTTTCCTATTAGTACAAAAAATGCTTACCTCTTTTACATAAAGTTGAGTCTCTGTGGCCAAAATCCTGACACATAAGAAGTTCTGAGTTTTCAGTTCTAACACTAAAATGTAACCTTAGCAAAGGCCTTTTCTGTATTCACCACTTACATTTTAACATGAAGATACAATATCTGACACCCCCACCAAGAGTCTCTTCAAAGGATTTCTGACTTTGGTTAACCTAATTGAGAGAATATAAAGAAATGGCTGAAAACTTCTCCATAAAATTTAAAACTTTAAAAATCTAAAACAGTCCTACACATTAACTGATAAACTATGAATTACAGAAATGGAGATTTGAGTAACAATTGCTTAAAAAAGTGAAATTACACAATTTTACAAACATTAATAAGCAAACATCTCACCAAAATTTAAATCTTTCTTGGCTAATGAAGAAGATAACTAATACTCAGTAACTCTCGGGACATCGTGGTGTTATTTGTGTTATCTATATGGCCTCTGCATCAATGTTACATTTCTCCCAAAACCCTGAAGAGCAAAAGGAGCTTACAGTCCAAGATTCCTCATACCAAGAGCTCAGTAAATGTCACAAATAATAGTAATAGAAGCAACAATTTCGAAAGCCAGAATTTATACCAGACTGTGGCAGTGGCATTATGCGACTATTTCTCGCTTCTGACCCTGCCGCATCACTGCCTCCCAAAAGACTAGAAAATCTGAAGCTCACTGCAACACCTACAAATTAAAGTATCATGTCTAATGAGCTCATACGTTCTACAAATGGTCAGTTTGATGAACAAACCTCACGACAGAGAAATTCACGCAGATGCAACACAACATGCTTTAAGGCTCCATCTAATTTTTTTTTTAATTTTAGAAGTAAACACAACTATTCTAAAAACATTATGTAATAAGTTAGACTCTAGAAAACTCCATACTCATCCCGAGCAGCTCGGAAAATGGCAAGCAAAATTCGATTAGCTCCATTGTACCCGACCAGGCTAACGTGCAAGATCACACACTCATCTTCGTCAGAGCTTCTCTGCCAATACCAAAGAACAACAAAGGCAAGTTGAGGAGGCTGCACAAGCCTTAACTCAGCTCTTGTCCACTTTCCCGGCTTCCGAAAGACGCTCTTTGCGGGTCTCAAAGACCAAGGAGACCCTCTGCATTCCGCACGGCCCGCTGCTCGGCTCCGCGCTGCTCACTCAGCTTTTGTCTAGCCCGGCTGGGAGCCGGGGCCGCCCGTCTCCCCGACACCCCTTTCCTCCGGATCTTTCTCCACACCCATCACTCGCCTATGACTGTTGTGGGTTTCTCCCTTCGCCCACTCCCCTTGCAATTCCAAGCTCTTTTCAAACGCGACCCGGGGTTTGCTGGCTTCTTCCACACGGCCGGACGGACTCGGGTCAGGGGTGGGGTCTGGTAGAGGAAAAGAGAAAGGGGCACACAAAGCCGGGCTGACCTCACAGCCGCCCCCCCCCAACCCCCCACCCCCTGCAAAGCAGCCTGGGATCAGCGACCTATAGGTTAGATAAACAACCCTCCCAACCCGCTCCTCGCCCGGCTCCGACTTAGGGCCACCCCCTCCCCCCAAAGTGCACCCAAGAGCTGATGACAACGCTGGACATCGCCCCCACCCAGTCCCGGCGCCCGCCACTGCGGGGGATGGGGCCGGACCTGGAAGGGATGGGGTCTAAATCTCCTCGCCCTAACTGGGTACTTACAGCCGTATTATTTGCTACAGTTGCCGCGGCGGACTAGACAGCCGCCGCCTTCTCCTCCACCCTAATGAGGTTAAGTGCTTGGTGCGGGGATTAAAAAAAAAAAAAAAAAAAAAAAAAAAAAGCCGAGAGCGCCTGCGCCGTGCGCTCTCCCTTTTTCCCCTTACCGCCACCGAGCCAGCTGAGCCATAGAGAGTGTAAACCGAGACCAGAGAGGCAGCCGCCTCTCTATGGTAACGCCCCGCGCATGCGTCGGCCTGGCTGCGCGGGACTTTTGCCTTCTCGGAGAATGTCGGTTGACCCTGACGGGGACCCGTAGGAAAAAGGTGTTTAAAGGATCAGTGGCCAGGGTTTAGTTGGGCCCCGTGGAGAGTTTTGGCAAAATTCAGGTTAGGCAAGGTGGGTCGGATCTAAGCGGCCAGGGCTGTTAGGCACCAGAAAGCGGAGAATGTGACGGGTGGAGCTAAGGAAAAACCAGGATGGCCTGGATAATAGTCAAGCTGGAACTTCCTCCGGTCCGGGGTTGAACGCCTGCACGAAACGGCCCTTCACTTCTGTATTTTGCGCGTCCCGCCCGCCTTCGGGCGACTAGGATGAAGGAAATTGTGCCCTGAGACTTTCCGTACCCGGCTTGCGTCCTTTCTTCCTTTTCCTCTCATGTAGGGGCGGGCACTGGAGCCGGAAGCACAACTTTTTAGCGGTTCTTTGCCTCTTTGGAAGCAGATCCTGCCCCATGGAGGCCTTGGGGACCTTTATGGGGCGACACTTTCTTACTTGAGCCTCTCCACAAACAACGCTGCTTCTGCCATCCCTCTAGCATTATTCTCTGATGATACTGTGTAGGAAAGCGTTTTGGAGGCTAGGAAGCTGTGCGAGTCATAGGGTTGCTTTTAAAGATTTTGAAGGACCCACTATTTTGCTGCGTCAACCCCTTGTACTCGCCGGTAAAATAACATTGAAAGCTTTGTGTGCGATTGTACATTGCCTCGTGGAAATCACTCTTAGAGTGTGAATTGTCTTCCAGCTCGATGTCCAATGCATTGAGTTTTCACTGGTAGGTCTTTTACTGCGACACTTGTGTTGGTGGAGGGTGTGTGTGTTTGGGAGAGGAGTGCGGGGGAAGTGGGAGGTAATGCCCCATATTCAGGGGCTTAAATGTTGCGGTTGGAGACACTAAACTAAAACAATAAAGCCATGTGTAGGCCCGTCTGTGTAGTGCAGAAAAGGAGAGGACTATGATCTATAGAATAGGAAGGACATGTAGGATGTCATTCCTGGAATCTAGAAAAGCCAACATCTTGGGGCGAAAGCACAAGCAACCTTTTGAAAAGGGATGGGTGGTGATGAAAGCATTCCAGAGCAGAAACACCATGGAGCAAAGGCTCAAAAGGGAGTGGGTGTTCTGTTGGGAGTACAATGGACAGAGCAAAGGGAACTGACGAAGTGTGTCCGTGAGTGGAAAGTAAGGTTAGGTAAATAGGAGGGGGAATTTATTTTTAATTATAAACAACATAAAATTTACCATTTTAACCATTTTTAAGTGTACACTGTAATTAAGAACATTTATAATGCCATGTGGCATACCAGAACTCTTCATCTTATAAAACTGGAATTCTATACGATTCCCCCTTTCTCCCATTTCTTGGTGACCACCATTCTACTTTCTGTAAATTTGACTACTCAGATGCCACTTTTAAGCAGAAGCATACAGACATATTTGTATTTTGTGGCTGGCTTATTTCACATAACATACTGGTCACAAGGTTTATCCATATTGTGGCATGTGTCAGAATTTCCTTACTTTTTAATGGTGAATAATATTCTATTGTATATATAAACCATATTGGACACTTGGGTTACTTACACCTTTTGGTTATTGTAAATAATGCTACTATGAACGTGGGTGTTCAAATATCTCTTGGAGACCCTGCTTTCATTAGGATGGGAAAGATTTTGAAACCAAGTGGAGAAATCTATACTCTTTCAGGTCCTCAACCTGGAGTAGTAACATGGTAAAAGAGCTATTTTAGAAAGTGACCCTGGCAGTGGAAGCTTAGTATACTCTATTTATACTCTATTAATATATACTCTATTTATATAAAGCATTTATAGAGGTCTTACGATATGTCAGACATTGTATTACCACTTTATATAAATTGTTGATATGTCATTGACTCCATAAAAATAAACATGAACCAATTTCTATTCACATTTTACAAGTGAGAAAAATCAAGGTTTTAAGTTACGCATGGGCTGAGGAAAGGCTCACCAACCACACACACACATAATTAGGAAACAAAACTCCCATGGGAGCTAGCACCCATGGGCACTGACTGTTCACTGGTTTGAACAAGAATACTGAAAGAAAACAATTCACATGTTAAGAGTGAATTTTCTCAAAAGGATCAATAGGCTGACAAGAGTTTTCACTGTCAAATTACTGGTATTTATAAGGGCTTAACACAGCAAAACTGCATCTTCTGTCCCTAGGTTTTGACTCCAGATCTGTTTATTGCCTTTAAAAAATACAAAGTGCTATGTAAGTATATTTTTGCAGGTAATAGAAAAATTAATAAGACATACCATTTCCTGTGTAACACTTCATCTTTCATTTTACAGTCTCAAAAATCATGTGAGATTGTTTAAAACAATACTCTTCTTTTGGCAGATAAAGAAATCGAAGGCCAGAAAAGAAAAATGATTTCTCCAGAGTCATGTAGCTGACTGGTACCAAGACTGCCACTGAAACCTGAACCTTTAGAAATCCTACTCTGCTTCAGGCTGCCTTACAAAGATAGATACCATAGTCTGAGCAGGTGGACAAAGTTTCTATTCAGTCTCATCTTCCTCAGGAATACGTGCCCAAACATAAAACTAGTGCCAGTTAAACAATGAGGAAGAGATCTAAAGTGCATTGTAAGTAGCATTCATACACTCAAAAATATAACGTACTATGTTCCAAACACTAAGCAAAGCAGAAAAAAAAAAAATCCCTGTTCTCAGAGTTTATAGAAAAAAGTAACAAAATATATGCTATGTCAGGTAGGATAAGTTTGGGAAAAAATGAAGCAGTGAGGGAAAAATAGGGAGTGCTGAGGTTCAGGAAAAGGATTTCTATTTAAAAAACAAGGTGGGAGGGGGCTCACTGGTAAGCAAACTTTGAGCAAAGATCTGAAGGAGATGAGGGAACAAGAAATGTTCTTTGGGAGAAAAGTGTTCCAGTTAAAAAAAAAAAAAAAAAGGAAAGTGCTGAAATTCTGAGGCAGGTGAATGTCTACTGCATTCTAAAGAGAAAGGAGGCCAGGGTGGCAGAAGCCAAGTGTGGAGGCAAGAAGTAGGAAATGAGGTCAGAGGTAACAGGATGCTAAATTGTGTAGAGAGTTAGAGGGGAAGCCTTGGAAGGTTTGAACAGAGGAGTAACGATGATTTGACTTTTTAAAGAATCACTTTAGCTTCTGTTTTGAGAATAGATTGTAGGGGAGCAACAGGGGACAACATAGGCTACTGCAGTCCTCTCAGTGAAAGATAGTGGGTGGCTTGGATAAAGTGCAAGCAGTAGAGGGGAAAGGTGTCTGTGTTTAGCACACAGAATTTGATGAATTAATTGAGATAGGGTGTGAGAATAAGAGGGTTAAGGGGACTCCAAGGTTTTGCCCTGAGCAATTTGAAGAATAGAGTAACCATTTACTGAAATGGGAAAGACAAAGGAATAGTTTCAGTGGAAAGATAAGAAATTCGTTTTTGGAGATGTTAAGTTTGAAATGTGATTAACACATGAAAATATCAAGAAGGCAGATATATGAGTCTCCATCCAATTCAGAAGAAAGGCCCAGACTGGATATATAATTTTGGGAGACATCAGCACGTAAAGAATATTTAAAGCCATAATACATCTAGATAGTGAGATAAATTTGGAAAAGGATCCCGGAGCACTCAAGCAGTTAGGTATTATTGAGATAGCAATGGAAACAGCAAGGAGACAGAAGGAACAGCCACTAAATGAGAGGAAACTAGGAAACGAAGAGCAACCAAGTCAATTGCCAACATGCTACAATTGACACATCGGCTATAACATTGGAGTAGTGAGGAGAGCCTCATTGAATTGAGATCAAAAGAGAATGAATGGTAGGAACAGAGTTGGAGAGAGGGAAGATAGCTAATTTGGAGGAGGAATTTGGTTGTAAGAGTAGGGAGGCATTAAAGTGGATGATATTTAAGGGATAGGTAGGGTCAAGAGTAATTGTTAATTTATTTTATCCATAAATATAGTATTTCTAAAAATCTTTTTTATAAATAAACCTCAATAGCACTATCACACCTAAAAAATTAATAATTCTAGGGGCAGGGGACAAAATAATTAAGTTTCATCGTTACCCTGTCAACCACCTTCAGATTTCCCTAATTGTCTCATATGTTTTTGCTACCGTATTTATTGAGATATAATTCCTATACCATACAACTCACACTTTTAAAGCATATAATTTAATAAATTCCTAGTATCATCTACCCTTTAATCTTTAAAGTTTTCTAAATGTCTCATAATTTTTTTACCACCAAATTTATTGAGATTTAATTCATACACCACATAATTCACCCATGTAACCAATTTAATAGTCTTTAATACATTTAGATAGTTGTGTAATCATCACAATCCATTTTAGAACATTTTATTACTCCAAAAAGAAATCCTATACTTGGTAGTCACTACCTATTTCCCCCCAACCCGTCAGCCCTAGGCAACCACAAACCTACCTTGTTGTGTCTATGGATTTGCCTATTCTGAACATATTATAGCATATTTTCAAGATTCATCTGTATTGTAGCTTCCTTAGAATACTTCATTTCTTTTTGTCAGATAAAATTCCATTACAGTATATGTATAATACCACATTTTGTTTATTCATTAGTTGATGGGCATTGAGTATTCCAAATCACTTTTTGTCTATTATGAATAATGCTGCTGTGAACATTCTAGTACAAGATTTTGTTTTTGGTTTAAGGGTGATGGACATTTGGACATTGGCACCAGGCTCTTGCCTGACCAGTGCCACACCAAGGACAGGCAGAGTAAAGACAGAGGTAAGGAAAAGGGTGCTGCAGGAGCATCAGCCAGAGCCTGGGAGTGCATATTTTGTATGCAAAATCATATTATTGTGCATTTTCTTGCACAATTTTCCTAGCTAGAACCTCTAGTACAATGTTGAGTAGAAGTGGTAATAGTGGACTTCCTTGTCTTGTTCCTGATCTTAGGAGGAAAGCATTCAGTCTTTCACCATTAAATATGTTAGCTGTGGGTTTTTCATATATGGCCTTTATCAGATTGAAGGTGTTTTCTTTCATTCCTAGTTTGTTGGGTATCTTATTAAAGAGTTGTGAATTTTGTCAAATTCATTTTCTGTATCTATTTTGATGATTGTGTGTTTTTCTTTATTAATATGGTGTATTACATTGGTTGATTTTCAAATATCAAACCAACCTTGCATTTCTGGAATAAATCCCACTTGTTCATGGTATGGTAATCCTTTTAATATGTTGCTGAATTTTGATTTGCTAGTGTGTTGTTAAAGGCTTTTACATCTACATTCATAAAGGATATTGGTCTCTAATTTTTTTGTGGTGTCTCTGTTTTTGTCACCATTAATAGTGGCGAAGTGGAATGAGTTGGGAAGTAATCCTTCCTATTATGTTAAGCATTTTTTTGTTCGTGGTTTGTTTTTTTTTTTTAAGAATTTATCAGGTATTAACATTTATTCATTTTAAATATCTCATAGAATTCACCAGTGAAGCCATCTGGGTCTGCGCTTTTCTTTGTAGGTAGTCTTGCTTTATTTTGTTCTGCTCTTTTATTTTCAATTCAATTTCTTATTTGTTATAGGTCTATTCAGATTTTCTATTTATTCTTGAGTCAGAGTCAATAGTTTGTGTCTTTCTAGAAATTAATCCATTTCATCTAAGTTATCTGATTTATTATTGTTCGTACTGTTCCCTTATGGTCCCTTTTATTTCTGTAAGGTTGGTATTAATGTACCCGTCTTGTAATTTTTCTATGGTTTGTTCAAGTCAGAATTTGAATAATGCCAATACACTGCATTTCATTTATTTGTCTCTTAGGGCTCTTGTAATATGTGTATTCCCACCCCCCCCCCCATGGCATTTTACCTTGATATTTATTTACTGAAGAAACCAGGTTATTTGTCCTATAAGTTTGCCACATTCTGGATTTTTTTTTTATTCCTGGAAGTCTCTAACATGTTCTTCTGTCACCTAGGTACTTGATAGTGCTGTCTGCTTTATTCTGAATCACATTTGGATTTTTTTGGCAAAACTATTTAATACATCCATCAGAGGCACCTAATTTCCAGTTGTCTCTATGAAGTTGACAGTCATTGATGACCATTCCCTAGGTTCAATTACAATTGGAATAATCCAAATGAAGGCAGAGTAAGTGGGTACCAATTCATCCAGAGTATATGGGATCTTTTGGAAGTTCCCTTTTGATGATCATGAGCACTACATTTTACACTATTTTCAGAGCCTTAGAGTCAGGAAGATGAGATCTGCTCCCAACTCTGCCACAAACTAGCTGAGCATCCTTGACAATTCATCTTCCCTCTTAGGGCCTCAGTTTTCTTATCTATAGAATGGGGACATAAAACCATATAGGACTTAATCTCTACCAAATGGGACTTGAATAGGTTAAAAAGGATATACTGACACTATATTATTCTTTCCATCTCATACAATAATGTTCATTTCAAAGCCAAGTTTATCCATCATTACATCCAATCGTGTATGATGAAGTCAGCTAAAAAGCATTGTGAGAACAGGGAAATTATGCTAAATGCCTTCGTTCCTGAATTCTAGTTCTTTCAGTGTGTGCCCTATGCTGATCATATTCTCTCTGAGGGTGCTACCCACAAAGTAAAAGATGATGAGCTAATGGTCTCTAAAGGCCTACAAGTTTTATGATTTTATGCCTTGTCTTGATTATCATCACAATTTTGAGGATATTTTTATTAATATCTTCCGCTCTACCTATTTTTATCTGCTTTTTGATTATATTTTACTCAGCAACTAATTAATAGGTACCTGCCCTAGGTGTCAGTTCATATAGGAAGTGCAGCTTGGGCATAGAAAATCTTCTAGAAACAAATACATCAAAATACTAGCAAGTGATTATCTCTAGGTGGTAAAATTATTGGTCATTTTTTAAAACTTGTGTCTGTATTCTTTATTCTACAAACATTTTTATACTTTTTTAAAGTCATTCTTAAAGGATTTAATAGCATGTTCTTACAAACAGAAATCACTGAACTCTCAGTAAAGGACTTTTTTCTCTTCCTGTGATTCAGATAGGCAAGTATCTTCCAGTCTAGGTTAGCCTAAATACTTTAGTAATAGGTACTTATATCCAATTAGATAGCTTTACTTAACTTTCAATAATCTCAGTGAAGAAGAAAATATGCCTACAGAAATGAAAATTCAGGAAGAACAGCAATGCCTACTATCAACATCTGTGATATAGGCCATATGGAATCTGGATTTTCACTACTTGGGGAAGAGACAGTCTCTTTGCTAGAGAAGTGGTGTGTGTTACAGAAACGTGTGGGTAAAAGTGGGGTGTGTCTTTTGTATGTGATGAAAAACAGGAGATTAGAAACTAGTTTGCTAAATCATGTCTGTAACCACTCCCTGGAATGTAATTACTCTCATTACTTGACGGTAAGTTTCACCCACTGAAGGAGACGATATAGGTATCTGGCTTACCTCTCATGGATTTTCTCATCTACCAAGGTGTTATGCTGCCAGTGTGCTCTTCCAATAGTGGCAGCTACTGGAAAACTGATAGAGTCAAGGGAGCACTCATAGCTATCACCTCACTGTGTGACCCAAACAAGTCACTTAGCCTAGTCAGAAGCATCAAGGTCATATCATCTTTAATGGAGAGGATAGTTCTAGTTTCCAATGTTATCACAATTAACGAATTAATATTACAAAAACCCACTTCTTAGTAACAAAGGCAGTATGAAAGTCAGTGTTCTTACCATAAGAAACTTGACAAATCCAGGTGGTTCTGTGGAGAGCTCTGATGCAAAATAAATGATTCAATAGCCCTTTAAACATTACCTGTTGCCTAATATGTCATAATCTGGATCTGTTTAGGCTTTTGGAAGAGCAGTCTTTACCTAGTAAGGACAAAGGGCAAATGCCAAAAAGTTAATGACATAGAGTTTTAGTTTTGGTACTTCCTTTTGAACTGCCATCAATGAGATCTTGCAAGCAACATTAGTCCACGCCAATTCACAGATGGACTCTGGTGCCAGTGGACCAATCAACCCATCCAAATGTGAAGAACTGTTTAAAAGCATTCAAAACCAAGTTAAGGGGCAATTTGCTTTTATTTATATGAAAGCATCTCCTTTGCCAGAACTTGACCTGCTCCTGGGTATGCATAGCTAAAAAGATACAATTTTTATAATCAAGGAAGTCAGTGTAGTAGGTAAAGCAGAAATTACTAGGCTATACAGTTATATGATGTTCATAAAAGGAGGCACTTGGTAGGGGTGGGTTAAAAAAAGCTGAGGCAGAATGAAGGGAATGTTTTTTGAGCTAAACCAAATAAAACACTGAAACCATGACACATTCAGACTCTCAGAACCAGAATGATGATTTAGAATAGTTCTCATTTGGACAGTGTTTATTTTAATCATTTGAAGCAACTCTAGATCTTTCCATTTTAACAAGGTCATTTAGAGTTTTATGGATAATATTTATAAAAATGGGCGTATTTTGATATGTGGACCATCACATACACACATATGCTTCACAGTCATAAAGCAAAGTGAGAAAAGTGATTAGCTAGATCAGAATGTATCAATGAAACTGCCCTAGTATATTGAAAATAACAGATCCTGGTCTGTGTTAACTTATATTAAGGATAAAATAATATTGCATTGCCTGATTGTCATGCATGGGAATCTTTGCTGCTTCAGAATTGTACAATTGCATTTGTTTTTGCCACATCATTTATATCATGTAGTACTTAAATAGAGGTGAAGTCTGTTACTCTGCCAGCTTGTAGTTTAAAAGTTAAATGAGAAATTAAGAAAGCAACAGATTTTTAAATTATTTATAAGAATTTTATTTGCTGTGTTTCCTAGCTAGTCTGACTTATTTAGTTTCCTATTTGTGGATGAAATTCTCTTGAACTCTGCTGTTTGCAGTAACTCAAGTTCTTTTTCTTCTTTTCAGATAGTCTGCTTATATTCATTCATACCATGTTTTCTAGTTTTCGTATTGCTTCATCTAATTTTTAAATAAATCATAGTATACTTGATATTAATCTGTTCACAGTCACTAAACAAATATCCTCAAATGTGTTTTGATTTTATCAATTCCCAAATTTTACCTTTCCCTATGCATGTTTTAGCTATATAACTTCTGTCTTCTTTCATGAACTTAACCACACTGCATTTCTCTGCATCATCTACCACAATGCACTGGTACTCTGAGTCCATCGGGATTAGGCACCTTCCCTGCTAGTAATTTAAATTTCACTTGCCCATCTCCTTTCATTTGAATTGAAGTACACGTGAATTAAACTGACTTTAGTTGGTTTCAACCTGTTAGTCCTGACTGCAACAGGTAGTTGCCAACTCTTGAAACTAACAGGTTTGACTAGAAGCTGACAGTTCTTACTCCCACTGAACTTAATATTTTACCTTTATATAAATTCAAAAGAGCCCTCTTTGTCCATTGATACCACAATATCTCAATTTAAATGAAAAGTATTTGTGCCATTCCTCAGAAAATAGATGCCAAGAAGAGAAAAGAGGATATTTTACTGCAAACAGATTACCAACCACTTCAAGGGATTTACTGGACAAATGCTGGTGTAAATTACAAAGGCAATGCTAATCTGTATCTTGATGAGCAGCCAGGACATTTACCATTTTAATGGCAAGTGGGGTTATTTTGACTATTTGTACCTTAAGCTTGGACATATGAAAAATATAGCATCCCTCAAAGTTGTACAGAGATTTGAGATCATCAGTGTTTATTCAACTAGCTTGAAGGAAAAGATAGAAGAAAAATTTTGGAGCCAATAAATTTGTTGACAGAGCCTCAAATTCTGCCTTAGAATCATGGAAAGGAGTAGGTACTTTAGAGATCATTTAATCACCACCTTTATTTGACTGTGAGAAAACCGAAGGCCAGAACAGTTAAAGGATCACCGATGGTCCTGTACTCCTGGTTAGTGACAGATTCAGAGCTAATACTAGGTAATCCTGAATTCATTTCAGTAGTCTTAAAACTGGCTCACAAATTTAACAACCCACACTTTGAACCCAGTCCCAAAAGGTATTCTATGTCCATCTCATGAATGCTCCTTCCTCTTAAAATTCAGCAAACAGGTTGGAATATTTTTTTAAAAAGAACAATGGTTGTAAAGTTGGAAGAAATTCCTGTACAGACTTGCAAACTGGAAGTCTTTGCTCACTTGCAAGTGTTTGGCTTCCCCAAGACAAAGGAGAGTCCTAGTCATGAAGGATTAAGTTAACTGATTGTTTCACCAGGCTGAGAGCAACAACCTTTTTTGGAAACAGTAGGCTGAAATTAGAACTGAATAAAAGAGTTTACAGGAAATTGAATTTGGAGCTACCTCACAACACTGAAAGTTAATTTCGTTTGCTTGCTTTTAATGAAGCATTTCGGACATACAAAAAATAAAAATAAAAATTAGGATGAAAGCCTGTGTAGCCCTACCTGAACCCATTTTCTTCCCTTCTGAATTTGGTGCTTATATTTCCATACATGTTTTTGTGTTGTCTCCATATATAAATGTATCTGTGATATTTAGTATTGTTTTTATATTTAAGTTTTATCATATACATTGTATATATAGGTTATATATTTAGTATATATAATATACATTGTGTTATATAGTATATATTACATGTGTATGTTTAAGCTGTATTGTATATATCTTTCTGCAACTTGCTATCTTTTTTTGGTTCAACACTATGTTTTTGAGATTTATTTTGTGAATACATAGGCTAGCTCCAATTAATTTAACTACTTTATAGTATTCCACTGTAGAAATGCATTAACATTTATCTAATCTCCTATTAATAGATATCTGCTGAGTTTCCAGGGTGTTTGTTTTGTTTGCTTTTTTTAACCTCGCTATATAAAAATCTTTTTCAAACCCTATTCTGATGTATGTGTGCAAGTTTCTCTAGTGACATTTATGAGGTCTTAGTGTATCCACTTATTCAATTTGACAAAAATATCAAAAATTACCAGCAGAAATGAGTGTGTCCAACACTAGCACTGTATGTTTTTAGAGTTTTTTTTAAACTTTTTACTAATTTAAAGAATGTAAAATGATATTTCCTTATGGTGTTAATTTGCATTTCCTTGATTCCTTATGAGACCGAGTATCTTTCCACGTCCTCACTTGTAATTTGGATCTCTTTTCCTGCCTGGGCTACTTTTCAGATGGGCTGCTTATCTTTTTTTATTGATTTTTGGATATTTTCTTATAGTCAGTATGTAAATTCTTCATTAATTATATGAAGCCAATATCTTCTAATCTAGAACTTGATTTTCACTATTTCATAATGATGTCTTTTTATGGTCAGGTTTATTAACTTGTCTTTTTTTGACTTATGCTAGCTGCTGCTTCTTTTAAAGAAACTTTCCCTACTTCAAGGTCATAACAATATTCTATATTTCCCTCTAGCTTTTTAAAGTTTTGTTTTTTACAAACTTTATGCCTGTTATACACCTAGAATTTACTTTTGTGTGTGGTGTCAGATAGGAAACTAATTTTATTTTTTCCCAAATTGACAACAAATAGTTTTGAAACAGTTTCTTTAAAAATGGCATCCTATTCCAAAACATGGAGCAATGCAACTTTTGACATATATTTTGGACTCTATAGGTCCTATTACTTTATTCTTCCAACCCTGTGCCTTAATGCACCATCTGAATTACTATATCTTTATAGTAAGTTACAATTTCTGGAAAGTGAGTCCCTACCTAGAAGTGGGACAAGTGGGAGGGAATCAATTAGCAGACTATGCCACATACAAGGTCGCTGTAGCCCACTCTATGAAAACAAAGGGGGAAGTGCTTTGAGTTAGATATGAAAAATAAAGAGTTAAAGTGGATTGTTTTATTGACTAGAAGTGACAGAAATGTAAAGATATGTGCCTCAAATGTCATTTAGGCATGGGAAAGAAAGGCTTGCCATAGCACAGTTGAGGCAGGACGATACAAGAAATAAAATTTCTTTATGTTCTACTTAATTGAAACTTCTCAATAAACCAGTTTCATTAATATAATGTATGTAGAATACTTTATGTTTAGGTGACACTAAATAAATGAAAGCTATGGCTGTTCTTGTTCGGAGAAGATGGAATGAGTGCACCAAAAGAATGAGGGTCGAACAACAATACTTCTCAATACCATTTCTTACAAAAAGGAACTAGGGATGCTTGAAGAAGTGGCTGATTCCAAATTTGGGGCAGAAAATGTACAAGGCAAGCTTAAGAAAACTTTTGTTTAAAAAACCAAAGTTTTCAAAGACAGGGTTGTGTCTAAGGGACGCAGGAGCAAGCTAAAGGGGGCTCTCACCAGCCAAAGTAGATAAGAATTTCACTAACATTATTATAAAATTGTTAATTAAGGGGAAAGAATTAAGCATTTATCTCACCTTTCCAGTAAGAAATGTATTTCAGAGTAACAAACAAGCCTAAGTGATGAGAGAAAGCTCTTTTTTCCTAGAGAAAAATGCCAGCTAATATAAGAAAGATAGAACTGAGGAGTTTAAGTTTATCAACCTTTATGAAATAGTTGATTCAGACAGTTATCAACAGATGCTAAAACCATTAGTTGAAAGTCTGTTGAAGAACTTTATACAGTTGAAGAAAGAGTGAAGATAGGGAATACATAAAATGGAGTCACTTTAACCAAGCTGCTAAAATTATTAACATTATGAAGTTTGAGGCATAAGGAAAAACTCCATTTTTGTTCTACCTCGGCTGGAAACAAACTTTTTTTTTTAACTTCCCATTCCTCTGTCAATGCCTGGATACATATCTGGACCTCTGAGTAGCATTCTGATTACCCCCTGAGGGACTCGCATATGCATCCTAGGCTACAAACCTGTACAGCATGTTCCTGTACCAAACACTGTAGGCAATTGTAACACAGTGGTAAGTATTTGCGTAATACTTTGCACTAAGACATTAAGACAGCTAGGACATCACTAGGCAATAGGAATTTTACGGGTTCATTATAATCTTATGAAACACTGGTATATGCAATCCGTCGTTAACTGAAACATGTGACACATGACTGTATTTGCATGGTGCTAAACTTATCATAAACATAATTGCTTAATGGATACTGTCACCATCAAACACATAGATCACTCGGCATTGCTAAGAAGGGAAACAACTACACATTGTGTAACTTGTGGACCCCAAGAAGAAAGATTCATTTGATGTGAACCCAAAAAAGAAATTTATCAGTTGAGATGGGCTCCCCATGGTCAACCGAGACCCCAAATTTTATGAATAATAAGAGCCTAGCAGCCATTTGCCATCGGGGCTTATAGAGTACTCTGTATACCAGAAAGACCTCAGACTGAACTCTTGGCTTCCCGCAGTATGCCCCACTTGTTTACAACATCTGAGTCAAACCCTGTAGGGAAACCCTAGTTTCATCTTTCTACCAACGGACTGAGACTTGCCTCATCCAATCAGAACTATACAAAGTGGATACCTCATTTACATAAAAGAGAACCTGGGCAGGAACTTTCTCTCTAAAAGGTGGCCTTCCCTTTCTCTCAGTGGAATACACTAGGTTGCTACCTGAATCTGTGTCTCCCTGGCTGCAGGTCCTTTTTCTCAAATGCCTTTATTTTTTTTAAAGTCTAAAATTAATTTTGATTTACAACCTCCTGGTGTGATACAATATGAAGTGAACAGCATACCTATGAAACAGTTCTTGTCAAAATATTTCAAATCCAGACATAGGTCTAACCTCCAATTTACATGAAATATAGGGAGAAAGTAGCAAGATAAATTACATCAAGAGAAAACAATCAAATGCATCTAGAAGTTGAGATATTGCATAAAACAACTATTATGGTCTCTTCAACAAGTCATTGCCATGGCAAAAAATGACAGGTAGAATGACTATTTTAGACTGATAGAGACTTAAGAGCCCTAACAATTAAATTTAATAAATGCTCTTGATTGAATCTTGATTTTTTAAAAAAAACTCTACAAGCCATTTGTGAGGTATTACAGTAGTCGAATACAGCCTTAGCAGTATATTAAAGAATTTCTGTTAAATTGGTTAAGTAGAATAGTGGTATTATGGTTATGTAGAAAAATACCTTTACTTTTTGAAGGTGCTTGCTAAACTATTTAAAGGGAAAAATTGTACATGTAATTCACTTTAAAATACTTCAATAACAAAAAAAAAAAAGATGAAACAAATACACCCAAATGTTAACTTTTAAATCTAAGTTATAGTTTTAAAGAGTATTCATACTATATTCTTTTCTGTTACTTGAAATTTTTCATAAAAAACTTTTTAACAGAAACAAAAATGAGCTTAAACAACTATAAAACCCCTCTCCTAGAACCTCATCTTTAATTCTCCAGTTCTTTACCATTAATCTTTCATTTATAACATCTGCTATCTTCCTTTTCCCATAATCTAAACACTTGTTAATCCATTATTCTAATTGTTTAAAAACTCTGTTCCTATACTCATATAAATACAGTCATGCAGCATAATAGTGTTTCAGTCAAGGATACACCACATATACCCTACTGGTGGTTCCATGAGATTATAAGCAAAAAGTTTGTATTTGATGTTGAAAGAAAAAGCTATATCCAACTATGATGTTCAATTTACTGCTAGCTCTGGGTGGTTTCAAATAGATGGGGAGGCTCAGTATGCTGTGCACCTGTCATGCAGCCACCCAGGCAAGGCTGGGGCCCAGAGTTGATGGGGAGTGAAGGAAGTGACCTGGGGAGGAGTGTACTGCAATGAGCCCCTCTACCCCCTGATCCACCTTTTCTGTTTAGATATGTTTAGATACACAAATACATACCATTGTATTAAAAGTGCCTACAGTATTCGGTATAGTAACATGCTGTATTAGCTTGTAGCTAGGCAGGAATAGGCTATAGCATAGGGCCTAGGTGTGTAGTAGGCTGCACCATCTAGGTTTGTGTAAGTATGCTCTATGATATTCCCACAATGATGAAATTGCCTAACAATGCATTCCTCAGAACATCTCCCTATCATTAAGTGGACCATGACTATAATACATTAAGAAGTAAAGAATGACTATGTATATTAGCAGGTAAAATCACTAATTCTTATTCATTGACAAAATTTTTTAGTGTTCTGTTGAAGCTGAGTTACTGTTATGTTTCCCCATCAGTTTTTCTTTTATATAATTTATTGTATTTTGATAAAATTATGTGTAAGTAGTTTTAAGAGTCAAATAATACAGTCAGACAAATCCCTTGTCAACCCTCTATCAATCACTTAGAAATAAGTATAAGATAATGAAATTAAAAACAAAATGACAGAAAATTAATAATATCAAAATTGGTTTTTCAAAAAGAGTAAGATGGAACTCTGACAAGATTTTTAAAAAGAAGGACGCAAACAGACAAAATGGAAAGGGGGAAATAACTGAAGACAAAAATGAGATTCAAATTGTAAAAGAATTTTATAATAAATATAAATAGATGTTTGAAAATCAATGTAAAATGGAAACTTTCTGGAAAAATATAAAATTCTAATGTTGATGAAAGAAGAGAAAATTAGAATAGATTCATAGCAGTAAAGAAATTGAAACTACAATTAAACACTTCTAAAAAAGCACAGCCCAACAGTTTTTACAGATGAATTACACCGACGTTTCAAAGAATAGATATTCTAATTATATACTATTTGTTTCAGAAAATAGAAAGTGAGCAAAAGCTACTAAGTTCATTTTAGGAGGCTAGTGTGACTATGAATCCAAAAACTGGGTGAAGACATTATCTAAAATGTCAATTAGGCTGATTTCACATGTGAACAAGTATTTGACTATCCTATATAAAATGTTAGCTACCTGAATCGAACAGTGAATGAGAAAAATAATTGCTCAATGGAGAAACTTTAGAGACATTTCATTTAAGATTATGGAAAAATGAATAGCTGTCTACTACCATGGCTATCTTTTAACATTATATTGGACATGCTATATACAATGCTATTAGAAAATGAAAAGAAGTAAATATCAGAAGAGATAAGTTGTCATTTTGTGAAAAACAATATGGTCAATGCTGAAAAATCAACAGAACCAATGAACTATTGCAACTGGGTGGACATATTATATTTTATTCAATCAGCCCCCTATTAATGGGCCTTTGAACTGATATTTTGATGTAACAAACCATGCCGTAATGAATAACCCTGCTTACAGGTTGTTATATATTTGTGGGGTAAGTCTTCAGAGTAAATTACTAGAAGTGGTATTGCTAACTCAAAGGGTAAATACATAAGCAATTTTGTCAGCCAAAGTCACTCCAAATGGTTACACCATCTTATACTCCTAATAACAATGCATAAGAGAGCCTGTTTCTTCACAGCCTCATTAACAAAGTGTGCTATCAAGCATTCATATTTGTGTCAATCTGCTAGGTGAGACATGGTTTCGGTATCTTATAGTTTTCATTTACATTTCTCTGATGAGTGAGGTTAAAGATCTTTTTGTATATATGAGGCCATGGCCTTCTTTTTCTGTGTTCTGTTTATTTACCCATTTTTCTATTAAACTTTTGCTTCTCTCAGTTTTTAAAGAGTAGTCTTGTTTCTCATTTTTTTAATAAGAGAAAACAACTTGAATGTTTACAGATTTGGTGATGAGTTAATTAAATTATATATAACTTAATTATAAGTGACTTAATATATATATAAATATATATATTCCGCTGGAAAACTATACAGCTATAAAGATCAAAGTGCTTCTATTGAAAGATCTAACTATACTATTAAATTTAAAGCAAAGTTTATATTAATTTGAATACTATGATCCCATCTATGAAAAAACTAAGGTCATACATAATGCTATGCATGAGAAATTTATATTTTCTGCTGGGAAGTTTGCTGGGGCTTGAGGATGAAAAGAAAGGCATTTTTTCGTTTTATAGGCTTCAATATTGTACAGTGAGTTTGAACGTCAAACTCTCAATCCACAAACTCAATAAATAATTTATAGGATGTGAGAAACTTTTTTTAAAAAAAATTCTGAACCCCTATCCCTTTGGCAAATGGGAAATTGAACTTTAGCTGTTATTGTCACTACTCCCTTCTTCCACAGAGCAAAGGTCCTGCAGACTAACACAGCATCAAAGTATTTTTCAACAAATAAAATAAAGACCAAAAGGAGGAAGAAATAGAGAGCTGAGTCTATTAACTTGCCAGGCAAGGAAACCAGTGAAGAAACTCACTATGTATTTCCCTGCCAGGGCAGGGGTAGAGGGGATGTGGGGTTTGTGTGTGTGTGTGTGCACCTAGAATTATGAAAATTCAACTTCACTCTTCTAAAACACTAGGGCAAATATCTAACTCACTTATTAGTCAATGGCAGAACTGACTCCATCTGACCTGAAACCTTAGCTCTGACCACTATAGACACTGCCTGCCTTTATGAAAACCCTAACAGAGCACACATCTTTTCGATAAGTTTTTTTTACCATTAAACTTTTATATATCAAAAAATTGTTTTTTAAAGGACTTAAAAGGTAGTTATGCTAAGCATTGGATACCAGCAATCTGGAGATAACCGAATGAGTCCACAGATTTGCATACATGTTGTTAAAGCAAGTCTGATCATCTGTTGGTCAGTGAGGTCCCGCATAAGAGTTTGGTGTATTGGGGTCACTCAAAGTTCATGGCCCGTTATCAGCTTTAACTGATTAGTACCATTTATGATGAAAAACAGTATTCCGTTATTATATCTCCTGGACAAATGCTATATATGGAAAATTTTCTTTTACAGTTCCTCTTCTTAGTCTTCCCTTATCTCAGAATGTCAAGATGACCACATAGAGCATAGGCAATTTAACAGATTTGAGGTCTATACCATTATCTTCATTTCATGTGACAATCTTCCATGATTTCTTTGTATCTATTTGAGTCATTTTGATCTCTTTGGTTGTAGAATCTTCTGATTTGTAAACCAACAGAATAGTGTCTCTGCAGCATTGTTTAAGAACATGCTAAAAATACACTTGACAACTACAATAATTAGGAACATAACCAATGTTGTAGAATGTCCCTTAACCAGCCTCTTTTTTGGCTGTCAGTTGTAAACTTATCATTGGCTGACTTTTCCCACCTTAGACAACCACTTTACTTCTTCTTACTTTTATGACAGAATCACTATCTTATTCTGAAGCATCTACTCAAATGCAAAAGGAGGTATTAGCGAGTGTTCAAATGCCACCTTATTTTGTCAGCATTAACTGAAGTGAATCTGTGGTCTAGCATCATTGCAGCAAGCAAGATATACAGTCTACACAGCTTCACTTGCTATCATTGCCATTGTGAGGAACAGTCTCAGACACAACAAGTTAAATCAGAGATCCTAAGCCAAAGGAAGAAACACACAAGATAATGGAAACCAGTATCTCAGGCACATAGATTAAAGAACTACGGCATTGAGACAGCACAAGTTTAGAGGTATTAAAACTCCTTGATGCCATATGGATTTTTCCCAGATGGCAGACCCCTTCCCTCTCCAAGGTCTATATTTCGTGGTGATAGTACCATGGCATAAATGCACAAAGCCATAAAGGGCGCAACCTCTAATTTTGGTAAATTGTATAAGTGTATGTATGGATGTCGGAGAGCCATTATAAGTAAATATGTCTTAGATTACAATGAAAAAGAGCATGGAGGTTTTCCTTGATTGGTTAGTTGAGAGAAAGATTATTAGTATTTATTTCATGTGTTGTCATACCATCCGCAAGATTTTATATTATTGGCCTCACAGAAAACCTATTCTCCTGGATGAGATTATTAATTGTGAGCCAGGCAGAAACAAAATTTACTTCCATGAGCGAATCTCATCGTGAGTGGAGCTGGTAGTGTTTTTAGCAGAAATCCTCATAGAAGGGACCTCTTGGTATCCCAGGGAAGGCATGACAAACTAAGTTAGTTAAATTTCCTGAAGTAGCTACGGTCTTTCTGAACCTAACGAATGCATTATCTATACAAAGTTTCTCCTAGAATTAGGAGAATTAGGATGGTCATTAAAAATATATGTTTTATGATTTAAAGTAGTTAATGAATTAAAATGTAAATAGTAGCCCTATTCATAAGTATGGAATTTGAACCAAAGAGCTTGGGTGAAGCACTTGACTTCCATGAAGCTGGCTCTCTGCTCCAGGTGAGAAATGTGCTGGGAATCCTGACTCAGCTATTTGATACAGCTTGACACCCATATATCTGTGTGGATGTTGTTTATACTGCTAGTCGGCACCTGTAATTTCATTCCCTGTAGTATTCACAATCAAGAGTGCCTCGTAAGTTCTTTGAGACCTTTTGATGTTTCTTCCAAGAAACTCAATCTCTGATCTGTAGCTTGTAGAAAGGGCCTTTAAACAAATTAAGTAGAAAAAATAGAAATCAATCTGTGGCTGATAAGACTAAAAGGCTCTGATTAAATTATTATAATCATCAATACAAAATGGAGGGAAGTAGAATCTTCTATTAAATATAATACTTAATAATTTACTCAGTATATGAGGGTATAGGAGTAAATTTCTTCTCAACCTGAAACTATGTAATCACTGAAATAAATTTTATAATTCAACTAGAATAACTAAACTTGTGATTTTTCAGATTTTAATATTTTGGGTTTGGTACACAAAATAGCCATCATGTGAGTTTTCAGCTTTTAAAATTTGTAATAGCCAATATAGTAGCCACTAGTCACATGTAGCTATTTAAATTTCAATTATTAAAATTAGATAAGATTAAAATTTTAGTTCTTCAGACACATCACCACATACCAAGTACTCAATAGCCGCATGTGGCTAGTGTCTGCAGTATTGCACTGGGCCTATTTAGAACATTTCCATTGTCTCAGAAAGCTCTGTTGGAAAACTACTGATCTACAGAATGCCAAACAAATCTAGTTATATTTATTAACTCTCCTTTGTAAAACGAAGGACCAAATCTTCAGTTTCCCCATGGTTGTCCAGAAAACTCCAATGCTATTTTAGCTATAAGATACATCTTAACAGTTTCTTGAATCATGAAATTAGTGTCTGAATCTGGGAAAAAGCAATATCAAAAAGGGTCATCAGAACAGATCATTCACAAAAAAAGGAATAGTTAATTGTTCTCTTGGTTGTGTCATTAATCAGAGTGACAATGTAATATTTAAAATCAAGAGAAGTTAAAATAATAACTGTTAAGATTATTATTCTTGAGGTGAAGAATCCTTGTTGCTTCTTAAAACAACCGAGGAGCATTGTAAAATGTTGTATCAGAAAAAATAGTAGACTCTTGAGACTCGAAAGTTTACATCTTAATGAAGAAAGATAAAATTCTTATCTTCTCAGATCATACAGCAGACCAAGAAAAAGTCTTTATTTTTTCTACGAAGAGCAGACTATATACTCCAAATTCATAATTTTCCCTTAGCTATCAGTTCCCTCCTCTCTATTATAGCTAAGTATTTAAATTATTGATATAATCATACCATTTTATGTATTTGAACATATATAATGATATTTAATGTTCAATAACAATTATACTTGAAACTAAATTTAAATCTTAATCCTATAAACATAAAACAATGTATCTATTATATTCTTTTACCATTTTGATTAAGGAACAAATATGTAAAGACAAAAATATCAGTAAAAACTGTTGGATTAAAAAACTACAGCATAATAATTCAGTAAATTTTTTCACTCCACTTAAATACTAATTTTCTTAAAAATTTGTGTCTAATAAAACTGATGATTACTTTCTTTTTAAAATATTTTTTATCTTTCAATTATAGTTGGCATACAATATTATATTAGTTTCAGGTATACAACATAAAGATTAGGCATCTATATAACTCACAAAGTGATCATCCCAATGAATCTAGTACCCTCTGACACTATACATAGTTTATTACAATATTATTGACTATATTCCTTATGCTATATCTCCATGACTTTATATCTCCATGACTATATTGTAACCACGATTTCGTACTTCTTAATCCTTTCCTCCTATTTACTTACTTCTCCCCCAACCCCCTCCCATCTGGTAACCTTCAAAATCTTCTCTGTATCTATGAGTTTGTTTCTGGGTTTGTTTGTTTCGTCCTTTAGATTCCACATGTGCGTGAAATCGTGTGGCACTTGTCGTCCTCCACCTGACTCTACTCAGCACACTACCTCTAGGTCCATCATGAAATATCTTTTTCCATTGCTTTAATTTTAGTATGTGTGTGTCTTTTAATCTGAAGTGAGTCTCTTGTAGGCAGCACATGTAAGGGTCTTGTTTTCTTAGGCGTTCAGCCACCCTATCTTTTTATTTAAATTTTTTTATTTAATTAAATTAAATTTTATTTAATTTTTTATTTAATTAAATTAAAATTAATTAAATTTAATTAAATTAAATTTAGCATTTAATTCGTTTCATTTGAAGTACTCGTTGATAGATATGTAGTTATGGCCATTCTTTCTTCGTATTTTTGATACGTATTTTTTTCTTCTTAAAGTCCTTCCGACATTTCCTGTGATGCTGGCTTGGTGGTGATGAACCCCTTTGGCTTTTTCTTGTCTGGGAAGCTCTTTATCTGTCCTTTGAGTCTTTATTTTATTTTATTTTATCTTTTTAGACCTACGTCCTTCGATTCTAACTGATAGCTTTACTGGGCAGAGTAATCTTGATTGTAGGTCCCGGCTTTTCACCACTTGGAATATTTTGTGCCAAGCCCTTCTGGCCTGCAGAGTTTCTGTTGAGAAATCGGCTGGCAGCCTTATAGGAGCTTTCTTGCAGGTAACTGATTGCTTTTCTCTTGCTGCTTTTCGGATTCTCTCTCAGTATTTAACCTTTGACATTCTAATTATGATGTGTCTTGGTGTGGGCCTCTTTGCATTCATCTTGTTTGGGATTCTCCAAGCTTCCTGGGGTTGTATGTCTATTTCCTTCACCAGGTTAGGGAAGTTTTCCGTCATTAATTTCTTCAAATAGGTTTTCGACTTCTTGCTCTCTCTTCTCCTTCTTGTACCCCTATGATGTGAATGTTGCTATGCTTGATGTTGTCCCTGAGGCGCCTTCAAATATCTTGATTTTACATTTTGGATTCTTTTTCCTTGTTGCTGTTCTGATTGGGCGTCCTCCGCTACGCCATCTTCTAAATTGCTGATTCGATCCTCTGCTTCATCCACTCTGTCGATTCCATCTAATGTACTCTTCATCTCAGACAGTGTATTCTTCACGTCTGACTGGTTCCCTTTGGTTTTCCATGTTCATTTTTATGTTTTCTATGTTAAAGTTCTCACTGAGTTCATCTACTCTTCCCCTAAGTTCATTGAGCATCCTTATAACCAGTGTTTTGAACTCTGCATCTGATAGATTGCCTGTCTCCATTTTGTTAAGTTCTTTTTCTGGAGCTTTGTTCTGTTCTTTCATGTGCAACATGTTTCTTTGTCTCCCCATTTTGGCTGCCTCCTTGCATTTGTTTCTATGTGTTAGGTGGGGCTCCTAAGTCTCCTGGTCTTAGTAGAGTGGCCTTATGTAGTAGGTGTCTTGTGGAGCCCAGTGGCACACTCTTCCCTGAGTGAGGTGCTCAGGGTGTGCCCCCCTGTTACAGTTTGAGCCTTGGCTATTGTTTGCACACCGATGGGAGGCATTGATCCTTGGGCTGATTGGTTATGAGGACTGGCCGGTGAAGGCCTGACCCTAAGGATCTGGATTCACCTTAGCAGGGCTCTGGTGCCTGCCCAGTTTGCCCTTCAGGTGTGTCCTCCTCAGATACAGCCTAAGGGGTGCTCTGGCTCTGGCACTAGCTGAAGCACACCACTGGGTGTGCCGGCCCAAGAGCCTCCTTCGTGGGGTCCAGCTGTAGGCCAAGTTCAGCCACAGCTGGTGCACCTTTGGGGCCACCTGGTAAGAGCCGCCAAGCAATCTGAAGATGGCTGCTGCCTGTGCTGGGCTTATAGATGCCTGGAGAGAACAAGCAAGGAACCGAAGTCGGCTGTTAATAGTGCAAGGCTGGCCAGCAAGGGGTGCAGGGCACGCCGAGGCCAGAGGCTGCCTTCTTAGGTTTTGTGAGCCCTTGAGAGATTTTAGGAAAGTCTGCAGCAAGAGCCAAGACAGGTCATTCGTATGGGTAGGACCTCTGGAAGCGGCTTTTTTGGGCCCACAAGTCGGGAGGGGCGGAGTCCCAGGGAATCAACTGGGCGGAGCAACCTGTGTTATCCGGGTTGATGGTGACTCAGATATGGTGGCCACCTGTGTCTGCACGCTGGAAAGGGGGGCGGGGCTCAACGAAGGAATAATGAATACTGTCAACACTTCTGTCTGGGAGAAAGCCTGCCCTCCAGCTTTCACCCCGAATCCCGACAACTCAGTGTCTCCCGTATGTCCCTGGCACTCCTCGAGCAGCTGCCCCTGCGCTGAAGCTCAGAGCGAGTGAATCCATTAGTGAGTTCAGTCCAGGCGCAGGCCCTTTAAGAGGAATACCTGCAACTCCTGCGGCCCTTCGCCTCACTCAGCCACAACCTCTGCTGGTTTTAATAGCAAGAGGTTGTGGAGACTTCTCTTCCTGGCACTAGAACCCTGGGCTGGGGAGCCCAGTGTGGGGCTGGGACCCCTCGCTCCTCAGGCGTGGGAGGGGGCTCTGTAGCCAAGATAACCTTCTCGACTCTCAATCGTCACACATGGTAGTGGGACCAGGCCATTTCACGTCTCCGCCCCTCTTACCGTTTCAGGGTGACCTCTTATGGCTGTCCCTAGTTGTAGGGCTTTCTGTTCAGCCAGACCTCAGGTTGACTCCCAGTGATGGTTGCTCTGTAGTTTTGTTAAGATTTTGGTGTGATTGCAAGCGGAGGTGTGCACAGCATTTACCTTCTATGCCAACTTCGCTTGTCCCCCTCATTTTCTTTAAACTATCATAGTCATTAAGCAAGCTTAGAAATGAAATGTAAGCATTGTTAAAGAACCTTAAATCACTATTGTTGTTTAAATTATCTGCAAAAATACATTTTTACAAATTACATACTTAATTAGTTTACTTCTGTGGATTCATACAATTTTGTAGCATATCTAAATTTTAAGAATCAATCTATTTTATAATTTTGAATATATATTCAACTTGGTTGAACACAAATGTTTATATTTTCATCTTAAACATTTATGAATAAAAGTTTAAATGCATAAAACCAGTATAGAAGACCTATAGAGTTAATATCAACTAAGTTTTCTATAAAAAATTAAGGAGATCTTGTGCAAATTAGAATATTATTTTAAATAACATTATTTTAAACTGTGATAAAATCAATGGAACATCATATAACAGTAGTCTACTTTTCATAGATGTACCTCAATTAAAACTAGATTGAAATTTTCCTCTTTTTACATTTTTATTACAACTATTAACACTTCGAATTGTTGAAAGCACTGCGTTGTTCGTAACATAATAAATAACCTCTTATTTGTAACATAAGAACCAAGATTATTACCCAAACCTTTGTTTCCCTTTTGACCTGCAGGTTCAACAGGAACTGTTTTCTAAGAGGACTCAAAACATTTGAAACACTGGAAATTAATATTTTATTTTATAAATTCTTGAGTGTTTTTAAATTAACAAAACTTTTATGTTTCTATAAACCAATTAGCATAAGAGCTCCCATAGAATTTAAGAAACCTTATAACTTTATTCATGAAATTTCTTCTATTAAATATTCGAGCTGTCCACTCAGACTTGATCATCCTAGAGTGCATATATGACAGCTTGCATGACCCACCAAAAGGACTTCCCTAATGGGGAAGGTAGTTAAGAGTTCCAAGCTTGGAAGACCTCATTTTGACAGGACGGGCAGATGAAATTTCTTCTCCAGAAGAAAGAGAGACTTAAGCAACCTAAGGAAAAGGCACTAATAATTACTCCTCTGAAAAATTATAGACAACAAACCAAGAGTGAAAGCTCAGTGGACAACACTTGAGAGTTATCTCATTCAGAAATTATTTAAAAGTCACAAAATATGGTAACTGGAACACCCTCGTTTAAAAATAATGATCCAGGGATAGCCCAGATAGAGCGACCTGAGCGACCTGAGCTTGATCAGCACAAGACAATTATCCACAGGATGGGACCCACAAGAGTAAACCTGAGCACAAAAGGGCTCCAAAAGTGCACTTTTTGGTTCAGAAGTCCAGCAGCACTGGCTCCAGAAGTGAGCTTTGTTAGGGCAATTTTGGTAGTATCTCCAGACAATTAATGAAGAAAATAAAGACAGAGACAGAGGGATAACAGCTGAGGTATTAGCTTGCTAAGCAAGGGAATAACCACCAGTGAAGGAACTCTCTGAGTAGTTCCCTTAGAAAGAAAGCTGGCGGGTTTAGGATTAGAAAGATGGTTATGCTGGGTAAACCCTGTAAACTAACATTCTGGAAAAGACTGAGTAAGCCCACAAGTCTGCACACAGGTGTCTAAAACATATTGCAGGATACTCAGACAGAGATGGGACACCGAGGCAATAAGCAGGAAGTAGCGTTATTGGTGCCAGCACCGGCTCAGGGGATGCACATTCAAGCCTGAGTCCCAATCACAGCGGGGCTTTCCCTTTTATACATGTCTTATACTTCCTCATAGTAGTGTGTATTTTGATTGGTTGGCAGGCCGTAAGGAGATTGATCGATCAGGCTGGAGGTCTGCGCCACATCAGCTGTAACACTGAAATGTTCCTCACGAAATGTGCCTTACCTATTATGGGAAGGGAAGGGAAGAAACTTCAGCCATTATAGGAAATGGTTACCTGGGTCTCTGCTACCACACCACCATCTGTTGGTCAGTGAGATCTTGCAAAGGTCACTGGGTCACTCAGGGTTCACAATCCTTTATCAGCTTTAATTGATTAGTACCTGTAGCAGTGAAACACAACATTCAATGTAGCAAGTGCTGTTGCAAGTGGTAATGTTCCTTCAAATGTGTGAGACATCCCTTCTCTTCATGGTCATAAACTCACAGAGATTATTAGAAATCACTCTGGTCCCTCCTAGTGTGCAAGATTCCCTTCAGGTCCGACAGCTATGCTACTTCTGTGACAACTGACTCTTTGCTGGGGCCTAAAACCAGGCAGCCTTGCTTCTCAAGCCTCACCACTCCCCAGGAAGTAGCCCCAGCTTCTAGGGGGCCTCTAACCCTCAGTGCCCCATTCCTACACACACACACACACACACACACCACACACACACACAACACAACACACAGTTATCTCTTCTGAATTTGTAAGAAACCCTTTCCTCTTTTTTTCCTCTTTCCTTATGAGACCACCCAATCTCCCCTCATTCCAATACTTCTATCTTAATATCCTTAGGGCGTTTTTGGGGTAGGAGTGGAACATCCAGAGAGAGGATATTCTTAGTGACAAATTCTACCTCCACCATGCATGAAAACCAATAGCTAGTAGCATTCATTTCCTCCCCAAATGGCCTATGGACTGGCAATTGACAAGGTTATGGCTACTACTGTTGTTGAGCAGCTAGCCCAGTGGGATCTTTATATTCAATTTCCCCTCCCTATAGTGGAAAATCCACCAGTAACCTGTGGTTTGGGTCCCAGGCTGCCCAGAGCCCTCAACTGTGTAGCAGTTCTGATCTCAGCTACAAGTTTATCTTATTACATTTCTTTATGCCTTCCATCAAGCTTTACCTTTCCTTCCTCTAAATCAGTACTTCTTAAAATGTGGTTCCAGGACCAGCAACTTGCTAGAAAAGCAAATTTTTAGGCACCATACCAGACGTACTGAGGCAGAACTTGCACTATTAACAAACCCTCTAGGTGATTCTGATTCTGATGCATGCTGAAGTTTAAGAATCACTGCTCTATATCTCTGCTACAAACCTATAGCTCTCATACCAGCAGCATTACCTGGGAACTTTTTGGAAATGCAAATTCGTGGGCCATAAACCAGAACCCCTAATCAGAATCTCTGGGTGAGGCCCAGGAATCTGTGATTTAACAAGCTCTTCAGGTTATTCTTATGCACAGTCCAGTTTGAGAATCACTGCTCTAAATTTCTCTCAGCATTCAGCTCTTTGATTTTTAAAGTGAAAGCCAGCTTTAACAGAGAAGAAAACAATTCCATGGTCATAAGTTTTACTGAACCGACTAAGCCTCAGCGCTTGATCCATTTTCACCTTACAAGTAACACAAATGCATGTTAAATAGTGGGTTTTAAACTTCTTTAACTGGAACTCATTTAAAAATGTGTTTTTTATCATGATCCAGTTATAAGTGTATGCACACACAAATGATCAAAGGCATAATTTTTTGAAACAAGATTTCATACTATGTTTTATGTTCTGTCATTTTTCTACTTAAATTCTTTTATTCTTTAAAAAGTGATCATAATCCACTAAACTAATATTACAACCTATTAGTGCGTTGGAATTCGTTCTTTAAAAAATAGTATTTAAATAAGATCCTTTGGGAGCAAGTAAAGCTGTGGGGAAAGTTAAATTACAGAGGTGAAAATAGTCATGTTTTTTACATAGTAGCAGAGAAAATGTGCTATTTATCAAACTATTTCAAATAATTCAAGCAGAAGAAAGGTTCCAATGCATATTTTACAAAGAACAAAAAAGTAGAAAAATTAAAAGTACACTACAGATAGACCAGTCAAATTAGCATAGAAGGTAAATGCTGTGCACACCTCCGCTTGCAATCACACCAAAATCTTAACAAAACTACAGAGCAACCATCACTGGGAGTCAACCTGAGGTCTGGCTGAACAGAAGCCCTACAACTAGGGACAGCCATAAGAGGTCACCCTGAAACGGTAAGAGGGGCGGAGACGTGAAATGGCCTGGTCCCACTACCATGTGTGACGATTGAGAGTCGAGAAGGTTATCTTGGCTACAGAGCCCCTCCCACGCCTGAGGAGCGAGGGGTCCCAGCCCCACACTGGGCTCCCCAGCCCAGGGTTCTAGTGCCAGGAAGAGAAGTCTCCACAACCTCTTGCTATTAAACCAGCAGAGGTTGTGGCTGAGTGAGGCGAAGGGCCGCAGGAGTTGCAGGTATTCCTCTTAAAGGGCCTGCGCCTGGACTGAACTCACTAATGGATTCACTCGCTCTGAGCTTCAGCGCAGGGGCAGCTGCTCGAGGAGTGCCAGGGACATACGGGAGACACTGAGTTGTCGGGATTCGGGGTGAAAGCTGGAGGGCAGGCTTTCTCCCAGACAGAAGTGTTGACAGTATTCATTATTCCTTCGTTGAGCCCCGCCCCCCTTTCCAGCGTGCAGACACAGGTGGCCACCATATCTGAGTCACCATCAACCCGGATAACACAGGTTGCTCCGCCCAGTTGATTCCCTGGGACTCCGCCCCTCCCGACTTGTGGGCCCAAAAAAGCCGCTTCCAGAGGTCCTACCATACGAATGACCTGTCTTGGCTCTTGCTGCAGACTTTCCTAAAATCTCTCAAGGGCTCACAAAACCTAAGAAGGCAGCCTCTGGCCTCGGCGTGCCCTGCACCCCTTGCTGGCCAGCCTTGCACTATTAACAGCCGACTTCGGTTCCTTGCTTGTTCTCTCCAGGCATCTATAAGCCCAGCACAGGCAGCAGCCATCTTCAGATTGCTTGGCGGCTCTTACCAGGTGGCCCCAAAGGTGCACCAGCTGTGGCTGAACTTGGCCTACAGCTGGACCCCACGAAGGAGGCTCTTGGGCCGGCACACCCAGTGGTGTGCTTCAGCTAGTGCCAGAGCCAGAGCACCCCTTAGGCTGTATCTGAGGAGGACACACCTGAAGGGCAAACTGGGCAGGCACCAGAGCCCTGCTAAGGTGAATCCAGATCCTTAGGGTCAGGCCTTCACCGGCCAGTCCTCATAACCAATCAGCCCAAGGATCAATGCCTCCCATCGGTGCGCAAACAATAGCCAAGGCTCAAACTGTAACAGGGGGGCACACCCTGAGCACCTCACTCAGGGAAGAGTGTGCCACTGGGCTCCACAAGACACCTACTACATAAGGCCACTCTACTAAGACCGGGAGACTTAGGAGCCCCACCTAACACATAGAAACAAATGCAAGGAGGCAGCCAAAATGGGGAGACAAAGAAACATGTTGCACATGAAAGAACAGAACAAAGCTCCAGAAAAAGAACTTAACAAAATGGAGACAGGCAATCTATCAGATGCAGAGTTCAAAACACTGGTTATAAGGATGCTCAATGAACTTAGGGGAAGAGTAGATGAACTCAGTGAGAACTTTAACATAGAAAACATAAAAATGAACATGGAAAACCAAAGGGAACCAGTCAGACGTGAAGAATACACTGTCTGAGATGAAGAGTACATTAGATGGAATCGACAGAGTGGATGAAGCAGAGGATCGAATCAGCAATTTAGAAGATGGCGTAGCGGAGGACGCCCAATCAGAACAGCAACAAGGAAAAAGAATCCAAAATGTAAAATCAAGATATTTGAAGGCGCCTCAGGGACAACATCAAGCATAGCAACATTCACATCATAGGGGTACAAGAAGGAGAAGAGAGAGCAAGAAGTCGAAAACCTATTTGAAGAAATTAATGACGGAAAACTTCCCTAACTGGTGAAGGAAATAGACATACAACCCCAGGAAGCTTGGAGAATCCCAAACAAGATGAATGCAAAGAGGCCCACACCAAGACACATCATAATTAGAATGTCAAAGGTTAAATACTGAGAGAGAATCCGAAAAGCAGCAAGAGAAAAGCAATCAGTTACCTGCAAGAAAGCTCCTATAAGGCTGCCAGCCGATTTCTCAACAGAAACTCTGCAGGCCAGAAGGGCTTGGCACAAAATATTCCAAGTGGTGAAAAGCCGGGACCTACAATCAAGATTACTCTGCCCAGTAAAGCTATCAGTTAGAATCGAAGGACGTAGGTCTAAAAAGATAAAATAAAATAAAATAAAGACTCAAAGGACAGATAAAGAGCTTCCCAGACAAGAAAAAGCCAAAGGGGTTCATCACCACCAAGCCAGCAACACAGGAAATGTCGGAAGGACTTTAAGAAGAAAAAAATACGTATCAAAAATACGAAGAAAGAATGGCCATAACTACATATCTATCAACGAGTACTTCAAATGAAACGAATTAAATGCTAAATTTAATTTAATTAAATTTAATTAATTTTAATTTAATTAAATAAAAATTAAATAAAATTTAATTTAATTAAATAAAAAAAATTTAAATAAAAAGATAGGGTGGCTGAACGCCTAAGAAAACAAGACCCTTACATGTGCTGCCTACAAGAGACTCACTTCAGATTAAAAGACACACACATACTAAAATTAAAGCAATGGAAAAAGATATTTCATGATGCTGAGTAGAGTCAGGTGGAAGACGACAAGTGCCACATGATTTCACGCACATGTGGAATCTAAAGGACGAAACAAACAGACAAACAAACAAACCCAGAAACAAACTCATAGATACAGAGAAGATTTTGAAGGTTACCAGATGGGAGGGGGTTGAGGGTAAGTAAAAAGGAGAAGGGATTAAAAGTATAAAATGGTGGTTATAAAATGATATAGCATAAAGAATATAGCCTATAGTATTGTAATAACTATGTATGATGTCAGAGGGGTACTAGATTTATTGGGGTGATCACTTTGCGAGTTATGTAGATGTCTAATTACTATGTTGTATAGTTGAAACTAATATAATATTGTATGCCAACTATAATTGAAAGATAAAAATTATTAGAGAATAAGTATATTGTAATAGCATTCTATGGTGTCAGGTGATTGCTAGAGTTATCATGGTGAACACTTCTTTACGTATATAAATATTGAATACTATGGTGTACACCTAAAACTAATACAATATTGTTTGTTAGCCACATTTTCATTAAAATATTTTTTAAAAAAGAAGAAATAAATACTCTAGCACTCACCAGTTAAAAAAGAAATATCAATTTAATCAAATCTGAAAAAAAAAAAGGAACAGATTGAATTTCTCAAAGAAAGACAGAGGGTCCAATTTAATGAAAAATCCAACTTAGCTTCTATGCTAATAATAAATGTAGCTTAATACAAAGTGATAGAAAAAGGTTGAAATTAAGGTGACAAGGAGATACCAAGAATTACAAGAAAACAAACAGAGCAGAACTAGTAAAAAGTAAGGTAAAAAGCATCAATTTAAATAGAGGGCCATTACATAGTGAGGAAGGCACAATTAATGAAGATGATATAATAGGTATAAACCCACATGCACTAAACAACTAGGAGCTGAATTCATAAGGAAAAATCTGCTTAAAATACACCTAATAGAGAAAAAAATGACGTAGATGATAGAGGCTCTGTTCATCCCTCTGGCGATGAAATCAAAGTTGTGATGGAAACAAGGAGAAGCAGCAAGAAAAAATCTCTTGGGATCTAGGTGAACAAGCTGTATATCTAGGAAGAAATCCAAGAAATCACCCTGCAACGGCAGAAGGTAGGATGGAACAGGGACAGGGGACTGCCCGTCCGTGCAGCTGACGGAGGCTGCCACAGCAACAGAGGCAGCCGCCACTTAAAGGGGCTGCGTCTGTGAGCAGATTTTTGCAGTGATGCATCTACTTGCTCTGAGCACCAGTGCACTCAGGGGCACCAGAGAGTTATAGGGAGATATTGTTGGAGTGATGGCTGAGCTGAGACTCTCTCAGTTCAGAAATGCCGGCGTTATCCATTATTCCTTGTTGAGCCCTCTCTTCTCCCAATGTGCTGGACACAGCACCGCCATAGCGATAATGTCATCAAACTGGATAACAAAGGTTACTCCACCAGAGGATTCCCTGAAACCCTGCCTACCCCAACTCGGCCCCACCCAAGCCACATCCAGGTGTATCCTCAGTGAGTCAGGTGCTCCTTGCTGAGACTCACCAGTGGAGGCAGCTGGCCTCAGTTTCTGGTGTGGCCTTTTGAGGCAACTATAAGCACAGCATCTGTGGATTGCTTGCTGAATCTTAACAGGTGGCCTGGAGGGGTAGAGGCTTGGGCTAAATTTGGCCTGCAGCTGAACCCCTCTCAGGACTGTGCCACTGGACACCTACTTCACAAATCCACACTAATAAGACTGGGATTAGGAGCTTTGCTTAGTACATAGAAACAGACACAGAAAGGCAGCCAAAATGGGAAGACAAAGAAGCAGAAACCATATGAGAAACAGAACAGAGATCCAGATATAATGGAGTCAAGTAATCTAACAGATGCAGAGTTCAAACACTGGTTATAAAGATGCTCAATGAACTTTTGGGAAGTGTAGAGAACTCCAACAAAGAGATAAAAATGGAAATGGAAATTATAAAAGGGAACCAGTCTGAAATGAGAACACATTATCTGAGATGAGAAGTATATTAAATGGAATAAACAAAGGAATAAACAAAGTGAATAAAGAAGAGGATCAATGCCCTATCTAGAGGACAGGAAAGCCAATCAGGACACTCAATCAGAATGGCAAGAAAAAAGATGCCAAGACTATAAAAATAATTTAAGGAGGATATGGGACACTATTAAGGCTCCAAAATTATCTGATTGGCATAACTGAAGAAAATCAAGATGTTGAACAGCTGTTTGAAGAAATAATGATGGAAAACTTCCCTAACCTGGTGAAGGAAATGGACATAAAACCCCAGGAAGCTCAGAGAATTCCAAAAATCAGGGATCCAAAGAGGCCCACACCAAGACACATCATAATTAAAATGCCAAAGGTTAAATACAAAGAATATTAAAAGCAGAGAGAAAACAATAATTACAATAAGGGAACACCCATAAGACTGGCAGCTGATTTCTCAAAAGAAACTATGCAGGACAGAAGGGCTTGGCAAAAAATATTCGAGGATGAAGACCCAGGATATACAACCAAGAATAATTTATCCAGCAAAGCTATCATTTAGAGTTGAAGGACAGATAAAGAGCTTCCCAGACAAAAATAAGCTAAAGGAATTTATCACCACCAAGCCAGTTGGAGGGACTTCTTTAAGAAGAAAAAACATGTATCAAAAACAGGAATAAAGAATGGTAACAACTACATTCCTATCAATAAGTACCTTAAATGGAAAAAATTAAGTGCTCCAACCAAAAGATAGAGTGGCTGAAAGGATAAGAAAACAAGACCTACATATGAAAAGGAAGGGAATGGAAAAGATATTGCTTTGATGAACCTAGAAGGTATTTAAGTCAGACAGAGAAAGATAAACACTATATGATTTCACTTATATGCAGAATCTAAGGAATAAAAAGAACAAACTAATCAAAAACAGACTCACAAATATAGTGGACAATTTGGTGACGGAAGAGGGGAGGAGGTTTGGGGGCTGGGAGAATGGGTGAAGGGTTAAAGAAGTACAAATTAGTAGCTGATGGATGGTCACAGGGGATGGAAGGATGCATAGGGAATGCAATTAGCATTAATACATTGGCTAGGTGGAGGGTCAGGGAGGGAGGGAGCAATTGGATTCATTTTACTAACTATATAGATGTCTAACCAATGTACTGTATACTTGAAACTAATTAAATTTTTTAAAAAAACACACACATACCTAATAGCTTAACTCAAGAAGCTAGAAAAAATCTCAAATTAACAATCTAATCTTACATCTAAAGAAACTAGAAAAAACACAGAGAAACAAAGCCCAAAGTTAGTAGAAGAAAAAAATAATAAAGATCAGAGGGGAAATTAATGAAATAGAGTCTAAACAAAACAAAAGATCAATGAAATAAGGCTAGTTCTTTAAAAGATAAACAAAATCAATAAATCTTTAAGCTGACTCTCAAGAAAAAAAGAAAGAGAGAGGATCCAAATAAATAAAACAGAAATAAAAGAGAATTGACAATTGGCACCACAGAAATACAAAGGATTATAAGAAAACTATAAACAATTACATGCTAACAAAATGTACAATCTGGAAGAAATGGGCAAATTCCTAGCATCATACACTCTTCCTAGACTGCATCAAGGAGAATAAAAATCTGAACAGATAGATTACTACTAATGAAGTCAAGTCAGTAATAAAAAAACTCTCAGCAAACAAAAGTCCTGGACTGGATAGCTTCACAGGTGAATTTTACCAAACATTCAAAGAAGAATTAACACCTGTGCTTCTCAAACTATTCCAAAAATTTGAAAGGAGGGAAAGCTCCGATGCTCATTTTATGAGGCCCCTATTACTCTGATTCCAAAACCAGACAAAGACATTACAAAAAAGAAAGAAAGAAAGAAAGAAAGAAAGAAAGAAAGAAAGAAAGAAAAGAAAGAAGAAAGAAAGAAAGAAAGAAAGAAAGAAAGAAAGAAAAAGAGAAAGAAAGAAAATTATAGGCTGGTATCTATAATGAACATAGATTAAAAAAATCTTAACAAAATATTAGCAAATTTGGCAATGTGTTAAAAAGATCTTACCCCATGAACAAGTGAGATTTGTTCCTGGGATGCAAGGTTGGTTCAATATCTACAAATCAATTAATATGATATAACACATAAATAAAATGAAGGATCAAAATTATATGATCGTATCAGTAGATGCAGAAAAAGCATTTGATAAAATCCAGCATCTATTTATGATAAAAACTCTTAGCAGAGTGAGAATAGGAGGAACATACCTCAACATAATAAAGGCCATATATGACAAACCCACAGCAATTAAATACTCAGTGGTGAAAGGTAAAAGTGTTTTCTTGACGATCAGGAATAAGACAAGGATGTCCACTTTCACCACTTTTATTCAACATAGTATTGGAAATCCTAGCTACAGAAATCAGACAAGTAAAGAAATAAAAGGCATTTGAATTGGAAAGAAAGATGTAAAATTGTCATTATTTTCAGATGACATAATACCACATAGAGAGAACTCCAAAGAGTTTATCAAAAAAACTATTAGAACTGCTAAATGAATTCCATAAAGTAGCTGAATATAAAATTAATGTTCAGAAATCAGGTGCATATTTATACAGCAATAATGAACTATCAGAAAGAGAAATTAGGAAGATAACCCCACTTATAATTACATTAAAAAATACTTAGGAATAAATTTAATCAAGGAGCTAGAAGACCTGTACTCAGAAAATGATAAGACACTGAAGAAAGAAATTGAAGAAGATACAAATAAATGGAGACATATACAATATTTATGGATAGAAATAATTAACATTGTTGAAATATCCATACTACCCAAATCAATCTATAGATTCAATGCAATCCCTATCACGATACCAATGGCATTTTTCACAGAACTAGAACAAATAATCCTAAAATTTATATGGCACCACAGAAGGCTGTGAATAGCCAAAAGCAATCTTGAGAAAGAAGAACAAAGTCGGAGATATCATACTCCTTAATATGAAAATACACTGTAAGGCTACAGTAATCAAAATAGTGGGATACTGGCACAAAGCACACACATAGATCAGCAGAATAGAATAGAGAGCCCAGAAATAAATCCACACCTATATAAGTCAATTAATTAATCCATGTCAAAGGAGACAAGAAATATATAGTGGAGTAAAGACAGTGTGTCTATTCAGTAAGTGTTGTTGGGAAAACTGGATGGACACATGAAAAAAATATGAAATTAGAACACTTTTTACACTACATACAAGGAAAAAAACCACTCAAAATCGATTAAGCAACTTAAATGTAAGACCTGAAATCATAAAACTCCTAGAAGAAAACATAGGCAGTGAACTCTGACAATACTCTTAGTAATACACACACACACACACACACACACACACACATTTTTAATTCAAACAGGACTATATCAAACTAAAAAGATTTTGTACAGCAAAGGAAACTATCAACAATACAAAAGGACAACCTACTGAATGGGAGAAGATATTCACCAATGATTCCTCCAATAAGGGGTTAATATCAAAATATATGAAGAATTCATATAATTTAACATTAAAAAAATCAAATATAAAGTGGGCAGAGGATCAGAATAGACATTTCTTCAGAAGAGGACATACAGATGGCCATTAGACATATGAAAAGTGCTCAATATCACTAATTATCAGGGAAATGAAAATTAAACCACAATGAGATATTACCTAACACCTGTCAGAATGACTATCATCAATAAATCAACAAACAGCTGTTGACAAGGATGTGGAAAAAAGAGAACCCTTGTGCCCTGTTGGTGGATTGCAGATTGGTGTGTCCACTATAGAAAACAGTTCGGTAGTTCATCAAAAAAAAAAACAGAACTACCTTATGACCTAGCAATTCCACTTCTGGGTATTTATTCAAAGAAATCCAAAAGACTGATTTGAAAAGATATATGCACCCCTGTGTCCAGTGCACAATTATTTACAATAGCCAAGATATGGAAGAAACCCACGTGCCCATCAATAGATGATTGATTGATAAAGAAGAAGTGGTACATATATATAATAGGATATTACTTGGCCATAAAAAGAATGAAATCTTACCATTTGCAGCAACATGAATAGACTTGGAGGGTATTATGTTATGTGAAATAAGCCAGACAGATCAAATACCATTTGATCTCACTTACATGTGGACTCTAAAGAACAAAACACAAATAGACCTATAGGTACAGAAAACAAACTGATAGTTGCCAAATGGGAGTGGGGCTGGGTGAAAAAGGTCAAGAGATTAAGAAGTACAAATTGGTAGTTACAAAATAGTCATGGAGATGTGAAGTATAGCATGGGAATAGTCAATAATATTGTAATAACTATATATAGTGCCAGGTGGATCCTAGACTAATTTGGGCACTCGCTTTGTAAATTATATAAATATCTAACCACTATACTATACACCTGAAACTAATATTAAATAATATTGAATGTCAACTGTAATTGAAAAAAATCCCACACCTAAGAGATAAAAATTGATCATGTACAGAAAATAAATCATTTAATTTATATAAAATTTCATAGACATAGAGAAATCTCCCTCATATAGAAAATTCTTATGTCCATGACTAATTTACAAAAAGTGATCATGTCTTTGGCAAAAAAATAAAATAATAATGAACAAATTTAAAAAGTGGTAACCTTTTTTTCTTATTATAATTCAACATGGTAAAAATAATAAAAATAAACAGAATTTTAACTACTGAGAAATTAGAAATACACTCCTCAATTAATTACAAGAATCTAAGGGGGATAAAGTAGTCACCACCAAACATGCTACTTTGACATAAGTACTGTTTTGAGCTGAAGTTAAATAGCTCTCTGCCTTCCATCTTTCTGTCTAAAGCAGAGTATGAATTTCCCTTTGTAAATAAATAAAAGTAATTTAAATAAATTATAATGTAAATAGTATAACATAAATAATATAATATAAATAAAGAAATGTAAATAAATAACATAAATTTCTATTTCTAAAGATGTCTCCTTCTCCTGGAGGAGTAAGAGCACTGCTCCTGAGACAGGTGGCAAATCTTATCACCTGAGTTGACTCTTATCTGCATAACAAATCTTATTAAACAGACCTTATTCACTGTACATTTCCTAGTCTCCTTCTTATAACATACTCCCAGAATCTCCAAACCCCTTTTCTCCATACTTTATTACCTTTTGTTAAGATAGGATATATGTCCCAAATTCTAACTACTTCCTTGAGTCATTGTGCATAGGTACATAATTAAATATGTTTTTTCCTTCCCTTAATCTGTCTTTAATCAGTTTGGTTTTCTGGCCCAGTCACTGAACCTAAGGGGTAGAGGAAGAGTTTCTTTCCTTCTCTACAAATTACCAACTCTGAAATTATAAAATTTCTCAAAAGTAATAAAAAGGAAGAATATTTCATACCAAAACCTGTAGAAAGCATTAAAAAAGAGCAGAGCAAAATAACATGAGTTAGTTCTTTCATTGCTAAAGAACACAACAAAGAAGAAAAATCACATATAAAATAATTTGATTATCATATTAAGAAACTAGAAGAAAAAGTAACGGTATAAACCAAAAGAAAGAAGGAAGAAAGAATTGCTAAATATTAAGTTGAGACTAATAGAATTGAAAAAAACCAAAGGAGGAGGAGGGAGAGGAGCAGGAGGAGGGGAAAAGCATTGATCAATAAATCTGAATAGATTAACTTCTTTTAAGACCAATTAGGGAAAAAAAGAGTATATGTGAAAAAATACAAAATAGGACTGAAGAAGGAGATATAACCACAGAGACTATGTTGGCTAGAGTGGAATGAATGAGAGAAAAAAATAGCAGATGGGATCAGTGGGGTAGGCAGGGGTCAGATCACCTGGAGCTTTATAAACCAGAGTAAGTCTTTGCCTTTTACTCTGGTGAAATGGAAAGCCATTGGAGGATTTTGATCCTATTGTAACCTGACTTACACTTTAACAGGCTCACTCTGTTTTCTGTGTTGAGAATAGACTGTAGCAGTTCTAGGGGCAGAACTGGAGATAGTGGCCAGGATCCAGATGAGAGATGTCTGTTGTGGCAGTGGCCAGAGTGAGAACTAGTCCATTTTAAAAATATATTTTGAAGGTATGGTCAATAGGATTTGCTGAGAAATTGGATATGGGTTGTAGGAGAGAAGAGTCAAGGATAATTCTCTGTATTTTGCCAGAACAGCTGGGAGAAGAGGGTTAAGCATTAGCTGAGAGGGGAAAGATGAGCAATCATGTGATTAGATCACGTGAAAGATCATGTGATTAGTTTTACACATTGAGTTTAAGATGTCTATTAGTTATTAAAGTGATGATGTCAAGTAGGCAGTTAAATTTATGGGTCTGAATTTAAGTGAGAAATCTGAACTTGAGATATAAATTTAGAAGATAATGTACAGATAGCATTTGTCTTAGTCAGCTCAGGCCGCCATAACAAGATATTATAGATTGGTGGCTTAAACAGCAGACATTTACTTTCTCACAGTTCTAGAGGCTAGAAGTCCAAGATTTGGTGCCAGAATGATAAGTTCTGGTGAGAGCTCTCTTCCTGGCTTGCAGACGGCCACCTTCTGACTGTGTGCTCACATGGGCCTTTCTTTTGGTGCTTGCATGTGGAGAGAAAGAAAGACCACCAATCATATCAGATTAGGACATAACCTTTGTGACCTCAATTAATTTTAGTTACTTCCTAAAAGGCCAATTTCCAAATATAGTCACAATTGGGGTTAGGGCTTCAAACATGTGAATTTTGGGAGAGCACAAATCCTTAGCAGTATTTAAGCCATAAGACTGGATAAGATCAGCAAGACAGTGAGTACAGATGAAAAGAAAAATGGTTCAAGAACTGAGCCCTGACACACAACATTTAGAGGTAATGAAGATGAGGAACAAACAGCAAAGGAGACTGAGAAGGACAAACCAGGGAAGTAGGAGAAAATCCACCCACTTAGGAAAACTGGCAATATCCATTAAAGTTGAATATAAGTTTATTTATGACCCAGCAATTCTCTCCTGAGCATTTAACTAACAGAAATAAGAGAATGTATGAGAATGTTCATAGCGCCTTTATTCAAAATAGCTTCGAACTGAAAACAATCCAAATGTTTATCAACACTAGAATGTTTATCAAGATTAGAAATTCATGGTATATTTAGGTAATAGAAAAATGATACACAGGATTGAAAGGGACAATCTCACAGACATCATATTGAAGCCAGACAGAAAGATTATTTCATGATTTCATTTAGAAGTTCAAAACAGGCAAAACTAATCTATGAGAGAGAGAGGTCAGAATAGCTTTTCTTTTGGGAAGGTAACTTGTAGTAAAGAACTGACCTAACCCAAAGAGAGGTCTGGACTTGGCCTGGCCCTGCAAAGTGATCCCTAAAGCCTTGGACTGTTTACCTGGTGACCTTGGGTAAACTACACTGAATAATCTAACCATATGATTTATACTTGAGGCTTTGGCTACACAATATGAGACTGACCTTCAGAGGACCAATAGCTAAGAGCAGCCATGCTAGCAGTTAAACATAGCTATAGGACCAGTCCTCTATAGAGATTATCTGGACACCAAGACTCAGGTGAGCTTCTCTAATGGCAAAACTCGGTGCATATGTCACACACTGTTGCCGGGAGAACTTAGCAGTGTCCGTGACTCCACTGGGAGAAGGCAACTGGAAGCACCAAGCATGGAACTCTTCTGGCCCTGCCCATAAGCTTCTTTCTCTGGTTAATTTTAATCTATATCCTTTTGCTGTAATAAACCATAACCATGAGTATAACAACTTTCAATGATATCTATGAGTCCTTCTAGTGAATTATGGAAACTTAAGTTTATCTTAGGGACTCCCAAACTTGCAACTGGAGTCAGAAGTGAGGGTGGCTTGAGGATTCCCAAATGCTGCAGTTAATGACTGGGATAGAACACATAGCCTTCTGAAGTGCTGGAAATGCTCTGTAATTTGATCTAGGTAATGGTTTCACACATAATTACATATGTAAAAAGTCACTCAACTGTACACTTAGTTGTTGTGTACTTTAGTATATGTATGTCATAAAGCTTTTTTAACTTAAAATAAATCAATAACCCAGAATGGTTTGGAGTCCTTGAAGCTAAGTGTTATGGGTTGAATTTGTTCCCCCAAAAGCATTTGAGGTCCTAATCCTTGTAGCTATAAATGTGAACTTATTTGGAAATTTTTTTTCAGATGTAATCAAAGCTAAAATGAGGATTATTGGATTAGGGTGGCCTCCAAACTAATGACCAATGTCCTTTTAAAAGAGGGAAATTTGGAAACAGACACACAGAAAAAAACAGGAATAAAGACTGAGTCAGAGTAGAAGTTATGCTGCCAAGCCAAGAAATGCCTGGGGCTCCAGAAGCTGGACAAGCAAGGAAGGCAGTCCCCTGTGGCCTTCAGATAGAACATGGCCCTGGTAGTACCTTAAACTATAAAAGAATAACTTTCTGTTGTTTAAGTCATCGTCTGTACAATGCCAACAAGGAGGAGGAATAGGGCTGTACCAGCAAGTTAGTAACGGTTACCTCAGAGGAGAAGTTATCTCAGAGGGTGTTTGGTTGGGGTTGTTATTTGTTTGTACTTTGATATCTTTGTTTAAACCTTTCTTAAAGGATCTTCCTGTTCATTTGTTAAAATTTTGATATCTTTCTAATACGAATGCATCTTATGTAACAATGAAATAATTCAACTAATACAATATTTGAATTTCAGATAATCAATGAATAATTTTTCATACGTGTCTCATGCAAATTTTGGACATCCTTATGTAAAAATGTAATATGTTCTTCAAATTCAAAATTGCCTGGGTTGTAAGCTGGCATACCCTACCTGATTGCCAGTAGCTATGCTCTGTCATCTCATGTAGGTCTTTGCTCAACTGTCACCTCATGAAGGCCTTTTCCCAACCATTTTATTAAAATTGCCCCTATCACTTCTCCCGTCCCTTTGGTTCTAACTACTGACAGATGGTTTTGATTTCCCATTATTTGCTCGGTGTCTGTCTCCCTTAGTATAGAATGTAATCTCATGAGGAAAGGATTGCAGTGTTATGTTCACGCTATATGAATCTCAAATGCCTTGGAATAGGCTTGGCACATAGCAGGCCTCCATAAATATTTGTCAATGAATGAAAGCAGAAATAAATGAGTGATGGTAGACTTACTTTCTCTGGTTCCATGGAGAGGATGGTTTTTTAGCAATCCCAAAGGAGCAGACAGGGAAAGGAGCCACAGCCCTTGCCTTTGGTCAAGCTAGCAGAGTCAATAGCTTTTTATTTATTCATCTAATGTGCTTTGAGCACTCTGTATCTTCAAGTCCAGTTTGTTGCCAAGATGTTGGATAAATAACCCCCCCCCCAACCTGTGGTCTGGAGGCGGAGATAGACGTTAATCCACAATAGGTAGTCGGTTATTTAATGAAAGTGATTATCCCTCTGTGGAAGAAAAGAAAAAAAGAACATAATCTGATTTGGGTGTCAGAGAGGACATCCTGGGAGAAGGGAGCTGGAGCTGAGATCTGAAGGCTGAGCATGAGTTAAGTGGGTGCAGAGCTGTGTGGACTGAGGCAACAGCATTCCATGTAGAAAGTCTAGTTAGAACAAGGGCCCTGAGGTGGAAAGAGAAGTGGAAGGAAGGCTGCAGTGAGGACAGAGGGCCAACACACAGGCAGTCACTGGGACCACTGGACTGAGCTGTGCCTGGGGAGGACTCGGAAAGCAGCTTGCAGGCCCTCCTAAGAGAGATGATGATGAGCATTTTCCAAATTCCAGCTCCCCTATCCACAGGACAGTGGAATGTCCATCACTCTCCAGAACCAGCCTCCTTAATCTCAGTCCTCTTTAACTCACAGATGTTAAGAAGTGACTAGTCAATGCCACACTGTGCCTAACTCATTCTCTGTGGTAGTGTGCAATGGGGCCAGGAAGCAGGATTGGGGCAAAGGCAGTGCCCTCTTTAAATGCAGTTTCCTTATCAGTAAAATAGAAAACAATAGCACAGATGAGTTCAGGTTACTTCTACTGCTCAAAGAGATCTGTGATCTGAACATTCAGTGCAGAGACTAATGTAAAGTACAGCAGGCTTATATTTTTCCTTAAAAAGTAGATTTATTGTTTTTCAGTTATAAAAAATGCATAATACACAGTTTGTAAAACAGAGAAAAGTGGAGAGAAAAAAAAAAACTTCTCTGCCCCTTCATCTGAAAATAAACTAATATTAAAATGTGAGTATATTTTCTTCCATTCTTAGTATATGTATAAGTTTTGTCTTGACAGCTATTGCCAAACTGTATAATAAATATTGGGTTTAGCTGTTTTTCACTTTTTTCAGCAACCATGATTTGGTCATATTATAATAAACTTTTCACAAGTACAATTTATAGAACTATAATATTATTGAGCATTTAGATTGTTATCAATTTTGACATTTACTAATAAGGTGGCAACTGATACTTTGATGCAGAAAGCTTTTACTGTATTTAGAATTCTCTCATTAGGCTAGAGTCCAGGAAGTAAAATTAGTAGAACGAAAGGTAAAACATTTTAAGATTCTTAATACTATTGAAAAATTACTCTCTGATTTGTGGGAAAAAAACAGCAGAGAGGATAGAGGCTTTGCTCATCCCTCCAGCGATCAAATCAAAGTTGTGATGGAAATATGGAGCAAACAGTAAGCAAAATCACCTGGGATCTAGATGAGCAGAAGCACTACAACTAGGGAGAGAAATAAGAAATCACCCCACAATAGTAGCAGGTAGGAGAGGGTAAAGAAGGGAGGCTTCTGAGTCTGAGCAGCTGAGTGGGACAGAGGCTGCAGCAGCTGCAGACACCCCTTAAAGGGGCAGAGTCTGCAAGTGGACTTTCACGGTGATGGACCTGCTCGCTCTGAGCACCAGCACCCGGTCAGCTACACAGGGGGCACCAGGGACTTACAAGGGGACACTGAGTTGTCAGAGCGAGAACCGGAGGCAAGGCTTTCTCCAGGGCAAAAGTGCTGGCAGAATCCATTTTTCCTCTGTTGAACCCCCACTCCTCCCAGTGCGCAGATGCAGGCACTGCCATAGCGAAGACGTCATCAAACTGGATAACAGAGGTCGCTCCGCCCAGAGGATTCCCTGAACCTCTGCCTCCCACAACTTGCAGCCCCACTCAAGCCACATCCAAGTGTGTCCTCAGCAAGTCCTGTGCTCCTTGCTAAACCAACTCTGAGACTCACATTGGTGGCAGCTGGCCTCAGTTTCTGGCGCGGCCTCTTGAGGCAGCTATAAGCAGCATCTGTGGATTGCTGAATCTTAACAGGTGGCCTTGAAGGGACACAGGCTGTGGTTATACTGGTCTGCAGCCAAACCCATTCCAGGACTGTGTCACTGGACACCTACTACACAAAGCCACGCTAATAAGGCTGGGAGACTTAGGAGCTTTTCTTGGTACATAGAAACAGACACAGAAAGGCAGCTAAAGTGGGAAGACAGAGAAGCAGAAACCATATGCGAAAACAGAAGAGAGATCCAAGAATAATGGAGTCAAACTATCTAACAGATGCAGAGTTCAAAACACAGGTTACGAAGATGCTCATAAAGATCGAAATGGAAATTATAAAAGGGAACCAGTCAGAAATGAAGAACACATTATCTGAGATGAAAAGTATATTCCAGGGAATCAACAGAGTGGATGAAGAAGAGGATTGAACCACTGATAAAGAGGATGAGAAAGCCAAGGACACTCAATCAGAACAGCAAGAAAAGAGAAGCCAAGACTATAATAATAATTTAAAGAGCCTATGGGACACGATTAAATGTAAAATATCCAAGTCAGAGAGGATGAAAAAGGATCAAAACTGGCATAAATCCAAAAGATAAAGAAATAGAGAAAGAAAATGACAATTGATTAGCGAGGTCCACAAAATTTGGAAAACCAAAAAGCATGAGAGAAGAGATGCCAAGCATTACATACAGAAAGCTGAAACCTAAACCTGGTGGGGGGGCTTGGTGGTTAGGGGAGTCCCATTGGCCAGACTCAGGAATAGCCCAGACAAGGGGGAGAGTTGAATGGAGCTGACAACAGGCAGATAGGAGTGGTTGCAAGTCCGTATAAAGCAAGTTATACCCCATCAAACAGTGCCTGACACTTCACAGGTGTTTTTATAAATATTACTAATGAATGAGTAAATGTGCAAAAGAGCAGCTTTCCTTTTTGAACTTAGGTCTCTCTGCTTGCCCTGTTAAATGAGAAAGCACCAGAGAACTTTTCCTTGTAGAAGCAAGGCCATGGTTAAATGAGCTTTATGGCACTGGGGCATTGGGGCCCAGAGGCTAAGTGCACTTGAACCCCATCCTGTGGCAATGCCCTACCCTGCTCAGGGCCCACAGGAAGAGCTGGAGGGATGATTGTGAAAGAAGGAGGACAAAAGAAGCAAGGGTGGTGCTTGGTAGGCTGCAGCTTCTGTGTAGACCTCAGCATCAACCTTGTCCCTAAACCCAATTCCACAGGAGCCTATCCCATTTGTGGAAGTCCCAAGGCCGTTTCCAGGACTGGAGACACCACTGAGGCACTACCTCTTTCTCCCTTGCTCCTGCTGCAAGAAGCCTCCCTCAACCAAAGCCACCCACTTCCCTTCCTTCAGTTGTGTGGAAAGAGGGACATTTAGAACTGCACCAGACTCCATTCGTCTAGGTGGGTGAGAATCACAGACCTCTGGCACCTGACAGCCAGTCCTGCTCCCACCTGGGAGAACTTATTAAACGCCAACTGCACTTAACTTACACTGGATGAGTCTTCTCAGCAAGTCTGTGAGGAGAGACCGTCATCCCAGTGTCCTGAGGAAACAGAGGCTCTGGGAAGCTAGACTGCCCACAGGCAGTCTGCACCCAGGCCTGTGTGAAGAAGTCATCCGAGCACTTTGCTCTTGACTCCACAAACGCTGACTGTGCTTCCTCTGTGCAGGGCATTGACTAGCCCTGGAGACACTCGAAGATAAATCAGCTTCCTTTTCTTCCTTCTAGGAGTTTCTTTATCTTGGGCGAGATTGGAGAGTCGCCAAAGTGACCACAGAGCAGAGTCAGAATAGGGTAGCTGTTGTCAGAGCACAAAAGAGGGAGAGAGCAGTTGCAGTTGGGATGGAGGGAGGAGTTCAGAGACCTTTCTAAGGAAGGAGGTGTTTCTGCTGACTCTTGTGAGAAAGAAGATCTCTCCAGGCACCTGGAGAGGAAGCAGGTCCTGTGTGTGTATGTGGGGGGCTGCCCGCAAATGGTCAGCGATGACAATGGGGGACAGTCTCGAAGGCCATGTGCCAGTTAGGATGAAGACTCGTCTTAAGACAGCCTTGCTGGCAGCACAAGCAGGGAGGCTTCCAGAAAACAGAGTCTGAGTTGGAGAAACCAGTGAGAACTGGAAGGTAGAGGGGCAGAAACCAGGGCTGCACAGTGGCACAGAAAGAAAGGCAAACTGGATGGTCACCACTGAGGGAAACATCAGAGGGCTGGGTACCCCGCCCTCTGCCGGGAGGAGATAAATTTTCATTGTGCACTGTTCTGTGATGTGTCAGTTTTAAACCTGTTCATTAATTTCCTTTCCAAAACCCCTTTTAAAAAATAGACCAATAAGAGAATCTTTAAAATGTGATATTATTCAGCCTTAAAAAGGAAGGAAACTCTGACATATATTATAATAATGGATGAAACTCGAAGACATTGTGCTCATCATAAGCCAGTCACAGAAGAAAAAATACTGTGATTCCATTTGTATGAGGCACCTGGAGTAATCACATTCATAGAGTCGGAAAGTGGATTGCGTTGCCAGGGCTGGTGGGAGGAGGAATGGAGAATTAATGTTTAAAGGGTATAGAGTTTCAGTTTGAGAAGATGGGAAAGTTTTGGAGATGGATATGAATATGCGTAATGCCACTGAACTGTACATTTAAAAATGGTTAAAATGGTAAATTTTTTGTTATGTATATTTTACTGCAAAAGAAAAAAAAATAATGAAAGATGTGCAAGAATACTACTTTGTAGGCAGAAGCAACCAATCTGAGAAAAGAACTATTAGCACCCAATCCTGTGGTGGTGAGATAAAACTCACTTGTAGGAAAGTTAGGTGAGATTCAGGAAACATAGTCTCAACGCAGAGACACTTCAATCTGGAAGAAGGCCAGATTGAAGGTATAGCACGTGATTTTTTTCATCATTGTCTTAGCCAAATTCCTTAAAAAAAAAAAAAAGAATACTGCTTTGTCATCCATTCTGAATGACTAAGAGAGCAATGATGCCATTAATTGGAACAGGAATTAGAGGAGGATGTGCAAGTTTGAGGGGAAGATGAAGTCAGCTTTTGATGGCCACTGTTGTGTGCTGGTGTGGGAGGTGCTTTATTCCCCCAATACTAATCCTCACGAGGCAAGTGTCTTTGTTTTAGCTCCTTCATAGGCAGTTAATAGGCTTGAGGCAGGGAGGACCCAGGCCTGTCCACCCCAGTGTACTATCTCTGATGATAGGCCACGAGCAAGTGGGTGGGTGAGAGTCAGAGGAGCAGAGATGCCTGAATTGAGATCCTGGCAAAGCCACAGGCATTGCTAGGCCCAAGAAAGGGTGAAAGAGAAAGAGGAGGACAGCTGATGGCAAGCTCTGGAAGGGGACCTACATTTATAACACTCCCCTTACTGCGGGAGCTGCTGCCATCTGAGCTCCTCCTGGAGAACTGACCACCTCGATGTCCCTAGTTAAAATCGGCCCTGCTTAGCACCTGCCCAGCAGCTGACTCTGGGCCTCCACAGCCACAAGTGGTCGAGGAGTCCACAAGGAGAGGAGCCAGCTCAAAGTGACCTCATTCTAAATCAGGCCGGCTCCACAGATCCCTGTCAACACTCATGATGGCACTTGGCTGTGAGGAGCCAGCCGGGAGGAGAGGTACACACTGCACTCCACTGGAAACAGCAGGAGCATCTCCACAGAAGCAAAGATACAAGCCAAGCGGAGCCAGCTCAGGAAGTGCAAAATGGGGCAAGGCTTCCTGGCAGATTCAATGTGTTGGATTAGATTTGGGGTGGTGGGCGCTCTGCGATTCTCAAGCCCAGTGAAAAACTGTACAGGTCTCAATGAGGAGGCCACTTCCCCAGCTCTAATTAAGAGAAGCATCCAGAAGGAAATAACCAGAGGCTTCTGCCAATTGATCTGGAGACTGGAAAATGTCCCACAGTTATTAATAACCCCTGTGTTCTGGGAACTGATTTCATGTACCAGACAAAGGATTAAAAAGTTGCTGTTGAAGGCAGAGTAGTTTCAGGAAAAAGTCCACTTCCTGTTCTCCCAATAAATGAGCATTTTTCTCCAAGGGAATGCTTACAGCTGATTTGCCTCTTGACAAATCAGGAGAGCTGGGAGTTGTGTGGTTGATTGGCACACTTTTACAACTACTTAGTTTTCATAGTGTAGTTTCTGTGGCAACCCCCATGTCAGTCTACTCCGGGAGTGGGGGTGAAAACAGGTTCTTATGTGGCTTTGGGGAGACAGAACTGAGGAAGGAGCCACTCAGGGCCTGAGGTCTTAGCAGCACATCGTACTGGAATCCTGGAAGATAACAACTATGCTAATTAATCCTTGCAAGTTATTGCAATGGACTTCACCTTGTTCAAGAGTTGCAGTAATGTTAGCCGTATGGCTGCTCTTTTGAGGCCCACTCAGGAAGAGGCTACAGAGAAATAGATTAGACACCTGAGAAAGAGTCAAAGAAACACAGTTTCCTATGGAAACAGTGTTAGAAAAAGTCAGTAGTTCCCTTCACTTACTAAACTATGAGCAACTTGAGGGGACGGGTCGGTGGTCCCAGAGGATTTACTATATGGTTTTAGCCAAGGAGACAGAAACCGTTTCTTTGCTTTGCCCTTTTCCCCTCCACTGGTGGGGTCCCCACACCCAAAGCAGGGTCAGGAGCAGGTCTTTGCAGAACAAGAGTTTCCTTCTAGTTTTGTGACTTGGTCACTGTCTGATGCTGGTCGAGTCCGCATTTCCTCCGTGTGCTCAGGGTGCTCGGCACATTCAAAGCTAAATTTTCTTTATCCCTTTCATGCATCTCCTATGTCTACTGATCTGAAAGTAGGCCAGAGTTTTCTAACTATGTCTCAAAGCTGTCCACCTAGACTAGTACAAAAGCCACCTAACCAGTCTTTTGCCCCTTTCGACCCATTTTCCTTCCTGCAGGAAGAATGGTTTTATTAAAATGCAATCTGAGATAGCTAACATTAAAAAGACTGTATCAGGTGTGGGTTATGGAAGAACTGAAACTCTCATACGTTTTGGGCGGAATGCAAAATGATTCATCCACTTTGGAAAAGAGTTTGGCAGTTTCTTGAAGGTTAAACATACACTGCCATATAACCCAGCAATCCTACTTCTTACCCAAGAGAAATGAAAAGTCCTCACAAAGACTCATCCTTGTTTTCATAGAAAACATAGTTTTATCCATAATAGCCAAACACTAGAAACAACTCAGATATCCATCAACTGGTGAACAAATTATAGTAGTTTATACAAAGGATACCACTTAGTAATTAAGTGAAATGAATTACTGACACACATAACTCAAGAGATAAAACTCAAAAGCATTTTGCTACATGAGAAGCGAGGCACAGAAGACTACATAATATATTATTTCATTTATATGAAATTATGTGTTTCAGGAGTGGTGGAAGGGAGTTGATTGCAAAGCGGCATGAGAGAACTTTTTGGAGTGATGGATGTTTTACAATTGTACATATTTGTTGAATCATTGATTTTTTAGATTTAAAATAGCTAAAATTTGCTGCATATAAACATCCAAATAAAATTGATTTTTAAAATAAATAAAAGCATATAATAATGAAAAAACCCCACTTCTGAGGTCAAAACTCTGGAAAATAGATTACAGAAATGATAGAGGATTGCACAATGTGGAGACTTAGACTGGGAGATCTGTTGGGAAAGTGTCCCACTCAATGCGAGGCTGTGATCGACGCCGTTCAGGAGAGGCAGCCCAGTGCTGTTTCTGAAAGTTGGATGCACACCACGTGTCTTAGGGAATGTGGCAAAATACACGGACCAAGTCCTCTCCTACTGTAGGGAGCTTGGGTCTCTGTTCTCTTTAGTAGGCTCTAGACATATTAGACTTCACTTGTTTCCTCAAAGCCGTCCTGCTTGTTCCTCCTCAGAGCTTTGCACATTTTTCTTTCCTGAAGTGCTTGAGCACTTTTCTGACCCCCAGGATTTGGTTAAGTCTGCCTGTTATATGCTCATGAGTTAGTGTACTTGCCTTTCATAACCCATGTTATTTAAATAATTGCTTGTGTGGTGTCTGTACTCTTCCCTGTGAGGGTTGGACACCAATGCTTGGAATGTGCCTGACATGCTGTAAATATATCTGTTCTTTGATCAAGGTCCTAAAGAGATGCCTAGGGGGTTCTTGGAGGTTGAGGTCAAAACTCCGCCTAGTGAATCCAGCTAAGTCAGTCCTCTCCTTTCAAAACCATAGCAGCTGCATATTTAGGCTAGTCTTCTTGGTAATGACACCTGTGAGTAATGGATCTCCTGGTAAACTAAGCTTTGAGACAAATCTAAGCATGAAGTTTGTCTTCCAAAGGGTAGGTTTTTCTCCTTGTGTTTTGATTTGGGCCCACAGGAGTTATCCCCAGTTATGGCCTTCAAATAAGACATGAGTGCAGAAGTTTAAGCTCTGACCCTCCAGCCTATAATTCTTTGTGAAAATGAGAGGCAGAAATTAAAACTATGATGAGCTATCTCTAAGCATCCACTAGAATGGCTAAAATTAAAAAGGCTCACTGTACCAACTATTGGCAAGGATTGGAGCAACTGGCAATCTCATCTATGTACTGCTATTGGAAAGATAAAACAGTTTGGCATGGTTCTACATAGTTAAAATGCACTTTTAACCTAGAGATCCCACTCCTAGGTATTTACCCAAGAGAAATGAAAACATATGATCAACAAAAGCCTTGTACATGAATGTTTCGAGCAGCTTTATTAATGGGAGTATAAACTGGAAACAGTTCGGAATGCTCATCAGCTGGTGAAGGGATAAACTACTTCATTTACACAGTGGGACACTGCACAGCAATAAAAAGGACAAACTACTGGTACATGAATTATCGTGAACAAATTAGGTTCTGTGAAATAAACACAAAAATCAGTGCATGCTCTGTGATCCATCCATATCAAATTACAGCACAGGAAAACTCTGGGGTCAGAAATGAGATCAGTGGTTGCTGGGAAGCAGGGGTGGGGGGATGAGGGAACTTTGGAGGTGATGGAAATATTCTGTATCTTGACTGGTGATTGCACAAATGTATGCATTTGTCCAAACTCATTCAACTGCATGCTTAAAATTAAAAATAAAAAATTATAATTTTATTGTTTGTAAATTATATCTTAATAAAGCTAACTTCTAAAGATGAGGGATAAAGAGAGTAAGTGCTTTAGAATACCAAGCAGGGGAAAATCAATTTACAGTTTTGCTCCTCACTGAAATTAAAAATTTTGCCATTCCTTCATTTATGTGGTTGCAGGTGACAGAAAGTAGACAGAACATAGAGTGTGGGGTCTAATAGACTCAGAGAATGCTCTCTGGCCTACGTACAAGTTCTGTGACGTTGAGCTAGTTACTTAGCCTGTCTGAGCTTACGTTTGCTTGTCTGTGTGGCAGTTTTCCATTAGAAAAATAAAATAAAACTCATACTCATACATACGTGTTTTATTGATCCATATATGAGATAAATATGTTAAAAGCTTCTCCCAGTACTGTACCTGGTACATAGTTTAAGTAATGTCACCTTCCCCCAGCAACAAGTTCCATAAATAAAGTGACATTTAAGTCTGTTTTATTCCTGAATAACACATGGCAAACTTCGAATCATTGGAAAGCAGAACCAATTTTTAATCTTCCTTTAAAACACGGCTTTTGGGAGGAAAAACAAATGAAAACTTTGCCACTGGGCCTGTGTTGTTTGCTTAAAGAATCTGCCTGCTAAATGAATATGAGGTCATTATATTAGAGAAAGGCCTTGCTTACGGACACATGTATCATCTGAAGAGAACAATTAATGGCAACCCCCACCCTCTGCACAAATAACTCTTAAGTCCTTTCACTCCCAGGCTGTTGAAATGAAGGGTCAACATCCCCTCTGGTTAATACTAAATTCTTCACTGACACATACCTGCTCAGTGATTTGTTGGCCGTTTTTCCATCTAGCAGGCAGCTGTGGGTAATGTTTAGCCAGAGAAAGAGAGGCTGAATTATGCGAAACATGTTTCCAATGTAAACGGCATGGGAGGTCGGGGGTAGAAATCCTGCCACTAGTCACACTGAGGTGGCGATAGTATGTAGCGGCTTCCTTGAATTTTACTAGCAGAACAGGTGCCAACTACCACCCTCAGGCTTGAGAGCCCTTGCTCTCAGCTTTCTGAGACTTTTGGAAGCGCTGTTTGAAGGCAGCGATGCCTGCTAACGGAAGGACAGGCACAGTGAACTTTCTGTTTCCTGAGTTTACTGAGCTGAGAAGCACGTTCTCCAGCCACAACAGCCTGCAAGCCGCCAGCCACGACGGTGGGCGGGACCGGAGCTCTTGGCCACTCTCGCCTGTCCCAGCACTGCTCTCCACCTCCTCCCGTTAGTATAACTTCCAATGATGTTTGTTTGTTGTTTTTTTTTTTTTAGAATATGATCTTGCTCTTTTAAGCCTGCAACTGTTTCAAGTCTGCCAGTTTGGGAAAATCTGTTGTTGTATTCGTACATTTTTGGTTGTCTGTGGTAAAAACCTAATTCAAACTGATTTAAGGGAGGAAAAAGGAAATTATTGGACATCTTACTGAAAAGTCCAGGGGATGTTGGGCTTGGCTGGAACAAGGATTTCAAATAGGTGTGTCTGGAATCCATCTCTTCAACTTTTTACTTAGCTTTCTTTTGGGTTTGCTTTATTCTCAGATTAGAGGTCTCTGTGGTATAAATGGGCCACCAGCAGCTGCAGGATCATAGGCTGGTGGTCTGGAGGCCCTGGGGAAAGACTGCCTATTCCAATTGTTCTAGGGAAGCCGCTTGATTTCTGTAACATGGCTGGCCCTGGGCTGAGGCCCGTGGCACCTGCAAAACCTCAAATTATATGGGTTGATAGTGGGAAGAGCGGGTAATCTCAAGGAAAACCAGGTAGACTAATGCACCCTGCTCATTGCCCCAGCTTCTAAGCATTAGAGTACTCCAGGGTAGGCACCCTTTGGGAGCTCATTTATTCTCATGTCTATAACCTGAAGTTATGTCTCCAGCTCAGAACTTTCCTCTGAACTTCAGACCTGTGTCTCTAGCTGCACACTTGATCTCCACCTGGATGTCACACAGGCATCTCGAGCTTACCATGTCTAAAACATAATTCCTGATCTCCACTCTTCCTTCAGATATCTTCCCACAGTCTTCCTCATTCTCAGTAAATGCACGTTTTTAATTCCGGTTGCTCAAGTCCAAATCCTTGGTGTCAAACTTGACTCCTCCTTTTTTTTTCTCACACTCATCAAAATTATGAGCAAATTTTATTGACCACCTTCAAAATGTATCTGGAATGTGAGTGCCTCTCACCTCCTTTTCTGCTCTCACCCTAGTCCAACCATGGATGACTGCAATAGCATCAACTTCCTCCTGTGTGTCTTTACATTCTGTTCTCAGTACAGCAGCCCTAGTGATCCTTTTAAAATGTAAATCAACCAATGCTCCCCAACTCAATGTTTACAAAGGCCTCCATGGTTTTGCCCCACCTGGCATCTCTTTACTTTCCCTCTTTGCTGAAGCCCTCATCTCCTACTAATTCCCTCTTTGTCAGCTCTGCTCCAGGTACATTGGTCCCCTTGCTGTTTCTAGAATAACCACACCCACTCTCACCTCTGGGCCTTTGCACATGCTGTTCCCTCTGCCTGGAAGATTTTTCCTCCAAGATCTCTGTATGGTTCCTCCTGCCCTCCCTTAAGAGATTGCTGCTCAAATGTCACCTTCAAAGTGGGGCCTTCCTGACCACCCCTTTTAAAAATGGCAATCCCACTGCCACCCCTAGAAATCTCTGTTCTCTTTTTTGTTTATTTTTTCCCAGCATTTACCACTTTCTGCCATAACATATATTTTTCTTACTTTTTTGATAACTTTTTGTCTCATAGTACTAGAATGTAGGCTGAGTAAAGACAGAAAATTTGCTGGTTTTGTTCACTGCTAACCCCCAGCGCCTAATACTCATGAATGTGTTTTGAAATGGATTAATTAATGAACAAACATGATGTGCCAGTATCTTCTCAATCACTGGGGATATGACTATGAAGAAGACAAAGCTCTTGCCCTTAGAAATATGGTACTTGGGGTGGACTGGGGACAGACAATAATTAGAAAAACAGATAATGAAGGGGAAATCAGCAGGGCCTCTTTATTCAAGTGATGGGACAGCAAATGCTTCCTGAGAAGGCAGGATCCCCAGCAAGTGAGACTTTGGGAGATCAGCTGGTGCTGGCGCTGAGGTGGGAGAGCCCTTTGCTACTGGGTGATGGGCCCATGGGCTGGAACAGAGTGTGTAATGTGTGGACAGAGACTGCCTTCTCACTCAATACCTTTTAGAACGATTTGGATTTTTGTACTCTTTGTATGTATTCCCTATTCAGGCAATTATTATTATTATTTTTTTTTTAAAGAGAAAAATTCACCAGGAAATCACAAATAATGAATTAGATGAGTAAGTTACATCTTTATATGCCTGGTTCTACATTAACATCAAATCAGATAACTGGCTAAGTGCAAATTTGCAATGTGGGAAAGAGCTATACAATTTGCATTCACTAAACTACTTGTTTACAGTTTTTATTATACCAGGCTTGCATCAGCAGTGATTTTTTTTAAGCTAATGAGAAAAAAGCTGCAATATTTACATCTATCTGTTAAATCAGAAATAGAAGAAAAATAGACACATTCCTGCAGAAGAAAAAATTATGAATGATTGGCCTATATGAATTCCAAACAATATCTGAATAGTTTCTCTTTGAACAGATAATTAGGATGTTTTCATGGTTCCTTTTGCAAAAGTCTTGCTTCCCCCCTAACCAATGCTCTAAAACTTGCCTTTGGAACACTCAAACCACAGAAGAACCTGTGAATGAAGCTGCTAGAAGACAGTAGCATTCATTACTCATGGCACATTTGCTATGGAAACTATGTTTGGCAAGTATCAAATGTCTGAATTTCTTTCCTGGCATCCTAAGGTTGACAGCATTTTTTATAACAGGGGAGATTCTAAAATTGGCCACCTAGGTGAGTGATGTCAGAAGCATGGCAGTGTGAGAAATGTCTCCAGATCTCTCCCTTAAAATAACAATAAGCTGAACACCTAAAACTTCACAAATAACAGCCAATGTGCACACAAGCACATCTGAGCAAGCTGATCTATATATAAGAGATTTCAGAGGTCAGAACTGCAGGAGTCAGGAGGTAGATTCAGAGGAACAAACCAGCTGCCTCTCAGCTGGAGCTCTCTGCAGAAGGAGGGAGAGGAGAACTTGCAGCCAGTTTCCCCAACAGCCTGCCAGAGGAATCTGTGAGCTCCACACAGCAGAGTCCAGGGATCAGGGCAGAAAGAGGAGTGGGAACTAATGGCAGATAGACAACAGCTGGCTCTTAGCAGCAGTGGTTGTGAAGTGCTATGCTGAGACCCAGATAACAGGAACTCCCACCCACCAACCCAGAGGACACTCCTCCCCCTTGCTCCCACCATATCCTCCAAGACTGAACACTGCAGAGCCCCTGGTAAATATGAGCAAACGCTACTGAAGCTGTCACTAACACTGACAGGAACTGAGACTGAGGGCAGTGATCATGACTGAATATTTGTAGGGAAAAAAAGGGGTTATTAAGTCTCAAAGCAAGGATCTAAGAGGCTTGGAGGCCACCTGCCAGATCAAAAGAAAAAGACCTTCTTAGCAACAGACCAAAGAGACACTTCTATAAATAAATCTCCTTTATGAGACAAAACAAGAACAGGCAGAATATACTCCTATCAATGCCAGGCAGAGAAATAGTCCTTTGAACACCATGAACAACCAAGGTGACAAGTCAGCTCAGAAAGAAAGAGGACAATCTTCAGAAAAAATTTTAAAGATATAGAAATATGTGACTTAAATGACAGAAAATTCAGAATGTACTTCCGAAAAAACTCGATGAGATCCGAAATAATTCAGATCAACAATTTCAGGTGTTGAGAAAAAAAGTAGATCGACAGAATGAGTTTTTAGCAAGGAGATTGAAACCCTAAAAAAGAAACCAAATAGAACATCTTGAGATGAATAACACACTAAAAAGGATGAAGAATAAAATAGTAAGCTTAGGAAATAGAGCTGACCAAAAGGAGGAAAGCATCAGTAGACAGAAATCTAGAAATAAATCAGAAAGAGAGAGACCAAAGAATGGAAAATAATGAAAGAGAAATACAAAAACTAGCTGATAACACCAGGAAATATGGAATAATGGGTATTCCAGAAGGAGATTAAAGAAGAAGGAATCAGAGAGCATTTTCAGAAAAATAGTTGATGAGAATTTTCCAAATCTAAGGATTGACTGGAGCTTCAAATCCAAGAAGCTAATAGAACACCCAACTGTCTTAACCCAAAAAAGGCCTTCTTCAAGATACATTATATTAAAATTATCAAAAACTAATGACAAAAAAAAAAAAGAATTCTTGAGGCAGCCAGGGAAAAGAAGACTCACCAGACTATCTTTGGACTTCTCAGCACAAACATTACAAGCAAGAAAGAAGTGGGACCAAATATTCAAACTATTAAATGAAAGGAATTACCAGCCTAGAATAATATATCCAGCAAAGATTTCCTTTATATGAAGGAGAAATAAGACCTTTCTAGACATACAAAAGTTGAGGGAATTTTCTGCTATGAGACCTGAATTACAGAATACTGAAAGGGGTCAGCCCATCTGAAACAAAATGACAAAATAAATAAATAAATAATACATAACTATGAGTAAGACAACTAGCAGGCAGACAGAAACAGAGTAGCACAACCCTTATTAAGAACAGGGCATTATAAGCTTCAACAACAAGAAGAGAATTGCTATTGCAAGATAGAAATGAGCATTTAGCATACATAGAGGTAATCTGGGACAACAATAACAGTAAAAGGGAAGGATCGAAGATCTAAATTTGCAAAGGGGAATGGAGATAAGGCAGACACAGAAGAAAATGGACTACTTTATGTATGTATGTATGTATGTATGTATGTATGTATACATACATACATACATATATGCATACACACACATATATATCTCCATTTTTTCTTAATAGCACCATATTCTTAATGGTAGCCACATGGCAAAGATCAGCACTAAAGTACATAACATAAAACAAGAAGAACCAGAAGGAAAATCCACAAAACCCAACCAAATTTTAAAAAAAATTCAGACAGAAATGCAAGGACAAGGAAACAATGGAAATAGCAAGCTACCAGAAAGCAAAAGGTAAAATGGCTATAGGAAAATCTCATATTTCAATAATCACCCTAAATGTAAATGGACTAAATTCACCAATAAAAAGCCACAGAGTTGCATAATGGATCAAAAAAAAAAAAAAACACCATATGCTGCCTCTAGGAGACATACTTCAGTTCCAAAGACAAATAAAGACTCAAGTGAAAGGTGGAAAATGATATTTCAAGAAAATGGCATTCGGGGAAAAGTGGGAGTAGTGGTACTAATATCAAGTGAAATAAACTTTGAAATAAAAAAGGTAAAGAAAGATACTGAGAGACATTTCATGATGATAAAAGGAATCTTACATCAAGAAGACATAACACGTATTAATATCTATGATCCCAATCAGGGAGCTCTGAAATATATAAAGCAATTACTAACAGAACTAAAGAGAGAAACAGACCAAAACACTATCACTGTAATGGACCTAAATACCACACGGTCAGATGTGGACAGTCATCCAAACAGAAAATCAATAAGGAAATAGCATTTTTAAATGAAGCTTTAGACCAACTGGACATAATTGACATTTACAGAGCCTTTCATCCCAAATGGTTGCTTATACTTTCTTCTCTAGTGCACATGGAAAAACTCAAAGATTGACGACATACTGGGATACAGAAATAGCCTCAACAAATATAAGAGGGTTGAAATCATACCAACCATATTCTCTGATCATAATGTTCTGAAGCTGGAGATCAGCTGCAAAAGGAAAAGTGGGAAGAACCACAAATACATGGAGATTAAATAACATGCTACTGAAGGATAACTGGGTCAGAGAAGAAATAAAAAGAAATATCAAGAGATACATAGAAATGAATGACAATGAGAGTACAATATATCAAAACTTTTGGGACATGGCAAAAGCAGTAATACGAAGGAAGTTCATATCATTACAGGTCTATCTCAAAAAACAAGAATAAGCCCAAATAAAACACCCTAACACTTTATTAAACTAGAAAGGAAGAACAAATGAAGCCAAAATCAGCAGCATTAAATGAAATTGAGAACCAAACAAAAATAGAAAAAAAAATTAAATGCAACAAAGAGCTGGTTACTTGAGAAGGTTAATAAAATTGATTAACCCCTGGCTAGACACACTAAAGAAAAAAGAGAAAGGACACAAATAAACAAAATCAGAGATGAAAGAGGGAAAATTGTGACAGACACTGCAGAAATACAAAGGATCATACAAGAATACTATGCAAAAGTATATAACACCAAATTTAATAACCTAGAAGAAATGGTCAAGTTCTTAGAAATAACAACCTTCCTAGACTGAATCAAAGAGAACTAGAAAATCTAAATAGACTTATCAGCAGTACGGAAATTGAAACAATCATCAAAAACCTACCAAAATGTAAAAGTCCAGGACCAGATGGCTTCACCAGTGATTTCTACCAAACATTCAAAGAAGATTTAATACCTATTCTCCTGAAACTCTTCCAAAATATCAAAGAGGAGGCAATACTTCCCAACACATTTTATGAGGCCAATATTACTCTGATACCAAAACCTGGTAAAGATAACACAAAAAAAGAAAACTACAGACCAATATCCCTCATGAACACAGATGCAAAAATCCTAAATAAGATACTAGCAAACCAAATACAGCAACATATTAACAGATTATACACCTTGATCAAGTGGGCTTCATCCTAGGGGCTCAGGGATGGTTTAACACACACAAATTGATAAATGTGAATATACTTAAACAAAATAAATAATAAGATTCATATGATCATATCAATAGTTGCAGAAAAATGCCTTTGACAAGATACATCACCCATTTATGATCAAAACACTTAAAAATAGATATAGAAGGAAAGTAACTTAATATAATAAAGACCATCTATGACAAACTCTCAGCCAACATTATACTTTATGGTGAAAAACCAAAAACCTTTCCTCTAAGATCAGGAACAAGACAAGACTGTCTGCTATCACTACTTATATTGTTATTTAATATAACATTGGAGGTCCAAGCGAGTGCAATTGGGCAAGAGAAAGATATAAAAGGCAACCAAATAGATATCGAAAAGATATAAAAGGCACCAAACTGTCACAATTTGCGGATGACATGATTCTATATATAGAAAACCTTAAAAACTCCACAAGAATACCTAGAAATAATAACCAATAAAGAAAAGACTCAGGATACAAAATCAATGTTCAAAAATTCATAATGTTCCTATACTCTAATAATGAATTGTCAGAAAAAAGAAGAGGAAAAAATAATTCCTTTTGCAATTGCAAGAAAAACAATAAAATACCTAGGAATAAACTCAACAAAACATGTGAAAGACCTACATAATGGCAACTAATAGACCCTATTAAAAAAAAATCGAAGAAGACACAAAGAAATGGAAAGATATCCTGTGTTCTTGGATTGGAAGAAAGGACATAGTTAAAATGACCGTATTACTTAAAGTATTATACAGAATTAATGCAATCACCATTAAAATCCCATTGGCACTTTTTAAAGAAATAGAACAAAAAATCATCAGATTTATAAGGAAGCACAAAATACCCAGAACTGCCAAAGCTTCCTGAGAAAAAACAAGGCTGGAGGCATCACTCTTTCTATCTTCAAATTATACTTCAAAGTGACAATAATCAAAATGGCATGGTATTGGCAGCAAAGCAGGTACACAGATCGTGGAACAGAAATGAGAGTCCAGAAGTAAACACCCCCATTTATATGGGCAAATAATTTTCGACAAAATAATCAAAAACATATAATGGAGAAAGGAAAGTCTCTTTCAATAAATGGTTCTGGGAAAACTGGAAAGCCACCTGCAAAAGAATGAAACTAGACTGTTGTCTATCACCACACACCAAAATTAACCCAGAATGGATTAAGGACCTGAATATAAGACCTGAAACAATAAATTTCATGAAGAAACCACAGGAACTAAACTCAGGAACCTTGGACTTAAAGAGTATTTTATGAATTCACCTCAAAGGTAAGGGAAATGAAAGCAAAAATAAGTGAATGGGACTATATCAAACTAAAAAGTTTCTGCACAGCACAAGAAACCATCCGAATGGAAAAATATATTTGTAAGTGAAGCCTCTGATAAGGGCCTAATATCCAAAATATATCCAAAATATCCAAAAGGGCTCATACAATTCAATAACAACAAAAAATCAAACAATTCAATTAAAAAAATGGGCAGAAGACCTGAACAGACATTTCTCCCAAGAAGACATACAAATGGCCAACAAACATAGGAAAGGATGGTCAACATCACTATTAGGGAAACATAAATCAAACCACAATGAGATACCATCTCACACCTGTTAGAATAGCTTAAAATCCACAGGACAAGTAATAACAACTGTTGGAGAGGATGTGGAGAAAAAGGAACCCTCATACACTGCTGGTGGGACTGCAAATTGGTACCGCCACTATGGAAAACAGTATGGAGGTTCCTCAAAAAACTAAGAATCAATCTACCATATGATCCAGCAATCCCTCTACTGGGTATTTACTGCAAAGACATGAAAATTCATATCCGAAAAGGTATTTACACACTGATGTTCATAGCAGCATTATTCACGTGGCCGGGACATGGAAGCAACCGAAGTGTCCTACGATAGATGATTGCTAAAGAAGCTGTGGTACATATATACAATGGAATATTACTCAGCCATAAGAAGAGATGAAATACTGCCATTTGCAACAACATGGATGGACCTTGAGATAATCATGCTAAGCAAAATAAGCCAGACAAAAAAGTTGAAAACCACATGGTATCTCTTATATGTGGGATATAAATCTCAAAGCAACAAATGAGCAGGACAAACAAAGAGAGACTCATGGACATGGACTATAGACTAGTGGTTACCAGAGAGTGGTTGGTGGTGGGTGGGGGGGTGGAAAGGAGGTAGATATAGTAAAAAGGGTCAAATATGTGGTGACAGAAAGAAACTAACTAGAATGCAATATAAATACGACTTACTATTTAATTGTACACTTGAAATACTAAATTTTGAAAACCGATGTCACCATAATAAAAAAAGTTAAAAAGTGAAAAATAAAAAATAAAAAAATAAAAAAAAATTGACTACTTAGCACGAAAAAGTAACTTCCATAATACCACTGCTAATTCATTTCCTTTCTTCTGTTAGCACAAATAGAAACATAGCTGGCCACTGAGATACGTGGTAAGCAATTTAATTATAAAACAAATTGGTTACTGAAACTGGAAAAATTTGTAGACAGGTATGTGAAACATTCTATAACTGGATCAATGGGACCTTAACTCCTGATGCAAGTTAAGCCCTAACTTCCCAAACAGTTAGTTATGGGTTTGTTTGTTTTTGAGAGAAAAAAGGTCAGAAATATATTGCCATGATATAACTTGAAAAATAATTCCAAAATGTTGAAATTCACTAATAGAAGTAGAAAAATGTCTCAAATTCTAAGTCTAGTGTTTTATGTTGTGCATATAATTCAGCTTTCATGAATAAAAAAATAAAACCTGAATGAGCACAGAGAATGGAAATAAGAAATATTCTGAACACTATGGCCTAAAGATTGTGTTTAGAGTGATTATGGTAATAAAACAAAGTTCTCTTATATGATTAAAAAATTTTTTTTTAAAAACACAACTGCCAAATTCTAATTTATACTGGAGAACACCACATTATAAAACTGTTTGTAGTTATTTCACAGTTAACCTATGTATATTTATTCATAACTATATGCAATTAGATAAGTTAAAAATTTGCATGGTTCATATCTTCAGTATGTTGTATTGCTGGTAATCTGAAATTCTTTGGCAAAAATATTTTTCATCAGTTACCAATCATTCAGCACTCAGTTGCTTAAGAGTAATTTCATAGTAGCAGTTTCTGCCCTCAAGTTGAGTAGAAATTGGTGCTCTGTGTGTGTCTATGTGTAAAGTGATGCTTCTCAGGGAGATTGTTTTTAATGTTAACATTAAGGTCTAAATCCCTTTAATAATTTTGCAGTTTTGTCAATCTCTTTAAGTGGAATGAGTTGACAGGAGATTTAAGTGCCTGGGATCTATTGCCACCTAGTGTTGTGTTGCTTTCAGTTATTTCAAAGCTGAGTATGTAAGGTTGGAACTGATTTGCCTCCTCTCAGGCCTGCCCCAGGGCCCCAGTTCTGTCTCCATTTCAAAAAGTCACCAGGTATTGTCAGTGGAAGGTTTTCACATCTTTCTTTTTTAACACTGCCAATCTAGCATTCATAACTTATTCTGTTGGAAGGAAACTTTAGGGCTCGTGTCAGCTTAATTGGCTCACCATATACTATCATTGGGCAAGTTATTTAAGCTCTGTGGGCTTCAGTTTCCTCATAGATAAAAATAGTAATGTCTATTTCATGTTTTTTTATTAATGAATTAATATATTTAAAATGCTTATGACAATATTTGACATGCGATAATATTAAATAAATGTTAATTATTATCACGTACCTTAAATCACGTTTGAGTCCTTAATAGGCATACAAGTGTTGAAACAGTCTATACTACTTATTTCATGGTCAAGGCAAGAGAAGTTGGGTTCCTTATGACAACTTGGGCCGATTGTTTTGAAAGGTCTATTCTGGATTTAAATGTCCTTTGCAAATAATTTCACCCAGTCTGTGTAGCTTATCTTTTGATTCTCTTAACAGTGTCATAAGCAAATAGTAAGTCTTAAAATTTAAGTTCAGTTTATCGGATTTTTCTTTTATGGATTATCCTTTTGGTTTAATGTCTAAGAACTTTTTGCCAAATACCAAGTCATGAAGATTTTTCTCTTATGTTCTCCTCTAATTTTTTTTTTATGTTTTATATTTAAGTCTATGATACATTTTGAGTTAATTTTTTATATAAGGTGTGAAGTTAGTGTTTCTTATCATCGAAGTCACTTGCAAATGTTCATTTGTTAATATTGCTCTGTAATAACATTTTGGCGTATTTTATCTTTCAAAATGTCTTTTCACAGATAGGTGGTGTAAAGTACTGCTAACAATCTCCAAACTTATGATTTTGAGTATATTTCTCACTAATAAGGCATTTATAGAATTGTTAGCTCCCTGTCTTGATATTTGCATTTTAGCATGTCATTCATTATATTGAACCTTCAGCTGAATGATAGGTGAAAGCTTTGCAATACCACAGTTAAACGGATTTTGAAATATGAAAATTTCCTTTGCACTTGTATTGAAGTCTGAAAATCACTGCTGGAACTGTAGTTTGAGGTTGGAAAATATATCTGCTGCAAATTTTTTGTGGAGATCTCACTTCTTGTTTTAACTTGACAGCACAAAGTATATAAAGCAATATAACATATCTTGTATTCAAATACTGTCATCAAAGTGACGTTAGCATCTTGTAAGTTTCAAATATAAGTGGTGCTCTGTCTTGTAATTCAAAGTTGAATTCCTTGACTTAAATTCATTAAGAAACATCAAGTCTGCAGCAAAGCTAATTTCCAAGGCCATTCAGTTTTCGATAATGGTTGAGGGTTCTTCTCATTCAGAAATTTGAAATCTTGGTCCTGAAGTCAGCAAGTCTCAATAAAACTTAACCACTGCCAAACCATCAAACTGCTGTGTGGTAGGGCAAGTCAGGATGTTTAGTTTCTATTTCTGTAAAAAATTAATGGAACTGATGACGTCTAAGTCTACAACAAATGAAGTACACCAGTGACACCACTGGTTCAATAACACATGGTATGTTCACGTATTTTCTAAGTACTCGCTGGAAAATACAATGAATAGGCTTTAAACACCTTATATCTTCACAAACTGTACATTTAGTTTTTCCTGTTCCACACATACTTTTATTACCATCGGTTGTGGCACATCTTGGAAGATTCCACTTCAGTTGTACTGAATTAATATTTTCTCTACAATTTATAGAGGCTAATTCTTCTGTCATTTCTAGGGTGACAAACTATCTGCGTTAGCCTGGGACTGAGGAGTTTCCTGCAATTTGGGTCGTGTTAAAACCAGTAATGATCTTGGCAAACCATGTATTGGTCACTCTAGTACTTCAAACTCGGCATTGACTTTTTAAACAGTCTTGGTATGTCTTTTAACTCTTTTAGAGCGAAGAACATTAAAAATCATTTGACTTGTTTTTAAGTACTATTATGTTGCTTCCTTAACTCTTCTGGCAACTTTCTGGCTAAAAGCCTGTCTCAAAAAGTTCATTTTATCTGGACGCATTCTTCGGCTGCTGTAATCAAACATAATTTAACCATCTTGTCATTGGTAAAGGGCTCTCCTTGCTTGGCTGACAAGCTGCTTGGAAACTTTAGCTACAGCCTCATTGTAATTTTTCAGGTTAAGAAAGTGTTCTGAGACATTTCACTTAAAATATTTCTAACTCTTCTGGCTGTTGCTTTCCCATGTTTGGGAATGTTATGAAAGTGCTCAGTCTGGTAATGTCAACATATATTGTATTCTTTTAGCACAGCCAAAGTGACACTGTGATATAGACATAGTGCTTTGCAATCTGATGATAAAATAATCCATCCCACGGCAAGTATAATATTCAAAATTCATTTTTCTTTTCACATGATATGCACTGGTACTAAAAATACATAAAATTCTTGCTACCACCATACATATGGCAATCGAAGTATGTCGCCCTGAAACCAACATCACTGCGATTTGTAGTGCATGAGCAGCACTAAGCAACGAGAGGTCCACATATGGTCTCTACCACAACTCTTGCAGCACAAATGCAGCAAATAGGCAATATGTAAAATGTGGCTGAGTTCCAATAAACCTTTGACACTGAAATTTGCATTTCAACATTGGCCTCAGGATAGTTGGTTACCCTGCGGTCCACAGGATGACCCACAATGTAGTTAGGTTTGGGACATGCAATTTTTTCTGCCCACACACTAACACTTCTGGGTTAAGGAGAGCAGCAATCTGCAACAGTCATCGCCTAGAAGAGTTGTTGTTTCCCAACACATTGCCTTTGAACAAGAAATATATACAGTGAGACTTCGGAATTCATATTAGCACAGCCTATCCTAATTTCCAAGCCTCATACATCAGTCATAGTGAACAGCTGCCTTGGATAAGGCCACTGTATTCCAAATGTTGATAGAAAGCCTCATTTTGCAATGTGTCAAGCATTTATTAACTTGCCATCCCAGCTATGGCTTGTGAAATGTCTGGCTCCAACTGAACCTTCATGGATTGCATTTTGCCTTTACAGCTTTTGTTCAGATTATATATAATAGGAATATATATATATTATTAACAGCAACACATTCTTATGTTTCCACATTAGTCAGGTATTTTTTCATCCATTAAAAATGCATATTTATGTAGTTGTGGTCACACTGGTTTGAATTATACTTTTTTCTCCTTATTTTCTCCATATTACTACCAACATTTCATATTTTATTAAACAGGCTTCCACTCAATTCCAGCGATTTTTAACCCTAGAAAATCTGAAAATCAAATCCACACCACCCCAATGTATTTTCTTCTAAAGATACAAATCTAGTCCACAGAACAATATTCTTTATAATCACTCCAACTCTATATGCACAGCCATATGCTAAATATGGGATGGATCACCCCTTTCCAGCTCCAGAACGTGAACAAATACCTTACACATTAAGTACTGACAAATGGTACCATGCCTGAATGGGGTGGGTGGGTGACAGGCTGGGAAGGGGAAAATCTTCCACATGTCTTACTAGACATACTGAATGTGTTTGAGTGCACCTGCCCCTTGGATGTAAAACCAGACAGACTGCATTGATAAGTTTATCTGATGCTGTCTCAAAACTTATCTGTTCCAGAAGGAGAAACCAGAGGGACATCCAGATCTGCAAAGTTAAGAGACGATTCAAAAACGGAGGCTGTTGTTATTCACTCAACAAATATACATTGAACATATTCTATGTGACAGGTACTATTTTAGAGGTAAAATATGTGCTTTGTATGTATTTAAAACCAATTGTTTTGCATTTTGTATCAGAATACCTAGCCTAGTATCATATTAAAGATTTAACAAATATTGGATGAAAAATGTTTGTGGTAGTTTTTAATGCATCTGGATTAGTTAATACAGAAGCACATTTCAAGGGCATTGGAAACTTAATAGTTGAGATGAAAACCTACCATATTACTTTAAGACACCCAGTCCCACTTGCATACAAATAAATTGTAGAAAAAGTTTATTCACTGGTCACTGTTTGAATCATTAAATACAATTCCACACTGATGATACTAATACAAAATGGTAGTTACGAATCCATGCTAGCCTACCAAAAACTAATTTAACATTAGTAAAACAATCATATACACATATGAATCTTTATTAATTCTTGAACTGCCCTGTCTCTCTCCATGATTTAACTTCCAGTTTCAACCACCTGAAGTCTAAAATACCCTTAGAGGTTAAATGTTCATGGCCTAACACAGAGAACCACGTAGACAGTCAAGCAAGACTGTTTTATTTGATATCAACAAAAAAAGTAGTTTAGTACTTGACCCTTAACCAAGCAGAGTAACCAAACACAGCTATGAAACCTGAAAAGCAAACTAGAAGAGACTGGGACGAAGAGGCAGCATGAGCCCGGCTGCCAGCTGGTACGCACACCTGTATTTCAGCTGAGGGCAAGCCAAAATTATTGCTTTCCTAACTTAAACCAACAGTGTTTCTTCCCATAGTCTTGTAAATAGTTGTAGTCTATTGTATCTAGTTAAATACAAAAAAAAGCCCTCATAATAAAATCACATTTTCCAGAAGTATTATATACACATCACATTCAGAATCACTGATTGCTTTTTCTTCGTTTTTTCCTTGAACGTTTAGGTATTTCAGTCTCTTGTGTTTCTTCTTTTATGCCAGATAAGGGCTGCTTGAAAACGATTTCGTTATCTTTATCATCATCATTCATTTCAGCCACTTCAGATTTTCGTTTCTCCAAAATGTTGGTGTACAAACTGGTGTGGGGCCCTGGATTCAACAAAAGAATATAACACATAAATGTGGGAAGATATGAAGAATGACTTCAATGACACCCTAATATCTCCGCACTAATTTTACAAGTTGTGACATGTTAGTTTAAGCCTGTTTCCACCTTTCCGTGATACAACTGCACATAATAAAGAGCTTAGGTGCTTATCAAACTTAGTATGAAAATTCCCAATTAATTAGAATATAATATGCTCCATCATAGACTATGAGGTAGAAAACTCTAACCTTACATTTATAAAAACAGTGGCTTCCTTTCTCCTTACCCAGTCACTCTGCCTAAGAGGTAAAAACTGCAATAAACTCAAAAATGATAACTTTTGCTAATAAGCTCCTTGTGTTTGCTAAACTCACAAGATTAAATTTGAAATTTTAACAAAGTAACATTAGCAGAAACTACTTTTCCTCCTTTGAATTTTAATACCTGATTCTCAGAATATTGAAGACAATTTTACCTGACTATCCACAGTCTTCACAGGAGTATCAGGGATGACTGAAACCTCTTTTTTTCTTTCTTAGGTAAAACCTTCAATAGATTTTAAGAGACCTCATCAGTCTGCATATTTATCAGCTATAGTAGTCTTGAATATATTTTCCCACTTATCTTTTGCTAATACCTGGCATATAATATAATCAAGAAATCTTACCTGGCTATTTGTAGATTTCTGAGAATCGCTGTTTGAAGCACTGTTTTTTTCTTTTTATGTAAAATCTTAAGTAAACATAAAGAAGTTATAAACTGCAGTCTCACATTTACATTTTTAAACTTACCATTAAATCATCACACATATTATTAGTAAATCCTCCTAAACAATAGAGCATTTCAATTTAAAAAGCAAAATCTACAAATACTGTGATGTTAAAAAGGCAAAAATAGAAGAGGGGCCTAATTGAGGAATGGGCAGAAAGCTGGAGCTGGCCTACAGAATCCTGCTTCAGTGTCCCAGCTCCCACATGGTTTCTGACTACCAGCAAGACTGCGACATAATGCTTTTAAAAAACATACTGTTAAAAACTATGTTTGGGATTTGAGCAAAGAATTAACAACCCAGAACTGGGCCAAAGGAGGGGAACTCAGTTTTCTAGCTTCTGGGTAAGATTAAAGGACCTAATAAACTTAGGAATAGGTGCCATGTTACCAACAAATTAGCTTTTTGAAACTAGCCACACCTTACTGACCTCCATTCTTGTTTTGCAGAAAAAGACACATAGCTCTACTTACCATGAAAGAGGGAGGAAAGATTCAACAGGCAAGGATATAAAACTTAGATGAAAGTCTGTGCTAATTCATTTACATGTAAGCAGGCTTGCTGTATTTCAATCCCTGCTATTAATTCACAGAGACGATATATACTGGTTAAAGCTGATATACACTTTAAGAATATTTCTAATTTAAAAGAACACCAAACAAAATTTAAAATAGAATGGCATAAAAAGGATGGTCAAATTATAGTCTTGATGTTTACTGACAGGGTAAATGAACCAAACATCATTTAATTCTGGTTAACAACATCTTCAACAGCAATCTACAAGCAATATGGTTTTTGGTTAAATAGTGGTTTAACTTTAATAATTTAAAAACATCATGAAAATTTTGCATATCAGCTAATCCCTTTCTAGAATTTCCTATTCCATATAGTAGGAAATAATTGAATCTGCTTTGACAAACTTTAAGAACCTACAATGCAATGTTTCAAATATTCAGTCAAACCCTAGTATGTGATAACCACCAGGCTAGATAGTTTATATATAAAGTGAGGTACAACGCTCACCTGCAAGAAAAAAACACAAAAATATATTCAATAAAGGAATATTTACCAATGAAGGAAAATCATAATCAATTCCTTTCTTAGCTAATTTCTTCCTGAGTAATTTTTCTTTCTTTTTAAATCGCTCCTCCATCCGTAGCTTTTGAAGAATTGTTCGGTTCTGATTATATCGTTTCACTGCTGGATATGATGGCTTCTTAAATGGAATATGCCACTCTCTAAAAAGTTCCTCATGTATTTTCTCAGGTGGCATAACATGACCTATATTTAAAAAAGGAAAAAGTTTCCAGCCAAGTGGAAAGGAGAAGACTTTAAGTTAACTTTATAATTTCCCCAGTGTTGTTCCTCACATCATAATCAAGATGATTGTGTCTCCTGTCTATAAGAAGCCTGAAGAATAAAGCAGGCACCCAAAGGAAAGTCATACAGTCATCAAGTACTTACTGATCACCTACTGTGCCAAGAACTGTTCTAAGAGTTAGGAATATATAAGTGAACAAGATGAGTAGTATAAAGGACTCTTGGTGGCCTCAAGCCTCTGGGGTTCCTGAAGCTAAAAGGATCCCTACTTAGACTGTGTGAACTGCTGTAGCAAAAGCTATCACTTTCCAGCTCTGGTCTTCGGGGCACCTCTCTAGGACTAAGGCAACAAACATACTGCTTATCTGCATCTCTCTGCTTAAGGGCCTGTTTCTGGCTGTGGGAGCACACTGGGTCTATAGGAAAGGCAAGCCCAAAATCCTAGAATCAATCCTCAACCAATAATGGACTGGGAGATGGTAGATACCCAGTTCCCTTGCTGTCATTTGGAATAATTCTGTCTCCCAGTGTTACGCAGCAGGATACAGCCCAGTTGCCTAAGCAGTTAACTTGCTTACTAATACTCTTGATTGATGTCTTCCCCTCTGTCTTACTTCTCCACTCCCTACAAGTATTTTTCTGAGATCACCTCCAAAATAAACTACTTTTGCTCAGGAAAAAAAAAAAAAGGTTTATTTCATTGAGATCAGAGTTCAGAACTCCTTCATGCTATCCTTCAAAAGTAGGATACAACATAGCACTGATCCTACACTGTAGTCCTCTGACATATTTTAGGTCACCTACTCAGCCCATTTCTTCCTGGCAAGAGCCAGTTTTTAATGTGAGAAAATATCAATGATCTCAACAAGGTTACTGGGATTTTCTCACAACAACAGAGATAGAGATGCTACTTGGACAGCCTCAACAGCTGCTTGAACAGATGTGTGTGACTTGGGAACCTGGGATAGGCACCCTCCACAATGAGCACAGTGAGGCCAGAAACTTAACTCGGCTCCAAAGAGCACTGGGATCCAGATCGGGATGTTGGGACACAGTCAACAGCTCTACTCTCTTATTATAAGGTCTTCATAACCTGATGTCCCCTCATCTCTTGCTATTTTTCTCATATTCCCTCTAGCCAGGATCTCAATCTTCACTCCCTCACCCTGAACCTGAATTCACTCCTATTTAATCTTCAGATTTCAATCTAAATAATATTTCCTCAGGGATACCTTCTACATCCCACCGAAGTGGGTTAGCTACTCTTCATATGTACTCCTAAAGTAATGTGTCCCAATTCCATTTCAGAATAAAAACAGCTCTCACCCTGGAAGATTTAAAAATTCTAATTGGAATCTGTCTGGAAAATGCACTTAAATTTTTGCACCATTCCTAAAAGAGAATCATCCCAGAGATGAAGCAGGATGTTCAAGCAGCTAAGCAATCTGTCCTTCAAACCATAGCCACCCAGCAGCAGCAAGCACCCAGGCAACCCTAAGGTAAGATAAGAGAACTTACACTTCAAGAGTCTTTCACCAAAAAGGTAGTTGTTCATTGTTTCAGCAACTATCTTGGCAACATCTTCAGATTCAAACTCTATGAAGGCATAGCCTCGGCTATTTCCAGTCTGCAATTAAAAAACCCACCACAATAACTAAAACCATTAAACTTTAATGCATAATTAAATGCCATTAATTCAAATAATGTACACTAGCCTCATTATTGAATAACATTATATATAGTACCTTTAATTCCACTGTCAACTCACAAAATGTGGGGATTCTTGTGGGAAAAGAAAAAATCAAAAGTAGCCTGAAGATGCCACAGATTTTGAGGTATTCCTGGGATTCTGATTACATGACAAATGCATTTTGTTAAAAAAAAATTTTTATTAGTTTTGGGTATATAGTACATTGGTTAGACATTTATATAGAATACATTTCTACAGTTGGAATTTATTCAACAGCCAGCAACACACCACTATATACAGAAATCTGGTAGGGTCCTACAGTCCTTTACTCATTATCCATCTCATTGTCAGTCATGTTGTTCATGTGGTAACAATACCCAGGAGACAGTAAGATGCTTCACAAAAAATGCAGATAATATAATTCCCATTTTATACGTAAGAACTGAAAAGGAATTTCTTTTCAGTCCCCTCAATGTCTTCAACCTAATCAATAAACTATTGCATTCATTTGCACATTTACCTGTGACTGGTCACCTAAATGGGGCAAAGGAATAGTGCCAACATTTCTCTAAAAAGCTACCCTGGGTTCCTGCCTTCCACACAACATAAAGTGGATTTTCTCACCTATCTTACTAAAAGAGTTTTAGAGTCCAAATACCTAGGTTTGGATCCTGGCTCTGACACGTACTCGGGTAAGTAATGTTTAAGCCTCGGTTTTTCATTCTATAAAATGGAGGATAAAATAACAACTCTCATAGGGTTGTTATGAAGATATGAAGTAATCCATGAGTGCCCACATGATGTCTGTCAAGTACTCAATAATTGTTACTGTAGGTGGCAGAACATACCAATCCACAAACATGCTACTTTGGCATAAGGATTACTCTGAGTTGAAGGTAAATGAAAAGTAGTTCAAAGAAAAGCTCTGTCCTGCCCCTACTTGCCTAAAAGCAGAATATACACTTTCAAAGGTGTTTTCTCTCTTTTTTACCAGAAAAACAAAAGTTAGAGAAATCTACATAATAAACTTTATGAACTAGTTTCTTTTTAGTTTCCCAAGTATTTGCTTCCCTACAATTTACAGCCCTAGAAACTCGAAGCCCTCGTCCTGTCATTTCTCCAAAAATTTATTGTTCCTTTGCTTAGAAGCTACATAGGCCCAGGTTCTAACTAACTCTTAGAGTTATTCATTTGAGTGCTCCCACGTGTAAACATACTTCTGTCTGCTTGTTAATCTGTCTTTTGTCAGTCCAATTTACAGGGTCCCATCCAGGGAACCTTGTAGGGTAGTAGAAAGAGAATTTTTCCTCCCTTAAGGTTCCAATTATTAGGGACAATAACTAGAAATAGTTTATAATCTGGTATTATACAACATATTTTAGGATATAATTAAAAATTGGTGATGTGATTCTGGACATAAGAAACCACTTAAAAAGGTTCAGGGCTTAACAGAGGAGGAGCCAGGGGGCTCATATCTAGGACCAGCTGTGCTACCTACCAACTAGCAACCTGGACACACCCACAACTCTAAGTCTCAGTTGTTATTTGCAAGAGAGGATTTTGATAAAAATTTAAATGTCTGACTTTTTTTTATAATCCCAACTCTCAGTAGGGAAGGGAAAAATGGCGGAGTGAAAGAGACACTATGAAATCTAACTTAACACACCAAATTGTAAAGTGACATAAACCTTTTTAAAAGTGACTTGAAAATATAGGTTGAGTCTAAAAAAATAAAAACAATCTTAAAATGACAAATTTTAGTGCATCTCCTAAAGAAGCAGGCTTTCTATAAGACAAATGGCTTAAACTCTTTAAAAAAGCCAATGTCAAGAAAAACAAAATTAAGCAAAAAAGGGCAAGGAGACTATTCTAGATAGGCTGAAAAGCTATACCGAAAGCAATCTATGAACCTTGACTATGAACCTTGACTGAATTCCAGAACCGGTAGCTACATACATTTTCTGACTATTGGGGATATGTGAAGATGGAGAGTATATGCTAGACTATTATATTGTGGATATGTATGAGAATGTCTTGATTCCTAGTAGATTTACAATGAAGTACTTAGCATTAAAGTATTACAACCACTACTTTCTTCAAAATTTAATGCCTGTGGTTTTATGATAATTAGCAGATTACCCTATCCCTTCATTTACTAAATCAAATATAAAATTTAAATTTGATCTGTTGTAATTCATATGGGAAAATGTGGAAAAACTATATACACCCCCTCGCCCAGAGATTCCAACAATGAAAGATCTCTATGGCTACAACCAATAAAAATGTATGTGTTCAGGAAGAAAATGAGTGGGCCACTCTATTACTGAAACAAACCACGTGAACTTTTAAAAATTAGAACGAAGAAATGCTATAACACACATATACAGTGTTTACTGAGTATCAGGCATTGTTCCAAAAACCTTACATTCATTATTTCATTTAATCTTTGATTAGACACTCTTAGGAGGCTGGTGCTATTTTATACTTATATGACTCTAGTGTCTGTATTCCATCTTTCCTTCCTTCATTCCTTCCTCCCTCCCTACCTTCATTTTTTATTTTTTTAGGCGAGGCAACCCTTGGTTGACCTCGCAGATTTCAAGGACCTTGTCAGCTTACAACCCCTTATTTTTTATTTTTTACGCCTACAGCACCTGGTCTTCCTAAGTGGTCTCTCATCCAAGTACTAACCAGGCCCGACCCTGCTTAGCTTCTGAGATAAGACAGGATTGGGCTTGTTCAGGGTGGCATGACCATAGAACAATAGTGTCTGTATTCTTAACTACTTACCATACATATACTTTTGCTATGATAAAGATGTCTAGACTAACGGTTAACTGATACAAAATATATGAATCTGCTCAAATTGAAGTTCATATACATGTGTCTTACTAACCACAGGATAAATGATTCATTCACCAAAATTGTCAGTTTAATTTGAGAATTTGGGGCAACTACTTCCTTTAATAGTAAAACAAACATTTATAGTAACACTGATTTTGTTTTTGTGGCTGTTTCTGGTTCTAAACCTCACTCACCTACCCCTCTCTGGTGTGAAGGATAAGCAATAACACAGGAACATGCTCCCTAAACTGTTAAATAAATAAATAAAACCTACCTACTTCAATACAAAAATCTTACCCTTTTACTTCTAGACAGTCTGAATCTTGTAACAGTGCCAAACTGAGAGAAATATGCTCGGATCTGGGTTTCATAAAGTGCTGGAGGTAGGTGGCCCACATAGATTACTCCACGAGTAAGTTTTTCTTTTTCTTGCTTCTGTTGCTGAAGACATAAAAACCATGTAAATATTTTAGTAAGGAAAAAAAAAAATCACATTACAACAAAACTTGCAAAACCCCTAGATCTCAGTCCAAGACCAGAAATGAAAAACCTACCCTGTGTTTTTACTTACCTAAGCAGTAACTAAAGAGTTAGCTGTTTAATCCTTCTCCCACGAGGACATTGGTTAAGCAGATTGTCTTCTCAGCCCACCCAGCACAATGTAAGTGCTCAATAACTAACCGTAGAATCAACGGTTAAGTAAGTAAATTTTCTAACACAACATTTCAAATCTTTCGGCTGGAGAATTCCACATAAATGTATGTATCCTTAAATTCTGTATGCAGATCACCGTTTACTCGTACCCACCCAATCGAACAATTTCCAGACAACTATTAACCTTCGGCAAGCTGACTAACCTTTCAGCATCTCAGTTATCATGCCCTTGCCTTTTGTAATAAGAACTTACACGTGTATTTTATACTAAAAACCAAGGCAAATATAACTTGATGTCAGGGGCCATATTCAGTAAAGGGAACTTGGCAAATACTGTCTTTTAAGAACCTCCAAACCAACCGGGCAAACAAACATTCAGAATTCCAGGGCAATGCGGAAGCGTGACTGCTCCAGTTGGTGCTAATTTGCTGTATGATAGGGCCAGCCCCAAGCCAGCTCTTTTTTTCTTGCGTTGTACCCCTTGGCTCTATAGGAGGTTCCTAAGGCCTACACGGCCAAACCCGTCATTTCCCGATCAGCATAAACCTCCCTCGGGGAAGCCTTGGCCTCCAAGCTCCTGAGATCGGGAGCCAAACGGGGAGAGCCTGGAGGTAGCAGAAGCGTGAGGGCGAGGCGAGCTCGAAAAGGGAACCGCACAGGATACCGCGCGGTCCCGGAGATTTCAGACTTCGCGGTAGGTCTGCGGCAGCCGCTTACCTTGGTTGCTCGCCGACGAACCTGAGCCACCTCCTTTTGAAACTTGGCCTCCTCCTGAGGATTCAGGACAAGAGCGGCTTGGCAGGGCCTGCAAAGACCGCCATCCCAAAAGCTTTCAAGCCGACTATCTCCACGAGGCAAGCCTGGAAATGACGACCGCGCAACTCCTCCAAACCGGAAGTGGAGACTGGAGCGGTGCGCAAAGAGACTTGGGGCGGAGTCGAGTCCAGGGTGGGGCGGGGTCCGGGGCGGAGTCCGGGGGCGGGGCGGGGAGTCCGGAGTCTGGGCGACATCTGCTGGCAAGCGCCAGTTGACCTCTCTCTCACACCTGCCACCTGTCTAAAGTGGTATATGGAAATTTACGCCTACTTTGCGGCCAGCCAATTTCAAGGGGTGAGGAGGTGGTTTTAAAAAAATAAATTATAAAATAATACCCGTGATCTTGAGGTCTTGCTAACCATTCTTTAAGTCTTTGCTTTTTTTCACTCACTTGTTTTGTGAGCCCTTACTATACATCGTTGTGCTCCTGTCCTTTAGGCAACTTCCAGACTGGTGAGAGGGCTGGATAAAGGACATTTAAGAGTGGAACTGGTGCTATGGAGAGACCTAAGAGCCCTGTGGGCGAGAGGCACACTGGGTGATTAACGAGGGTGTCCTGGAGGAGTTGGAATTTGAGCTGAGACCTGAAGGCTGGAAGGAGCTGCATTTGAAGACTTGGAAGCGCCCAGGCAGGTACCAGTACAGCGCGTGCAGTGTCCTTATCACTGGAAAGAAGGAATCTGTCAGTGTGGTTTGAGCTCAGTGAATAAGGAGAGAGCTTGGAGGCAAGCTGGAGCTCCAGAGCTCTGCATGTCAAGGTTTAAAGCTTAGTTTTTCTTGTAAATACAAGGGGATGTGAGGGTTTTAAGCAAGGCTATGGCTGTTTATCCCTTTCGAATACTAATCTCGTAAAGGTGGAAAGTGGATTACAGACGAAGCGGGGAGAGGGAAGCTGCAAGAATTGTCCAAGCAGAACTACTCTGGGGCTAATGTCATCGAGTGTTCTGGAACCAGTGAGGGCTGAGTATGGCTGATGCCCACGTGTATGTGCGGGAAGAGTGGAGATAAGTCTGTAGGATAGACTGGCATGGAGGTGGATTGTACTTTGAGGACCAGACTGCTTCCTCTGAAAGGCACTTGCCTCCCACGCCTGCCATTGCCTCCTTCAACCCAGTCTCCCTCAGCTCAGTTCAACTGTCACCTCTTAGGGCTAGCCTTCTGTGACTGTAGCTGAAGTCAGCTCTTTCTATTAAATGCTCTCTTACAACTGTTTACAGGAAAAGGTTGGATTGTAAGGAGAGTGTAAGCTGAGAGCAATTTTATTCTTTCTCAGGACTGCACCTTTTCATGAGCTTTTTCCGGCTCCTCCTAGATGAAAGCTTGAGAGAGCGCTCTTCAGATATCAGTGAGTAGAAGCATTTTCCAAGTGTTCAAAATCTAACATCGAATGTCTTCTTCCCCTGCTCAGATCTGTTTCAGGTGAGAAATACTCGTGTAGGTGCTGGGAAAGTGGGTAATCTAATGCCTGATAACTCAACTTTTTGTAATACAAAGTTTTCTAGGTTGGTACCTAATTCTTTGCTTTCAAAAGCATTTTAGGAGAGACTATTTGAAATGTCCACAATAATCATTAAAAACAATTTTGAATGATAACTTATTGTTACATATGGCCATTATCTAGCAAGGAATTTAAGATATTGAATGAAATTGCTATAAGAGAATGCCTTCCATTCCTCTATTTACCTTTTAACGAATATCTTAGCCTGAATCTTCAAGAAGACAAAGTCTAAAACGAAGATTAGGTACTAACATTTTATTTGGGTGGGTGGATGAATTTCAGGTCATTGAGAGTAAGGGACAAATGGAAGTAGGACAGCAAAGACAGAAAGCAAATACAAGATGATGCATTATTACGCTGGTCACAGTATCACAAGAAACCTGGTCGGTTGCTCAGTTACATGGGACATTTCTGCATTTCTGGAGAGATTACATGGATCTATTTCTTAGGACATCTGTTAGGAAGAGGAAGGGCAAGGACTTTAGTTGTGGGCTTGTAACAACTTCCTGCCTTTCTCCGGTCAAAGTTTGCCCCTTGCCCCTGGAGTGCTAACCTCACACACTTTCAGATTATGTACACAGCCCCTTTGGGAAGCTGTTGGTGGAGCTAGATAGAGCCTCTATGAATTAAGCGGGGGAGTTAGGACTGTGCTACAGCAGCTATAAGGAGTATGATGAAGGCAGTGCTGAAGCCTAACCTATGCCTCAGGGGAGGCTGAGGCACCAGTGGGATTAATTAATGCAGTGAAGATGTTGGGTGGGACTTTCCCTTGAGAGTTTTCTAGGCTCCACATTGCCTCTTATAAAAAGTAATGAGGGACGTCTCCTCTGGGGATAATTACTGTGAATTTAATTTCTCAGCAATTCAACCATCTATCTATGACTAGAATGTTCACCTACAGGTACATGGACTAATTGGTAAAACAAAGAACATAGCCGTATTCATCTCATCTAGAGAACACTTCCATTAAAACTTTACTTTGCTTTTGTAATATTTATAAAATGTATAATACATTTGTCATTTTGATCAACTGTGTACTACTGTTGAATAATCTAGAAGGAATTTCAACATCTAGCTCCTTGTAATATGAAATTTACATTTTAATTTTTATTAATTTTTATAGGGAATAATGATGGATAATCAAAAGATTTAAACAATAAATATTTTTATGTTAGATTAAAATTCTTGTGGGAGAAGTGGAATGGAAATAGTTGATAAAAAGGCTTTATAAAAAAGGGCTTTATAAAACAGTATGAATGTTTCTCAAAGAATTAAACATTGTATTACATATGACCCAATAGTTCCACTTCAGGTTACATACACAAAAGAACTGAAAACAAGAGCTCAAGCAGATATTTGTATACACCCACATTCATAACAGCATTATTCATAATAGCTAAAAGGTGGAAACCCAAATGTCCATTGACAGATGAACAGATAAAGAAAATGTAGTATATACATAAAATGGAATATTATTCAGCCTTAAAATAGAATGAAATTATGACACATGGTATAACATAGATGAACTTTGAGGTTATCAATATGCTCAATAAGTCAGTCACGAAAAGACAATTGTATGACTCCACTTCTGTGAGGGATCTGAGTAGCCAAATTCATTGAGACAGAACATAGTCTTCTACACAAATTATTGCTAATCCTTGTAACATTTAGAGCTAGAGATTACAAATTCTAACTTGACAAATGAGAAAAGACTCCCTTACTGGATGCTTAAAAATCCCCTTAGTTTTTTGGAAAGAAGTTATTTGGCACGCTCTTGTTTCTAGAATTTTAAGTTACAATCTTTGAGTTGGCATGGAAAGACATTGCAGGATGTGAAAAATTAATTTGGATCTGTATGAAGTCAGATAATACAAAAAGTGGTGCTAAGAACACATTTGGCAGATATTAATAAAAATGAGCTCCTATTGCTATTTTCTTTCTTTTTTTGATGATTATGAAATTCTATTGCTAAATTTTTGGTCTATGAAGAGGCACATTATGTCAGAAGCACACAAGCAAAAAAACAAACAAAAAAACCTTGTTACTGACCAAGTTGCAAAAACTGATCTTTTTTAACCTGCCACATTCTAGGGCTGTAAAGGTCAAGTTAGATAAGATATTTAAAGTCTCATGCATATATTGTTAAATGGTAGATAAATGATAATAGCATAATAATTAAGACAAAGTATTTGGATCCCAGTTTCAACACTTAATAGCTGCCTAGGGAAGTCAATTAATGTGTTACCATAGTTACTTCACTTATAACAACAGTATGAATACGATCCTTCAAGAAAAGTTTTAGAATAATGTCTGGCACAAAACAAATTGCCATTTAGTTGGTATGAGTAATTATTTTAATTCACTTGGAGAGTGAATCCTACATATACAAACACATTTGTATTCGTTGGTTAGGTGTTCGGAATAAGTCTGCAAGGACAAACAAGACATCGTTACATCACTTGCCTCAAGAAAGTAGAATTGGGGGAAGGAGGTGTTAGCTGAGTGGAAGAGAAACTGCTCATGTTATACGTTAAAAAAAAATCATATAATTTGAAAACATGTAATACATTCAGAAAACGCGTTAAAAAAAAAACAAAAAAATTTCGCTCCCAATCCGTCCCACATACTTTCATTTTCCCGTGTATTTTTTGCAAATACAACTGCATTTATTCCTTATTCTTATATGAAGACTGCAATATCTCTACATTCTTCAGCACCTGGCCCAAAAGGTGTGGTACAAAATACGTGGTATAAGCTACCAGGAAGCGCTCGCTTTACCTCCAAACCACGCCCCGCCTCAGTCCCACGTGCCCCAGGACCCCCCGCCTCGCAGCGAGCTGTTTCCGGCGAAGCCGGTTTGAAGATTCCCCCGGCGGAAGCCCCGCCCACCTGCCCTGCCCTGTCCTCTGGTCGTGCTGTTCCGCTCAGCAGGCGGCGGGCGGCACCTCAGGCATCGTTGCAGACAGCCCGGCTTCCTGCGCGCGGCAGCCGTCGGAGGACCTCAGCGACGGCCGTAGGATAGGGCCCAGTGGACGAGGCGGCAGCGGCGGCGGCCGTGGCATTTGAGTGCACTGATTCCCTGTGAAACGCCTTTAGCTGGCTACCCTCGCCGCACTGGCTGATAGTTGTGTGGCCGGCGCCATGTCTGTGAGCGAGATCTTCGTGGAGCTGCAGGGCTTTTTGGCTGCCGAGCAGGACATCCGGGAGGTGAGCCTTTTCTCTCCCCAGCCCCTTTCCCTTTCTCTTGCTAGCTGGGCCACATTGCTCGGCCCTTTTCCGTCGTCCAGTCTCGAGCGGTGGGGAAGCCTCCGAGGATGGGTTGCTTCCCCTCTTGTTTCACTTACAGGCTAGTCCTTCTCCCCGCTCTTATTCCACTTTCCAGTCTTGATTTCTTGTGTTCGGATTTCGGCTCCTCGGCGTCACCTACCTCATTTGAATGCCTCTTTTCTCTTTCCCAGCATTTGTTTACATCGAAGACTCTGCTCTTGAGACTCAGACAACGTGCATTTTATTTGTTGTCGGTGTTTTCGAAGCACGTGCGCCCTCTCTCCACATAGGCTAAAAATCCAACTCAGCTGTGGCCCCCAGGGGTGTGTGTGTGTTCTCGTCCGTGTGTGTGTCCGTGTCCTCTCTCCAATCTTACTTTACGTAATATTATGTTCAGTGTATTTCTCTTTCATACCTGTACTTCCCCAAATAGTTGCCTGCCTCAAGATTTTCCTGTGTACTCTTTGCCCTTACTGGAATTTGCATCTTTCCACTTATTTTTCCTGTTATCTCATTTTCGTTTCCTTGATTTCACAATCTAAATAATCTCTTGTCACGTGTGCTGGTAGAGCAATAACATTGTAAGAAATATGTGCGATTTTTTTGGTTGGGATTTTTATTTTTTAAATGTGTCTCCTCTCCTATTATAGTCTAAACTGCCAGAAGGAAGGGACTGTACTTGGTTCCCCTGTATTTACACATGCCTAGCATATAAATGTGCTCAATGAATATTTAAAATGAAATGAATGAAAATAACCAACCTTTGTGTTGCATTTCATTCATCTTTATAAATTACATTCAGATAGCTTGTCTCCTTTATATTTATAGTGTTTCTGTGGGATATTTGGTGTGAGTGGGTGATTGTTGTCCTTTAAAGGCTACATGAGAAACCTGAGGCCTCTTGAAAGTGACCTCTTGAAAGTCTCACAGGAAATAAGTGGAAGAGTGTGGATTCAAACTGGTTATTTTCTGTACCAATTCAGTTTTTGTAAAGAGTTTTAGTGTTTTAAATGTATGTGAAGGTGTCATAGATCAAATATGTTATCTGGTATATTTGGTTTGGGGTCACGATGATAAGAATGTTGAATATATCTGATATTTTTAATTTTAATTCTCTCTAGGAAATTCGAAAAGTTGTACAGAGTTTAGAACAAACAGCTCGAGAGATTTTAACTCTACTGCAAGGGGTCCATCAGGGTGCTGGGTTTCAGGACAGTAAGTTCTTTGTTTTGATTTTGAGGATTTTTATCCAGTTTATCAATTTCTGATTTAGAGTTAATTTCCAACCAGAAGACATTTCAAGTGTGTATTATTTTATTATAGAAACTATCCCTCTTGCTTTATGGTGAATAAAAAGTGAAGAAATAGGTGAGTTGATTATTTTGTAGGTTTACAGAATTCTGTTTTGATTGATTTTCCACTTTTGCTTAATATGGAATGTTTTCTATTGTGATGGAGTTCTGATGATAATGGTAGTCGTATAGCTCTCTTGTGTATGTAGCAACTTTTATTTGGCACTTAAAAAAACCCCAGCCTTTCAGTTATTAAATATGGTATAATAAGCATTTATGGGCAGTGTAACATGTTCTTAGTGTGTTTACAGTTAGCCCCTTGAACGGAGAACAAGTTTAGAAATGGAACCTTCATTGTAACATATAGCCAGCTAGCCCAACTGAAAGAGCTGAAATACATTTTCAGATAGAGAATGATGTAATAATATAAGTATCAGAGGCAAGTTGTTTTTTCAGTGATATAAAGTTGATCAGCCTGATAGGAATGCATCTGGTGCACAGCCCCTTAAGAATGAGGCTATTTATGATAGCTTAGTGATGTGTTTCTTAGCATATTCCATTTTAGCTAGTTTTTGTATGCTTATTTTTCAGTCTTGGTTAATTGATAGGGAAACTGGACATGAAATTTGAGAGTCAGGTTGAAAAGCAGTGATGTATACCCTGCATTCAGTTATGAGCTTTTAAAAAAAGTTATTTACTTACAGGTAGACAGCATAGATTATTAAGCAAGGGCTGTATTTGAAATTTGGTAATTCTTTCTTATTATTATGTTTGATTATCTTTTTTTGTGATCAGTTCCAAAGAGGTGTTTGAAAGCTCGAGAACATTTTGGTACCGTAAAAACACATCTAACATCTCTGAAGACCAAGTTCCCTGCTGAACAGTATTACAGGTCTGTAAGAAAAGTAACATTATTTTATAATGTTAAGTAAAAAGCAGAAAAATATATGATCTAAAAGATTGCTTAGAACCAGCAAAAACCCTCTAGACAGGTATTTTAATGGTGACAGAATTGATGATTTGTTTTTTTTCTTCTTTTTTACTTTTAAAATTTTCCTAAGGAACATGTATAATTTTTGCAATGAAAAAGCAATTAAAAATTTTTTTGTATGTGGTTAAAATAATAGGTAATATCTTTTTAGTATATTCAAGTTACTTGTGAAATTGGATGAACCATACCTAATAAGGTTATGGAATTAGGTGGCAGTATGTATATGGAGTTGTTTTACCTCACAGCATGAATTTCACTATCAAGTAACATTTCATTAATATTTTATGTTATATCCAGTTGAATTTATGCCACCATTAATTTTAGGATACATCATTATTTTATATACCTCTGTGAAAGAATTATTGCCAACCATAGTTGTGAAACATGTAGATTGTAAAATGCATCCTGATTTCACAGATATTAAAATGGGAAAAACTATATCTGAATGTTGATGAAATATGGTAAATAAGAACCTAAATTTCTACTTGAAAAATATGTTCGTTTAAGACACATACATGGCTGCCGAGTGGGGTAAGTCAGACAAAGACAAATGCCATATGATTTCGTTTGCATTTGGAATGTAAACAAAATAAAACAAACTCACTCATAGAGAACATTTTGATGGTTGCCAAATTGGAGTTTAGGGGGTGGGTGAAAAAGGAAGATTAAGAAGTAGTTAGAAAATAGTTATGAGGATGTAAAGTATAGCATAAGGAATATAGTCAATATTGTAATAATTGTATGGTGTCAGATGGATACTAGATTTATTGCGGTGATCACTTTGTAAGTTGTATAAATGTCTAATCCCTACTTTGTACACTTGAAACGAATATAATGACATGTATGAGTGGAATGGTAGTATAACCTCTCAAGATTCTTTAAGGTAGGGATCAGCAGATTACCTGTGCCCTGCTAATGCAAAGCATTGTTTAAAAAAAGAAAAAAACAGATAAGAATATAATATACAGGCCGAAAGTGACCTTCAAAGTCTAAAATATTTATTGTCTAGCTGTTCACAGAAAAAGTTTGCCAGCCCCTGCCATAAGGTAATAACAAGCATAGAGAACTAGGACAATACAAATTGGCAGGGTCTTTAGGGACCATGTAGTTTGGAGGTCACACACAAACTGCCCTGTGGCTGATTTGGCCTGTAGAAGGTTTTGTTTGACCTGCATTGTGTTGAAATTTTGTCTAAATTTGTTGCCACATTTGACAATCATCAGGCATAGCATAAATATCCAGGGGTTGTAAAATTTCCTATTTTTTTTCAGGCTTCTAGCTCAGTTTACCTGCAGTATCCTGAGATTTTAAGTCTTATCTCTTTAGTGATTGCAAATAGGAGTTATTTCTTATATGTGTAAATCAGGATTTTCTTGAAGCTTACACTCAGAATGTAGGAATGAGTTAGGTATTGAGGCTAATGTACAGTTGCAGCCCTCATCAAAGTTCAGTTGCCAATATTTATTTTCCTCAGAGCAGTATCGTTCTTATTTACGAAACGTCTATAGTTGCTGTTGTCATTCGTAATTTTCAGTTGTAAATTTTTGTATTCATAAAATTGGATCTGCTTCTTATTAAACTTATAGGTAATTACCATTAATTCGAACTTGCAAAATTTATGCTAAATCCAGCTAATATATTTAAATGTCATAGTTTTATATATTGCAGTTTCACATAAAATTTTATTTGAAAAAGGATTCCAATTCTAAAATGTTTGCACTTGACACTTTAAACCTGTCTTTCTTAAGGCCCTAATCCCTCAACCTAAATGTGCTTGTATTATGCAGATTTCATGAGCACTGGAGGTTTGTGTTGCAGCGCTTGGTCTTCTTGGCAGCATTTGTTGTGTACTTGGAATCAGAAACACTAGTGACTCGAGAAGCAGTTACAGAAATTCTTGGCAGTGAGTATCTTCATTAGTGTTAATCTGCAGAGCCAGACATGGTAGATTAATTTTGGTGGGAGGGGCTCTTGCTTATATTTTCTGTTTACTGTAACAAATGACAACTAAATGGGAGATTGGTTACTTGGAAAACAGTAAAACTAAAATATGTAGTGTCTTGCTCTTTGTACTTGAGTGTTTGTAAAATTTAGTTAAAAATTTTTTTAAGGCTACAGAGAAGTTTAAAGATAGTACAGTGAACATCTGTCTCTTTACACCCCACTTCGACTTAATGTTTTACCACATCTAGTTAGTCTCCTCACTTCATGTGTATTTGTGCACGTGTGTACATCTATGTGTTCTTGCAAATCATGTGAAAGTCAGTTGCAGATATCATAGCTTCTCCCTGCATCTTCTAAAAACATTTTCTCTGATATAACTAGATACCATTCTTGGTGGTATTACTTTTTGGTAGAACAATGGGTAAGAGCTTGAAAAATCCACAAGTGAGGTGTAGTTGCCAAGGTTGTGAACACATTAAAAAGAGTTTTAAAAGATTCATCCTTTTTCCATTTACTTGGAGAGAAAAATTGTGTGTGTGTGTGTGTGTGCATGTGTGTGTATGAGTGCACAATTAAAAAATATTCTTGGGCTTTAATTGTATTCACATCATGACCTTATTTTTACTTTGATACGTTTTTTAGTTGAGCCAGATCGAGAGAAAGGATTTCATTTGGATGTAGAAGATTATCTCTCAGGAGTTCTAATTCTTGCTAGTGAACTGGTAAGAAGCTTAGTAATTTGCCATTTCCTTTTTTTTTTTTTAACTTTTTAAAATTGAGGTAATGTTGGTTAATAACATATAAAGTAAAGGTGTATAGCATAATTTGTATCTATGTACATTATTGCATGCTTACCACTAAGTCTATGTATTTGACCCCCTTCACTCATTTTGCTCTCCCTGCTGCTTCTGGCAGCCACCAGTCTGTTGTCTGTATCTGCGAGTTTGTTTTTGTTTTGTTCGTTTTGTTTTCTTAGCTTTCACATGTAAGTGAGAGCATGTGGTATTTATCTTTCTCTATCTGACTTATTTCACTTACCATCATATGCTCGGGGTCCATCCATGTTGTCATAAATGGCAAGATTTCGTTCTTTTTTTTATGGCTGAGTGTAGTCCATTGTTTATATACCAAATCTTCATTCATTTATCATTTAAGATGGATATGTAAGTTTTTTCCATATCCTGGCTATTGCAAATAATTCTTCAGTGAACATAGAGATGCTTATATCTTTTCAAATTAATGTTTTTATATTTCTGGCAAATACTTAGAAGTAGAATAGGTGGATCATATGGTGGTTCTAAGTTTTTTGAGGAGTCTGTACTGTTTTTCATAGTAACTGCACAAGTTTACATTCCCACAATAGTGTACATAGGTTCCCTTTTCTCCACATCCTCACCAACATTTGTTATCTCTTATCTTTTTGATGATAGCCATTCTAACAGGAATGAGGTGACATTTTATTGTGGTTTTGATTTGCATTTCCCTAATGATTGGTGATGTTGAGCATCTTTTCATGTGTCTGTTGGCCATCTTTATGTCTTCCTTGGAAAAATGGCTATTCATATCCTGTGCACATTTTTTAATCAGGTTATTTGTTTTTTTGGTTGTTGAGTTGTATGAGTGTTTTATATATTTTAGATATTAATCTCTTATCAGAAATATCACTTGCAAATATCTTCTCCCATTTGGTTGGTTGCCTTTTTGTTTTGTTGATGGTTTCCTTTCCAAAAGCTTTTTAGTTTGATGTTGTCCTATTTATTTTTCTTTTTGTTTCCCTTGCCTTTGGAGTCATATTAAAAAAAACACTCCTAAGACTGATGACCATAAGCTTAGGTTATTGTTTAGGTATTTTGTTGTTTTAGGTCTCATATTCAAGTCTTTAATCCATTTTGAGTTAATTTTTGTGCATGGTATAAGATAGTGGTCTAGTTTAATTCTTTTGCATAGGACTGTCAGGTTTTTCCAACACCATTTATTGAAGAAACTTATTTCTCTATTGTATATTATTGGCTCCTTTCTTGTAAATTAGTTGTCCATGTATGTGTAGATTTATTTCTGGGCTCTCAGTTCTATTCCATTGGTCTTTTTTTCTGCCAGTATCATACTGTTTTGATTAATGTAGCTTTGTAGTATAGTTTGAAATCTGGTAGTGTGATGCCTTTTGCTTTGTTCTTTTTCTCAGGATTTCTGTTGGGGTCTTTTACGGGTCTATGCAAATTTGAGGAATTTTTTTGTTTGTTTATTTCTATGAAAAGTGCCATTGAGATTTGAATAGAGATTGCATTGAATCTGTAGATTGCATTAGGTAATATGGACATTTTAACAATGTTAATTTTTCCAGTTCACAATATCTTTTCATTTCTTTGTGTCTTCAATTTCTTTTGACAATATGTTGTACTTTTCAGTGTAAGGGTGTTTCATCTCTTTTGTTAAGTTTATTCCTAGGTATTTTCTTTTTGTTGCAATTTGTTATAAATGGGATAGTTTTCTTCATGTCTCTTTCTGACATTTCATTACTAGTATATGGAAGCGCAGTAGAATTCTACATATTGATTTTGTATCCTGCAACTTTACTGTTTTTGTTACTATTTGTAATAGTTTTTTGGTGGAATTTTTAGGGTTTTTCAGGTATAAAATCATATCATTTGCAGATAGTGACAGTTTTACGTCTTCCTTTCTAATTTGGATGCTTTTTATTTTTTGCCTCATTTCTCTGTGTAGAATTTCTAGTACTATATTAAATAAAAGTGGCAAGGGTGGGCATCTATGTCTTGTTCCTTATCTTAGAGGAAAAGCTTCCAGTTTTTTCCCATATGATATTAGCTGTGGGTTTGATGTAATTAATTGGCCTTTATTATGTTAAGGTACTTTCCTTCTATATTCATTTTATTGAGAGAGTTATCATAGTTGGATGTTGTATCTCGTCAAATGGTTTTTCTGTGTCTTTTATTTTGTTAATGTGTATCACATTGATTGATTTGCAAATGTTGAACCATCTGTGCATCCTTGGAATGAATCCCACTTGATTGTGGTTTATGATCCTTTTAATATATTGTTGTATTTGATTTGTTAGTATTTTGTTGAGGATTTTTGCATCTATGTTCATTAGAGATATTGGCCTGTAATCTTTTTTTGTGTTGTCTTTTTCTGGTTTTGGTATCAGGATAATGTTGCCTCATAAAATGAGTTCAGAAGCATTCATTCCTTCCTCTTTAATTTTTGAAAGAGTTGGAGAAGGATAGGTATTACATTTTCTTGGAATATTTTGTAGACTTTAACAGTGAAGCCATCTGCTCTTTTGGTCCTGGAGACATTTGCTGTTTTAATCTTTCCACTTCACTGTCAAATTGGTACAAAAATTCAGAAAGTGTGATTCTTTTAAGCCATCTTTTGGTCGCCAGATAGTCATCGACTGTGTACTGTATGTGTAATGTTTTGCCAGTCATCAGAGAAATACCAGTGCTTATGATGAGGCGGCTGTGTGTATTTACTAATGTGCAAAATTTTTAAAAGATGATAATACCCCTTTGTTTCAGAGTAGTGGCAAAACAAATATATTCCTTGGTAACTATGTTGGTTCATATAATTGTTTTGGAGAACAACATAACTATATAACTATGAATTATTATTGCTTTTATCCTAGTCTCTTTCCTGAGAAATTATCTTATAAAAGTAATTCTAAAGATGAGAAAAGCTGTTGAGAGTGTTCACTATAGGCTTACTCACATTTATGAAAAGTTGCACACCATAGAAACTCCAACAAAAGGGGAACGATTTTTTAAGTTATTAAGTTAGTAGTAATATTAAGCAGTTGTTAAGAATGTAATTATCAAGGACAATATGGAAAAGTTTTGTGACCTGAGGGTCTCGTAGTAATGATTTAGAAGACATGTTAAGGAGGAACCATGTTTTAATGCGTCCCAGTTTTTCTTTCCTTGTGTAGTCGAGGCTGTCTGTCAACAGTGTGACTGCTGGAGACTACTCCAGGCCCCTTCATATCTCCACCTTCATCAATGAGCTGGATTCTGGTTTCCGCCTTCTCAACCTGAAAAACGACTCTCTGAGGAAGCGCTATGATGGCTTGAAGTACGATGTGAAGAAAGTAGAGGAAGTGGTCTATGATCTCTCCATCCGGGGCTTCAATAAGGAGACGGCAGCAGCTTGTGTGGAGAAATAGGAGGCTCTCCCTGTGCCTGGCCTTGCCAACCTCAGCGGTTGCCTGTGAGGGTGAGCATAGTGCCACTCACTGTAGTTATGATGCCCTGTTGCTAAGCACCACGCTTTATTTTCTTAGCCAGTTGTGTGGTGTGTTGAAACACTTTTTTGGGGGGATAAAAAAATAGTCTTTACAAGGACAGGTTTTTTTGTTGTTGTTTCAGTGAATTTGCTGTGTAATTTAGTGTATTTTAGTTCTGTCAAAAGTGTAAATGTCAATCTCTTGGTAAAGTTCATTTCTTGCTTACCCTGATGCTGTTGATGTTCTAATTGAAAAGTTTATTGTCTTGTTTGTGATTTTTCGAGAAGTGATCCTTGATATTTTCTATATCCAAATTAGCCATTCATCCACAGGTATATCCTGGATACAGTATGGAAATAACTAAAAAGGATGATTGCCAAGCAAAGGACATTTATTTTATATTTTTCTTTGAAGCCTGGTGAATAAATCAGATGTTGAAATTTTTCGCAAAGGAGTTTTAGCTCCAGGGTTCTCTCTTACTGCCATCAAAATATAGAATTAAACTGCAAAGTCAAGTTCAACAGATTATCTTGGGGACTTTTTGTATTAAGGGGTTGAATAACATCTTATTATTTGGCTCCACTTACCAGGTGTGTGTGTGCAGGTAAGGCTTAGTGTTTGAAAACACCTGTTTCCTGACGTTGCCTTAACATTTTGCTATTGCAAGCAGTTAAAAATTGTTTTCGCACATCTTGAGTTAACACAGTATATGTTATATTTCTAAGATACGAAACCTTTTCTTAGTAGCCAGCTAGACTGGTCTGGGAGTATAAAGCCACCCAGTCAAGTTAAGTAGCAATACTCTGATATGTTCTGAGACAAAAATGCTGTGCTTTGTATAGAAAGAGAAAACCTTGAATTAAGGAAGAAATTCAGCTGATTTGGTCTTGTATTTTAGAGTAAGCAATTTCAGGTTGTTGATGGTTCTCCCAACATCCAGGTTTTAAATTTACAGTTTTGGGAAGTAATATAAATCTTGTTGGCACCCTCTTACCCTTCCCTATTTTCAGGCAGTACTAGGATTACTTGCCATGTCATTTTTGCTGTTAAATTGAAATTATTAAAATGGTGACAACCCAAAATTTTTTGGATCTCACTGAAAGTGCTAGTGTTTCCAGAACAATCTGAAGTATTTAGATGTATCACTCTTTCATACCTGAAACCAGTTTGGGCTTTCTGTTTTTACAGTGGGATATTTGGCATTGTCATCAGTTGTTATCAGGCTGAGTTATGGACTGAAGAAATTTTCTATCGTGATGAAAGAAGGAGAAATGAGGCATAAATTGCTATGCACTGTTGGATTTTAGAAAATGTTTCTTGGCACCTCTTTCTACAGAAGAGGTTGTAGAAAGAAAAAAAGTGTTACGATCTTTAAAGTGCCTCAGATGGTCTTTAATGATGTGTGGTCATAGCACTGCCTGGATTGAACATAAAAGGTGTTTAATTACATGATCAGAATATGCAGTAAGTTTAATAATATTTTCTTTTGCCTCTATTGATCTTGCTTGAGAGTATTAACATTTTGGCATAAATGGATTTCAGTTTTAACAACTGCATTTTAAGTTTAGGAACACAGTCTGGTCTTATAAAACTATCTGAGAATTTAGAAGTGTCATGTTTATAATTATTCGTTTGTGTTTTTTGCTGGCTTATTGTAAAGCAATAAAAACTTTATTTTTTATTTTTATTTTTGTAATTAAGTGTGCTGCTGTGAGTACTCTTCTATATGGAGAATAAATTCTGAATGTTGTTTGAGGTTGAAGAAGAACAGAGGTAATAAACACATACTGCTGTGTAATAGTTAAAATAATCAAAAGACAGCCAGCACCCAAGAGTTCTTTTCTGTAACTTGCAGGTATCATTTGTGTGACCTATCTTGATTGGGAAATTATAAGTATTTTAACTGAAGTTGAGAAGCATTAGCTCTGGTCTTAGTATAACAAAATTGCTTTATCCAGTTTTAGAAAATTAAGCAGGTTGGAGAAAGGAGATGTGAATTGGCGCTTTCTTCATAGACTTTATTTATAAGGAAAACCCCATAAAAACATAAGATTTGTCCTCTTAAACTTGAGCAATGATAAGAGTAATGCTTTATCTGAGATCTTAAGTGACTAAAGAGTTGAAATAAATGTCCAGGTTGCTACTGGCATAATTTCATAATTGTACACTCACAAGTTATAACTTTTGATTTTTGGTCTGGCTAAACTATTTGTCCTCTTCAGGTAGGGCATCATCGTCATGGCTGACATCAAAATAAGACTTTTTCTGAGCCTGAAATAATTTTTCTTACTGTTCATTATAATAAGCATTAAACAAATTGGAATAGTCAGTCTTCCTTTCCCCCAAACAACTATAAACGTTTAAGGGAGGTGAAATTGACTGGATTGGTTGGTTGAATGAGGATGGGTGAGGGAGGAGGAGAGGGAGGTTTCTGATCTGGTTGAGTAGTTTTAGGTGCTATTAAATGAGATAGGGTTTGTAGGATGAAATGCATGTCTGGAGGGGGCTTGGCAGGTGATGCATTTGCTTTTGGATGTGTTGGATTTATGATGCTGTGGAGCAGCTAGGTCCATCAGGACTTTGGGTATGAGGAAAACTCCAAGCCATCCTGAAGATAGCTTTGGGTAGCTTTAGCATATATGTGGTAGGTAAGTTAGGAGAATGTGTAAAGTCTCCCTGGAGAGCATGTAGAACAGAAGAATAATGATCTGAGGACAGAGCTCTGGTTAATAGCGGGGTTTAGTGAGGAAGTAAAGTCCATGAAAAAATAAAGCAATGGTTAGGTCAGCAGAAAACAGGGAGAGTGGCATGTCACAGAAGCCAGGGGAATAAAGAGTCTTTAGAAGGTTTTTTTGGGTGAGAGAAATTATATAATTTCACAGCCCAAGAGCCTTATGACTTTGTCAGGTGAGGCTAGGTTATGCTGTGGTAACAACCCCCAAAGCTCCTAGGCATAGAACAGGATTTATTCCTCACTTATACTCCCTGTCTATTGGGGGTTCTACTCTACATTGTCCTCATCTATCTGCCAGAGCAGCCACCAACTTGGCCATTGTTAATTGCTCTTGGAGAGGGAAAGAACTGTGGAGGGTCTTGTGCAGATGTGCTCTGGTTTGCAAGTGGTATGTCACTTTCATGGTTTATTGGTTAGAACTGGACATGTGACCTTGCTGAACACCAAGAGGTCCAAGAAGTGAAATCCCACCTTGGAGAGAGGTGGAGAGTCAGAGGAACTAAATATCGAAAGTTGTGGGCAGTGTTTAGTTCCTTGTATTAAGTGACTGGTGGTAGTATTTCTAGTCATAAACTTAAGTGGGCTTAGGAGAGAGAAAAGATATCCCAGGGCCACTTCTTTAAAAAAAAAATTATAATTAAAAAATTTATTTTTCAGTTGAGGTTGATGTAGGGCCAGTCTTGTCTAGTGGATGACAAGAAGAATGTAGATCAACCCTTAATTGTCCTCTTTGTTGTTGAAGGTAGTTTTTTGTTTGAAACATTTCTGTTGTGTGTGCATTTGTGGTTGGGTTTGTGTATGTATGTTTTAAACCAGCGTTCACTGAGCTCTTCCATGTTCTAAGTACTTGGCTGATAAACATTTTATCCAGACCATCTCATTTCATCCTCATGACAACTCTATAAGGTAGCTACCACAATTTTTTTTTAATTTTTAGACCTTGAGAATAGGCTTAAGACAATTAACTTTCCCTGAGCTCATAGCTAGCTATAAAGGAGCTGCGATTCAAACCTCTGTGTACACCATTTCTTCCTTGATGCTCCTGATGGCATCACTCCATAGCCTGACAAGGCAAAATTCAAATCCACAGATAGTTAGGAACACAGTGTATGTATAGCAAGTGGAGACTTGGTCCGTGTGCCCTCAAGAAGTTTAGGGTCTAATTGCAGGGGAGAGGGTGGTGAGAAAAGATGAAATCAGGTAAAAAAATTACTAATATTTGAGCACCTACTATAATTTAAAATTTTAAACAGCATTTTTGGAGTGCATTTTATGTATACAATCGACTCATATCCAGTATAAAATTCAGTGATTTAATCTGTCAAGTGGTGCAACAATCCCAATGAATCAGTTTCAGAACATTTTTATCTCCCCCAACGATCCTTCTTTCAACTCCCAGCCCCTGGCAGCCACTAATCTATTTTCCATCTCTATAAATTAACCTTTTCTGGATATTTCATGTAAATGAAGTCATACAGTAAGTATTTGGGCTCTTCTGTCTTTTCACTTAGCATAATGTTTTTAAGGTTTATCCATATTAGTAGGTTGTTTCTTTTGATTCTTGAATAGTGTTTCATTGTATGGATGTTCCACATTTTACCCATTCATCAGATGATGAAGATTTAAGTTTCTATGTTTTGGCTCTTCAAAATAATGCTGCTGTGAACATTCTTGTGCAAGTCTGTGTGTGAATGGATATTTCTCTTTCTTCTGGATAGATATCTAGGAGCTTGATAAAAATGGTAATTTTATGTTTAGCTTTGTAAGAAACTGGCACTCTTTTTTTATCAGCAATCTATGAGAGTTACCTACTTGAATTAAAATTCAATAGACAAGATGCCATAATAACCGTACTTACTTGCTAAATAACTTGTGAACAATTGCTATAGGAATTTAGAAGGAATGATTAGAACTCGTTCATGGAAGAGATAGGATCTAAATAAGATGGAACTAAGAGATGAACATGGAACTAGGTCATTTAGATGGGCAGAAAAACTGAAACCAAAGCAGAAATGCATCATACATTTAGTGGGGATGGGGATGTCACCCATTTGAATGGAGGGGACATTCTGGCAAGGTCAGATTGTTAGATTTAGAAAACGCCTGAAGTGAGAGGTTAGAGAGTTTGGACTGTGAATGATAGGCATTGGAGGACTGTAGAGCTTTATTGGAGAGAGATTCAATTCCTATAGCAGCTATGGAGTCAGACAGCCATAGTTTTGAATCCTGGCTTTGTTATGTTTCCAAGGGGAGAGACCAAAGGTAGGGAGACCTGTGAGGAAGCTTCTGTTGTCTCTGAGGTTGTTCTAAGGGTCAGCTTGGGTAGCTGGTGACGAGCATGACTGGGTGCACATGAAATACACTGCAAAGAAAAAATTGAGTAAATGTGCTGATTAGAGTTGAGGGTAGAGGGATCTATGGGTTGAATGTTTATGTCCCTCCAAACTTCATATATTGAGGCCTTTTCCCCAGTTGGATGGTATTAGGAGGTGGGGTCTGTGGGAGGTGATTAAGACATGAGGGTGGAGTCCTTATGAATGAGATTAATGCCCTCATGAAAGGGGCAGAGAGAGCTTTCCTAGCCCTCCGCCATGTGAGGACATAGCCAGAAGAGGGCTGTCTATGAGCCAGGAAGCAGCCCATGCCAGACACCTTCATCTTGGACTTTCTAGCCTCCGGAACTGTGAGAAATCTTTCTGATGTTTAAGACAACCAGTTTGTGTATTTTTGTTATAGCAGCTGGAACAGACTAAAACAAAGGAAGAGGAGTTGAGAGGAATCAAAGGTGCCTGAGCTTCTGAAAGAATAAACATGGAAAAGTTAGAGCTATTATTTTGGGGAAGATGAGAAGTTAAGTTTCGCTAGTGTTGAGTTTACTTGACGGTGAGATACTGTACAGGTGGCTGTACTTTTTGGATTAGAATTTAGGATGCTAAAACTGGAGATGAAGGAGTCCTTTATATAGAGTGTATAGAGTAGATATTTGAATCTGTGACTATGGAGGAGCTCTTGGGAGGAAGGAGAGGTATGGGAGAGAAGTGGAGAGGTCAGTAACAGAACCTAGGGAGCCTTTGGAGGGGATTGAAGACCTTGAGAAGAAGAGAGAGAAGTAGAGGCCTGTGTCATTCTTTCATGTCTGTCCAAGTATGGAGCTGAGACTGATAAAAATGTGTTATATATAAAGCGCTTTCTCCTATCACCATAGAAATCCTTTACTTACTATAAAGATTATAGGGTTTTTGGCTAAAGGAAAATCTATGAAACTATATAGAATCCCCAGTCAAGAAAGTTGGGCTTGTTAGTTACTTCCTTCATTTGTTTTCTTATTTATTCTGTTCCTTACATTAGTTACTCATGATCATGTGGTGTCATTTAATATTAATTAACATTTACCCAGAGCCATCTGCTCTGGCTAGAATTCTGCATTCATCCATTTCAGCTGTGTGTCTCAGTGACAGAATGCTGGCTTGCTGTCTGGATAATACCAGCTATACCTGCTGGTGAGACCAGTTCAGAAGTCAGAAAAGACCCTTGGGGATTCCTCTGTCATGTCCCTGTTGTCAGACCTGCCATCGATTAACTTTTTGCTCCACCGGCCTGACAATTGAAGTCAGAGTGTTTTTCACAGTTGGGAAATACAAAGAGCTAGGTGTTTGTTTTTTGCTTTCCTGGGGGAAGAGTGAAAGATTGTTTTAATAATTAAGGGGTTATTTTGGGTACAGAATAAGTAGATTAGGCCCTTCTATTTTAATAAACTAATTAGACCCAGAACTGACAACAAAGACAAGGACCCATTCATAATCAGTGCTGAAGAAAGACTAAAATCAATACACTTTAAGCCTTCATTTCTTTGCACTCTGAAGTTAACTTTCAAATCCCCAAGAGGAAAACCCCAAGATCAGAGACATAGACTCAGGTTCTTTTCAAATGTGCCTAGTAGAGCTTGACCATCAGTTTTCCTGTGATCAGTCCTGGGAGATGGGCATAAGTAGGGAAAAACAAGTCATGGCCAGGGTTTGTGACTTAATGAGCCTTCTCATGCCTTACCTACAATCTCAGTTCTCATAGACAAGGACTTGACTTCATTTTGTTTAACAAATCTGGCCAAATGGGCACCTGGGTTATTGGGCTGTGGACTTTCTTTTTTGTCATCAGGCAACTCTAACCTTGCCTTAAAGTGAAAACAGTCTGGAAATACAAATGCCCCTATATTTCCAAAATATCTCCACAGAGGAAAAAGAGAAGGAAATAGCATTGGCACAAGTATTTTTTGAGCATACTTCAGAAGAACTTTAATCCTCATGTGTTTGTGCACATTGGAAGGAGGGAATAGCTGATACCGCCTGGTGTTCAGTCAAAGGTTATGTGATAGGTGTTATTGAGACTTTGAGGAATATATAATGTGCATACAATTGCTTTATGATATATTTTATGTATTTTTCTTGATTTGTGTTATTTTTGAGATTTTAAATATGTAAGCATTGTAGAAAATTGGGAAATTACAAAAAAAATCTTAAAGATGCATATATATATTTTTGCATTGTTATCCTAAATATACTGACTTTTTAAAAACTTTATTTTGAGGTAATTGTGGATTCTACTATTAACTTTTGATCAGAAGTACTATCATTTAGCTAACTGTTATGTGACTGTCTGTTCTCTGTCCTGAGTTCCTCTACAAAGATCCAGATAGATATGTTGCTGTCCAGTTCTCAGCAAGCTCCGTGGAGGTGCTCAGCTTCTGCAGTCAAGCTTCTCTGTTCTTTGCAGCACATTTTACATTGCACCTTTTGTACAAAGTTGGCATTGAAACAAACATGCTGTAATTAGATATTCCTATGAAATTAGAAAAAAATCTTATGTCACTTTCTGCTTTGTCAAAGTATTTTTACATTGACATCATCTGACTTTCAGAGCTGTCCTGTGACCTAGGAGGTTGAGGACCAGACAAATGAAGGAGGAGCTTTTTCCAGGGGTTTCCATCTTCCTTAACCTGTCTTCTCTCTGCTGTCATCCACTCGTAAGCTGACCAGCATGTTCTCTAGTCTTGAATTCTCATCACCACTTTGACACCTCAGTGTCAAGGTTTAAAATTGATCTTGTATTGCTGTGGGGAATAGTCTGGCAGTTCCTCAAAAAAATTGAACATAGAGTTACCATATGACCTAGCAGTTCCCTCCTAGATACATATTTGAGAGTTGAAAACATTTCTACGTGAAGACTTGTACACAAATGTTCATAGCAGCTTTACTCATAATAGCCAAAGAGTGGAAATAATCGAAATGTTCGTCAACTAGTGAATGAATGACAAATGTGTTTTATCTATCCAGTGGAACATTATTTGGCAGTAAAAAGTAATGAACAGTAAGTCCTCACTTAACATCGTTGATAATTCATAGGTTCTGTCACTGTGAAACAACATATAATAAAACCAACTTTTCTTGGACTAATTGATATAAACAAGAGTTAACTTTCTATGGTATCTCGTCAACGTTATAATGAAATGATGTTATTCGAGGACCTGCTGTACAGATACATGTGACAGCATCGATAAATCTTGAAAGTGTACTAAGCAAAAGAAGTCAGTCATAAAAGACCACATACTATGACTTCTTTTATATGCAATGTCCAGAATACAGAAATCTATAGTGACAGAAAGTAGCTCAGTAGTTGCCATAGGATGGGCGAGAGAGAATGGGAGTGACTGCTAATGGGTATGGAGTTTATTTTCAATGTGATGAAGATGTTTTGGAATTAGATAGTGGTGATGGTTGTATATCCTTGTGAATATACTAAAAAATAGTGAACCATACACTTTAAAAGGATGAATTTTATAGTATGCAAATTATATCTTAATAAAAAAACTGCCCTTGCATTTACCTTCCCAAATTGCTGCTTGTGATTTCTCTGCCCCTCTCATTGACATTGTGGGGAGAAGAACCAAATGCCAGGCGCTGTTTTGGGTGTTACATGCGTTATGACTCAGTTTGCCCAAGTGGTTGTGTTGACCATTATCTGCGTTTAAAGAGGAAGAAACTGAAGTTTGGTGCACAGGGTGACTGCTGATCTCCAGCCAGTCTGTGGTTCATACCCAACTCAGCATGACTAACCCCAAACTTTTCCCATACCTCCCACTCCTCTCAGCAATTGAGGCTGAACACCTTACTCTTCTTCCTCCCTTGCCTCTCCACTGTCCATCTGTTCCTAAGTAGTCTACCTCCTAGGTGCCTCTTACACCTTTTTCCTATGTTGCCTACTCCACCACTTTCCTGCATCAGAATGCCATAATTTTTTGCAAGCCTGTTCCAAGAGGCCATTAATCTGTCTTCCAAACTCATTTCTCTAGTCTGCCCAGTACTCGGCTATCACAATATTGTTGTGAAGTCTGATTTTGATCTCTTGCCTGTTGTAAAAACACTCAGTGGCTACCTCTGTCCTGATGGATTGTATGTGTACTACTTAGGCTGGTATTTGTGACTTTTGACAATAGTACTTCTCTCTGTCTCCTCGCCCGCTCCTTCCTGCATGTCCCTGAACACTAGTCACTGTGCTTGGAGCTCAGCCACAGCAGGTTGGAATTCACAAAAGGCTCCACTGGCAACTCAGGAGAGAAGCATTATCTTGATACAGAGGAGATTTCAGAAGCCTTCAGGGCTCAAATCTGTGAGGAACAAAGCAGTGATTTTCAATTGGGGCCAGTTTTGTCCTCCATGGGACATTATTCAGTGTCTGAAATATTATGGGTCATCACAACTTGGGGAAGGGAGTGCTGCTGGCATCTAGTGGGTGGAAGCCAGGGGATGCTGTTAAATGTCCTATAATGCACAGGACAGTCTCTTCTTGACAAAGAATTATCCAGTCTTCCATGTCAGCTAAGGTTGAAAAACTGTGTGCTAAAGCAAATAATTTTACTCTTGACATGTAAAGAATAAGTGAAAATGTGGTTGGTGGCTGGCCAGTTGGCAGAATGGCCTTGGGCCAGGTGTCCATCACAGGCCTAATCAACCATGGAGGTGTGGAAAGGGGCAGGTTCACGCAGAGTCAGGATATTCTAAGCCTACCCAAATAGGGGATGCTTTTCTTCTCTGAACTAGATTATATTAAACACTTTGGATCATGATGCGATGGAAATTCCAGGGTTGATCCCAATTGAAGGTTTTACTTGTCTTTTTCCCTGTCAATTGCAATGCCCAAACCGCATGGAAATAATATTTGCTTGAAAGTGAGACTTCAGTTACTGATTGTGGGTTGTAGGGGATTATAAAGACACTTTTCTTCTTCTGTTGCTTGGAATACAAAGAGTTTCCTGGACACCTGTGCAGAGATAGTAAACACAGGATAAGTAACAAAGGCGTTTTAACTGGAAAGCTGCACGTGTTGCTGTGTGCTGGTGTCTTCTGTCTGCCCTTTGCATCTCCTCTTACCTCTCTCCCCGTTGTCCTCCTTTGATGAGTACTCTGGCCTGCCCTCTGACTTTGGGTCATGCTTAGTTAGTTGGAAGTGTGGGTAGGTCAGAGAGAGGTGAGGAGGGTGCCTGTCCTTCTGCACCCTTGCTGCTGTGTTGCCCTGGCTTGGCTACAGTCCTCAAAGTCACAGCTCTGCAAGTAGCACTTCCCACTTAAACCCTTTTCTCTAAGTCACAGGAATTGCTCTGTCTTGCCCCTTCAGATCTAAGGATGTCTGATATGGCCTGAGGTTTTGCACTCCCACATGTGGATCCCTTACACTTTGCACACACCTCTGTGGATAATTCTTTGATTCAGTTTGTTACATATTATCCAGTTGAACATGCCATCTGTCTCCTATGTGGACACTGACATAATTTCACTTTCTCTCAGTTCAGATGTACAGTCTCTCTTCCGAGAAGGGGTCAGCCACTTTGATATACCTTGTTAAAGAGCTGTGGTCATAATCACTTTGTCCCGTGAGAGAGGACATTTGGTATGTGTATGCATGCTAAAGTTCCTGGGTTATTTGGGGATTGTCTTTGGAGTCTCCCATAGTAGTGTAGTAGGCTATGGACCCTGTCTAATGAAGTCTTCATATATAATATCTATAGAGAGCTTCTTTTCTCCTCTGATGCGGAGTGCCATCTATACCAGAAAGGATTAGATTACTGGCATAGAACAGAAACTGCAAATAAGGGTGGCTCAAACACACCAGGGCTCATTCTCTCAGATAAAGTCCAGATGTTAGTAGTCTAGGCTGGTTCTAACTAAATAGTTATCAGGAACCTGGAGTTCTTCTGTTTGTCAGCTTCACTATCGGCATGAGGGCCCTGTCTCCAAAGTCGCCTCAGGAATGAGACCTGAAGTATTTGCATTCAATATCTGAGGAAAAAGGAAAGGGCAAGGGCAAATGGAGCTCCCATCCCAGCTCAGGTGCCACTGGATTGATCTGGAAGATCCTGCTCCAGTGTGAGTGTTCAGGGAACCGGTGGACATTTATTTCACTGTGTTTCCTCTCCTGGCCTGGAGGTCCTGCAGCAGCACTTCTGCTATGTCCTTTGGTTACGAATGAGTCACAGTCTGCTTTGATTTAAGGGGAGGAGTATTAACCTCACCTTTTGATGGCAATTCTAAAATAATGTGTGGGGCAAGAATACTGTTATGTCCCTTTTTGGAAAATGCAATCAGTCACAGCTTCCTTAAGTGCAGGGACGTAGGTGAGGACCCTGGAAACTCTTGTCTGTGGACTTATTACAGAGATATTAGTTCCTCTGCGGCACAAGACTTCTGTGCTAGCACAACTCCTGCACCTGCTTTATGAAGGTCGTTTTCCCTGGCACTGAGCTGTCCCTGAGCTGGGATGGCCCAAGGGCTGCTGCTGTGTTGAGGACACATCCACAGAGGAGAAGTGCCCGGCATTGCCTGCTGGCCAGCTGTGTTCCTGCCCTAAGGCATCCCAGAGACTCTCATTCTCCATGCGGTGCATGGTTGGCTTGTGAGTTGTATGTTTAGTAGAACCTGAAAGGACCAGGTAGAGATTGTACCATGAAATATAGTCTGTACAGGAGAGGCAGGTAACTACTTGATTCTTTCCTTTCCCTTTAATTATCAGTTTTCAGAATAGGGAACTGGTACACTAGCAACACCCAGTCACCAATTAGAGTCCCCCATTATCTTCCCCATTCTTAAAAAAAAATCAACCTTATTGAGAGATATAATTAAAATAACATTCACAAATTTTAAGCATACATTTTCTATGAGTTTTGGATATAATTATGTAATCACCACCACTATCAAGATGTAGAACATTTCAGAATAGGAGAAAAAAAAATGGCGTAGGTGATAGAGGCTCTGTTCATTCCTCTGGCGACCAAATCAAAGTTGTGATGGAAACAAGGAACAGCAGCAAGGAAAAATCACCTGGTATCTAGAGGAACAAGCCATACAACTAGGGAGAAATCTAAGAAAACACCCTGCAACAACAGGAGAAAAAAAAAAGATGTAGAACATTTCATAAGTCAGATGGAAAAAGTCAAGAACCATGCAATTTCACTTATATGTGAGATATAAAATACAGGTGATCTAGAATTGTATGCTTGAACCCTATGTAATTTTATTAACCAGTGTCACCCAATAAATTTCATAAAAAAGTAGGTGTGGAGCATTTGTACTAACTCTTGTTGCCCTTTGCTGTCCCCTCCCTGAATGCTGGCTGCTGGCAACTGCTGATTTGTTTTGTCCCAATAGTCTTACCATTTCCAGAATGTCATATAAATTGAGTTGTATAGTATGTATGTAGCCTTTGTGTCTGGCTTCTTTCAATCAGTGTTATGGTTTTGAGATTCCTCAATGTTCTGGGTCTATCAGGAGTTCATTTTTTTTTTTTTGTATTGCTGAGTAGATACCATAGTATGGAAATACCACAATTTGTCCATTTACCAGTGGCTGGATATTTCGGTGGTTTCCAATTTTGGGATATTATGTGTAGAGCTGCTACAAACATTCCCATTTACTTCTTGGCATCCAGAACACGAACCTTGACAAACACACACACTTAAACACACATAGACTCTCATGATATGACTACAGGTAGGATCAGAAGAGGAGCACACATAGGTGGTGACAAGAGAAAAAAAACCAAGGTTGGAGGCATACTTACATATGACAGTGCTCCCATTTATAGATATTATCCCAAATATGCCTGCAGACAGTCCTAGGGAGTACATGCTAGAATAATGTGCAAAGAAGAGGAACATGAGGAGACGTCCTGCCCTGAGGGGGAATGGGTTATTGGGCAGTGGATACCTGGTGGTCCTGTCACGATCACACCCCAGGACAGTGGAAAGGGTGGAAAGGGGATTCCTGAGGGACCTCTTCCCTGTCAGTGCAAACCATGGCCCACAGGCTGTCATGTCTATTCCCTCTGGTGGAGGTCTGAGGCAACGGTGGGGTGGTGGTGGTGGTGGGGTGTGTGTGTGGTCTGGAGTGGAGAGAGTCATGTGGGTCTGAGAACCAGTAAAGACAGCCAGACAGGGCTCTGAGGCTTTCTGCCTGGCTGCCGGGCACTGTCTTTACAAAGCTTCATGCAGGAGGTGGGACAGGCGCTGATGAGCAGGTGCCCCACTCCACCAGTAGAGCCCAGCTCTGGTTCAGGGTGAGTGCGGGTGCTGAGGAGTCCTAGCACCTAGGGCCCTGGTATAGCCAGAGGAGGCCCCTGGTCCCATAAGTTGCCCAGCAGCTTCCTTGGGCTCTCTCCTAGAGTCCTGCTAATGAAGGAATTTGGGTCCCTATCTCCTATCCCAAACCTATCCCCACTGCCCAGTGCCTTCCTTGGCCAGAGGAAAACTCACTGTCCACAGTGCTGTGGGAATATCAGAAAAGAGACTTGCACCATTTCCCCTCGTGTTCAGTCAAGAATCTCTTTGCACTTTTCTACAGATTTTAAGTATCCATGTTGGCCTGAAAATCCTTCCACACTTTTTTTCAGGCTTCCACATCATCAGGATCAGTAGGGATTTTTTTACCCCAAAGGACATGGGGCTCATGATACTGTCTGTTGCTCTGCCGTTTTCTGTTATGAGGAACACATCGCTGTGGCCCCCTCTGGGTCAGGAGCTGGGGCCTCCTTGGGCTGCACAACATGCCGGAAGGGAGACCAGTTTGTTACCACAGCAAACCAGCCCTTCACTGTTGTTGGACCTTGACGTGATTCCCTTCTTTTGCCATTGCAACAGTGCTGCCCCAGACATCCCACATGGCCTCATATCCTGATCCCTCCCACCCCAGGGAGCCTCTGTGTTCTCATCTTAGAATGGGGTGTTTTTTCTGAAATCATGGTGGGGGGGGGCACTGTTACTATGGGGAGTTGCTGTCAATACTTGGCCAAGAAAAGGACCAAAGATACTAGTATGTTTCACCATTCCCCACCTAAAATTCGACTTTGTGTGCCAATACCTTTGTTCCTCTCTGGGCGTTCATGTCCTACCTCTTCCTGCTGGTCTCTGAGGGCTTGAGGGTTCAGTCTGAGCTCTAGGCCTCAATCCACCTGGTGGTCACAGTGCAGCTGCCTCTTACTGCATGGCCCTCCTCTGTCCTACCGCAGGGTGAATATGTATCAACCGTGGACAGGAATGACACCTGCATGGTGTCAGCCACATCTGTGTGGTGTGAGCCATCTAGGTATGCAGGCTGAATAAACTGGTGGAACATCTGGTGCCCACCTTCCTGGGCAGCAACCCAACCCTTCATCCCCACTTTCTGGGGACTTACAGAGCTGCTGCCACCACCCAACAGGTGTAGACCTGCTCTTTCAAAGGCAAACACCCTGCACCCCAATAGCACTCTGGTGGGTTGGCCACCCGCTAGCTGGGAGTCTTTGGAATGTCACTGGCTCCTCCGAACACTGGGGGAATGAAAGGGCAACCTCTGAGGGTTATTGTAGGCACTCAGTGGGGTCCTCCCTGGAAAGTGCTTTCTGTGCGTCTGGTCCTGTGGAAAGGTCTGCTGGAGGGGCTGTGTTGGCGCTAACTTATCCTTTGCCTGTTCCCCATGACGAAGCCCTTGCCTCCTCCCTCACTGTCCTGGAGTTCTTGAGCTGAGCTCATTGGAAAAGGAGATTGGAGATCCACTGGGGGTTTCTATCCTGGGTGGAGCCAAGGCAGAAATATCAGGGGGCAAGCAGTGGGGCCCCGGCTCATTCACATGTCTGTGATAGGGCTGATTGACACTCACTCATTCAACAAATACATAAGAAGCCCCACTAGCTCAGGCACATTTCTAGGCATGAACCACAATCTAGTGCCCAGAGCAGCAGACAACAACCCTGCCCTCCAGTGCTTGCATTCTAGTTTGGAGTGAGACGCACACTCAACTTCACAAGCAAGTAGTGTCCACAGTACAGTCGATGCGATGTCCTCCTGTCCTCTAGGTATGGACGCATCCTCTTTTACTCTGAAGAAGATGGTGGACCTCTGGACCAGTTGAAAAACTGAGTAGGCTTTGGAGCAGAACTGTGAGAAAGTGTGCAGGCGATGAAATGAAGTTGCCGGCAAAACCCTGCATCCCACACAGCATGTGATTTTTGCAAGACAGCAGAGGGCTGAGGGCTTCTGGAAAAGAGGAGAGCAGTCAAAGAACTCTGGATGTGGGTTAGGGTGCTGTGGAAGAGAATTGGACAGACAGCCCTTAAGAGGACCCAGACCCATCCTCTCCCAACTGTCACAGGCTTTTTGATCAGAGGCTTTCCATTAAGAAGGCTTTTGCATGCCCTCCTGGGTAACTGAGCTTGTCTCTTCCAGGAATGCCAGTTTGAAGGTGGACAGGGATGAGGGGTAGCTTCTGGATGGGCAGGAGCAGGAGACACGAGAGCCCAGACCCCCAGCAAGGCTGCTATAGGAGTGTGGAAGGAAATGCCAGGCCTCAGTCTCTGCTGCCCACCGATCTATCCCTAGGTCTATCTTCCCCATCCTGGACACCTGGCTGAACTGGTACCCTGAGGGTTTTTTCCAGCCCCCAGAATTTCCTTGCCTAAAGATGCTATTGGCCTACATAGAGCTCAACATGCCAGGCATGGAGCTAGTAGGCCGAGCCCACCTCACAACTGGAGGACCTTGAGCCTGCTGAGGCAGACAGAAGGTGAGGAGGACCCAGGGTGGGTGTGGTAGGTGTGTTGACAGGCAATTGGAGTGGGGCCAACACAGCATAGCCTCCAGAGGCTGCCATGTCTGTAGACATTCATCAGGTGGATTGCAGTCTGGGAGGACTTCCTTGGAGTGGGTTTATGCACTGGAGATTCTCTTCAAGGAAGTGAAATGTTCTCTGTCTTTGACAGGCAAGTGGAATGGCCATTATATTTGTGAATACTTAAATTCTTGCTGCTCCAGTGTCAAATTCAGTGCTAGCTCTAAACCAGCCCCATAGATTCTGCCAGTCCTAACATCTGATCAGAGTTGCTCAGCCCCAGCCCTAGCATCAGCTCCTCCACCGGATCCAGAGTTAGAGCCATTTCTGCATCAGCACCAGAGGTAGATCTTGTGACAGCTACAGGCCTGGAGTCAGCTCTGGCACGAGCACCTGCAAGATCTCCACAGCTGGGCTCAGCCCTGGCTTCAGAACCACTCCCAGATGTAGAGCCAGCGCCATTTCCAGAGTGAGAGCTAGCTCCTGCATCAACTCTCTAGCCCTAACACCAACTCTAGCAAATGGTCCTAGCTACCTCTAGCTCCAGCACCACCAGCTTGACAGCAACTCTAGAGATAAAGGCAGTTCTGTCATCGATTCATAGGCCAGATCTAGCCCCAGCTAAAACACCAGTGAATATGAATGAGTATGAACTCCCACACCAACTTCAGAGTTACAATGAATGCCAGGTCCAGAGCTAGAGCCAACTCCACTATCAGCTCTGGCATCGCCACCAGAGCTACAGGCAGCTTCAGAGCTAGTGCCAACACCAGAATGAGTCCTGGCACCATCACTTCCTGAGACAGAGCAAGCTTCAGCACCAGCGCTGGTGCCAGCTCCTGTAGCAGATTAAGAGCCAAGATAGGGCTAGAGTCATTTTTAGAACCGGCTCAGACACTCTTATCAGATAATCAGCTCTGGAACAGACTCCAGACTAGAGCTAGTGCTGCTTGTGGAAACTAGACCCGACTACACCACCAGTTCTTGCATCAACACCTGAGGCACAGCCAGCTGGCAACTCCTGTACCAGCCTGGCAATAGCTCCTATGCTATGTCCAGAATCTGAGCCAGTACCACCACCTGATGAAGGGCCAGGTCCATTGCCATTTTCTATCCCACCTCCAGCAATAGCTCTGTTACCAGCTCTAGTCCTAGAACCAGGTTCAAAGTAATTCCAGATTAAATCGGCACCAGGTTTAGAGGAAGAGCCAGTGCAAACAACTAATTTACCTTTCAAATATTTTGAAGTGTACAATTAAGGTCATTAACTACATGCACTATGCAGTGCACTATTGCCACTATCTAGTTCCAGAATGTTTTTGTCCCTTCAAATGGAGACCTCATACCCATGAAGTACTTACTTCCCCATATCTACTCATATCTCCTGGCAAGCACAAATCCATCGTATCTCTTCATTTACCCATTCTGAGTTTTTTGCATATGTGCAGCATACAATATGTGTGATATTTTATGTCAGTCTTTTATAACTTGCCTTAATGGATCTGAGGCTCATTCATGTTGCAGAGGTATCAGTACCTCATTCTATTTTATTGCTGAATAATATACTATTGTATGAACATATATTTTGTTTACTCTTTCATCTGTCGATGGACATTTTGGATTGTTTTCGGCTCTTGTGAATTGTGGTATGAATATCTGTATACAGGTGTTTGAATGTCTGTATTCACTCTTTTTGGTATTGACAAAAATCATAACCCTAACCCTAAACCTTAAAACATAACCCTAATTCTAACCCTAACCTCTAACCCTAAGCCCTAACCATATGCTATAACCCTAATCCCTAACTCCTAGCCCCAGCCCCACTCCTAGTCCTAGCCCATGCCAACCCCAGTTCCAAGCCCATCTCTAGCTCTAGCCCTGACCTCTAAACCCGACACCTAAATCCTTCCTTTTAAGCCTTAATGTAAACCTAAACCCACTCCTAAATGTAACCTCTAAAACTAAACCTAAACCTAACACCTAACTCCTATGCCTAGCCTAACCCCTAAAAGTCATCCCTAACCTAAAACCTAACCTTAATCTAAACCTTAACTCTAGCCCCTAAACCTAAACCTAAACTTTTCCTCTACACCTAATTCTTAAACCTAAATTTAACCCTAAATATAAATCTTAACCTAAACCTAACCCTAACTTTATGTTTAATCTTTAAACCTAACACAAAACTGTACCCCTTACTCTAACCCCTAACACAAAACCCCAACACCCTAAACTCCACACCCTAATTCTCTAATTTCCTAAACATAAAATATAAACTCTAACCTTCAACTTTAGAATCTAAAACATAAAACCTTAGAGCCATTAAACCATGAAATCATTAAACTCTGAAACTATTGAACCATATACCCACAAACCATAACACCACAAAATCATAAATTATTAAACCATAACCATAAATCATAATCATAAACTGTAACCAAAACCATTATTCCTTAATCCATAATCATAATCCATAACCTTAAACATATACTGTAGACCATAATCACAATCCATGAACCATAACTACAAACCAAAAAACCAATAAGCCATAACCATAAAACCATATAGCATCAACTATAACCACAATCCATAAACCATAAATACTAACCATACACCATAAACTACAAGCTGTTATACATAACCATAACCATAAATCATAACTATCAACTACATAACCACAATAACCATAATACACAATCCCACAATCCAGCCCCAGCCCCAGCTCTAGCACTCTTTTTTTTTTTTTTTTTTTGACTAGAAGTGACTGGTCAATTTTTAATGAAAGTAGAGATTTGACTATTTAGAACTAGAGATTACATGAGAGCACTGAAGGCAGGGAGAAGAAGTGACCAGTCCTGCAAAGAGTGAATTAATGAACTCAGGTCTTCTCTGGCCAGCACCCTCATTGTCCAAGGTCACACAGTGGCTAGTGGCCAATCCAAAATCAGAATTCAAACCTCGAGATGCACACACCTAGTTCTTTCCACTGAGCCACACAACTTGCCATAAGATACTAGAGGGTTTAGGCTCAAGGCCCTTCTCTCTTGCATTGATGTCGCCCTAGCACACTTAAACACTAACACCAACCCCAATCCAAAAGTCACACAAGTGCATCATAAAAACAGAAAACTACTGACCAATATTCCTTATATAGATACTTATATATAAGTATCCTGTTGGTTTCATAATAGCAATATGAAACCAACAGCACATTAAAAGCAGTATGCACCATAAGGAAGTGTCTCCACACGAGAAATTCCAAACCATGGTTGTTAAACATATTAAAACCAAGCAACATAATGTGCCGCAATAATTGTGTGAAGTAAGAACACATGATTATATCAATGGATGCATAAAAAGCTTTAAACAAAATCTGGTGCTGTTGCCTAATATAAATACTCATGAAGTAGGAAAGAGGAAATTTGTTCAATATGATAACAGCATTATACAAAACCACAGAAAATATATAATATATAATAAAAATATAATAAATAATAAAAAAATACCATACTCAATGGTGAAGACTATAAAGTGTACTCCTGAAATCAGGACTAAGACCAGGGTGCTGTCTTTTACCACTGTTGTTCAATTTTATACTGGAAGGTCTATCCATAACAAAGAGGAAGGAAATAAAAGGCATCCTTATGTGAAATAAAAAGTAAAATTATGTTATTTCCAGATCACATCATTACTCTCTCTCTCTCTCTCTCTCTCTCTCTCTCTCTCTCTCTCTCTCTTCTCTCTCTTTCCTAAAAATTCAACAAAAAAATTATTAGAGCTAGTAAATTAATTCAGGAAAGTTACGGGAAAAATATCAACACACAAAAGTCTGTTTTATTTGTATATATTTGCAATGTATATTCTGAAAAAAATTTAAGAAAATTTCTGTTTTATAGAACATCAACATTAATAAATACTTAGGAATCAATTTTATTAAAGATGCAAGACACATACACTAAAAATTACAAAACATTGCTGAAAGAAATTAAAGAAAATCTAAATGTGAAGACATCCCATTCTCATGGATAGTACATAATGCTGTCTACAGATTCAAAGTGATTCCTATGCAAATTCCCAAAGACCTCTGGGAAGATATGCACAAGCTGATCCTAATATTCCTATGGAATTTCAAAGGACTGTGAGTTGCCAAAACCAGTCTTGAAAAAGAAGATGAAAATTGAGGCTAACATCTCTCTCTATTTCAAATCTTACTACAAAGCAACAGTAAACAAAACATTGTGTTACTGCATAAAGATTTATGTATAGATCAATAGGACTGAATTGGGAGCCCAGGAATAAACCCATCCATCGATAGTCAATTGACTTTTGACAAAATCAGACCACAATAAATCTGGAAAGAAAAGTATCTCCAACGAATAGTGCTAGGCAACTGGTTATCCAAATGAAGAGGAGTGAAATTGGACCATTACCTGTCAGAGGCCAGCTCCAGGCGAATCCAGGGCTGAAGGAAACGTGGAGTCGGTGAAAGAAAAACACAAGCAGAGAGCTTTGATGCAGGGCAGTTTTATTTTTTATCACTGAAATGTAGAGGTACAGAGTTTTTAAGCCCAAAATCCCATTCTTCATTTTGTCTAAACACAAAGGTCTATTTTTCTTCTATTCACTATCTGTCGACTCACGGGTTGGGTGTGCAAGTGGGGATACAGAAGCAGAAAGCTTGTTTAGATTGTTATGTTCCTATTAACAAAGGCCTGTGTTCCTATAGCAATAGTCAAACAGTAATCTCCAGTAAGAATCATTATTTCAGCCACTATGTTCCCCCCCTGGCCTTTGTGGGCCTAACAGGGGCCTTCCACATAAGCACTGACACAGTGGCCTGCTCAGAAAGTAAATCTTGCTTTCTCCTTTGATTAAGTTGTTTGATTCATTCCTTATTACTCATATTTCTTTGTGCCCCATTCTTGGAAAAGTTGTCTTTCCCTCTAACACCCCCCTCCACTCCCAAGGATGGGACAGTAATCAAAAAGCAATGCATAAACTGTCAATGTAGACAAAACAGAAGAAAGCAATAAGCACAGATGACTCTAGCATCGCTTGCTTTGCAAGCGACGCTTCACTCCGCTGCGACTGTGTCAAACAGCTTGAGGTCTGTGGCCTGCGGCAATTACCTCACACCACATACAAAAATTAACTCAAAATAGATAAAAGACTTAAGTAGGAGGAAAAATTATAAACTCTCAGAAGAAAACATGGAGATAAACCTTCATGATCTTGGATTTAGCAATGGTTTTTTAGATCTGACCCCAAAGCACAACAAATGCAAGAAAAAAATAAATTGGATTTCCTCAAAATTAAAAACTTTTGTGCAATGAAAGAAGCTATCCAGAAAGTGTAAAGACAGTACATAGAATGGAAGAACATACTTACACATTATATGTCTGATAATAGTTTATTATCCAAAATATGGAGAGAACTTCTAAGACTCATCAACGAAAGACAGACAATCCAATTTTAAAAATGCATGAAGGATTTTAATAGACCTGCCTCTAGAGAAGACATACAAATGGTCTACAGTTATATGAAAAGATGTTAAATACTCATGATGGAAACCACAGTGGAATACCCCTTCACATATATCAGAATGGCTATAATCAAGAAAACTAAAAATAAAAAAATGTTGGTAATGTTGTAGAGAAATTGGAATCATTAAACTTTGCTTGTGCAAATTTCAAATAGTGTGGTCTATGTATACAATAGTTTGGCATTTGGTAAAAAAAAAAAAATTACCATATGTTTCAACAACTCCACTTCTGGATATATACCCCAAAGAATTGAAACAAGTGTTCAAAAAGAAACTTGTACACATGTATTTACAGCAGCACTGTTCACAGTAGCCTCAAAGTAGAAACAATTTAAATGCCTATCAATAGATGAATGGGTAAACAAAATGTGGTAGGTCTATAAACTGCAATATTTTTCTGCCAAATAAAGGAATAATGTAAAATGGTGCAGCTGCTCTAGAAATAGTATGGTAGTTCCTCAAAACCTTAAGCATAAGATCAATGTCTGATCCAGCAATTCCACTTCAGGGTAAATACTCAAAATATTTGAAAGCAGGACTTGCACAGAGGTTGGTACAGCCATATTCATAGTAGTAGTATTCACAATAGCCAAGTCTGGAAGAAATTCAAGTCTCCATTGACACATAAATGAATAAACAAAAGGTTTAACAATGGAATATTATTCAGCCTTAAAAAAAATAAGGAATTCTGTCACATGCCATGTGAGTGAACCTAAAGTCACTATGCTAAGTGACAGAAGCCAGACAAAAATGACAAATATCGGATTCCACTTATATGAGGTATCCTGACAAATCACATTCAGAGACAGGAAGTAGAAGTGGTTTCCAGGGGTTGTGGGGAAAGGGCAATGGGGAGTGAGTGTTTCATGGAGAGTTTTACTTGGGGAAAAAGAAAAAAAATCCTAGAGATTGATGGCGGGGATATTTGCACAACAATGTGCATGTAGTTAATGCCACAGAACAGTACACTTAAAATACTTTAAATGGTAAATGTTGTGTTATGTATATTTAATCACAGGAAAATATGACTGAAGTACTGATACATGTTATAACATAGATGAACACTTAAAACATCCTAAGTGAAAGAAGCCATACAGAAAAAATCCACCCAGATTTGAGTCATCTGTGTGCTTCAAATCCATCAGGTGATGAAAATGAGGAAAGTCTTAGGAACAATTCCAGAAATAGAAAACTGGATCAGAAAGGAAAAATACATTTTCACACAGTTGGGGCAGGTGGGGAAAGTTGAAGTGGGCTTGCGGATTGGATTATAATGCTGAATTCATGATGATTTCTTCATTTGGGGGTTATGCAGTTTTGCCCTGGGACAGAGCACCTGTTTTGGATAAAAACACACTGGAATACTTCCTATAAAATGGAAACTGTTGTATAAAGCAAACATAGTGGGGAATCTGAGTGGAGATAAACAGTATTTGCACTGCTGTTGTAGGTTTTCTGCACTTTTGAAGTTACTGGAGAGTAAATGACTTTTTAAGAACAGTTATGCCAATATCATGCTAGAAAAGCAGAGAAGACATCAAATTTCCTTACAGAGGCTAAGCACCACACAGACCCAGTTCGCCTAGACTGGTGAAGCTAATCTCCTTTGTGGGAGTTCATGTTACTAAGAGTTACTGTGATAAGATCATTTTAGTAGCCACTGTTTCTTGGGTGTTGTGGATGATCTGAGATGCGGTAGACTCAGTGGAGTTCTTGAATTTCCTGATTTTCCACATCGTTCCAACAAAATACTGTTGAGACTGATAAATCCAGTAAAATTGCAGGATACAAAATCAATATGCGAAATCAATTGTGTTTGTATACATTTATAATGAACCATCAGACAGAGAAATCGAGAAAACAATGTCATTTACAATTGTCTCAAAAAAGATAAAAAACCCTGGAATAAACTTAAGAGATTGAAAGACCTATACACTGAGAACTACAAGACAGTGATGAAAGAAATTGAAAATGACAAATAAATGGAAAGTTATTCCTTGCTCATGATTAGGAGAATTAATATTGCTAAAAATGTCCATACTACTGAAAGTGATCCACAGATTCAATGCAATCCTTATCAAAATTCCAATGGCATTTTCCACAGAAATAGAATAAACAATCCTAACACTGAGGAACCACAAAGGACCCCAAATAACCAAAGCAATCTTCAGAAAGATTAAAGCGGTGGTCATCCTACTCCCTGACTTCAAACTCTATCACAAAGTTCCATTGACCAAAACAGGGTAGTATTGGCATAGAATCAGACACAATCAACAGAGCAGAGTGGAGAGCCCAGAAATGATCCCACAGAAATGGTGCTGGGAACACCAGTCACACAGCCATATGTAAAAGATGATACTGGTCACCATTTTTACACCATCTTACACGAAAAATAACTAACAATACCCGCAGTTTTCCACATAAGCCCCTCTACGGGGTGTCCTGAAGACTGATAGCCCCTTAACTTCCACCACGCACAGGAAAGGAAGCCTCTCCTCACTTTCCCTTACCTTTTCCTCCCTGATGGTGTCTCCTATTGGCTCCTGAGGAAAGGAAGCTCTTAATACCCATTTGTGACCCCACTTTGTTCCGAAGGGCAAGCCATGGTTGTTCCTCCCCAGAGGGTCCTTAGGAACCTGATCTCCATTTAGTATTGAAGCTAAACCTCAGACAGAACAAGCACCTGCGGTGCCATGGTCAGAGACTTGATCCTGAGCGCCCCCTGCAGGCTGTAGGGGCCATTTTATTCATAATGACTAAAAATGTAGAGAAATAAGGATGTCCTTCATTAGATTAAATCATTAACAAGTTGGTGTACATCCATGTGAAGGTGAGCCGAACATGCCACCCTAAATAAGCCTCTTTGGCATAAGGATTATTTTGGGTTGATTAATTTTGAAAAACAGCAGACAAATAGGAATCTCTTGAAAACAGAAGGTGTCCTACGTTAGGGAAATTTACATTTAAAGGAAATCTCCATTTGTAAGGTGTCTCCCTCTCTGCAGGTGGAAAAGAAGGATGACAGAAACTGGGGAGGGGGTGCTCAGCCAAGATGGATAGGGGTTACATTATTTACCTCCCCTAACAAACAGTGGAACACTTCAACAATGGAAAGGAGTGAACTATCAATCCATGCAAGGACATGGATGAATCTTACATGTACACTGTTAAATGAAAGAATCCAGTTTGAGCACCCACCATGGCCCTGGCCTCAGTTCAATCACTGAGGATATGGAGACAGAAAAATATCCCTATGTTCTCAAACAGAGTGCTTGGGAGGGAAACTGCAGTGGGACCACTGACCCAGACCCACCCTAACTATAGATCCCTGAGCACTCCTCTAGACCCAGATCTGGTGCATCAGGACCGGGGTCCTTCACCATAGGGCAGCCCTCCTCAGGAACATAGGCCTGGTGGTGCCCCTGGTCCCCACTGCAGCTCCAAGGTGACCAGAAACCTCATGTGTTCTGGTTGATGGGTGTCACTCTGAACAGGCAAACATCTGCATACTAGAGGATAAGCTGAGAAAATGATTCCCCAGTGGTGGAAATGACACAAAGATGCCCCAGACCTTTGGAGCAGTTGTCCACCCCAACCCCACAAGCCCTTCTCCCTGGACCCCTGGACCCCAGAGCTGTTGAGCAGGGCTGGGCTGAGAGGAGGTTTTTTACCTTGTTGATCTTGCCTTTCTTAGAAGTGGCTTAGAGTCTTGGGGAAAAAAATGCTGATTTTATATAAACTGTTTTTTTTGGGTTTTTTCAAGTGTTTCCTCCCCTCTGGTCCTGAAATAGGAGTGTTGGGCCCAAAGATGTCTTGATGCTACCATGGATAGGCCTAGAATGGGGAGAAGTTAGAGCAGGGAGTAATTTGCTGCCCTCCATGTCCTTTGGCTATTACCCCCTTGCTCAGCCAGTATTGGTGTATCTAAATATCCATTTACAGCAGGAGGAGGTGGGGTAGGGAGATACTTGAGGATCATTTCAGCACTATGAACATCTCTGCATCAGGACCATACACCTTGGTTGCTCTGCTTTGTATAATATATCCCCTCAGAGATCACATCTGGGTTCAGATGTTAGTTCTCCATTCTGGCTTTCATGCCAGCAGCCAGTCTGGTTGTGCTGAGACCATGTACAGTGCCATGGATGGGAGGCCCTGGGGTTGATCACCACTTGGCAGCAGCAGGAGGTGTGACATGAGCCATGGGAGGGGAATTTATAGGAAGGTCTTGGCTACAAGCAGAGTCACTGGGCTTTGAGTTGCTGCTCCATAAACCATGGCTCATTTTCTGACAAGCCCTCCTTGTCAACTCAGATTTTCAAAAATGTCTAATTTGATTTGATGTCAACTAATGTAATATGATAAGACCTAATTTGATCTTACTAACTTTGATAAGGCTTAATTAGCAAAAGTCAGGCCCCATTTCCCAAATGCACAAATGTTGCCAGTGAGGAGACACCATGAGTTCAGATAGGACTGCATGGGGAGGCTTAGTTTCTACTGTCATTCCCTTGCAAACTATAAAGAACTGGTGTGTAGTTTTCAGGGACCTCTGATGCCCTTGTTCCTTGGAAAGTGAGAAGGGTACCAGGCTAAGTATAAAGTGTAGAGACCTGGGAAATCTCTTTTCCTACAGGAGCCGTGGTATGTCAGGCTGCAAGATCAAGCTAAAGCTCACCGAATAATAAAGCAATAAGACTCTCGGGCCCAAGAAAGCAATCCTGATGCCACCTGTCTCATATGCAGGGCTTTTTGATTGCTCAGATCTGCTGCTGACAGTTTTCCAGCCTTCCTCCCATCACCATTGCCAGCACACATCTCCTGCAACAGGAACAGCCTCCTACCTTCCAATTTCTATGTTCCAGCCATCCTGTGGCTGATCTTTTTTAGAGTAGAGCAGAATAGAACAGAAGGAAACAAGTGGCCATGAGCCAGTGCTTGAGGGGTGCATCTGTGTGAAAAGCCATACCCGCATTGTGATTGTCTGGGTGTGATATGGCTCTTAAGGGCTTCCTGATGTCTGGGTTAGCTGCACTTGGGTGTCACCTGGTCATATGCACCTACGTGAGCACCTTGCTGTACCTAACTCTTGTTAGCTAAAGTGTTTCATCTTAGGGATGCTGTAATCTACATGTCAGGTGACAGTTAATCTCCTGTGAGGGACTGATGCTATCTGGGCTTGCTCAGATCTCATGTCTGAGTTAGAGAGGGAGAACACAGGGTCTGTTTACTGGAGTCATTCACCTCCACAATTACACATTTCCTTAGAGCAGCCAGGAAGTTCTGCTTCCATCTCTGGAATGTGAGTGTGCACGTTCAGAATGAGAACAGCCCAGACAACTGATCCTTTATTTGGAAAAGAGAAATGAAATCAAGTGAAGATGATATTTTCCTCCTAAACACTACTCAAGTGTTTTTTAAAAGTGTTTTTCTTTTTTATAAATAGAATGTCAATGTTATTTATATAGCTTTAAAAACTGAATGTCCAGCAGCATGGCACTGACTAATATAATAATGGAACACTCTGGAACCTTTGCCAACACTTATTGTGTGAGACAGTGCTTATTTATCTATAATGTTTACTGAATTATGAGTAGAATGCCAAAAATTGTTAAAATAGATGTGAATAGGTAATGTGATTATGCACACCAAGAATAGTGACATGACAATTGGGGAGCAAGTCAGGACTGGTCCAGGATTCTGATGCTAGGCAACAGTGCCATCAAATAGGGCCAGGTTTCTATGGTAACTCCCATTTCTCCCAACCGAGATGTGCTCCTTGAGAGCAGATGAACACAGGAAGGTTCTGTAGGAGACAAAAGAACTTACTCGTGGGATTACAGTCCTCTGCCCAAAGGTCTAAGCATCTTATAAAAGGAGCTAAACAGGGCCAGAGGCCAAACATAAAACTTGCCACAACAGCTGCTCTTGTGTGGAGGCCAAGTGAGGGATGTGAGACAGCTCACTGCCCTTTATAAAATAATCACTGACAATGCCAGCTCTCTAACAAGGTGTAAGTTGATTAATTATAGAATTTAAGAAATTATTTATAAAGAAAGCAGAAAAGAATGTCTTTGTAAAGAACATGCCAAACACATCACATTCTTTTGTCATACAGATTGACTTATATGCAATGTAGCCATTTAATGGAAAGCTAACATTTACCATATATTAATTATTAGCAGGTGACAATTAATTGGAAATAATGTTCTAGATGGATATATTTATATGCTTGATCATGGATATAAATATCTTTCTTATATGCAGCAAAAGATATACAACATGAGTTTCAAATTTATTTCTAGTTCATGATCAGGTGGTAGGGGTGGCAGGAAAAGAGAAAAAATGTCAGACCTCAGTTCTCCATACATAAGAATCATTTTGACTTAAATAATGGCATAAAGTCAGTGAAAATGAAATATTAACCTAAATTGATTTACCCAGGAATAGTCAATTCAGGTGTATGCCACTTGAAAAGCATGTGAAGCAGGTGTCTTGAGGGCAAGTGTGCATCTGGGAGAAGGTGACCATGGGTGTGGAGGAGCCAGGTCAAAGGGGATATGGGGTGTTTCTCCAGAGGCCTCCAGTGGGGCCAGAGTACTGCCAAGACTTCATTGAGACCCAACCACCTACATGGAATAAACCTAAGAAGCCAGACTCCTCAGATAACAAATTTGAAGACAGAACCAGGCTGTGTCTGCATCCTCCAGTGCTCTTTGAGGAACCGCACTGAAGGAGGTGGTGGTTCTGCCTCTTCCTGCACAGGTCCTGCTTCTGATCTTCACAGCCTCAGCTTCCCTCTGAAGAATAGAGTTCTCTTCTGCCCACTGATCTCTTCTGAGGCAGTGATGCTGGGAGGTTTGGGAGACCCAGGAGGAACTAGCCAGGAGGGTCTGTAGAGGCATCACTGATGACCTCCCCAGATTTGAAAATGCTCACTTTAGAGAAAAGGAAAAGCTTGTGCACTGTTGGTGGAAATGTAAATTGGTGCAGTTACTATGGAGATTATTCAGAAAAATTAAAAATAAATCTATTATATAATCCATAAATTCTTCTGATATTTATCTGAAGGAAATGAAATCGGTACCTCAAAAAGATATCTGCACTTTCAGTTTACTGCAGCATTATTCACAGCAGCTAAGATATTGACTCTACCTAAATGTTTGTCAGCAGATGAATAAAGATAATGTGGTAAACACATACAATGGAATATTACTCAGCAATGAAAAAGAAAGAAATTTGGCCATTTGGGACAACGTATATAAACCTAGAGGATATTATGCTAAGTGAAATGATCTAGATGCAGAATGAAATATAGTGTATGATCATACTTTTATGTGGAATTTAAAATAGTTGAGCTTACAGAAGCAGAGTTACCAGGGACAGGGGTGGGGGCGAATGGGGAGATGTTGGTCCAGGGGTACAAAATTTGTTATGCAAGATGAATAAGTACTGGAGATCTAAGATACAGCAATGTGATTATACTTAACAGTAATATAATATATGTAAAATTTGCTAAGAAGGTAAATCATATGTGTTCTCACTATACACAAACACACACAAAAAGTAACTATCTGAAGAAATGGATATCATAGCTTGAATGTGGTGATTATTTTATAATGTTTATGTATTTCAAATCACCAAATCGTACACCTTAAATATATATAAGTCTTAATGGTTATATATACCTTAATTAAAAAAAAAACAACAGGTACAAATAAACACCAGTATGAAGTCATGCACTACAGGTCTATTTATAACAACCAAATATTTTAGGAAATCAGGATGGTCTTCAATAGATGAATGAACAACAAAACTGTGATACTTTGACATAATGGCATACTTACTATTCAGCAATAGGAAGAACTGAACTATCAAGTCACAAAACGACACAGATGGAGATTAAATGCATGTTAATAAGTGAAGGAAACTGGTCTGAATAGACTGCATATTGTTTGACTCCAACTACATGACATTCTAAAAAAAACAAAAGTAAAGAAATGGAAAAGATCAGTGAGTGGTTGCCTGCGGTTTGTGGAAAGGGGTGAGTTAAAAAGTGGACTAGGATGGTGGAAGGAAGTTTAAGTGAGCCAGATGCATATGGACTTCCTCACGTTGGGAGATCATGCTGTGTGTGTGTGTGAAAAAAGCCTCATGTATGTAGTACCAGTGTGAATAAGAAGCTAATTCTTGCTCTAGGAGAGAGGGGTCCTCTTCCATATTACATACAAGTATTTCAGAACCAGTTCTGAGAAAGATTTTTTAAAACTTTTATTGTAAAAATTACATAACATAAGTTACCATTTGAACCATTTTGAAGTGTATAATTCCATTGCATTGAGTATATTCACAATTTTGTGTGACTATCACCACTATCCACTTCCATAACTTGTTCATCATCCCAAACAGAAACTCTGTATCCACTAAACAATAACTCTTCATTCACCCTACTGCTAGCTTCTGGCAACCTCTATTCTTTAAATTCTATGAACCTATCTTTTATGGATACTTCATAGCAATAGAATTACATGGTATTTGTCTTTTTCCATCTGGCTTATTTCACTTAGCATAATGTTTTCAGTGTTCATTCATGTTGTTGCATGTGTCAGAATTTCATTCCTTTTTAAGGCTGAATGCTATTACATTGAAAGTATATACCATGTTTTGTTTATTCATTTATTTGTTAATGAACATTTGACTTGTTTCTACTTTTCCATTGTGAATAATATTCTGAATGCTGATTTACAAGTATCTGTTTGAGTCCCTGCTTTCAGTTCTTTTGGGCACATACTCAGAAATGGAATTACCATATCGTGTGGTAATTCTATGTTTAAGTTTTTGAGAAACTGCCAAATTGTTTTCCCCAACAACGGCACCATTTTGCTTTCCTACCAGCAATGCACAGGGCTTCGATTTCTCCACGTCCTCACTAACACCCATCATTTTCTGGGAGGTCATATGAACATTTTGGACAAACTTTCTCAGCAGCCATCTTAGATATAATAATGGCAACAAAATTGGGGTATTCTTTGAAAATTAGATGACTCACTCATGATAGAACCTGTCTTCACAGTTGCTTTTCCAAGCCTGGACACCTCCCCCAAACTCCTGCACAAGCAATTCCTTTCACCTTGATTCCTTGTTTCCTGTTGCTGGAAAAATCCCTTCAAATGCCAGCTCAGCTTGTCCTCTGAGAAGTCTCTAGCTTGTCAAGGTCAAGTTGTCGTCCTTCCCTTGGTATCAGGCTCACCCTTCCCACATCATATTATCTGAATGTATCTGTTTCCTCTAGAGCAGGAATTCCTTAATGGCTGCCCTTCAGAGGGATCTTCTCAGTGTCTTCAGAGTACTGGAAAGATCATGGGACATCCCAGGTACTCATAATTCATCATCCACTGGTGAACAATGGTCTTGATAATTAATGTTGGTCCAGGTGGAGCCCTGCAATGCGGTTCTCCAAGATCTGCTTTGTGGTCTTGTGCCCATGCCACATGCTGGGGATGCTGTGGCTAGAAGTTCTGTCACCAGCAAATGATAACACTGACAGTGGAACTCAGCTAGGGTTATGTTTCCAGGAGTGGGAAGATTTTATAACCATCCTCACTCTGTTACTGGGTTTTTGTCTTTGAGATGAGTCAGTAGAATGTTGAGATGGAAAGAGTGATGACCCACAGGTACAAGAGCTGAGCTCACCCCCAGGAAAAGGTCCTAGAGTTGGTGGTGGGGGGTGCTATGGAGGACTGGAAGTGATGGTATTCCATGGGGGCCATACTAGTGCAGTGCTGCCCCAGGAGGATGGAGTCGATTCATCATCATCATCATCATCATCATCATCATCATCATCATCATCATCAACATCATCATCATCAACATTTCTACCATTACAGTGGTTGCTGGTAGCTGAGCGTTCCGAACATGATTTACTGTTTTCACAGAAGTTTGTGGAGGAAGAGTGATTTGGTGGGGCTAAGCCAAATCAATCTTACTCTGAAACTCTGTCCACTGCCTCATAACCAGGGCCCCCCACCTGACCCCACTGCCTGCTAGGGATGGTGATTCTGAGCCCTGCACAAACTTTGGGCATTGGTAACTGTTCCCTGGGTAAACAAGACAACCTAATGTAAGGGAGGTCCAGACCCATGACCTAAAGCAAGGTCCAGTCAGCCCACCTGGGGCTGAGACCATGCTCTTGGACTCACTGGTCAGCATCTGTTGAGTCAGGAAGCTGGAGAAAGGACGGACTACCCCAGATCCTGGAGGCACAGGCTGCTGCTGATGTGAATGAGCTCTCCTTACTGTCCCCCTAGGGCCCAACCAAAACTCAGCTCATGCAATAGGCCCTTGACTGGAAAGAAACAGAAACTGTGCATTTTCAATCACAATCTGTTCCCAAGGGCAGCTGTGCATGAACAAGTGTGTGGAGGTGGCACTTGAGAGGCTGACAGAAAGAGGCATGTGAAGGAGGCCTCTGCTCACCTAGGAGATGCTGGCCACTGGACACAGGATGCCAGAAATAGCTGGTTAGTCTGATCTCACTCCAGCTTTGCTGAACACATACCTAGAATCAATTTAAATACAGTCATGTGCCACTTAATGTTGGGGATAGGGTCTGAGAAATGCATCTTTAGGTGACTTCATCATTGTGAGAACATCATAGAGTGCACTTACACTCATGAAGTCAGAGCGAGGATAATAATCAGGGTGTGAGTAGGTTCAAGGTCAAGAGTCAAAGCGAAGGTCAGGATCACATATTGATGTCAGTGTCATGGTGAATGTCAGGCTCAAAGTCAGGTTAAGGATAAAGCTGCATGGTCAGTATTAGGGTGAAGGTCAAAGTCAGGTTATTTTAAGGTGAAGGTCATGTTCAGGATCAAGGTTAGGGTCAAGTGCAGGACAAAGATTAGGGTCAAGGGTGATAGTGGCACCACAGTGGCATAGGTCATTCTTTTTTTCTCTCTCCTTTTATTTACAACTAATTGGACATTCATACTTGGATAAAAGTGCCTCTGTACATTACATAAGGACAGCTGGGACAGTTTTACGCTACCTGTGCATCAGAAAGGGTAGGTGATAGGACCTCAAGAGGACTAGAGGCTGGACTTTCTTGCCAATAGTGAGATACCTGGCTATCCGGCTCAGATTCCCTTTAATATAAGATGCCTAGATGTCTTGATGGCTGAAGAATGCCTGGGACTTATGATATGGTAGTATCAAAATGAGGACTGACTGGACTGTGGCCATTTTAAAACTTCAAATCACAACAATTTTCAAAAAAAAGGTGGGCACTCCTTCTCTCTGGGAGATATCCAGAGAGTTAGGAATCACCAGAGAGAGCCCAACAGACATGGAGAGCCCACCATGCTGCCTCCCAGGTGCCTATTGCACAGTCTAAGGAACCCACAAGTCCTAGGTGGCAGCATCAGGAATTAGCAGGAGTAAGAAGAGGACTCAGTTCCGCAGCACTGGCTCTGTGAGAAAAGGTACAGACCTATTTAAAAAGCCCTCTCCTACACATATGCTCATTTCCCTTTCCGAAGGATGAAACTGGGATCATCGGGACTACAGTTTTAGAGCAAAGATGGGCAGCTGTGCCAAGGTTCCATTCTATGAGAGACACCTGGACATCTTGATGGCTGGTTTCTTTGCTAATGGAATTAAATCTAAGAAGAGAGGAAATTATTATAATATAAGAGAGAAAAAGAAGTCAGTGGCTTTTTTTAAGTAAGAAAAACTAGCCAGAAGGCTCTAGCTGATCTCTCTCAGAGTTGGGCCATATGTCCTATTTCTGTAGTGTGAGGCTATTTGGGCAGGACTATATTCCAGAGCCAGTTTTCTGAAGAGGGAGATTGGGTTATCTTCACATCAATTGCCTCTTCCTAGCAACTGGAAAGCAGGCTGGCTTCCCTTGAAGCATGGGGCATGGAAATGATGTATATCTGAATGAAAGTTAGTCAAGAAGGCTAAATGGATACAGAGGAGGCAGCTGTCAGTGTCCACTGGGTGTAGCCCCTGGCTATCAACGTCCTCATTACATAAGCCTTCAAAGGTGCTCATTCATGGGAAATTCCCCAAAGGGAGACAAGGCTGAAATGTCATCACCTCTGGCACCCTGCTCCAAGATCTCAGTATCTGGACACTAATTCATCATGTCTATGTGTAATGCTTTCTGTTTCAGCCACCTATGGTTGAAACAGTTGCTATTCAGCCGGCACACCCGATGTACAATGGTGTAGTGAGAATAGGACAGCTGTTAAGAACAAAAATTCTACCTGTTGGAGAAGGGGAGCACAAGGATGCATTCACTGCTGTCCAGTCCGCATGGCACACAGGACTGGGAAGGGGCGAGGAGGATCCTGTTCCAGGGCCGCCACTGGCAGCCCCTGCAGTGCCCCCCAGTGAGTCTCTGTGGTCACTGCCCTTTGTGAAGTCCTGGATCTAGGCTCTGGGGGCCTCTGTCTGCAGGCTGGAGCACTGCCCACTTCCTGCTGGTTTGGGTATTGCCATGCATAGGACAGGAGTGGCACAGGCTGTGGTCAACCAAGTTTGGCCTTTCGTCTATTTGCTTCAGGATGTTCTCATAGTCAGAGATTTTGTCTGGTTACCATCTTTAAATCTTGAATTTCTGGCTCTCAGTGACAAGCCATTGTTCTCTTGCCATTTTTCTAGATCAGTGATTCTCAAGTTGAGCCTGCATCAGAATTTTTAGGGCTTACACAGAGTACTAGGTCCTCACACCCAGGTTTCTGATCCAGTAGTTCTAGGAATCTGCATTTCTAAAATATTTCCAGGTGCTTCTGATACTCCTGGTCCAGGACACATAGTGAGAACCACTGCCTTGGATTTAACTTTAAAGGTTTCTACCTTCGTTTTGGTCTCCAGGTTTTTTTGGTGTGTGTGTGTGTGTGTGTGTGTGTGTGTGCGCGCGCGCTCCCTCTAGGCCACTGCTTACATCTTTTTAGTGAGCATAGTTGTCAACTGTGGGTGGGCTAGAAATACTGGGGCATGCAAGGAGAGTTAGGGCACAGGTTGGTCTTTGCTTCAGCTTTGTTTTCCTGCTAATAAGCCTTCTTTCAGTCCTCTGCAAGTACTCATTTCCACTCGGGCCAAAGAATTCAGCTTTTCTAGTCCTTCAGGCTTCAAATCGAAGAACTCTGGTATCATCACGCCCTGGGAGCATCTGCTGTCTCTCAGGGATGTCAGGCAGAGGTGATGACCAACGCCAGATAAATCTCCAGAGATTCAGAGACTGCTTCAAAGAAAACCTTGGCTCTCCTGCCATTTCCACCCAGGGTTGAGTAGGACAACTCTAAACTTCCAGGGAAAGAAGGAAGCCCTGCTCACAAAGACTAAGATCTCTTCTGCAGAATTTATCTCACTAAGTCTTCTAAGTCTTCCCAAGAACCAGTATGAGGGTGAAATTGTGCTTCTGCTTTACAGAGAGGCAAACTGAAGCTCAAGTAGTCACAAAACTTGTCCAGGGACATTTGGGTAGGCAGTGGAGAACTGGAATTTGTGCTCAGACAGTTTATTTTCATTTTCCTGCTCTTAATCACCAATGCTGACCAACTCTTAGTTCCACTAAACTTGGCCTTCTTGGGTTTCAGAATCAGAAAATTGTCCAACAAACCTATGTATAAACAAAGCAATTGTAAGAGTTCACAGAGCTGATGAGCAGCAGGTGTGCCAAAGCCTAGTCATGCCTGGAACCAAGCCTGGATATGGTCAGGTGCAAGGGGACCTCCCGCCCTGGGGGTACGTGAATCGTTCTCTCTGTCCCTACACACATGCTGATTTTCTCTGCTATTCCTGGAGACATTGGTGCCTGGCCCAATTTTGACTATTTCTTAAGTAATGCCCATAGTAGAAACTGAGTAGAGGGGTCAACCTAAACAGACTAAATATTTAAGAGTGAGAAAACTCTGGAAACCTACTGCTTGGATTTTCACCCTAGGTCTACCATTTACTAGAGGTACCACCTTGGGCATGTTACCTAGCTTTTCCAAGAAAATAATGAGAACAGTAGCACTTACTTCATAAGGTAAGTGTGAAGATTAAACAAGTTATACATGCAGGACATTTAGAACAGAACCTGGCATGTGTAAGTACTTGAATAATGTACTCTGCCTTGTTTTTGCCATTGTTGTTGTTGCTGCTCTCTTTGAATTCCAATGTCAGTTTCTGGGAATCAGACTCTAATTGGCCATCTTGTTGTCAGGCCTATATAATTGGTATAACTGGTCCAGTCAGATGTGCAAAGCCAGTACTGGAGTGCCACTTATGAGGGTGCGAGTGGAAGGGGGAGACAGGTGGACCTCTGGAAAGGCAGGGGTGGGTTGAGTGGATATCCCAAAGGTGTTTCTCAGATCTAGCACAACAACCATCCAGTTTGCTGGAACTGAGTGGTTTCCTGGGAAAGAAACTCTCTGTGATAAATTAAGAAGGCCTCATGCCAACTGGAAAAGTTGGTTACCCTATTAACAGAAGTTATTTCAATACTCCCAGGTGGGGCCAATGTACTCAGTAGATATGTGTTGAGACGTGCTTTTTGAAATCTTTGACTCCTTGCTGGACACCGATGTCCTTGGATTTTCAGTGCTTTCCAGTTTGGTTAGCTGTTGCTCAATACTAAGACTACTACTAAGAAGATCTTTCCCACATCCTGACTCTTCCTTCTGCTGACCTGCCATGACTCATGAGACTTGATTATTTCTCCTTGGCCTAATGCATGAAGACAGAATCAAAATTCAAGTGTTTTATGGAAGGCAGAATCCATTAAGCTGTTATGGCTCATTAGGGCCTTAGCCTGGTTAACTTCACTGGATTAGACAGTCCCTGAAGCAGTGCTTCCAACCTGGGCCACAGAAGACTGCAGTGTGAGGTTGCACCAGGGTAGAAGAAGAAGGCTCTAGCCATATGCAGTAGGAGCAAGCCCTAGTGCAGGGAGGGCAGAAGTGTAGAGAAAAGTTGCTTTCTCCCCAAGTCAGCTTTCTAGTCTGTGCTTAACTAAGGTGTTTACTTTTCCTTTTTCCAGGGAACTGGCTCAGAACTGTGGACAACTTTTCAAAGAACTAGACGTGGTTCCACAGCGTAGCTGTTAGCACGTCTGCTTTATATTCAGAGTGTCCTGGGTTCATCACCAGTGGAGCCACAGTCCATGGTCTATGTCCATGCCACCCTGAACAAGCCCGATGTCTGATCTCAGAAGCTAAGCAGAGTTGAGCCTGGTTAGTACTTGGATGGGAGACCACCTAGGAAGACCAGGTGCTATAGGCATAAATAATAATAATAAATAATAAAAAACAAACAAACAAAAAATCCTCAAAGAGCTAGAAAGAAAAGGGATAAGACTGAAAATGAACTAGGTTCTAGAGGTTGGTAGGGAACATTCTGATGGGTCTCAAAGGAAAACTGACTTTCAGGATCTTATTTTTTTCCCTGTTGTAGCTGCCAGCCCCCCGATAGACACATGTACCATAGAAATCTGTGAGTTATAGAAAACACACTCTTTATTTCAGCCAGCTGGGTCTGCCCAGCAGACCCCAAATTAAGCAGCCCCGAAATGTAGAGGTACAGGGTTTTTTAAGTCTAAACCCCATTCTTCATCCTGTTAAACACACAAGTCTATTTTCTTCTTTTTTACTAACTGTCAATCCACAGGTCAGTTGTGCAAGTGGGGATACAGAAGCAGAAAGCTTATTGTTAGAGCATTATGTTCCCATGGGCGATAGCCAAACAGTAATTTTCCAGCCAGCACATCCCAAGCCTCGGTTCTTTTTTTCAATGTCCATACATGGGATGGGAGCATTGGGGTATTAAGAGAGGAATTATATGATACAGCCACTCAAGCACCCACTTATCAATGGTGGAGCTGGTTTAAGCAAACTCACAATTTAAAAATAGTTTATAAGATGACTAAGAAAAAAGATAGGACTCAAATTACTAAAATCAGAAGTAAAAGTAGGATCATTCTGACCAATTCTCAAGAAATTTAAAGAATTTTGAGAGTACTATGAACAATGGTATGTCAAAATATTGGCTAACTAAGATGAAATGGAAAAATTCTTAGAAACATAGAACTACCAAGGCAGAATTATGAAGAGAAAAGAACATCCTAATAGACGTATGACTAGTAAGATTAAATCGGTAACCAAAAACCTTCCAATGAAGAAAATCCTTGGATCTGATGACTTTACTGGTGAAACCATCGAACATTTAAAGACGAACTAATACCAATTTTTCTCAAATGTTTCCCATAAGTTGAAAAGAAGGAAACACTTTCTAATTCATTTTGAGGACAACACTTCCTTGATAACAAAGCTAACAAAGACATTACAGACAAGAAAACTGCAGACCAATATCCCTACAAATGCTGATAAAAAAAAAAACCTCAACAAAATACTACCAAAATGAATTCAGCAGCATATTAAAGGATTATACACCATGATCAAATGGGATTTATGCTGGAATGCAAGAATGCTTCAACATATTAACTCGATCAATATAATATACACTATAGAGATGAAGGAAAAAAAACATGATTATATCAATGATGCAGAAAAACCATTTGACAAATTTCAACATATTTACATGATAAAACACTCAGAAAAGTAGGAATATAAAGAAAATTTCTCAACATAATAAAGCCATGCATGAAAAACTCACAGCTAACATCATATTCAATAATGAAAGACAAAAAACTTTTCCTCTAAGATCAGGAACAAGATGCCTGCTTTCACCACTTATATTCAACATACTACTGGAAGTTATATCTGCAAGAAAAATGAAATAAAAAGGCATGCAATTGGAAAGAAGAAGTAAAATTATTTCATTCTCAAGATGATACAATCTTAAAGTGGAAAACTCTAAAAGATTCCACATAAAACTATTAGAACTAATCAACAAATTCAACAAAGTACAAGATAAAAAATCACCATGCAAAAATTAGCTGCATTTCTATACAGTAACAGTGAACAAATTCTAAAAAAAATTAAGAAAACAATTCCATTTATAATAGTATAAAAAATAAATAAAATATTTGGAAATTAACTCAATGAAGAAAGCAAAAGACTTGTACAATAAAAACTGTAAATCATTGCTGAAAGAAATGAAAGAAAACATAAACGAAAGGAAAGACATTTCATGTTTGTGCATTGGAAGACTTAATATTGTTAAGATGTCAATACTATCCAAAGTGGGTCACTGCATCAATGTAATCCCTATCAAAATCTTAAGGACTTTTTTTTTTTTGCATAAATAGCAAATGCATCTTAAAATTCATATGGACTCACAAGGAAACATGAATAACCAAAACAATCTTGAAAAAAGAGGAACAAAGTTGGAATACTCATATTTTTTTTATTTCAAAACTTACTACAAATCTATAATATATCAAATCTGTATGGTACTGGCCTAAAAGACAGATATATAGAACAATGAATAAAATAGCTGAGAATAAACTCTCACATCTGATCAAATGATATTTGACAAGGATACAAAAACCATCTAATGGGAAAAAAACAATCTTTTCAACAAATGATGCTGAGAAAACTGGACATCCACATCCAAAAGAAATAAAGTGATTCCTTACCTTACAAAAATTAACTGAAAATGTATCAAAAACCTAAATGTAAAACCTAAAACATAAAACTTTTAAAAGAAAACATAGGCAAAATCTTTACAATGTTAGATTTGCAGTAATTTCTTGGATATGATCCCAAAGACACAAGCAACTTATTTTTTCCCAAGCCTTGGTTATTTTTTTTCAATGTCTGTACATGGCGGATGGGGACATTGGGGTATTAAGAGAGGAGTTATATGATACAGCCACACAAAGACAAACTGGACTTCATCAAAATTAAAAAAAAACACAAAAACTTTTGTGCATCAAGTACACAATCGATGGAGTAAAAAAGGCAACCCAGAGAATGGCAGAAAATAATTGCAAATCCATCTCTAAAGGGATTACTATCCAGAAATATATAGAAAACTCCTAAAAAAAAAAAGAAAAGAAAAAAGAAAACTCCTACAAGTCAACAAAAATACAATGACAACTACACACACACACACACACAACCAATAAAAAATGGGCAAGGGACTTGAATAGACATTTCACCAAATACACACACACACACACACAAATGGCAAGTAATTACAGAAAAGAAACTCAAAAAATCATCAATTATTAGAGAATTGCAAAATCGAATCATGATAAGATGCAGTCCATACCCATTACAGCTACTATAAAAAGAAACAAACAACAGAAAAAGGCCAGTGCGATGAGGATGTGGAGAAATTGGATCCCTGGTGTGCTTTTGGTGGAGATGTAAATGGTGCCGTGCTGTTGTAGAAAACAATGTGGGGATTCCTCAAAATATTGAAGATATAATTACCATATGATTTAGCAATTTCATCAAAAGAATTGAAAGCAGGCTCTCAAAGAGACATTTTGTACATCCCTGTTCATAGAAACTTTACCTACAACAACTCAAAAGTAGAAGCAACCCAAGTGTCCATTGACAAATGACTGTTTAAACAAAGCATACAAATGGAATATTACTCAGCTTTAAAAAGGAAGAACATTTTGACATATACCACAACAAGGAGAACTTGAGGACTTTATGTTAAGTGAATTAAGTCTGTCATAAGAAGACAAATACTGCATGATTCTACTACTAGAGTAGTGAAAATCATAGATAAAAACTAAATAGTATTTTCCAGGGGATAGGGACAGGAGAAGAGAAGGAGTTTATTGTTTGGGGTTTAATTTGTACTTCCTTTTTTAGTTTTTAAATGGAATCTAGGGTGATCAATTTTAAACTTTTTTTCTAGGATAAGTACATAAACTGTGTTCAGTAAATATTGATAATTTGTGTTTCATTTAATTTAGAGATTTTCAAGATAAATATTTTATTGATTTCTAATTTAATTTTATTTTGGTCAGAGAATATACTTGCATAAGTTCAGTCTTTTGAAATCACTTGAGACATGTCTATTTTTGGGAGAAACTCTTATGAATCTGAAAGTGCAGTACATTTGGGGTAGTATTCTATAAATGTCATTAGGTAAGGCAACATTTCTTAACAGGGGACATTTTGCTGATGTCTGTAACATTTCTGTTGAATGCCAAAGAAAAGGATGTTACTGATGTCTAGTGGGTAGAGGTCAGGGATGTTTTTAAACATCTTATGGTGTATAAGAGAGTCTCGCAACCCCAACAAGGCATTATCTGGCTCAAAATGTCAATGGTGCCAAATGCTGAGGAAACTTGGGGTAAGTTGAAGCATTGTTTTTTTCAATTTAAAACTTAAAAATTTTAATTAATTAATTACATTTGGCTTTATTTATTTATTTTATTAGTGAAATTGGTTAATGAAATTCAATAAGTTTCAGCTGTGCACTTTAACAGTAAGGCATATATACATTTACGCTGTGTGTTCACCTTCCATAGTTAGATTTCTATTTATCACCACATATTTGACCCCTTTAACCCATCTGGCTCCCTCATCTCCCCACCCCTAACCTCTGGTAACCACTAGTCTATAGTCCATGGACATGAGTCTCTCTTTGTGCTGGTCATTTGTTGCTTTTAGGTTTATATCCCACATATAAGTGATATCATGTGATTTTCAACTTTTTCTGTCTGGCTTATTTCGCTTAGCATGATTATCTCGAGGTTCATCCAGGTTGTCGCAAATGGCAGTATTTCATCTCTTCTTATAGCTGATAATATTCCCTTGTATATATGTAGCACAGCTTCTTTAACCAATCATCTATCGTAGGACACTTCAGTTGCTTCCATGTCCTGGACACCATGAATAATGCTGCTATGAACATCGGTGTGCAAATATCTTTTTGATTATGGGTTTTCAAGACTTTGGGGTAAATACCCAGTAGATGGATTGCTGGACATATGGTAGATCGAGTTCTTAGTTTTTTGAAGAAACTCCATACTGTTTTTCATAGAGGCTGTACAAATTTGCAGTCCTACCAGCAGTGTATGAGGGGTCTTTTTTCTCCACATCCTCTCCAGCATTTGTTATTACTTGTCCTGTTGATTATAGCTATTCTTAACAGGTGTGAGATGGCATCTAATTGTGATTTTGATTTGCATTTCCCTAATAGCAGTGATGTTGAGCATCTTTTCATATATTTGTTGGCCATTGTTGTATATCCTCTAGGGAGAATTGTCTGTTCAGGTCCTCTGCCCATTTTTAATTGGATCTTTTTTTTTTTTTTTGCTGTTGTTATTGAGTTGTATGAATTCTTGTATATTTTGGATATTAGGCCCTTATGAGAGATGTTGCTTGCAAATGTATTTTCCCATTTGCGGTTGTCTCTTTACTTTGTTGACATTTCTTTTGCTGAGCAGAAGCTTTTTAGTTTGATGTAGTCCCATTCATTTATTTTAGCTTTTACTTCCCTTGCCTTTGAGATCAATTCAAAAATAACTCTTAAGTCCAAGGTCCTTGAGTTTAGTTCCTATGTTTTTCTACTATGCATTTTATTGTTTCAGGTCTTATATTTAGGTCTTTAATTCATTTTGTGTTAATTTTGGTGTGTGTGATAGACAACAGTATAGATAGTTTCACTGTTTTGCAGGTGGCTTTCCAGTTTTCTGAGAACCATTTATTGAAGAGGCTTTTCCTTTCTCCACTTTGGCTTTTTTGTCAAAAATTATTTGCTAATATAAATACGTGTTTACGTTCTGGACTCTCGATTCTGTTCCACTGGTGAGTGTGTCTGTTTTGCTGGCCAATACCATGCCATTTTTTATTACTGTCGCTTTGTAGTATAATTCGAAGAAAGGCAGAGTGATGTCTTTTGGCCTCATTCTTTTTTCTCAGGATGGCTTTTGGCAGTTTGGGGTCTTTTTTTCTGATATTTTGTTCTAATCTTTTAAAAAATGCCAATGGGATTTTTGATGGGGTTCGCATTAAATCCATATAAATACTTTAGGTAATATGGCCATTTTAACTATGTTGATTCTTCCAATCCAAGAACAGGAATACCTTTCCATTTCTTTGTACTTTCTTCGATTTTCTTTTAATAGGGTCTTACATTTTCACTATATAGTCCTTCAACATGTATCATTAGATTTATTTCTAGAAATTTTATTCTTTTTGTTGCAATTGCAAAAAGAATTATTTTTTCCACTTCTTTTTCTTACACTTCATTATTAGAGTATAGGAACGCTATGGATTTTTGAAACGTTGGACTTTGCAGTATTTGCTTATTGTTTCTAGTATTGTTCTTGCGGAGTCTTTAGGGTTTTCTATATAGAGAATCATGTCATCCGCAAATAGTGACAGTATGACTTCTTTGTTTCCTATTTGGATGCCTTTTATATCTTTCTCTTGCCTGATTGCACTTACTAGGACCTCCAATATATTGCATAAGAGTGGTGATAGTGGACAGCCTTGCCTTTTTCCTGATCTTAGAGGAAAGGTTTATAGCTTTTCACCGTTAAGTATAATGTTGGCTGAGGGTTTGTTGATATAGCCTTTATTAGGTACTCCTTTTTTTAAGTGTTTTGATCATAAAAGGGTGCTGTATCTTGTGAAGGCTTTTTCTGCATCTATTGATATCATCACATAATTCTTATTTTTTAAATTTGTTTATGTGGTGTCTCACATGAATCTATTTGCATATGTTGAACCATCCCTGTGCCCCTGGGATGAAGCCCACTTGATTGTGGTGTATATCTTTTTAATATGTTGCTGTATTCTATTTGCTAGTGTCTTATTTAGGATTTTTGCATTTGTGTTCATGAGACATATTGGTTGTAGTTTTCTTTTTGTGTTATCTTTACCAGGTTTTGGTATCAGAGTAATATTGGCCTCATAAAATGATGTGGGAAATATGCCTCCTCTTGGATCTTTGCAAGTGTGTGAAGAAGAATAGGTATTAAACTTCTTTGAATGTTTGGTAGAATCACTGTAACACCATCTGGTCCTGGACTTTTACTTCTTGGTAGGTTTTTGATGTTTGTTTCAATTTTCATACTGCCAATTGGTCTATTTAGGTTTTCCAGTTCTTCATGATTTCCAGTAATAAGAAGGTTGTATCTTTCTAAGTACTTGTCTATTTCCTCTAGGTCATTAAATTTGGTGTATATATACTTTTTCATGGTATCCTTTGTATTTTGTGTTGGGTTCTGTCATAATTTTCTCCCCTTTCATCTCTGATTATGTTTGTGTCCTTTCTCTTTTTTCTTTAGTGAGAGAATATCCAGGTGTTTGTCAATTTTATTAACCTTCTCAAAAACCAGCTCTTTGTTGCATTTATTTTTCTATCATTTTTTTTCAATTTCATTTATTTCTGCTCTAATTTGATTATTTCTTCCATCTGCTGACTTTAGGCTTCATTTGTTCTTTCTATTCTAGTTTTTTAAGATTAGCGTTAAGTTGTTTATTTGAACTCATTCTTGTTTTTGGAGATAAGCTTGTGATGATATGAACTTTCCTCTCATGATCGCTTTTCCGTGTCCTAAAATTTTAATATGTTGTGCTATCGTTATCATTCATTTCTATGTATCTTGACCTCTCCTTTTATTTCTTTCCTGACCCAGTTATTTCTTCAGTAGTTATTGTTTAATCTCCATGTATTTGTGGTTCTTCCTGCTTTCTGTTCACAGTTGATGTCTAGTTTCAAAGCATTATGATCAGAGAATATGGTTGGTATAATTTCAACCCTTACATTTGTTTGAGGCTATCTCGTGTCCCAGTATGTGGTCAATTCTTGAGAATGTTCCATGTACTCTAGAGAAGACTGTATAAGCAGCTGTTTTGGTTGAAGGCTCTGTAAATGTCAGTTATGTCCAGCTTGGTCTAATGTGTTATTTAAGGATTTATTTCCTTGTTTAGATGATCTTCCATATCCAACAGTGGGGTATTTAGGTCCCCTAGTAAATAATGTTTTGGTCTGTTTCTCCCTTTAGTTTCTGTTAGTAATTGCTTTATATATTTTTGGGGCTCCCTAATTGGGAGCATAGATATTAATAAGTGTTATATCTTCTTGATGCATGATTCCCTTATCATTATGAACTGCTTCTCAGTGTCTTCCTTACGTTTTTTTATTTTGAAGTCTGTCTATCTGATATTAGTTCTGCTCCCACTTTTCTCTGAATGCCATTTGGCTTCAAATACCATTATCTACCCTTTCACTTTCAGGCTATATTTGTCTTTGGAGCTGAGAAATACATCTCCTGGAAGTGACATGTAAGTCAGGTTTGTTTTTGATCACATTCTGCAACTCTGCACCTTTTTTTTTTAATTGGTGATTTAATTCCATTTAAATTAGAGTGATTATTTGAAATATAAAGTCCTTATAGCCATTTTACCTTTGGCTTTCTGGTAGCTTGTTATTTCCACAGCTTCCTTCTCCTGTGTGTTTCTATTTTTCTTTATTTTGGTTGGCATTTGTGAGTTTTCTCCCGCTGGTCCTTCTTGTTTTATATTGTAATACTTCAGTTCTGAATCTTTGGTGTGTGGTTACCATTATGAATATATAAAGGATAGTTATATAAAACAGTCATCCATTTTCTTCTGCATGTGCTTTATCTCCTTTCCACTCTGTGAATTTGGATCTTTGAATCCTCCCCTTTTTTAGTCATTGTTGTCTCAATTTGTCCCTATGTATGCTGAACTTCAATCACTATCTTGCTATAGCAAATACCTTTTTATCGTTTTAGCTATAATTCCGTTTTCTTAGTAAAGATTGCACTACTCTACTTTTAATTGTCTGATTGTCACCTTTCCTTATTATGCATTTCTTTTTTTCATTTTGTTTTAAGGAGAGCTGACTCCTTTCAGTATTTCCTGGGTACAGCCCTCATAGTGAAGAAGTCCCTCAATTTTGTATGTCTCGAAATGTCTTTATTTCTTCTTCATATCAAAAGGAGAGCTTAGCTGGGATACATTATTCTAGGCTGGTAGTTCCTTTCACTTAGTAGTTTGATTCCACTCGTTTCTTGCTTGTAAGTTTTGTGCTGAGAATTATTGACGATAATCTAATGGCTTTCCTTATATAGTTACTGTCTTCTTTTCCTGGATGCCCTGAGAATTCTGTCTTTGTCATTGATTTTGGTAATTTTAATACAATGGTGTTTTGGTGAAGGCCTTTTTTGGGTTCAGATAATAATGTGTTCTGTTGAATTCTTGAATTCCAAGCTCCAGCTCATTCCTTAGATTTGGGAAATTCTCAAAACATGAACATTTGTTCTGAAAATGCTTCTAGTCCTTTGCTCCTTTCCCTCCCTATTGAAGAATGCCCATCATCTTATATTTCCCTCTCCTGATGGTATCAGCTAGTTCTTGTATTTCTCTTTCATTATTTTCATTCTTTGGTTTCTCTCTAAACTTCCTTCTGATTTATTTCTAGATTCCAATCTTCAATATCACTGATGTTTCCTCCATTTGGTTAGTTCTGTTTCCCATGCTTGTATTTCATTTTTCAACTCTTGAAGTGTGTTTTTCATTCTCTAGAAGTTCTATTTGGTTCTTTTCGAGGGTTTCAATACCCTCGCTAAAAATCTCATCCTGCTATTCTAGTTGTTTTTTCAATTCCTATAATTATATGAAGTATTTTGAATGTCATTGAGATTTTCAAAAGTACCATCCTGAATTCTCTTCTCATTTAAGATGCATATTTCTATGTTTGTAAGCTTATTTTCTGGAGATTTTTATCTTTCTTTCTGAGATGCCTATTACCTTGGTTGTTCATGGGTGTTTAATGGACTAGTTCTCCACCTGGGCATTAATGGAAGTGTATTCTGCTCCCCTCCCCCCAGAAAGAATATTCATTATGCAAAGATCTCTTTTTCTAGCCTGTTCCAAGAAGCTGCTTTTCTTTTGGTTTCTTGTAGGTGGCATCAATAATCTTGGATCCCTGCTTTATATAAAGACTTAATAATCCTTGTTTTTTCTTGTAGATGTTTTAAATCTCGCTTGCTACCCTCAGTCTCAGTCCCTGTCATGTTGCAACAGTTTCAGTAGTGTTTTCAAGATTCTGCTGGGGCTCCAAGGTGTTTGGTCTCGGAGGATATCAGGGGAGGGGCCTCTGGGTTGGGGGAATAAGGATGTCTCTCACTCCCACCATATTTTCTCCAAACTCATCCTTTATCCTGTTTTTGATGCATTTTTTTTAAAAGAAGTCCCTCCAATATTTCCTTAATGCGCTTAGTGCTGATAAATCTCTTTAGCTTATTTTGACTGGGAAGCTCTTTATCTGCCTTTTGACTCTAAATGATAGCTTTGCTAGATCAAGTATTCTTGATTGTTGATCCTGGATTTTCATCACATTGAATATTCTGTGCCATCCTTCTGTCCTGCATAGTTTCTTTTGAGAAAACAGCTGTCAGTCTTATGGATGTTCCTTGTAGGTAACGATCTGCTTTTTTCTTGCTGCTTTTAAGAGTCTTTCTTTGCATTTAACTTTGGCATTTAAATTATGATGTGTCTTGGTGTGGGCCTCTTTGGGGTTCATCATTTTTGGGATTCTGAGCTTTCTGGGATTGTATGTCTATTTTCTTCACCAGATTAGGGAAGTTTTCCATCATTATTCTTCAAATGTGTATTCCTACTTCTGTTCTCCCTCTTCAGGAAACCCTATGACACAGATGTTTTTTACCTTTAATTGTGTCCTATAGGTTCCTTAATTATTATTATAGTGTTGGCTTCTTTTTTCTTGCCATTCTAGCTTTGGCTTTCCCATTCTCTGTATAGATCATTTAGACCTCTTCTTTATTCACTTTGTCTGTTCCTTTGTTTACTCCATTTAATACATTTCTCATGTCAGATAATGTGTTCTTCATTCAGACTGGTTCCCTTTTATAATTTCCATTTCATTTTTGTGTGTGTGTGTGTGTGTGTGGTGTGTGTGTGTGTTTATCACTTTGTTGAAGTTCTCACTGAAGTCATCTACACCTTCCCATAAGTTCACTGAGCATCATTACAAACTGTGTTTTGTACTCTGCATACATTAGATTGCTTGGCTCCATTATATCTGGGTCTCTGTTCTGTTCTCTCATATGATTTCTGCTTCTTTTTTCACCCCATTTTGGCTGCCTGTCTGTGTCTGTTTCTATGTACTAAGCAAAGTTCCTAAGTCTCCTGGTTTTATTAGTGTGGATTTGTGTAGTAGGTGTCTAGTGGCACAGTCCTGAGAGAGGTTCAGCTGTAGGCCAGTTTTAGCCCAAGCCTCTGCCCCTCTGAGGCCATCTGTTAAGATTCAGCAAGCAATACACAGATGCTGTGCTTATAGTTGCCTCAAGAGGCCCACATGGGAAACTGAAGCCAGCTGCCTCCAGTGTGAATCTAGGCACTGCTCAGCAAGGGGCACCTGGTTAAGTGCGGACATACCTGGATGTGGCTTGGGAGGGGCCGTGGGTTGAGAGAGGCGGAGTTTCAGGTAATCCTCTGGGCAGAGCAACCTCTGAAATCCAGTTCGATGATGTCTTGGCTATGGCGGTGCTGCGTACCCACAACTGGCAGGGGGAAGCTCAACAGAGGAATGATGGATACTGCTGCACTTCTATACAGAGCAAGTCACACCTCGGCCTCACCCGACAACTCGTGTCTCCCTATAAGTCCCTGGTCCCCCTGCTCGCAGCCGAATCAGCACTAGTGCTCAGAGAGAGCAGGTCTGTCACCGTGACAGTTCACCCACAGACACAGTCCCTTTAAGAAGCATCTGCAGCTGCCACTGCTGTAGCCTCCATCCCACTCAGCTGCTAGGGACTGGCAGCTTCACGTCCTACCCCGTCCTACATTCTGCTGTTGCGTGGTTTCTTAGATTTCCCCTTAGTTGTATGACTTTATTACTTCTAGATCCTAGTGATTTTCCTTGCTGTTTGCTCCTTGTTTCCATCACAACTTTGATTTGGTTCACCAGAGGGATGAACAGGGCTTCTATCATCTACACCATTCCCCCGCCCCCCTTAATTGCTTTTCTTTTGCTGCTTTTAAGTTTCTCTATTTGTCTTAAACTTTGGCTTTTTAATTATGAACAATTGTTTGTGAGGACCTCTTTGGGTTCATCTTGTTTGGGATTCTCTGTATTCCGGGCTATCCATCTATTTCCTTCACCAGGATGGAAAAAATTTCCATCATTATTTCTTGAAATAGGTTTTCAATTCTTGCTCTCTCTCTCTTCTCCTTCTGTATCCATATCATGCAAATATTGTACACTTGATGTTGTCCCTGAGGCCTCTTAAATTATCCTCATTTTTTGGATTCCTTTTTTCTTGATGCTGTTCTGATTGGGTGTTTCTCTACTACCTTATCTTACTATTGATTTTTTCCTAAGGTATTCTTCATTTTAGTTATTGTATTCTTCATTTTTGACTGGTTCTGCTTTATGTGTTCTATCTCCACTTACTTTGATAAAGTTCTCACTGAGCTCATCTACTTCTTCCCTAAGTTCCATTGAGCATCCTCTATCACCTGTTTTGAATTCTGCGTCTGGTAGATTGCTTGTCTCCATTTTGTTTTGATTCCTTTTTTCTGGAGCTTTGTTTGTTCTTTCATCTGGGACATATTTCTTTGTCCCCAATTTGGCTACCTCTCTGTGTTTGTTTCTATGTATTAGGTAGGGCTCTTCAGTCTCCTGATCTTAGTGCAGTGGCTTTATGTAGCAGGTGAACTGCAGGACCAAGTGACACAATCTTTCCTGTCAGCTGAGCTGGGTGCTCCAGATGTGTCCCTTGAATGGGTTTGGTGTGTCCTCCTGTTGTAAGTTGAGCCCTGGTTACCTGTTTGCACATCAAATGGGAAAGATTGATCTTTGAGGCCAATTGGAGTGAGTGAGGATTGGCCATTGACTAATGTGGAGGAGCTTTTGTGCAGGGGCCTGACCCTATAGAGCAGGATTCACTTTAACAGGGTTATGATGTCTGCCTAGTCTGCTCTTTGAGCGTCATCTTTGGATGTGGCTCCAAGTGGTGCTCAGGTTTAGTCCAAAGCAGGCCACCAGGTATGTTGGCTTGGGATCTTTTGGGAGGGCCCTGCCACAATCCAGTTCAGCTACAGACTGTGCCCTGCTCAGAGCAACCTGGCAGGAGCCACCAAACAACCCACAGATGGCCACCACTCATGCTGGGCTTGGAGGTCTCTTGAGAGACCCAGCCACAAACTGAGCCAGATGCTGCTAGTGCTAGGCTTGAGATTGCTAAGCCAGAGAAATGGGGCATGCAGAGGCCATATGCTGCTTGTTTGGGTCTTTGTGAACCTTTGAGAGATTTTAGGGAAGTCTGCAGAATGAGCCAAGACAGGCCTTTTGATTGGAAAAGCCACTGGAAGCAGCTTGGGTGGGCCTGCAGGTTGGGTAGGTTGGGGTCTCAAAGGAATCACCAGGACGAGGTGGTCAGTGTTAGCCAGGTTGATTGAGATTCAGATATGGTGGCTGCCTGTATCTGTGCACTGTGGGTAGGGGAGGGCCAAACAAAAGAACAGTGGTCTCCATCAGCAGTTCTGGCTAGAAGAAGGCTGCTCCTCCAGCCCTCATCCTGAAGCTAGACAATTCAGTTCTTCTCTGTGCACCCTCTGAGCAGTGGAGCCCAGGGAGTGTCAGTCAGTGAGTAAGTTCATACACAGACCCTCCAAGAAGACTATCTGCGACCTCTGCAGCCCTCTTCCTCACTCATCCACAATATCCTCTGATTTTCACATCCAGATTTTGTTGGGACTCCTCTTCCTGACACTGGAACCCTGGGCTGGGGAGCCTGGCATGAGGCTGGGACTCCTTGCTCATCTGGGGGGACCCTTGCAACTAAGATAGTCCTCCTGATTTCCAACCACCACTCATAGGTGTGAAACCAGTTCATTCTGTTTCTCTGCCCCTCCTATTCATCTTGAGGTGATCTCTTATGTATATCCTTAGTTGTAGGATTTCTATTCAGCTAGACTTCAGGTGATTTTCAGTGATTGTCATTGTGCAGTTTAGCTGTACTTTTGATGTGGTCATGAGAGGAAGAAAACAAAGCATTTACCCACTTTGCCATCTTGACTGGAAATGCCAATTTTTGTTTTATATAATTAAAGTTATGGTGTAAATGAGAATTGTTATATCTTATGGTGAATTATTATGAAATGACTCATTTCTGAACTCACTGAGTTTTTTCAGAAGTACCATCCCGAAGTCTCTGTCATTTAAGTTGTGTATTTCTATATTCGTAAGCTTTTCTGGAGATTTTTCTCTTTCTTTCTGAGATACCTTGTCACCTTGATTGTTCATGGTGTTTAATGGACTATTTCCTGCCTGGGAATTTATGGAAGTGTATTCAGCTTTTTTTTCCAGAAAGAAGATTTATTATATAAAAATCTCTTTAGCCTGTTGCAAAGAAAGCATTTTTCTTTTGGTTTCCAGTAGGTAGTGTCTAAGCCTCTTGGATCCCTGCTTCATGTAAAGCCTTAATAATGCCTTTTTTTTCTCTTTAATCATGCTTGTTACCCTCAGTCTCAGTCCCTATCAATGTTGGCAACATTTGGTAGTGTTTGCTCAGATTCCCTGGGGCTCCACTGTGTTCGGTCTTGGAGATATGGGGAAGGGGCCCTCCTCTGGTTTGGGATATAGGGTGTGGCTTAGACTGGATTTTCCAATCACAACTGGTAAAAATCAACTGTTTCTCTGACATCTCACTTCTGTGCTGTCCTCACTTCTCTGCTGTCCACGTCTCTGCTTTCTGCCCGGATCCCTGGACACCTCTGGCATTGGTGGAGCTCACAGCTCTCACAGTTATGGAACTCACTGCCTTATCCATTTCCCCTACCCTACAGGGGAGCTCCAGCTGTGAGAGGTAGTTCTTTGGTCTCCCAGTCCATGTCTGACCGGGGTTCTGACTTGTAGAAGTTATGGTGCAGATCCCATGCTCAGACATGCTGGTGTGCAGTTTGAATGTTTTTTTTTGAGTTTTAGATGTTCAGCTTATTGTTGTTTTATAGGAGAGACTTGGGGACATCTCTCACGCTGCCATGTTTCTGACATCACTCTGAACTATATATAGAAACTCAAGAACAATTATATTATTATTATGACTGACATCATTACAGACAGATAAGACAGTAAAAAAGTGGATTCTGTGTTCATGTCAATTTATATATATACAGATCTTGTCAATATCTTGAGATAGCTGTCTACTCTGATGTCAGTGGCTTCATATCCTCAATGAGTCTTTGATGTCTGATGGACATCGTTTGTATATGTCCATTTGTAGTTAGTTGATTCATAAAGTCTCTTTCAATGAGGTTGGGCATTATCTTTTATTTGATGTACTTCCAAAAAACCCATGAAAACTGAACCCCTCAAGTGGCAGTTAATATCTTCAAGTCTTTGTCTCCTGAGAGCTCACCATGAAAGGAAGCAATTACCAATTTTGGCATTTCTTGAAGTGAACTCCATCAGACCTTGACAATGTCAGCTCATAAGTTCCTTTATCTAATTTAAATCCAGCTTAAATGCACTGTTGATGCACAAAGGAATGCAACAACCAAAAAGGAAGCCAGGAGACAGGGGAGAACCAAACAGGAAAAAACCAAGTGGCCATTTTGTGTTTCCCATAACCCTTATTATTCATTAATTTAAAAGCCATTGTTTCTCCATACAATATACCCTCGAAGTTTTTCCACTATTTTATAATGCTTCCTATGCAATTTAACATAAAAAAACAAAATTTGAGGTATTCCAGGGGCTGTTTGGAAACACCACAAAGTTATTCATACATGTATTGAGATTTTAATCCAAAACTACAAATTGTTTTAATGAAAACTAAAAAGTAATTAATCACTTCCTTTAGTTTAGACATCTAGAAATATTTTTCATAGACATAAAAGTAAATTATTAATGTGGACTTATTTTTTGTAAAAACCTGGGCATAGTAAAGACATGTTTGTTTTTATTTAAATCAAAAACTTAAGATAGCTTTTATTTCTACAAGATTAACATTAGATTAAGTGAACTTGAAAAGCATTTGAATTTGTTTCTATTTCTGAGAATTTTAGATACCACTTCTTACAAGCTCTTCCTTTAATTAATTTGACAATACCCTCTGGAGGTAGAAATTGCCTCACATTTGCAATATATATATATATATATATATATATATTATATATAAGAGAGAGAGGAGAGAGAGAGAGAGAGAGAGAGAATATATATATATATATTCATAATATATATATATATATATATATAGAGAGAGAGAGAGAGAGAGAGAGAGAGAGAGAGAGAGAGAGAAGACAGAGAGAGAGAGCGAGAGAGAGAGACTCACAGAGACAAACAGAACAGTTGGATCCAAATTTTTGGAGACCTTTTACAATTTATATATATCCTTGAGAAATCAAGATCCAAATGTCTTTCCCCCTTTTAAATAAGGGTAGCCATTTTTAATACCTCAAGAATTGGGTTGACACCTAAATGGCTTCATAGTTTCATCTATTTATCTAAATACTTTATCTTTCTTTTTTTTGTTTGGTAATCCTTTTACATAGTTTTATTTTAGCTTAGAGGAGAAGGCTTTTTAAAGTTCTGAGATAGTTTCTAATTTCTTTGCATTTATGACTAATTTCATAGCTGGATTTTTCTAATTGTGTGAGCAAAAATTAATTTAGAAACATCAAAGAATCCTAATTTTGGCCATCTTAGTATTAATGGGAAGCCGACTGTCAGGGGATTGAGACCTGTAGAGTCTGAATAAACTTCTAGGGAAAACCAGCCTTTAAATGCCATCTTCAGATGAGCCAAAATGCGATGGATATCCCTATAGAAGTGCTTTATACCCTAGAGAAAAATTCTTCCTCAGGCAACCCCATAAATATTCTTAGTCATCTAAGAATACCTGAGGAACGGCCAGTGAGAGCCTACAGTATGCCACTAGAACTGTGATGCTATCCAAGGCATACGCTTCTCTCTCATGGTGAACCCATTCCAGGGAGCCCTTCCCTTCTTCCAGGGCTCTGATTGGCTTCTCTGGGATCGGCTGTGCTTCCACACTGGATGCCTCACAGCAAACATTCTTCCACTCTGTATTCAGGGATCTGAACAAGTATTCCATTGGCTATTCAGGTTGGGAAAGCAAGGTCCTTTCTCTTTTGGAGCTAAAGAGAGTTCAGTTTCACTTTTAACCAGCAAAGACTTTGTTTAGACTCTCAGTAAGCCATCCGATTAAAAAAGCCAAAATTTTAAAGCAGCACACTTTATTTTTCCCTTTCCCTGGGTTATCTTAAACCTTAATCACCTTGAGGATTTTTCTAAGAACAGCTCAAATAAAGCCGTGGCCTGCCAATTACAGCAAGGAGGGCCTGGAATTCCAAGAAAAAATCAAGTTCATCTAATGCTATAGGGAAAGCCCGTGGAGCACAATGGGCTCTTGCTTGTACCTAGCACTGGGTCTGGGTCTGCAGGTGGTCCTGGGTGGGCTTCACTGTTCATCCTGCTGACTGTGCCAAGTAAATACTGATGTAAGAAATGTACAAACTTGTAGAGAATTTTTGGTTTGTTTGAGACAACCTGATGATATGCTAGGAAGTAAGATCTCAAATGCTCCTTCCTTTGTTCTCGAAAAGGTTAACTGTTGATCTAACTGTTGCCCCTTTGTACAAATTTCTTATTTCTTCTTTACTGGTTTTAAGATCTCTTGTCTCTATTACCTGCACTTTCACTATGAAATGCATAGGTTTGGATTTATTTTTATTTTTTCTGTTTGGGATTTATTGGACTTCTGAATCTGAGGTTGTGTGTCTTATCAATTCTAGAAAATTCTAAGACATTATCTTTTTTAAATTCTTTTTAAAAAACTTATCTTCTACTATCTCAATCAAGAAACCTGGTTAGCTGTAAATTAGTCCTTTTTACTCTAATCTTGATTTTAAAACTCTTTCATAATTTCTTATCTCTTTGTATTTTACTGTTGGGTTCTGAGTTATCTTTTCAAATATTTCTTCAGTCTACCAATTCTCTTAGTTCTGTATAATATGATGTTTTACCTATCCACTGAGTGTTTTTTTTTTTAATGGCGTGGTATAAAAGTTTTAATGTGTATAATTTTGTATTGTTATTATAGTAAACATACAGAAAAAACTCATTAAATTATATGTAAAATGCAAACTTAACCGAGTGTGGCAAACACTTGTGTAATTGCAACCAAATGGAGAAATAGAGTACTACTGCCAGCTCCCTAGCAGCCTCTGCACGACCCTTTGCATTATACCCTCTCCCTTCCCTCAGCAATAATTACAATTGAGACTGCTATGGCATTCTTTTAACCTCTTTTTTGTGTTTGTTTTTACTACTTATGTATTCTAAACATCTACTTAAATTTTGCTGTTTTTAAACTTTAATAATGGAATTACTTAGTGGTATTCTGTTGTGTTTGATTTCTTTTTGCTTATGTTATGTTTTAAAGATTAACCTGTTATATGTGTGTATCTATGATCCATTATTTTCCCCCTGGCTTTATGAAATATAATAAACAATTACTTGCTAATATTTACATTGTATAATTTAATGAGTTTTTTTTCAATTATAGTTGGCATACAATAATATATTAGTTTCAGTTGTACAGCTAGTGATTAGAGATCTATATAACTCACATGGCAAATCACCCCACTAAATCTAGTACCCTCTTCCCCTTAAATATTTATTACAACATTGTTAACTATTTTCCTTATATTAAATTTTATATCTCCATGTCTATTTTATAACTATACATTTGTACTTCTCAATCCCTTAGCCTTTTATGCCATCCCCCAACATCCCTCCCATCTAGTAGCTCTCAAAATATTTTCTGTATCTATGAGTTTATTTCCATTTTTTTTGTTGTTTATTTTGCTCTTTTGATTCCACATGTATGTGAAATCCTGTGCTATTTGTCTTTCACTATCTGACTTATTTCATTCAGCGCAATACCCTCTAGGTCCATCAAGGCAATATCTTTTTCCATCCCTTCCTTTTAGTCTATGTGTATCTTTTAACCCGAAATGAGTCTTTTGTAGGCAGTGTATGTAGGGGTCTTTTTTTCTTATCCATTCAGACACTCTACTTTTGGTTGGAGCACTTAATTCTTTTTTCATTTGAGGTACTTATTGATAGAAATGTAGTTATTACCATTTTTTTTATTCCTGTTTTTTTGATAGATGTTTTTTCTTCTTAAAGAAGTTCCTCCAACATTTCCTTAATACTGGCTTGGTGTTAATAAAATCTTTTAGCTTATATTTGTATGGGAAGTTTTTATTTGTCCTTTGACTCTAAATGATAGCTTTACTAGATAAAGTATTCTTGATTGTGGATCCTGGATTTTATCACATTGAATATTCTGTGTCATGCCCTCCTGTCCTGCATAGTTTCTTTTGAGAAATCAGCTGTCAGTCTTATGGGTGCTCCTTTGTAGGTAACTATCTGCTTTTCTCTTGCTGCTTTTAAGATTCTCTTTTTGTATTTAACCTTTGACATTTAAATTATGATGTGTCTTGGTGTGGGCCTCTTTGGGTTCATCTTTTTTGGGGATTCTGAGCTTTCTGGGGTTGTATGTCTATTTCCATCACAGGGTAAGGGAAGTTTTCCATCATTATTTTTCAAATAGCTCTTCAACTTCTTGTTTTCCTTCTAGTACCACTCTGACATGGATATTTTTACCTTTAATTGTGTCCTATATGCTCCTTAAATTATTACTATAGTCTTGGCTTCTCTTTCTTGCCATTTGATTGAGGCATCCTTGGCCTTCTTATCCTCTATATAGGTGGTTTGATCCCCTTCTTTATCCACTCTGTTGATTACCTCTAATATACTCTTCATCTCAGATAATGTGTTCTGTATTTCTGACTGGTTCCCTTTTAAAATTTCCATTTCAATTTTTGTGTTTTTTATCTCCTTGTTAAGTTCCTCACTGAGTTCATCTACTCTTTCCCTAAGTTCATTGAGCATCTTTATAACCAGTGTTTTGAACTTTGCCTCCATTACATTGCTCGACTCCTTTTTTCCTGGATTTCTGTTCTGTTCTCTAATAATGGTTTCTGCTTCTTTGTCACCCCATTTTGGCTGCCTTTCTATGTCAGTTTCTATGCACCAAGCAAAACCCCTAAGTCTCCTGGCCTTATTAGCATGGCTATGTGTGGTAGGTATCCAGTGCACAGTCCTGAGAGGGGTTCAGCTAAAGACCAAATTTAGCCCCAGCCTGTGCCCTCCATTAAGGCCACCCATTAAGATTCAGCAAGCAATCCAAAGATGCTATGCTTATAGTTGCCTCAAGAACCATGCCAGAAACCAAGGTCAGCTGCCACCATGTAAGTCTTGGATTTGGCTCAACAAGGACCACTGGACTCACCAAGGACACACCTGGATGCGCTCGGGTGGGGCTGCAAGTTGAGGGAGGCAGTTTCAGGGAATCTGGGTGGAGCAACCTCTGTTATCCAGTTCAATGATGTCTCAGTTATGGCAGTGCCTGCATCTGCACGCTGGGAGTGGGGATGGCTCAACAGAGGAACAATGTATTCCGACAGTACTTCTCCTCGTAGAGAGCCTTGCCTCTGGCCCTCACCCCGACAACTGAGTGTCCCCCTGTAAGTACCTGGTGCCCTTGGGCAGCCCACCCAGTGCTGGTGCTCACAGTGAACAGGTCCTTCACCATGAAAGTCTGCTCACTGACACAGACCTTTTAAGAGTGTCTGCAGCTACAGGGGTCTGTAGCCTCTATCCCACTCAGCTGCTGGGGACCAGGCAGCCTCTCATCTTTGCCGTCTCCTATCTTCTACTATTGCAGGACAATTTCTTATTTATCTCCCTAGTTTTAGTGCTTCTGTTCATCTAGATCTCAGGTAACTTTGCGTGCTGTTTGCTCTGTGTTTTTGTCACAACTTTGATTTGGTTGCAAGAGAGATAAACAAGCCTCTATCTATCTAAGCCATTTTCCCTCCAATCCCTGATTCATCCATTTTCAATGCTATACAGTATTCCCTTGCAAGAATATACTTCAGTTTCTTTATAATTTCTGCCATTGATGGACATTTAAGTTGTTGTCATTTTGGCTATTTTGGCATTTTCCAAAATGTACTGTAGAGCCCATGAATATTTCCTGAGGGTATGTGTCTAGAAGTAAAATTGTTGGGTCATATTTACTGGATATTATCAACATTTTTCCCAGTGTAGCTGCACCATTTTACGTCTTCACCAGCAATGTATTTAAGACCTTGTTTCTCCTTACTGACAGTACTATCAAACTTTAAAATGTTTGCCAGTGAGGAAGGTGTGTAGCATTATTCACTGTGGTTTTTATTTTTGCATTTCACTGAATTACCAGTGAGGATGAACCTATATTTTTGTTTACTGGCCACTTGGTTATTCTTTTTCATGTGGTACCTGTTCCAGTCTTTTGCCATTTTTCTACTTCATCTTTGCTTTTTTCTTATTGATTTGTGGTAATTCTTTACATGTTTTGATAACAGGGTTTTCGTCATTCAATCTTTCACTGGCCTGCTTTCTACATGATTAATAGTGTCTTTATAAACCATATTTCTTAATTTTAATGTAGTTAAACTTTTTAATCCTTTCTACTATGTCTAGGGCCTACTGTGTCCTGTTTAAGAAACATTCATTTACCTGGAAGATCTTTTCCTAGATTGTCTGCTCAAATATTTATTGTTTTGCTTTTCATTTTCAGGTTTATAATCTACCTCGTATTTACTTTTAGGAATGGGATTGAGATAAAGATCCAAGTTCTTTTTCTTTTCTTCATATGGGCATCCAGTTGTCCCAGAACCATTTGATCCATAGCTGGTCTTTTCCCTGTACTCTGCAATATCTCATTCATGTTTTTTTTTTTTCTTGGAATATATAATATTTTTTATTGGTCTGTTTGTTTGTCCTTGTACCAACACTATACTTTCTTAATTGCCACTTGTGATGGTGAATTTTATGTGTCAACTTGGCTGGGCCACTGTGCTCAAACATAATTCTGGATGTTTCTGTGAAGGTGTTTTGGGGATGAAATTAACTTTTAAATTGCTGGACTTCGAGTAAAGCAGATTGCTCTCCACAATATGGGTGATTTTCCTCAATCAATTGAAGGCTTTAATAAAACAAAGACTGGCTTTCTCTCAACAAGCGGGAATTCTGCCAGCAGAATGTCTTTGGATTTGAATTGGAACTCTTTCTGGATTCCCAACCTGTTGGGCTACCCTACAGATTTTGTATTTACCAAATCCATAATTGCAAGTCAGTTTCTTAAAATAAATCTCTGTACATATACACATACTGTTGGTTCAGTCTGAAGAACTCTCACTAATTTTCATATATTTTGCCTTCTTCATTTTTCCTCAATAAAGATTTGTGTTATTTACACATCTTTTCTCCTAAGAAAATCCCCAGCTACTCTAATGGTCTATTGTAGTCTCAGCACCAGACAGTGGGCTCCATGAGGGCATAAATGCTGACTTTTCCCCTCTGCCTCTCTGTCACCTAACACAGGCTTTGCCCAGTCTAGCCGAATAACAAATATTTCTTGTATATTTTAATAAATTTTATTATTCATACAGAGAGTGACTTTTTTTAGTGGTCTGCCAAAAGATTAATAATGCAGCAGTGAGTCATTAAACATTTGTTGAACACCCATGAAAGTCAAGAATTAATATACAGTACATCTTTTGTATTTTGTTATATAACTGTTGCCTGCATCAGAGAGCAACTCTGGGGTTTCCCCCAGCATCAGGAACATATTGTGATGGAGTTGGCACCACAATGGGCACTTCAGGTGTGCTTCTCCTTTAATTCAGTGCTTCTCCTCTAACTCAGTGAAACTTCAGGTGGAAGGCAAGCTGGCTCCAAGGGTGTCTTCATCACCAACTGGGTCCAGCTTCTTCTTTCTCCAACCAGGCCTGTTCCCATACCCCACCATTTCCCTCTAGTCTCCCTCTTGTTCTCTTTGCACAAAACTTAATTTTCAATTTGCATCTTGATGGAGATGAATAATTAGAAACTCCAGCATGAATAATTTTAGAAAATTAATTTTCATGCCAATCAGGGAAAATTAATTGGCTTCATGATGTTTTATATTTTTCAGGTGGGGCTCCCCAGGTGGGGCCCCACCTCTTCCGCCTGGGCTCTTCTTCCCCAACACTTTGGGAGAAATTGCTTGTTAGTTTACTGTTTGTTTGTTTGTTTGTTTTAATGCTTCCACAGGCAACAATGCCACCTCTTCTTGCAACTAAATGACCCATTTAACAAGCTTACTAAAAAGCTCCTTAGAGCCACTACTGGCTAAATCAAATCTACCTGGTCCTTTATAGCTGAATGTCCTTATTAAAAGCTTTTATTTGCTTTTATGGAATACAAAGCACCCAGAAGCACATAAAATATGTAAATATACAGCTTAATGCATTATTAAAGGTGAATACTCATAAATATCTTCTCCCATCTTGTGGCTTTTTTCTCTCTTATATAATACTTTTGATTAAAGAAGTTCTTTAGTAGTTCTTAATTTTAATCTAGTCAACTATATCAATCTTTCCCTTTATCCCTGACTAAAATTTATTTTAAAAAGGAGTGTTTATTTTTATGACAAACTATAGCTCTTTCCCATTTTTTCCAAATGGAAATTGCTTATTTTTTCTAATAATAAAGTAATAGATGGTCTTAGTATTTGCTTTGCACACACTCACATAAGTTTCATGATAACTATTTAAAAGTACGCTGCAAAATACCATGACAGTTTACTTTTAGTATATTTCAGATGAGAGATAACAATACAGTATCACACCTAAGGAAATTAACACAGCTCTAATATTGTCAGTACTTACTCACATTTTCCTAACAATCCCCCCAAATATCTTTGAATATATGTAGAATATATCAGTTTGTCTCTTTTTAAATTTTCTATAAATTTAGTATACTATATATACTTCTTTGTGTTTCTTTCACTCACATTAATATCTGTTGTGTGTGGCTATAGTTCATTTTTGTTCACTGCTTTGTAGTATTCCATTGTATGAATATACCATAAATTATATATCTGGTTTACTGCTGATGATAATTGGGTTGTCTTCCATTTATGAATAAAGCCACTATTAAGATTCTTTCATATTACTATTGGTGAACACACTCAAAAGAGGAATATTGTGGGTCATAGAGTATAAGTGGTATCTTAATTGTATCCCCACTAGCAATGTATGAGAGTTTCAGCTACACATCTTCTTGCCAAGATTTAGCAGTGTCAGTTCCTTTAAATGTAGATTTTTTTAGGGATATAGTGGTATCTTGTCATAATTTTAACATGTTTTTCCAAAGTTGATGACTTTTAATAGACTTATCAGCCATTCAGATATTCCTTTATAAAGTACAAGTCTTTTCCTTATTTTCTATGAATTGGCCATCTTAAAAAATAATCAATTTATAGGATTCTTTATAATATTTTGGATATAAACATATGCTGGATTATGTAATAATATCTTCTAGTTTGTGATTCATATTATTTACTGTTTTTATAATGTATTTTGGTAAACATAAGCTCTTAATTTTAATAAATTCTAATTTTTTTTTCATTTTTCAATGTGCTCCATTTAAGAAATCTTTGCTTACCTTAAGTTCATAAAGATATACTCTTTACATTTTTCTCTAGAAGTTAGTATTTCACATCATATTTAGATCTATGATGTATCCACAAATTAATTTTGTAGAGGAGAGAGCCAAGTTTTATTTTTCTTATATAAGTATTTAATTATTCCAATATCATTATAGAAAATATCATTGGTTTCCCCACTGAATGGCAGTACTACCTCTGTCATAAATGAAATGACTATGTATGCGTGGATCTTTCTCAGGAATTTAAAAAAATTCTATTTCATCGGTCTATCCTATGCCAGTGCTACACTGTCTTTATTACCATGGTTTTAAGAGTAAGTCTTGAAATCTGGTAGTCTTTCACTTTGTCTTCTACTTCAAAATTGTCATGATTCTAGGTCTCTGTATTTCCATATTAATTTTTAGAATTATATAGCAATTTACACAACCAATGAGAGTTTTGATGAGATTGAACTGTATAGATCATTCATGGAGAACCAATATTTTAACAATATTGGGTCTCTTACTCCATGGACAAAGTTTATAGCTCCTCTATTTATTTAGGCCATCTTTATTTATTCTCAACAATGCTTTGGTAGTTTTTCAGTGGTAGAGGTCTCTGTACTCTATCTCTTGTTAGATTATTCAGTGTGCTGATAAGCTGCTCTCTGGGGTGGAAGGGGACAGGAAAAACCTTGACTTATAGTATTTTCTAATTTCTGTGGTGTTAATACACCCACTTTGATTGATTTCAAGCTAACAATGTAATTTCAATGAACATGGAGTTGAGAAGAAATGCTGTGGCAGGTAGGATCTCCCAGGATGTTTTTCCCAAGATTTTATGCCCCTTTGGTGTGCACACTTTATATCATCCCTTAGATTGTGAGATGATGGAATTATTATTTCCTGTGATTAGTTTTCATATGGCGCAACTGACCTTAAGATACAGAGACAATTCAAGGGGTATAACATAATCATATAGCCCTTTAAAAAGCAAGGAAGTTTCTCTGGCTGGTTATAGAAAGATAAATTTAGATATATTTAAAGTGTGAGAAGTATATTCTTAATGAGCCTCTGTTGATAATATGACAGGACAGTAGAAGCAAGGACCTAGAGAGCAATCTCTAGGAGCTGAGAGTGCTCCCTGGCACACAGCTTGCAAGAAAATTGGTCCTCAGTTTACAGCAGCAAGGAAATGAATTGTGCCAACACAATGAGCTTTGAAGAGGGAACCCTGGCCCCAGATAAGACCTGTATCCTTGGTGAGCGCCAGAGAATCCAGTCATGCCATGCCTGGATTTCTGATCGACAAACAATTGTGAGTAATAAATATATGTTCTTTTAAGCCACTAAGTTATGTGTGGTAGTTGGTATGTAGCAATAGAAAACTAATACAGATTTTCGGTTCTGAGACTGGGCTGTTGCTTGTAATAAAAATCTGAATTTGAGTGTGGGAGGAACTTCCAGTTCTGGTGATTTGGAACAATGCTGTCCTCCTTTGCCCTTCCTCATGCATCTACAAAGACACAATACAACGAGCAGCCATAGGAAGTCTGTTAGGTAACAAGAAGGCAGACAACTTCAGACTTCAGGATGCAAGGAGGGACAGCAGTAAGTTCTTGGTTTCCTGTTTGCTTCCCATATCTTCTCAATAGTGCACTTTACACCCTCTAATTTTGACCCACTAACAGACACAACAAAAAAGCACAAGGAAACCTGTTTCTTTCTAGCTAAAGAACCAGGAAAAAGGTAGCTTAACAACAGAAACCTCTTTGGTAATAATCCTCCTACTATGCCAAACAGCAATGAAAATCATACCCACATTTTCAGGGGCTGAGTAGGGGTCTCCTAGTAAAGCATGGGTAATGGAGGTATTCCAATCCCCTGCCAAGAAAGTGTCAGGAGGATCCAGTTGTGAGCTAGCCTCTACCCTCACTCAGCAGCGGTGAAAACTGAAGGGAATCATAAATCCACCCAAATAGGCCACTTTGGCATAAGGGTTATTTGAGCTAAAGCAATTGAGAAATAGCAAACATAGGAAAAGCTGTCTGCCCTCAACTTCTCTGTCTAAAGGAGGGTACAATTTTCCTTTTGTTGAAGATGTTCCTCTTCTCTTCCCTGTAACCAGGAAGAAGAAAACAACCATTGTCACTGGAGACACCAAAAGCTGGCACTGAGTTGGGTCTGCACAAACAAATCATACTAAAATAACCTCTATTTTCTATTAGTTTTCCCCATTTATTCACCTTTCCATAATTTATTGACCATAGAAGCCCAAACCCTTTTCCATTGTCTTGTCAACTTCTTCATAAATTTATTACCCTTTATTAAGATGATATATAAGCCCAAATTCTAACTACCCTTTTGAGTTACTGATCACGGTTCTCCTGCATGTACGTACATTATATACATAAAGTCTATATTTTTTTCTTCTGTTAATTTGTCTTTTTTATTGTTTGATTCTATGGGACCTAGCTACTGAACCTCTTTGCAGAGGAAGAACTTTTCCTCCTCCTACAAAACTTAAATGAGGCAGTGAGAACAGGACTAGCTCCAACTCTTATCTGGTATCAAAGAAGTGGAATAAAGTGGTAAGAAATGAGGCTTTTGGTACTCAGCTTACCTCCCTCCTAGGTGTCATAAGGCTCATCTGACTTCTGACTGCATCCTGCAGCAGAAAAGCAGTGTGAGTCGGCCCTCCCCTTTCCTTTTCTTTTTCTGGTGGTGGTAGGGCCTCAGCGGGAAGCGATCTTGTATTCCTACTTGGAAACATAAGTCTGTATCAGTTCAGTGCCCTATTTTTTTTCTCCAGTAGGGTGTCATCAGGGGTTGAAAGATGAGCTAAATTGACACCTCACTCACCTGTAGGGAGGCAGTGTGAGTTACTGCCCCACTTTTTCAAGAGTGCTGTCAGTGAGGTTAGTAGGAAGCTGAACATATACAATTACTGGCCATGTGATACATTTCAATATGGATATTTGCTGCTTAAAAAAAGAGAAGATTAAATAGATGCAGAATCTCATAATGTAATTTGAAAATTTTCAGATTACAACAACTCATCATATCGAAAAACAAGCAAACAAATTCACAACAGGAATGAGAAAAAACAATCAACAAATGGCAGCGCTGACATGAATCAGATGCTGGATTATCTAACTGGATTTTAGAGTAGCTACCATAAAATTCTTTAACAGTCATGAATTCTCTGGGAACAAATAACAAATAGAAATATCAAAGAGAAAAAAGTTATTAAAAAGGAAATAGAATATAGGACTGAAATACAATAATAGAAATTTAAAAAAATCTGTATGGGCTTCAATAGTTGGGTGGAAATAACAGGACAGAACATAAAAACTTCAAGAAGTAGAGAAGTTAACAACACTATTCATTACCAGACCTAATAGACATATACAGAACTCTTCATCCAACGGCAGAATAAACATTTTCTTAGCACCTATGGAACATTCATAAAACAAATAAAACCCTATCTTGGGACATAAAACAATCTCAAAAAACTTAAAAGAAAGAAAATCCATACAGAGTGTATTTCTCTTGGACCGCACTGGAATCAAACTAAAAACCAATAATTGAAAGACAACAGAAAAATCTCTAAAATTTGAATACTAAAATCACTCTTCTAAGTAATACATAAGTCAAAGAATAAATCTCAAAGAAAATTTAAAAATACAAAAATACTAACTTTAAATGACAATATAAAAATATGTGGGACACACATAAGGCAATTCTGATAGGAAAATTTATAGCTTATTAAACTAAACACAAAACAAAGAAAGAAGTTTCAAATCAATAATTTAAGTACTACTTCAAGAAAACAGAGAAGAGCATAAAAATTTTAGGGTAAGCAGGGGAGGAGAATAATAAAGTTAAGAGCAGAAAAAAACAAGAAACCAATGAAACGAAAGCTGGTTTTTGAAGAAATATTAATAATTGATAAACCTCTAGCAAATGACAAGAATTAGAAAAGTGAAGACACCAATCAACCATACCAGGGATGGAATGGGCTATTAATATAGAGCTTGTAGCCAATAAAAGGATAATAAGGGAAATAATATTAGCATCTTTACACTCATAATTCAACCATTTAGAACAAATGTACCAGTTCCTTTAAAATTGCAAACTATCAAAACTCAATTGAGATGAAACAATTTAATGAAATTGAATTATAATTAAAAAGCTAGCCACAAAAGAACCATAGGTTTAAACAGTTTCACTGGAGCATTCTACCAAAGATTTAAAGAAAAATCACCACCAATTTTACATGATTTCTTCTAAAATACAAAAAAGAAGAAGAAACAGGTCCAATTCATTTTACAAGTCCAGGATTATCCTAATAACTAAATCAGACAAAGGCACTGCAATGGTAACAACAAAAGATCCAAAAAACTACAATGAATTTAGATGCAAAATGCTAAAAAATGTTAGCAACCAAATTCAACAATGTATAAATTATCATACAACATGACAAGTAGAATTTATTTCATGTAGGCAAGGCTGGTTCAACATTCTAAGATAAATATAATCTACCATATTAACAGGCTAAGATACAGAAAAAAAAATTTAACAAGTCCAATACTCATTCATGATACAAACTCTCAGCAAGTTAGAGAGTGGAACCATCTTAACTTGATAAAGAGCATCAAAAAAAGACCTCTACAGCTAACATCAGACTTCATAGTGAAAGATTGAATGCTTTCCTTTTAAGATCAGGAACAAGGCAAGGATGTCAGCTCTCACCACTTTTATACAGTACTGGAAGTTCTAGTAATAAGGTAAGGAAAGAAATAAAAGATAACAGACTGCAAAGGAAGAACTAAACTGTATCTTTGCAAATGGACGTGATTATTTATAGAGACCAATCCCAAGGAATATAGAAAAAACCAGTCTCTTAGAACTAAGGAGTGAGTTCAGCAAGATCACAGGTTACATCAATGCTCAATATCAACCACATTTCCATGTACTAACAATATGGAAGCTAAAATTAAAAACATATAGACACATAAACAATCCAAAGAAAATGAAAATTTTAGGTAAAAGTTTAAAATATGTACTTACAACTTATGCATATTTCTGTGTGCAAAAATTACAAATTCTTTGTTGAAAGTAATTTAAAAAGATCTAATAAAATGGACAGAAAAACATGTTTACAGACTGGAAGATTCAATATAGTAAAGATGTTAACTTTTCTGGATTTGATATACAGGTTTAGAGAAATTTCAGTAAAGTTTTTTTCTTTTTTTCAGACATGGCCAAAGTTATTCTAAAATTTATGGGAAAATCTAAAAGAGCTAGAAGTGAAAACAATTTTTAAAATTAAGTTTATTGGGGTAACATTGATTACTACAATTATATAATTTTCAGGTGTACATTACAATTTGACATCATATATTTTATTGTGTGTTTACCACCAAAAGTCCAATTTTCCTTCAGCTACCATATATTTGATCACCTTTACCCACTTCACCCTCCCCAAACCCCCTATATTTGACCCTCTTACTCCATTTACCTCCCTCCTCCTCCTTCAACCCCACTACCCTCTGGTAACCACTAGTCCATTGTCATGTCAATGAGTCTCTGTAATGTTCATTTGTTGCTTTTAGGTTTATATCCCACATATAAGTGATATCATGTGACTGTCAAATTTTTCTGCCTGGCTTATTTCTCTTAGCATGATTATCCCAAGGACAATCCAAGCTGTCCGCAAATGGCAGTATTTCATTCTTCCTATGGCTGAGTGATATTCCATTGTATATATGTACCACAGCTTCTTAGCCAGTCATCTATCATAGGAACTTCGGTTGCTTCCACGTCCTGGCCACCATGAATAATGCTGCTATGAACATCGGTGTGCAAATATCTTTTTGGATGGGTTTTCAGACTTTGGGGTAAAATACTCAGTAGGGGATTGCTGGATCATATGGTAGATCGATTCTTAGTTTTTTGAGGAAACTCCATGCTGTTTTCCTAATTTGCAGTCCCATCAGCAGTGCGTGAGGGTTCCATTTCTCCACATCCTCTCAGCATTTGTTATTGCTTGTCCTATTGATTATAGCCATTCTAAGAGTATGAGATATTCTCATTGTGGTTTTGATTTGCATTTTCCTAATAGCTAGCAATGTTGAGCATCTTTTTATATTTGCTGGCCATTTGTAGGGAGAAGTGTTCATGTCCTCTGCCCATTTTTTGATTGGATTGTATTTTTGTTGTTGTTGTTTATTGAGTTGTATGAGTTCTTGTATATTTTGGATATTAGGCTCTTATTGGAGGTGTTGCTTGCAAATATATTTCCATTCAGATGGTTGTCTTCTCTACCTGTTGATGGTTTCTTTTGCTGAACAGATGCTTTTTAGTTTGATGTAGTCCCATTCATTTATTTTATGTTTTACTTTCCTTGCCTTTGAGGTCAAATTTCATAACATCCTCTTTAAGTCCAAGATCCTTGAGTTTAGTTACTATGTTTTCTACTATGCATTTATTGTTCAGGCCTTAAATACAGGTCCTTAATCCATTTTGAGTTAATTTTGGTGTGTGGTGATAGACAACAGTATAGATAGTTTCACTGTTTTGCAGGTGGCTTTCCCAGTGTTCTGAGAACCATTTATTTGAAGAGGCTTTCCTTTCTCCACTTTGACTTTTTTTTGTCAAAAATTATTTGCTAATATAAATACGTGTTTACTTCTGGACTCTCGATTCTGTCCACTGGTGGTGAGTGTGTCTGTTTTTGCTGCCAATTCCATGCCATTTTTATTACTGTCGCTTTGTAGTATAATTCGAAGAAAGGCAGAGTGATGCTTTCGGCCTCATTCTTTTTCTCAGGATGGCTTTGGCAGTTTGGGTCTTTTTTTTCTGATGTATTTTGTTCTATATCTTAAAAAATGCCAATGGGATTTGATGGGGTTCGCATTAAATCCATATATAATACTTTAGGTAATATGGCCATTTTAACTATGTTGATTCTTCAATCCAAGAACATGGAATACCTTTCCATTTCTTTGTATCTTCTTCGATTTCTTTTAATAGGGTCTTACAGTTTTTCACTTATATAGGTCCTTCACATGTATCATTAGATTTATTTCTAGAAATTTTATTCTTTTTGTTGCAATTGCAAAAAATTATTTTTTCCACTTCTTTTTCTTACACTTCATTTAGAGTATAGGAATGCTATGGATTTTTGAATGTTGACTTTACAGTATTTGCTTATTGTTTCTAGTATGTTCTTGTGGAGTTTTGGGTTTTCTATGTAGAGAACATGTCATCCGCAAATAGTGACAGTTTGATTTTTGTTTCCTATTTGGATGCCTTTTATATCTTTCTCTTGCCTGATTGCACTTGCTAGGACCTCCAATGTTATATTGAATAATAGTGGTGATAGTGGACAGCCTTGCCTTTTTCCTGATCTTAGAGGGAAGGTTTTAGTTTTTCACCATTAAGTATAATGTTGGCTGAGGGTTTGTCATATATGGCCTTTATTATGTTAAGGTACTTTCCTTCTATACAATTTTGTTAAGTGTTTTGATCATAAATGGATGCTGTATCTTGTCGAAGGCTTTTTCTGCATCTATTGATATGATCATATGATTCTTATTTTTTAATTTGTTTATGTGGTATCACATTAATCAATTTGTGTGTGTTGAACCATCCCTGTGCCCTGGGATGAAGCCCACTTGATCATGGTGTATAACTTTTTAATATGTTGCTGTATTCGTTTGCTAGTATCTTATTTAGGATTTTTGCATCTGTGTTCATGAGAGATATTGGTCTGTAGTTTCTTTTTTGTGTTATCTTTACCAGGTTTTGGTATCAGAGTAATATTGGCCTCATAAAATGAGTTGGGAAGTATTGTCCTCTTCTTGATTTTTGGAAGAGTTTGAGGAGAATAGGTATTAAATCTTTGAATGTTTGGTAGAATTCACTGGTGAAGCCATCTGGTCCTGGACTTTTACTTTTTGGTAGGTTTTTGATGATTGTTTCAATTTCATACTGCTGATCAGTCTATTTAGATTTTCCAGTTCTTCTTGATTCAGTCTAGGAAGGTTGTATTTTTCTAAGTACTGGTCCATTTCTTCTAGGTTATTAAATTTGGTGTTATATACTTTTTCATAGTATTCTTGCATGATCCTTTGTATTTCTGTGGTGTTGTCATAATTTCCCCTCTTTCATCCCATTTGTTTATTGTGTCCTTTCTCTTTTTTCTTTAGTGAGTCTAGCCAGGGGTTTCAATTTTATTAACCTTCTCAAAGAACCAGCTCTTTGTTGCATTTATTTTTTCCATTTTTTTCAATTTCATTTATTTCTGCTCTAATTTTGATTCTTTTCTCTGCTGACTTTAGGCTTCATTTGTTCTTCCTTTTCTTATTTTTTTAAGATGAAGCATTAGGTTGTTTATTTGGCTCATTCTTATTTTTGGAGATAGGCTTGATATGATATGAACTTTCTCTTATAATGCTCTTGCCGTTTCCCAAAAGTTTTGATATGTTGTACTATCATTATCTTTCGTATCTATGTGTCTCTTGATCTCTCTTTTTATTTCTTCCTGTCCATTATTCTTCAGTAGCATCTTTTAATCTCCATGTATTTGTGGTTCTTCCTGCTTTCTTTGCAGTTGATCTCTAGTTTCAAAGCATCATGATCAGAGAAAATATGGTTGGTATGATTTCAACCCTCTTATATTTGTTGAGGCTATCTCTGTGTCTAGTATGTGGTTGATTCTTGAGAATGTTCATGTGCACTAGAGAAGAATGTATAAAGCAGCTTTTTGGGATGGAAGGCTCTGTAAATGTCAATTATGTCCAGTTGGTCTAAAGTGTCATTTAAGGATGTTATTTCCTTATTGATTTTCTGTTTGGATGATCTGTCCATATCTGACAGTGGGTATTTAGGTCCTACTACAATGGTTTTGGTCTGTTTCTCCCTTTAGTATTGCTTTACATATTTTGGGGCTCCCTGATTGGGAGCAAGATATTAATAAGTGTTATTCTTCTTGGTGCATGATTCCTTTATCATTATGAAGTGTCCCTCAGTATCTTTCTTTACCTTTTTTATTTTGAAGTCTATTCGTCTGATATTAGTATCACTACTCCTGCTTTTCTCTGAATGCCATTTGCTTGAAATATCATTTTCCATCCTTTTTTGAGACTAATATTTGTCTTTGGAGCTGAGATATGTCTCCTCCAGGCAGCATATGGCTGAGTTTTGTTTGTTTGTTTGTTTGTTTTTGATCCATTCTGCAATTCTATGTCTTTTTATTGGTAAGTTCAATCCATTTGCATTTAGGGTGATTATTGAAATTCGAAGTCTTCTCAGCAATTTTAACTTTTGCTTTCTGGTAGCTTGGTGTTTCTATTGCTTCCTTGTGCTTGTGTGTCTTTTAAACAAAATTTTGGATGGGCATTGTTTTATGTTATATTCTTCAGTTCTGAATCTTTGGTGTGTGGTTACCATTATGAATATGTAGAGGATAGTTACACACACACACACACACACACACACACACACACACACACATACAGTCATCCATTTTCTTCTCTGTGTGCCTTATCTCCATTTCTTATTGTGAATTTGGATCTTTGAACCCTCCCCCTTTTAGTCATTGTTGTCTCAATTTGTCCCTATATATGCTGAACATTCATTACTACCTTGCTATAACAATTCTCTCCTTATTATTTAAACTTATAATGCCCTGTTCTTAGTAAGGTTGCACTCCTCTGCTTCTATTTGCCTGCTAGTCACCTTACTTCAAATCATGGTTGTTGTTGTTGTTGTTGTTGTTGTTGTTGTTTTGTTGTTTTTGTTGTTGTCATTTTGTTTTTTAGGTGAGCTGAACCCTTCAGTATTTCCTGTAATGCAAGTCTCATAGTGGCGAATTCTCTCAATTTTGTACATCTGGGAAGGTCTTTATATCTCCTTCATATCTAAAGGAGAGCTTAGCTGGATACATTATTCTTGGCTGGTAGTTTCTTGCACTTAATAGTTTGAATATTTGATTCTACTCCTTTCTGTCTTGTAAGGTTTGTGCTGAGAAGTTTGACGGTAATCTAATGGGTTTTCCTTTATAGGTTACCATCTTCTTTTCCCTGGGTACCCTGAGAATTCATTCTTTGTCATTGATTTTTTTATGATTTTAATACAATGTGCCTTGGAGGCCTTTTTGGGATGAGATAATTGTGTGTTCCGTTGATGTCTTAAATTTCAAGCTCCAGCTCATTCCTTAGATTTGGGAAATTCTTATCAACTATTTGTCCAAAAATGCTTTCTAGTTCCTGCTCCTTTCCCTCCCTGTCGAGAATGCCCATTATTCTTATGTTTCCTCTCCTGATGGTATCAGCTAATTTTGTATTTCTCTTTCATTATTTTTCATTCTTCGGTTTTTCTCTTTTTCCTTCTGATTTATTCCTAGATTTCTGTCTTTGATATCACTGATCCTTTCCTCTATTTGGTTGAGTCTATTTCCCAAGCCCGCTCTTTCATTTTTCAACTCTTGCAGTGTGTTCTTCATCTTCAAAAGTTCTATTCTGTTCTTTTTGAGGGGTTCAGTCTCCTTGTTAAAAAACTCATTCTGCTGTTTTTGTTGTTTTTTCAATTCCTGAAAGTGTTGATAGGACTCATTTCGGAAGTCACTGAATTTTTTTAGAAGTACCATCCTGAAGTCTCCGTCATTTAAGTCTCATATTTCTATGTCTGTAAGCTTATTTTCTGGAGATTTTTTATCTTTCTTTCTGAGATGCCTTGTCAGCTTGGTTGTTCATGGTGTTTAATGGACTATTTCTCCATCTGGGCATTAATGGAAATGTATTCAGTTTTTTTTTTTTCCCAGAAAGATTTTTTTATATCAAGGTCTCTCTTTAACCTGCTGCAAAGAAGGCCCTTTTCTTTTGGTTTCCAGTAGATGGTGTTTAAGCTTCTTGGATCCCTGCTTTATATAAAGCGTTAATAATGCCTTTTTAATTTTCTTGTACATATTCAATCACGCTCACCACCACCAGTTTCAGTCCCTGTCAGTGTTGGCAACAGTTTCAGTAGCATTTGCTCAGATTTCCCTGGGGCTCCGTGGTGTTTGTTCTTAGAGGACATGGAGGCAGGGGCCCTCTGAGTTGGCGCATGGGAGCTGCAACTCTGCCTCATGTTTTGCAGCCGTGGCTTGTAATAATCAACTGTTGTTCTCTGCCATCCCTGCTTCTCTGCCATCACCACTTCCCTGGGTACTGCTGCAGCATGGAGCTCACAGCTCTCCCAGGAAGGGCTGTTCAGGGAACTCGCTGCACCTTCTCCCTTCCTCGTCCTCCTGCTGGGAGACTCGGCTGCTGTGAGAGGCAACTTCTTTGTTTCTCCCAGTCCACTACCCAACTCCTGGAGTTCTGACCTGTGGTGGCTCGTATGTGCAGATCCTATGCTCAGACATGCTGGTGTGGAAGTTGGGTGTTTTTGTGATGTGTTAGATTTTCAGTTTATTGTTGTTTCAAGGAGAGAGATCTTGGGACAGCTCTCAGTCTGCCATGTTTCTGAAATCACCTGGCCCTGACTTCTTGAAGTGGAAGGAGGGGTGTAGTTTGAGAGGAAGACAACCTCTTTCTCTTCTCTTCAAGTCCTTACTTCTCTCAGGTGACCAGTGAAGAAGAATGTGTGAAAGATACACACTATTTATTTATTTATTTATATTAAAATTATTGTGATGAAATTGGTTAATAAAATCACATAGGTTCCAAGTGTACAATTCAATAATATGTCATATGTATATTGCATTCTGTGGTCACTATTGAAAGGTAAATTTCCTTCTGTCACCAAATATTTGACCCCTTTTACCCCTGTTTAATTCCCTCCCCCCATTTGCCTCTGGTAATCACTAATCCACTTCTGTGTCCATGAGTTTCTGTTTGTTTGCCATGTTTGTTTGTTTCTTTCAGTTTTATATCTTATATATGAGTGAAACTATATGTTTTCAAATTTTTCTGTCTGACTTATTTCACTGATTATGTCAAGATCCATTCATTTTGTCACAAAAGGCAATATTTAATCTTTCTTATGGCTGAGTAATATTCCATTGTATACACGTACCACATCTTGTTTATGAGACACACACTCTTTTATTTCATTTTATTTTTATTAACCTCTTTAGCTGCTGTTGTAGTCCCCTCTTGAATGGCTGTCACCACACATTAACATGCACAGATGTCCTCTGATTGGCAGATGTCTGCACTCTGGCTTTCTCATGGATTCATGAGTCCCACAGTGAGGGAGTGCGGGCTGTCTAGAGGACTCTGCAGGGCCTTCACATTTCTCAGGGCCCAGCCATGGCAAGTCTGGGTGAGGACTGTCTTTCGTGCCCCCTCAGCTTCCATCACCAGCATGATACCTCATAGCCTCCTGCCTCTGGGGATGCCTGCCTCTATAATAATCCCCTGTGGGGCAGGCCTGGTGGATGGATCAAGCTCAGTTCACCTAACCACACCAGCTGGAAACCATAGACCTTTGCCATGCAGGGGACAGGTCAAAAGGTAGCTGTTCAATGGGGGAGGAGATGCAGGTCCTTCCTTGTTGCAGGCTGTCTCAGTGATCCCCCACACTCTCCTAGTCTTGGCTTTGGGGTAGAGAGATGGCTAGGGAGAGAGTAACCTGTTGCCATGAACACTGTATCCTCAGCAACATGACTCTTCCCCTTCCCAGTCCTTTCCTTACATAGACATGGGTGGGTGGAGATGGGGTGGATGGTAGTTAATAACGGTAGGGCTTATTCTGCCAACTCTTATTGGTCTCGGATGGAGTGACTGCTGCCCAAATATTGCTAGCCCTGTTTAAATAAGGAGGACTTAGTGACTCTTTTCCTTCAGCTTTGGTCATAGCTGACAATTCTGTGGTAACAGGGAAAGTCTTTATTGTCAGCCTATTAAATCACTACTGTTATAATTACTATTACAATCACTAACAATATCAGCCACATCATTATAATTATTAAAATTGTCACTGTCATCATCACTACCACTATCACTGTCATCCTATTACTGAAGCCCCATAACCACCGGTCATCTTTACAGTTTTCACCACTGTAAATACCATTGGCTTCTCCAGCATCATTGTGATAACCATCTGTAATAGTTAGATAGTACTAGCTGCTCTAACAAATGGACCATAAAAAGTGTGATGAATAAAATACAATAGAAATTTATTTCTCATTTATGTAATTGCTCAAAGCAGGTGTTCTTGGTTGGCAGCATGCCAATGATTTAGAACTTATTCTCAACCATCTTCTAGTGCTTCATTGTTATCCACGTGTAGCCAAAGAAGGGATTAAGAGGTTGTGGGTGGGCACACCTGCTTTTTAAAGTCCTGGGCTAGAAGTACATGCCTCATTTTTGCTCACATTCCATTGGTGAGAACACAGTCACATAGCCATACATAAATGCAAGGGAGTCTGAGTGTGCAATGTGGCCACAAAATGAAATAGTCTTTGATCAAGTGGTAGCAGTCTCTGCCAGGCTATCCTTATAAGCAATTCAGTTCATCTGCTCTATTTCCAGCCTATGCTAGACTCTCTGTTGTACAACAGAGAATATGAAGTTTCTATAATCAAAGGCCTTATGAACCAAGTAAATAACAATACAAAGCAACATATTTTGAGTTTGATTATTATTTTGGATTGTTAGCATTGTAGTAGTTCAGGTGGTTGAGTTGAATCTCAGAGAATGGGTAGAATTTCTCTGGGTAAGAAAAAGTGGAGTTTGAGGCAGGGAGATGCTTTTTTGAAGAAGAATGGCCTGGGCACAAGCCCAAATGGGTTCAGCTTGAGCAGAGAGGAGATTGGCCTGGCTGAAGTGGGTAAGCATTGAGAGAATGAAGAAGAATAAAGTTTAAATAATTGAATGGAGTTAGAATGCCAGAGGCTTTTGTCTGTACACATTTTCAGATCTCTTTAGATATTAAAATTCTTGGGATTGCAAGCAACAAAACTGTACTTCATCTAAATAAAGCAAGCAAGAAAGCAAGAAAGCAAAATATATTGGATGGATCATGGCATGCCTTCCAGAAACAAAGGAAGACTGAAGGGCCAGCTCCTAAGTTTAGGCAGCTGGTGGTGGTGGAACCTGGGGCACTACTGGTAACAACTCCCAGTTTCCGTGTTCTTTCGAAATTCATATTCTAGGAAGAAAGGTTTGCATAGCCCTGCTGTGATCATGTGTCTTCTGGATCAATCTGCTATGGTTGGGGGTGCTGTTTATTGCCCTCCCCTCAGGCAGTGCCCTCCTCTCACCCTGCTCCAAGAAGTATGTCCTATTGAAAACACAATGTGGGTGGCATTAGAGCAGTGGAAAGAAATGCGCTCACCTGCTTTGAATGTAGTTATATCTGTGTTCGAATCCCAGGTCTTCTACTGACTAGCTTGGTGACTAAGGTGGATGAATTGTCTAGCCACTGAGCCTCAGTTTCCTCACCAATGAAATGGATATAAAAAAAAGAAACCATGTGAGGGAATGAACTGAGAGAATGAATGGGGAGGGCTGCCTATGTGCGCATTTCCTCCTGCTCGTGGTACCTGATGTGAGGCAGAGGACCTCGGAGGAGCAGGGGAAACTCGGAGAGTGTCAGCTAAGGCTTTCCCTGGAGACTAATGTCCTCACCACAAGTTGCTGCTGGCCCTGTAGCACAGGTGAAAGGGTGCCAGGGGAGCCCACTCTGCGGGGTGCTGGCCATGTTTATAGAAGCTCTGATAGCTGCAGGGCTGTGAGACTTGATGAAACTGGAAATGTAATTTTTAATTAAGAGTCCTCACTTGTTCTTGCTTACATTACATTCTAATTAAATTTCAGTGAAATGTGGCACATTGTGGGGGAGGCAGGACAGGTAGGCAGCAGCTCCTTTTCCTCTAGATGTGCTGCCTCCCTTTCCCCTCCCCTGAGTGGCTTCAGTCATCCTCACCCCTGGCCTCTTCTAAGACTGTCTGGAGCCAGTGTACCTACTCAGTGGGCCCAGAAGGACTCCCAAGGTCATGAGTGAACTACACAAGCACAGTGACATTGATTCACCAGAGTTAAAATGGATACTGATATCAGAGCCCTCAACTAACTGGGGATGCTCCCCCACTGGCCATTCAGTCTAAGCAAGGAGTTGAAAGAGACCAAGAGGCAGCACCAGGTTTGGGGTGGGGGAAGCTGACTGCTTCTTGGTCAGCTAGGCCTGTTGGCTTGTGCCTGGGAGACCCTGGAGAGACCCTGGGGCTTCCCTCTCCTTGTTCTCAGAGTTTTAGCTAGCAAGGCTGAGGTCCTGGGCAAGTCAGCCAAAAAGCTCCTTTAAAGCAGACAAGGCTGTGTGTGTGGTAGAGGCAGAAAGGAAGGGATGACGGGGAGAGGCACCTTTGACATTCAGGCACCCAGGATGGGCCATTACCTCAGGTATCAGGCTGGCTCCTGGAAGCCTGGCCGGGACTGAGAAGAAGCTGCCTACCATGACTGGATATGGGACTCTGAAATTTTTAGCCTTTTAAAATCACACTACATATTTTTGCTCCCTAGAAACATATTGATGACCAGGCAGGGCCAGATTATCTTCCATTCCCAACAGCAGGAGAGGCCCCTGGTTTCACACATTCACCAGGAGCCTGGGTATTGGGAACAGAAACTTACTCATGAGTGACTTGGGAGTTGTTTCCAGCAGTGCCCCAGGTTCTACCACCACCAGCTGACCTTTCGTGTACAGGTGGAGCCCAGAGGCCAGAGCAGGGATGACTCATGCCCTCTCACAGTGGTAGACCTGAACTCTTGCTCCTGGATTCTCTTGGCCTTCCTTCTGCTCTCCTCTGGCTAACGTCCTTTCCCTTCTTGCTCTCAGTGGAGACACGGCAGTGTCTCTCTCACTTGGGAATAACAGACCATTTTCTTAATGGTTGAGCTGCTGTCCCCATTTTTCAATTTTTCTCTTTCACATTTAGTGGTGCTCTTCCTAGTAGGAAAATGATCTCTTTTCCTCTTGCTTCAGTCCCTATTGGCGATGGGAATTGCTACGGCCTCCTCTCCAGCATCTCTTGTGTTTCCTCCTCAGCTTCCTCTCCCTCACACCAGGACTATGGAGAGGTCCTAGAACCTGCCCCAAAGACAGGCTACATGGGAGCAAGGGCCATCTCTGTCATGGGGTATGTTGTGTGGCCATGGACAAGTGCCTTTCCAAACCTGTGCCCAGCTTTTTAAAAAAAATCAGTCGAATAAAGAGTGTTGGACTAGACTGGAAGCTCTGGTCACTTCCTGAATCATGAACCACTTTGGTGGTTTAAGAAGAAAGCTATAGATTTTGCCCTGAAAAATCCCCACAGTGTCTAGTTTTGTTAGAGTTTAAGGTTCACAAACATTCTGAAAGCATCCAATTAAAAACCTATGACTAGAGCATCTTCAATGTCTTTAGCTCCAAAGTTCTATGGTTTTTATAATGTTAAGACGAGATTGAGCTGCTTAAGACTGAGAGCAGAGAACACACACATCCATTTCTTTAGGATTCTGTGGAATTTTGCCTCCCATCTTCATTCATCCCACTTCTCTCAGCATAGGGGCAATAAATACCTCCTTTGGAGTGGGAATTCTGGCTCTTTGCTGTTGGGGCCTTGTTGGGTAACTTGATGGTGGTGTCTGGAGTCAATGTCAAGTTGATGAGTTGTTGTTCTCTGCAGTACAAGGTTAAAATTTGTTTCTCCCTGGTGGAGGTTTGGAGTGGGTTGGATGCCTGAAACTTCCACTCTACTCACTCTTTTCCTTCCAGGGTTTTGGCCAAGAGGGGCCAAGCACAAAGACTTGAGTCAAGTAAGGCAAAGTACCTGTGCCACCTGGGGACTTTCTGCAAATAGTTGGTCTGGAAGACTGTGATGGCTCTTCCTCTTGCCTCCCGGAAGCTAGACCTTTGGACCCACGTGAGCCTGTCTTGCTCTTACTAGGAGCACAAAGCAGGGCCTGCAGGTCATTGCAGGGATTCAGCCTCTTGGCAAAGGTGACTCATTAGGAGATGCTGTTCTGTTGGAAAGGTGAGAATAAGTAGGAACTGATCTGTAGAGGCCTTCTTTTCCCTTTTTCCATAATATTACTTGAAAGCCGCTGCCAGAGTCATTATCTCCATTGTTACCATGAGTTTTGCCAGGGAGAGCTATGTGGGGTACAGCCTTGGCTACAAGAGTGACCGGGGCTTGCTCAGGGCTGGCATTTACCTGGGAAGGACAGTGATGCACCACACAGCCCCTCTCAGAAGGACTGCTTGCATTTTGGTTCAGGAGGAAAGAAAAAAGATCAGAGACGGTGGAGAAACAGTATTGAGATTCAGGTATGGGAGGTAAGAGTGAGCCCCAGTAAATGGGCTTTTTCACATGAGGGACTGGGAGAAAGTAGAGTGGACAGTTGTAAGGGTGGGAAATTTGGGCTCACACGGCTCTGACTTCAAGTCCTGAATTTGCTGTTTATTAGCTGGTGACTTAAGCAGGTCTCTGGCCCACTGTAAGCCTCAGTTTCTTTATTTATAAAGTGTGAAGATAATACCTACCTCACAGAGTTGTAGAAATTAAAGCATTTGTAAAGTGGTGACATGTGATAACTGCTCTATAAATGTTCAGTATTATTAACCCGATGAGTCCAGGTAAGAGGCTTAAAAATGAGGCCTCTCATTTCAAGTCAGCCTTTGTTATGGGGTGGAACTGGGTAGGCAGATAGAAATAATTGCATCTCTAGGTTTTGTAGTCAACAGAAAGAAAGTAGAATGGCTGCCAGGGCTGAGGGGAGGGGGAAGTGGGGAGTTGTTGAGTGAGCATGGAGTTTCACTTTGGGAAGATGAAAAGAGTTATGGAGATGGATGGATGGTATACAACATTATGACTGTACTTAACACCACTGAAATATACTGCTTTAAAGTGGTAAATTTGTTATGTGTATTTTGCTACAATAAAAAGTCCAGAATTTACACTGGGGGTGGCATCCCCTAGGAGTGGAGAAGAAGGGGCTGGCTGACCCTCTCAGTCTCCGGAGCCCCACTCCTGTGCCCTGACTGTCCACACCTGGCTTTGTGAGGTCTCATACCGATGAGGGGAAGACCACTCTCTGTTTGCCAAGTCCCCCTTGGCAGGCTCACTTAAGGCAGGCTTTTTGATTGAGGGCTGCCCCTTCACTGCCAGCCCTGCTTGCCATCTCCCCTCTAGAAGCCTCTGATTTATTGAGGAAAACGCTGCTGTTCTTTCAAATCTCGTTGGCAGCCCTAATGAGCGCAGGGGCTGGCTGCTCTGATATTGCTCCTGGCAGCTGGGGCTGGTGCAGTCGCCGGCCCTGGCCTTACAGCCAAGCAGTCCTGGCAGCGCAAGGCTTTCGGGGCTAGCGGCCCCTCAAGCACCAGGGAGGGAGGGCCCAAGGCGGCAGGTTGGCAGGGAGCTCCCTGCAGTGCCGCTCAGCTCCGCAAGAGGGAGACAGAGCCCCACGTTTGGCTCTGCGTTCTCCGGCGGGCACTGCCTCCAAGTGCTTCTGGTGCGGTGCTGGGAAGGGAGGCTTGCGGGTCGCGACAAAGGCCCCGCCACTCCCCACAGGACAGCGGACAGAGCTCAGAGGCCCAGTCCTGAGCCGCGTGTGACCCTGTGCACTAAGGCACTTGTTCCGGATATACCTATTTGCTCTGTAAACCACTCCAACACCGAGTGGTTTAAAATAGCCATTGTATTATCTCTCAGGATTCCGTGAGTTCTGACTTACATGGTGTTGCCTGGGGCTGCTGTCTTCGCAGGGCTCGCTGGCTGGAATGTCCAAGACGGTGTATCCATGCGGCTGGCATTTGGCACTGATGCTGGAGTGGGAGCGCAACTCGGGCTGCAGTTATTGCCTACTTGTGCCCCCACCCCTACAGGTGGCTGTGTTGCCAGAGGGAGCATCCTAAGAGCAAGTGTTCCAGGAGGGAAGAAGCAGAAGTTTCCACTTCTCAGGCAAGCAGGGCATGGCCGCATTACTGCGTCTGACTTCTACCAATTAAGCAGTCCTAGGGCCAACCCAGATTCAAGGGGAGGAAAGACAAAGAGAGTGATGAGGAGTTTGTGGCCATCTTAAAAAATCCACCTTAGTGCACTATGTCCCTGGGCCTCACTTTCCTCTCGTCAAATGGAGCCATGTACTGTAGTAAGAACTACCACTTGTTTCACGAGACTTTAATAGATCTTTCAGATCCCGCGAGAGACTTTGCGGAGCAGAAAAACAGGCTGATGGAAGCTGAAGCAGGAACGTAGAGAAAGCCAGGGGCCTCTTGTTCAGTGGGCTAGTAGTTGGCTACCTAGGAGTTATTTTTCCTAGTGGAGGAAACACACCAGTTGAAAGCTTACTATGTACTAGGTTGTGTACTCTACTTTTATTTCCTTTAATCTTCAAAACAATCCTGTTAGCTGGGCAAAATTGCCCCCGTTTTATAGATTAGGAAACTGAAATCTTGTTAGTGACTTGCAGGATTCATCCAGCTAGAAAGGCAGAAAGATCGGCTCTGAACCCAAGGAAATCTCTCTCTAGAAAGCTTGTGTCCTGCCAATGACTGCAGGAAGTGACATCACGCTTTGTTTGCAGTTCAGGCATCTTTAGGGAAGAACAAGAGTGACTCTGATGTCAAAAAGGCCCTTCAGAGCCATTTATGGCAGGGAGTGGGGGTTAGCATGGAGTCGGCTGGCAGGGAGACTTCATATAGGAAGGGGACCAAGCTGACAGTATGTCCTGGCTGGGGCAGCACCAGCTGGGGAAAAACTCCTAGGAGTCAGTAGAGAGAAACTGAAGCCATGAGTGAGTTGAGTACTAGTAGGCAATGAACAAAGAACAATGTCTTACTAAGAGCCAGGAGGCAGAGAGAAGACACAAGGAACAAAATGAAGGAACTTCTGAACAGTGGAGACTGAACCTGGAAACTGAGAGACAAAAACTTCTCCATCCTTTTATCTGTTGTTCATTCTTCCATGAATACTTCTACTTATGAATTTTATTACTGCTTTCAATATCTGAGTTTGTATTATGGGTCTGGCCCTGTTTTGCACATATGATTAAGAGGCAGCTCCAGCCCTTGGGGAGCTCAGATGAGCCTAGGGCAGGCAGACCTACAACCAGATGATGGTGTACAGAAGGGGAAGCTGTGGGAGATCAGAGGAAGAACAGAAGACTCTGTAAACCAGAGACCTTGCATAGAAGGCAGGAGAATCAGGGTGTAGCTGGGTTTGATTCTAGAGAGAATGGGCCTCAGGCCCAAGGGCTCAGCCTCTGAGCCTGAGAAGAGCAGCTGTGTCTGACACAGTCCCTACGGTGGCAGGGTCTCTGAGGCAAGGCCTGGGACTTCCCAGCCCTTCCTTAAATGTGTGAGCGTTGATACAGTTCCAAGTACTGAGTGCGTGTACTTGGGGAGCTGTGACTGAGACCGTAGCTGTGACATCCAAGAGAAAGATGCCTTACTGTCCTCCCTTCAGGGAGGACCAGATGTGAGGAAGACAGCATTGAATTGGAGCATGAACAATTTGGGTTTGTCTTAAGATATAAATTAAGGAAAAAGATTTTCTTCTCTTGATGTTAAAGGAAGATGCCTTTATTATATTGGGCCATGTATAATGCAGATCTAGCAGACTATTTTGTTACTGTAATATAACTAGTTTATCTTCGGTAATGTCTTTTACACTAAAATTCTCCCCTGTTTGGGTAGCTAAGCCATGAGTATGACTATTGTCTGAAGCTAGAGTTAAGACAGTGCCATAACAATGAGAGAACCAAATACTCAAATTCTCAGGTATGAGATGACAAATAGGAAGAAACAGTTTTTCCTCAAGTCGCATTGCCAGAAGACAACTACTAGTGTTGTTGTCATGGTTCCAGATGTTTTTTATGTGCAGGTATTTTTCATGGGGCTGTATGCAGCCTATCTAAGACTGTATGTAGCTTACCCTAGATGCAGGCTATTGTTTCTTGCTCTTCTGTGTTTTTTCTTTGTTAATCATTATAGGTCATCACTGCGTAATCCTTGCATTTCCTTTGTGATGTAGATTATATTTCTTCCATTTTATTGATGGAAAATTGAGGCTCAGAGAGATTATGTTGCCTGCCCAAGATCCCACAACCAGTGAACTGCAGGATTGAGAATTAAATAAAGGTCTTTGATGCCAAGCCTGAACTCTTTTCTGCTCTTCTGAGCTGTTTAGCATAACAACTGAGGCACCTCCATTAGTTTGGTGTTTGAAGGCAGATGGGTAGAGGTTCAGGCCCCCAGGGGCTCTCCCTTTGCTCATATGCGGGAGTTACATGAGATCAGTATTGATTGATTCCCCATTTATCTTAGGTGGTTTGTGGAAAATGGGGTGCCTATTCTTTTGTTTGCATCTTAGCTATTACATTGGGCTTCCCAGCAGGACTCTCCCTTTTCCTCCTCCTTCATTTAGTGTACCTAGTCCTCAGGTCTCCTTCAGATCACAGGGATTATATCACCTATACCTGGGTAATCAGAGCTTCACAATTTCCCAGACATCAGTGATATGTTCAGGGATATTTATTTGTTTACCTGACCAATTAGTCTTTCCCCAGGATTTTTCTCCTGTTGGTGGTGGAAAGACTGTCTTTTACCTGGGGTAGGGGTAGGGGGTGGGCATCGCAATACTAGACTGGGCTGCCCAAAGCACCTTTCCATCTAAGAGTGGAAGCCCGTTTGTAGGAAGAGAGGTTGCTTAAAATATAGAGGGCCAGGAGATAGCAAGAGAGCTCACCAAAGACATGGCTTGCATCCTGGATTCAGCTGTGTGGATGTCAGCCACTCCACCCTCATGCAATCCTTCTCATTACATGTGTGAGCACATGATGGAGCCAGTTAGTTCAGGGTTTTCATCACTTGCATTTAAGAGTTCTGACCAGAACCAGGACCATTTGTTGTTACGAATGGAAATCTGGTCAAACTAACTCATGTATAATGGTAATTTATTGTGAGGACTTAGAGAAGTATATTGGAACCGAGGAGAAGGGTATACAACTAGCTCTTGTGAGGAACCATTTGTCTAACCATCTTTCCTTCTCTCACCCTTGAGGGTCTCATGGCCTCAACTCTCATCTCTCTGGGTCTGTTTCATTCTTCTGTTTCTCACTATAGACAAGTTTCCTTTGTGACTTATTAGACCTCCCCTTTACTTAAGCTCACCCTCTACACTCACCCATGGCTTTGACCAGCTGTAGTGCCCACGTGGTCCTGAGCTACATGGTTTAGGAGTGATGCACTAATTACATGACCTGGGAAGAAAACAAAAGCATGTGCCCATTTCTGGGTCAATCACTTGTGACCAGAGGCATAAGGTCAAAGGGTATAGCCATGGCTGCATTCATCTCTCCAGCACTGCCCTTCTTGATCACCAGGAAGACCAATCTCAATTGTCTGCTTCTCATTAAAGCCTTTCCTTGAGACTAAAACCTCCTTCTCCTTGCTCCCCAGTCCCTCTTACTCCCTCCAGTAGAGTATTATCACATTGAGTAACAGGTATGTTTTTTTCTTTGACTGTCTCTCCTACAGTACAGCAATTTAACATGATGTAGTGGGAAGACTTTAGAATAAAAAAGAAATCTTGAGTTCAAATTCTGACTCTGTCACTCATTAGCTATATGCCTATAATGAGTATTGCAATGTTTCTGAGTGTTAATTCCTAATCTGCAAAAATACAGACAATAATGGCACCACCGCATGGATTATTGTAAATATGAAATAAGATAACATATGTAAAGTGAGTAGCATTGTGTCTTTCTTGAAGGCAGGGAGAATGTGTAACTCATCTTTGGTTTCTCAGTGCCAAGCACAGGGACTGTAATATAAAGCATTTAGTACAATTTTGTTGAATGGGAGAATGTTTAATTCAAAGAATAAAGTGCTGAAGACGAACTACCAGGCACTGTGACAAAAGGGATGCTTTGAGGCGGGGAGGTCTCTCCTAGTTGACTGACAATTGATGCATAAGGCACATTGTCTCTTGCCCTTTCCTAGGTCTCATATCAAGGGATTTCCTGCTCTATGGTTCACAACAAGGGATGACTTCTGGTGCTGGTCACAAAGGACTTGGTGGTATTAGACTTACTACTTGTATTAGCTATCTTTTGCTGCATAACAATATAACCACAAACTCTTTAGCTTAAACCAACACACATTTATTATTTCATGGTTTCTGTGGGTCAAGATTCTACACCTTAGTTGGGACCTCTGCAAGGCTTCAATCAAGGTGTTAGGCATGGCTGGGGTCTCATTAGTTCCTTTGCAGGTTGTTGAACTAAGTGCCCCGATTTTGCATTGGCTATTTGCCAGAGACAATCCCCAGTTCCCTGCCACATGGCCCTCTCCATAGACATCTTAAAACAAGACAGCTTGATTTTTCAAAGTCACCAAGGGCAAGGAAGAGATTGCAATAAAACAGACATTACAATAATGTAGCATAATCACATACAGTAATCTGGTACACATGATTAGGTAGAGCCTATTACCTTTGATGTAATCTATGTATGTGTGTGCGGGGGGTGGACCACACAAGGTTGTGAATATTGAGAAGCAGAGATCCTTGGGGGCCATTTTAAAGTCCGTCTACTGCCACACCATCTCAGAGCAAACAACTATAAAGTGGAACAAAATATATGAAGTAGCTATTTTCGGATATTGAACAGAGGACAGCACTGGACTTGAGCTTAGAGGGAAGCAGAGAAGATGAATTATGCATTTATCTTGGCCTCCTGCCTGGGGGCAATTTTCAAGCCTCAGTACAGGAAAATAGAGCCCAAGTAGAAGGTAGAAGTCTTACTGTGCATAGGAAACAGAGATTAAAATTTGAAGCTGCTAGGTGGCTGGAATTTGTAAGGTAGGGCAAAAGAAAGAAAGAAATCAGAGGATAAGCTCCAAAAATCCCCTTGGAACTTGGGCAAATCCTAATTTGCTCATATTTAGTAAAAAGCTAAGAAACAAAGAGCAACTCCTAGGGGAGTGTGGCAGGTTGTATTTTGTGAAGATGGTAATAGCAATATATTCTAACCTACATGATCTTATAAAATGTGCTTTTGGCATGCTTCCATCCAGAGGTGGAGTCTGTTTCTCTCCCCTTGAGCCTGGATGGGCTATGATTGTTTCAACTAGTAAAGCACAGGGAAATATTTTGTATTTATGAGGCTTGGCAACAAAAGCCTATTCAGCATCAACCTGGGTCACTAGAATTTTTGCAGTTGGAGACCTGACTGGCTATGTAAGCATCCTAGCTACCCCAAGCCATACAGAAAGGCTACACCTAGATAGACAACTCTGGTTAGCAGTGCTGGAATTCAGATCATCTGAAGCCAGGCACCAGATAAATCAGATGATTCTAGCCCAATTAAGGAAAGTGGACTCAACATTTGAGTCTTCCAAGTTGAAGCTTGGGACATTGTAGCATAGTCAATTTTACTCCTCCCTGCATGAATTATTTATTTACAGAATCATAGAGCATAACAAACTGTTTTTTTAAGCTGCTAAGTTTGGGGGATAATTTGTTACACACCAGCAGTAACCAGAATGTGGAATTAAAGCTGAACTTAGTTTTCTAAGGTTGTGGTATGTTGGGAGATAGTGGAGTTCTGGCCTAGGCAGAGAGACCTTGGTGAACACAATGTACATTTAACATAACCCCAGAAAGACTATCTAAGGTGAAAAGTCTACATTCTTGGAGGACAATATTTTAAGATTAAGAATAAACTTGGTAGAGGGTGGGGGAAGGGAGGAGGTAGATGGGGTAAAGGGGGTCAAATATGAGGTGACAGAAAGAAATCTAACTATGGGAGGTGAACACACAATATATATATATATACACACACACACACGCACACACACACCTTACTGTTAAAGTGTACAGCTGAAACTTACTGGATTTCATTAACCATTGTCATCATAAAAAATAAATTAATTAAAGGAAAGAATAAACTTGAAATAGACCCTTCTTGCCAGGAATTCAACTGTCAAACAGAACAAAATATAGCACTATTTGGGAGCAGATAATATAACCCAGAATTTCCACAAAGGATCATTGAAAATGTTCAGCATACAATAAAAAATAACCAAACATACAAAAAAGCAGAAAAACATGGCCTATAATTATGAGAATAAAGTAAATAGAAGTAGACTCACAGATGGTCCAGAGATTGAAATTAACAGACAAGTGTATAAGTAACTATTATAAATACTTGAAAGAAATTACAGAAAAGGTGAGCAAAATGGGTGAAAAGATGGAAAATTTTATCAAAAGAATGGAAATTCAAAAACTGAAATTTAAAAATGGAAATTCTAGAACCAAAAAATGTTTTCCTTGAAAGTAAGAATCCATTGGGTTGATTTAACACTATACTGGATATAGTTGAAAAAAATAGGAAATTAAAAGACAAGTCAATAGAAATTATACAAATGGAAAAATAAGGGAAAAAAGAAAGTGAAACAAACAAATAAACAAAAAACAAAACAAAAACCCAATTGTAAACAGAGTGATCAGAAAATGTAAAATAGTCTAATGTGTGAGCAATTAGTCTCAGAAGGAGAGGAGAGAGAAAAAATGTTGAAAAGATAATGGCTGAAAATGTCCAAAATTGATGAAATAAATTAAGTGCAAATCCAAGATGCTCAACAAATACTAAGCAGAAAAAAGATCTAAGTAAATCATAGTCAAGCTGTTGAAAACCAAAGATAAAAATTTTGAAAGCAGTTTAGGTGTGTGTGTAATATTACATTAACAGAAACAACAGGGACAGTGAAGAGACTTCTCATGAGGAACAATAAAAACAAAGAAAATGAAATGCAATCTTTAAATGTTGAAATAACATAAGATACTGGAAATGTGGAATTCTATACCCAGTGAAAACATCCTCTAAAAATGAAGGAGAAAAAGGACTTTTAAAGGCAAACACAATTCAAGATAATTGTGTCCATCAGAATCATGCTATAAAAAAATCTAAAGTTTTTTATTTTTTATTTGCTACATATAAAGGACACCAGATATGAGTCTGATTAACAAGATAGAAGAAACAGCACTTGACATTGTAATATGTGGATAAATGTAAAAGGATGTTTTAATTTTTCTTAAAGAATTATTGACTATTTAAAAAAATACTAAAAAATATATAAAGGCATTAATAATATATACAGAAGTAGAACACATGACAACAAAAGCACAAAGGAGGAAAACTAGAATTACACTGTTATAAATTTTTGTATTTTCTATGGATGCAATATTCATTCAAGCCAGACTATAAGTTAAAGATGTCTAATCTAATCACCTGGAGAAATCACTTAAAATTACAAAGAGTTATAGCAAAAAGCCAATAGAGTAAATAAAATGGAAGATGTAAAAGTACTTGATTAATCCAAAAGAAGGCAGGGGAAGTGGAACATAGAAAAAAAGTATAGAAGCAAACAAAAAAACCACCCTCCAAAAAACAGATGGGACCAATAGAAAACAAAAGCAAGATGGTAGAATTAAACCCACCTACATCATTAAGTGAAAATGAATGGTACACTTGCAGGAATTATCTACTGCTGAGAAACTAATTACCCTAAAACTTAGAGCCTTAAATTAACAAACATTCATTTTTTTTTTTTTTTTACAGTTTCTATAGATTCAGGAGAGGCTTAGCTGGGTGGTTAAGGCTCAAGACTTGTCTTAAAATGGCAATCAGGGTGTTGGCAGAGGCTGCAGTTATCTGAAGGCTTAACTGAAAACTGAAGGCTTAACTGAAAATGAAGATCTGTCCCAAAGTGGCTCACTCAGAACTCAATTGGCAAGAGAACACTGCATTAGATGGGTCTCTCCACAGCCTGCTTGATTACCCTTATGACATGGCATCTAACTTCTCCCAGGGAGAGCAGTTCAAGTGAGAAAAAAAAGAGAAGCCACAGGGCCTTAAAAAGTAAAAAAAGTTTTTAATTATAATTGACATTCAATATTATATTAGCTTTAGGAGGACAGCATAGCGGTTAGACATTTATATAACTTACTAGGTGATTCCCCTGGATAAATCAGTACCCACCTGATATCACATATAGTTCTTCCAATATCATTGATTATATTCCCTATGTTATGTTTGATATCCCTGTGACTATTTTAAACTACCAATCTGTACTTATTTATCCCTTTACCTTTTTTACCTGCCCCCCCCCTTCCATCTGGCAACCATCAGTTTGTTCTCTGCATATACGAGTTTTTTCTGTTAAATCATTTATTTTGTTTTTTAGATTTCCTATATAAGTGAAATCATATAATATTTGTTTTTTCTGTCTGACATATTTCACTTAGCACAATACCCTCTAGGTCCACTTTTATTGTTGGAAATGGGAAGATTTCATTTTTTTGTGTGCAAGTAATATTCCATTATATATATGGATGTGTGTGTGTGTGTGTGTGTGTATTGCTTTATCTATTCATCTATGGACGGACACTTAAGTTGCTACCATATCTTGACTATTATAAATAATATTGCAATGAACATAAGGATACATATCTTTTTGAATTAGTGTTTTTAATTAGAGAAGTTAAGAAAACAATTTTATTTATAATTGTATAAAAATCCCAGGAATAAATTTAACCTAGGAGGTGAAAGACCTGTTCTCAAGAAATGGTAAGATATTGAAGAAGATACAAATAAATGGAAGCATATACTGTGCTCATAGAAAGAATCAACATCGTTAAAATGTCCATACTACCCAAAGCAATCTACAGATTCAGTGCAATCCTTATCAAAATACCAATGGCATTTTTCACAGAACTAGCACAAATAATCCTAAAATCAATCTTGAGAAAGAAAAACAAAATTGGAGTTATTATGCTACCTGATATCAAACTCTACAAAGCTATCTTAATCAAAATAGCATGGTACTGGCATAAAAACAGACACATAGATTAATGGACAGAATAGAGAGCCCAGAAATAAACCACACCTATATGATCAATTAATTTATGACAAAGGAGGCAAGAATATCCAATGGGGTAAAGATAATCTCTTCAATAAATGGCATTGGAAAAACTGGGTAGATATATGATTTCACTTATGTAGGAAATCAAAAAAATGAAAGTAGATAATTTTCTTACATCCTAAACAAGAATAAATTCAAATGGATTAAAGACTTAAATGTAAGAACTGAAAACATAAAACACCTATAAAAAAAGTCTTCGACATCACTTTTAGTAATATTTTTTTTGGATATGTCTCTTCAGGCAGGGAAAACACACTAACACACACGCAAACAAAAAACAAATGGACTATATCAAACTAAAAAGTTTTTGTCATGGTGCCTTTTAAGACCTAGTCTTTTACGTTGTAAACCATCACTTCTGCTTTATTCTATATGCTAGAAGTGAGTCACTAAGTCCAATTTATATGCAAAGGAAGGGAACTAGGCTCTACCACCTGAAGGGAGAAATATTCAAAAAGATTTTGGACATAGTTTTGTTTTTGTGTGTGTCCTTTTATTGTGGTAAAATATACATAATATAATTACTGTTTTATCCATTTTTAAGTATACAGTTCAGTGGCATTAGGTACATTCACAATATTGTGCAACCATCACCACTATCCATTTTTAGAAATTTTCCATTATCCCAAACAGAAGCTCCATAACCATTAAATAACAACTTCTTTACCCACCCTCCCCTAAGCCGTTGGTGACCTTTATGCTGCTTCTGTCTCTATGTATTCACCTATTTTAGGTACCTCCTTTTGTGTTTAGTGTATTTCACTTAGCATAATATTTTCAAGGTTCATTCGTTTTGTATCATGTATCAGAATTTCGTTCCTTTTAAGGCTAAATACTATTTCATTGTGTGTTTATACAGTCATGTGCCCGCCCCATAATGACATTTTGGTCAAAGATAGGCCCAATATACAGTGGTGGTCCCACAAGATTATATCGAAACTGAAAAATTCCTATCACCTAGTGACATAGTAGCCAATTGTAATATCATAGCACAAAGCATTACTCACTAGTTTGTGGTGATGCTGGTGTAAACAAACCTACTGTTCTACCAGTCATACAAAAGTGTAAACAATTATGTATAGTACAGAATACTTAATAATGATAATAAACCATTATGCTACTGATTCATGTATTTAATATACTATATTTTTAATCATTATTTTAGAGTGTGCTCTATTTATATAAAAAGTTTGCTGTACAACAGTATGCTGTGTTATGCCAACAGCCTCATACATCTCGCATTTATCGGTCTCTTGATTGCATCATTTTTCTTGTGCTTGATTTAATCTTGTGTTGTTTTGTATGGTGATATGCTATGCAGGCTTCTAGCCTAGGAGCAATAGGCTATACTATATAGCCTAGGTTTATAGTAGGTTATATCATCCAGGTTTGTGTAAGTAATACCTTGTGATGTTCACACAAAGATCAAAATAGCTAACCATATGTCTCAGAAAGTATCCCTATTGTTAAGCTGTGCATGACTGTAACACATTTTTGTTAATTCATTCATCAATAATGGTACTTGGATTATTTCCCCTTTTAGCTATTGTGACTAATGTTGCTTTGGACACTAGTACAGTCATGTATCTGTTCAAGAACCTATTTTTTTGGTAGATCACATGCTAATTCTATTTTTAAATTTTTGAGGAGCAGTCAAACTGTTTTTCACAAAGGCTACATCATTTTATCTGCCCACAGCAATGTGCAAAAGTTCCAGCTTCAAACCCTGACCAACACTTATTTTCTGCTTTTTTTGATAGTAGCCCTCCTAATGAGTGTGAAGTGATGCCTCTTTATGCTTTTGATTTGCATTTCCATAATAACTGGTGATGTTGAGCATTCTTTTCATGTGTTCATTGATAATTATATATATATATATTTTAGGAAAAATATCTATTCAAGTCCATTGACCATTTTGGAATTTCTTTTTTATTGTTAAATTGTAGAAATTCTCTACATATTATGGGTAACAATCCTATATCTGATATATGTTTTCTCTCTTTCTGTGGGTGGACATTTCACTCTGTCGATCGTGACCTTTTATGTATAAAATATTTTAATTTTTATGAGGTTAAATTTGTTTATTTTTACTTTTGTTGGCTGTGTCATATCCAATAAATCACTGGCATTCAACATCATGAAGCTTTTGCTGTGTGTTTTTTTTTTTCTAAGAGTTGCATAGTTTTAGCTCTTACTATTTGGGTTTTTGAACAAAATTTTTATATCGTGTAACGTGAAGGACCAACTTCACCCTTTTGCATAGAGATACTCAGGTTTATTTTAGTACCCTTTATTAAAAAGACTCTTTCCCCCTTGAATGATCTTGCCACTCTTGTCAAAAATCGAATGACATATACGTAAGGTCTTAGTTTTAAATTCCATATTCTATTCCTTTGATCTTTGTGTCTGTTCTTATGCCATACCACACTGCTTTGATTACTGTAGTTTTGTAGTAAGTTTTGAAATAGGAAGTGCGAGTTCTCCAACTTTATTATTTTTCAAGATTGTTTTAGCAATTCAGAGTCTCTTGAGTTTACATATGAATATTAACATGGGTTTTTCTCTTTCTGCAAAAAAATGTTATCAGGATTTTGGTAGGTGTTTTATTTAATCTCTATATTTCTCTTGGTAGTATTGACACCTTAACATTATACCAATGATAAACACAGAGTGATTTTCCATTTGTTATGTTTTAAAAATTTTCTTTCATCAATTTTTGTAAAGCTTTTCCCTTCCTTGGTTAAATTTATTCCTAAGTATTTTATTATTTTTGTTGCTATTGTAAATGGAATCATTTCCTTGATATTTTTGGATTGTTTATTATTAGTGTATAGAAATACAAATGATTTTTATGGGTTGATTTTGTATCTTGCAATTTTGGTGAATTTGTTTATTAGTTCTAACAGCTTTTTTGGGGGTGGGGATAGGGAGAATATAGGTTCTATATATAAGATTATATTATCTGGAAACATAGATGATTCTACCTTTTCCTTTCATTTTGAATGCTTCTTATTTTTTTTCTTGCCGAAATTGCTATGGCTATAACTTCTGATATTATGTCAAATAGAAGTAGGAAAGTGATTATCCTTACCTCATCCCTAACCTTAGGGGAAAGCTTTTAGTTTTTTTACCATTGAAGATTTTTTCATGTTTGGTTTTTATCATGTTGAGGAAGTTTCCTTCTTTTTTAAAAATTTAATTGAGGTTTTTAAATATTTTTACTTAAAAACACAGAATGACGTTTAATTTTGTCAAATACTTTTTCTGCAACAATCAAGGTGATCATATGGTTCTTTTCCTTCACTCTATTATTGGAGTGTATTACATTGATGGATTTTCATATGTTGAAATATCCTTTGACTCCAGGAATAAATCTCACTTTGTCATGGTGTATATAATTTTTAATGTGCCACTGATTTCATTTTCCTAATATTTTGATGATTTTTACATCCAAATTCATAATGTATACTCATCTGTAGTTTTCTTTTCTTGTAATGTCTTTGTCTGGCTTTGTTATCAGGTTAAATCTGACCTCAGAATGAGTTAGAAAGTGTTCTCTCTTCAATTTTTTGGAAGTGTTTGAGAAGGATTGGTATTAATTCTTTAAATGTTTGGTAGGATTGACTAGCAAAGCCATTTGGTTCAGGCATTTTTTCTTTTTGATTGGAAGATTTTATTTTACTGATTTGATCACCTTAATAATTACATATTTATTTACATGTTTAATTTATTCATGATTAAGTTTTGCTAGATTGTGTATTTCTAGAAATCATTTATTTTATCTAGGGCATACATATATCATTGGTGTAAAATTACTCATAGTGTTATTTTATAATCTTTTTTATTTCTGTAAGATTGGTAGTAATGTACTCACTTTTATTTCGAATTTTAGTAACTTGAGTCATATATTTTACTCTTACTCAATCTAACTAAAGTCTATCAATTTTGTTGACCTTTTTAAATAACCTACTTTTTACTTTCACATGGTTTGAAGTTACTGTTTAGTGTATTTTTTATTTCATTCAAGACTTCCTTTAGTATTTTTGGAAGAACAGGTCCAGTGGTAATGACTTTTCTCAGCTTTTGTTTATTTGAGTATGTCTTGTTTTCTTTTTCATTTTTTGAAGGAAAGTTTTTCTGGGCATAAAATTCTTGGTTTATAGGTTTTGTTTCTTTATGTATTTTAAATATATCATCCATCTGCTTTCAGGCCCCTAAAAGTTCCAATAAGAAATTGACCTATAATATTATTGAGATCCATTGTGCGTGATGAGTCATTTCTTTGTTTCTGCTTGCAAGATTCTGTCTTTTTCTTTCGACAGTTTGAGTATAATGTGTCTCTGTGTGAGTAACTTTGGGTAATCCTACTTGGGAAGTTTTGAAACTTTTAAAAATAATTTTTCTGTTCCCTTTCTCTCTTTCTTCTCTTTTGGGGATTCCCTTAAGACATAAGTTGGTCTGCTAAAAGGTGTTCTACAATTTTTTAGTCTCTGTTCACCCTTTTTAAAATTCTTTTTTCTGTCTGCTTTTTGTACTTAATAATTTTGATTGTTCTATCTTCAGGTTTGCTGGTTCTTTGCCTGTTCAAACTTGCTTTTGGATTCTCCAGTGAAAATTTTATTTTAGTTATTGCACTTTTCGTCTTTGAAATTTTTGTTCGATTTCTTCTTATAATTTCTATGTTTTTGTTGATATTCTGAATTGTTTATATGTATTTTTATGATTTCCTTTAATTCTTTGTGCTTTTCTTTAGCTCTTTGAGCATACTTAATTGTTTTTAAATTTTTTTATGTAATAATTCTGATCTCTGGGCTTCCTCGGGGATGGTTTCTATTAATTTCTTTTGTTCCTTTGAATGAGCCATATTTTTGCATTTATTTCTATGCCTTGTGATTTTTAATTGAATATTGTTTATTTTATTTTTATAATGTGGTAATTCTGGAAAACAGATCTCTTCTTTTCTAACATTTTCTTTTTTTTTTTTTTTTGATTGTTGAAGCTTTAGTAGCCCATTTGTTCTGAGATTTTTTCCAAACTGTATTTGCAGCTTATTCCTTTCATGTGTATTGCTGAAATCTTGTTCCTTTAGCTTGGTGCATTTGAAGTTTTGACAGAGATTTTCTCAAATGCCATGGGTTAAAACAAACAATAAAAAACATTTTAAAAATCCTCAAAAAAGAAATTATCCACATCTCCAGTATTTGCAGATTGGCTCAGTGTTAAGTATTCTTTCACTACTAAGATAGGCTTATTCTGAATCAAGAGATCAACCCCAGATGAAAGGTTAAGGTCTTCTCAGGACCATTCTTAGCATGTTTCTTATCTGGCATGTGAATGTTTTTTTTAGATTACTTTAGATACAAAAACATTTTTGAATGTTCTAATTTCCTAAAGAGCCTCACCCCAGCTTCTTTTCTGGGCTTTAATTTGACTATTCTATGGCTTCACCTATAATTTTTCACTCTAGGATTTTATGTATATGTAGTCTCCTTGTAGCTTTTTCAAGCCTACTGCTGTTTTTCTTTTTCTTTTTTTTTTTTAAAACCGGCATTCTGAATTATGTAAAACAGAGATGAGCACCCGCATCAGTCTTTTAGGTGTTCCCTAGAAAAGTTGGAACAGATACACATAATAATTTATAAATAAGGTCTGCTATACTTTTTCTTCTTTGAGGGAGAAAAGTCAAAATTGGGTTTCACTGCCAAAGATCAAGATTGTTGTCATACCAGATGGAGAGTGGGGTAAGTGTGAGTAAAAAAAAAAAAAAAAAAACACAACATTTCATACCATTTTGAAGAGAGATTTTTTATGATTGGCATTTGCTTAGTTGCTCTACCCTTTTCCAATGGTCAGATAAAATTGACTCAGGTAGTTTCTGCTTTTTAAATGTTTCTGTGGAGTGAAGAGAGCCTGGAGCCTTATGGTCTGCCATTTTGCTGATGTCCTGCCTGTGTACATATTTCAAAACCACTAAAATGCTATTCTTGAAAGACAAACTGTAGAATATGAATCAACTGTATGCTTTTTATGAGACACATTTTAAATATAATAAAACAGAGATGTTGAGAGTAAAAATATGGAAAATACATATCATGTAAATAGTATGTATGAGAAAGCTAGAGTGGCTAGATTAACATCATAATATAGTAATGACTGGAAATATTATCCAATATAGGAGAAATATTTTAAATGATAAAGGTCCAGTTTTTCAGGATAACATAATAATCTTAAATATATAATGTGATATTATATCTTCAAAATATATGAAACAATAATTGGCAGAACTGAAAAAAGAAAGGTAGAAAGCACATATATGATATGAATAACATGATTAACAACCTTGGCCGAGTTAGCATATTATAATACTTCTTCCAACAACTACAAAATAAATTTCAAGAACTTCATAAAAAATAAAGGATTTTAGATTATACCTTACTTGCATGCTAATAACTTAGCTTCCCATGGTTGCTGGTGAAGATAAGAGACTTCTGGGTCAGAGATCAAGGACTTTATTAATCACAGCACAGCAAGCATCCTGAGCTACAGGTTTGAATTTGTGTCCTTTGTTCCAAGCTCCCCTTGCAGTGATGCAGTCTGATCTTGGTGGATGCTGTACAGGTAGTGAGTTTACATCATAGATGATGAACCTTAAACTTAGGAAACCTCAATTTCTTATGACAGGGTGAAAACAAACTTGCCCAACTTTTGCCTCAGATGGAGACATTGTCTTTATTATTGTGGGCAGAAAACTAACCTATTCTTTGTTACAGATTGACACATTATCTCTATCTTCAAAGTCTGTTTTCTATGCAAGCATCCTTGAAAAGATAAAAATGGCCTCCGGTGTCTCTGCTCACAAGACAGGCAGAACATGAATGACCCATGGAAAATTTTTACTATCTATAAACATTCTGTTTCAGTGCACTTGAAATAGTTACCAAGATAAACAATAGAATGGGTCATGTTAAACATCTCAAAAATCCCTGAAGGAGTCAAAACATACAGAGTTTGTTCTCTGACTAAAATAGTATTAAACTCAAAATAAAAGGCAAAGAGACTTTAGAAAATCACAAAATATTTGGAAATTAAGCGACACACTTCTATATAAACTATGAATTAACAAAGAAATCACATGAAAATTAGATACTAGTTTGAACTAAAAAAAGTAACAATATATAAACATTTGCGGAGTGTAAAGGGGTGCATTTATTACTCTAAGGGAATGTTAGAATGGAAGGTAGTTTTAAACTCAGTGATATGAGCTTTTACCTCCAGAAGTTAAAAAGCAGAAGAAATAATAAAACACAGCGAAGATAGACTAAATAAATTTAAAAGCAGAAATGAATGGAAACAGATAATCAATAGATAAAATTAACAAGGCTAAAGTTAGTTCTTTGAAAAGATTAATAAAATTGATAAATTCTATAAAGTAAAAAACAACTCCAGTCTTAGATAAGGAGAGACTTTATTTGAAAACATTATTATAAGAGGGAGAAAGGGAATTTAATATTAGGAAGAATGCTCTGACCATGAGATCTGCAGACATCTTAAAGTTTTGGCAAAGAAGGACTTTTCTTTTAAAGAGAAGGAGTAAAAAGGCTGCAAAGAATGTGGTATGTAGAGGTGGGAAGAACAGGAAGAATGGATAAAGATGGGATTATCAGATAATAGATCAGATAATAGATCTTTAACTGAGAAGGGCAGTTAGAGAGGGGTTGTATGATGGCTCAGGGCGAGGATGGGTTAAAATGAAGGAACCTTGAGAAGGAGAGAAATTAAATAAAGTTTGGTTAGCAAGCATTTTTTTCTGATTGTTCAGTGGAGACAAAACAGTTTAATAATTTATAAAGCAAATAATGGCAATTTAGAACATCTGTGTTTGGCTTTGTCATGGGTAAACAAGGTGGCACCATGAATTTTATGTATGTCATATAGGGAAGGGTATTTTGTAGTAAGCCATTTTTCAGAGAAAAAAGGGTTGGGAGATTTCTTAACGGTCACTGCTTTTCAGAAACACAGAGCTGGGGTAAAATTTAACGTCGTCAATTTCTAAGAATGCTGATCGGAAAAAAAAGTAGAGAAAAAATATCCCATATTTGCAATGAAAAAGAAGATATCACTACAAATCCTTCCAATGTTTAGGGATATTAACTGTTATTATGAATAACTCCATGCTAAATTTTGACAATGCAAAGAATTGGATAGATTTCTTTAAAAATATAATTTTTTATACCAACACAAGAAGAAATAGAAAATCTGAATAGTACTATTGATGTCAAATAAATCAAACTCACAATTAAAAACCTTTCCAGTTTTAAAAACTTCAGGTCCAAATTTCATATGTGAATTCTATCTAACATATTGGGGGGGGGAAAGCCAATTGTATACAATTCCTCCCCTTCCCCTTACACCCCAAGAGTAGGTGATGAAGAAATACTTTATGAGGTCAGCAAGCCTAACACCAGAATCTGGTAAGGATATCAAGAAAGAGAGAAAAAAAGAAAGAGAGAGAGATAGAAATAAGTTATAGACCAATTAACAAAAATGCAAATATTCTAACAAAACATTTGTAAATCTAATTTACCAATATCTAAAAGGGATAATGTAACATGACAAACTGGAGTTTATTTCAGGAATGTAAGTTTTGTTTGACATTTTTAAATACGTCTGTTTTATTGTATTAAGAAAGCAAAGGCCTTAAACCATATGATCATCTCAAAAGATTTAGAAAAAGCATTTCATTACAATCAACACATATTTATGAGAAATTCTTTCAGCAAATTATGAATAGAAGGGAATTTGATAAAAGGTATAGCTAACAGAATTTGATAAAAGGTATAGCTAACAGAATTCTTCATGGTAAAACATTAAATGCTGTTTTTTTTGTTTTGTTTTGTTTTGTTTTTTTTAGGGTAGAAGTAACGTAAGAACGCATAGTCTTATAACTTTTCTTCAAAAATCATACTGGAAGTCCTAGACAGTGCATTAAGAAAAAAAGATGTGTATACAGACTAGAAGGGAAAAAAATAAGACTACCTTTTTTTCTCAGATGACATGACAAAATCAGTTGTACTTCTATAAACTAGTAACAAGCAAATGGAAAATAAGATTATAAAGTATATATAATAGCAGTAAAACACATTTAGTAAAAGATACACAGGTGTCTTCACTGAAAAAATATTACTGAAAACTTGACCTAGATAGTTGTAATATGTTTAATCATAAGAGTTAGTACTATTAAGATAGTCAATCTAAGCAATAGATCTATAGATTCAATGCAATCTCAATCAAAATCCCAGAAGACTTTTAAAATTATAATTGACAAACAGAATCTAAAATTTAAGTAAAGGACTTAGAATAGCCAAGACAATTTTGATGAAAAAGAACGGCTGGAGTTCCTAAACTACATTTTCCTCTTTTTAGTTATTTACTTGTTTATTTGTTTACCTTTCTTTGCAATGAGAACTTTTAGTATTTACTGTCTTAGCCATTTTAAAATATATCTTACATCAGTGTTACTATAGTCATCAAAGTGTACATTACATCCCCAGTACTTATTTATTTTTAACTGAAAGTTTGTACCTTTGAATTGTCTTCACCCAATTTCCCTCAATTCCCCTTTCTGGTAACCACAAATCTGATCTTTTTCTATGAATTTTTAAAATTTCATATAAATGACATTGTACAGTATTTGTCTTTCTCTGTCTGACTTATTTCACTTAGCATAATGCCCTCAGGGTCTATCCAAGTTGTTGCAATGGACAGGATGTCCTTCATTTTTAATGGCTGAATAGTATTTTGTCATATGTATCACATTTTCTTTATCAATTCATCTATTGATGAATACTTAAGTTGTTTACATGTTTTGGTTATTGTAAAAAATGCTGCAATGAACATGGGGGGTGCAGATGTCTCTTAGACATCGTGATTTTTTTCCCTTCAGCTATATACCCAGAAGTGAGATTGCTGGATAATATGGAAGTTATGTTTTTAATTTTGAGGAATTCTCATACTGTTTTTCCACAATGGCTATCCTAATTTACAATTCCACCCAGGCACAAGGGTTCCATTTTATTCACATCCTGGCCAGCATTTGTTAGCTCTCGTCTTTTTGATGATAGCCATTTTAATAGACATGAGGTGATATTTTGTTTTGGTTTTGATTTGCATTTTTCTAATAATTGGTGATCTTGAGCTCTTTTTTATATACCTATTGGCTTTTGTATATCTTCTTTAGAAAATGTCTATTCAAGTCCTTTGCCCGTTTTTAATTAGATTATTTGTGGATTTTTTTTTGTTGCTATTGAGTTTTATGAGTTTTTTCCATACATATTTTGGATATTAATCTTTATTGGAAATATGATTTGCAAATATTTCCTCCTGTGTTTTTTAGGTTGCCTTTCATTTTGTTGTTTGTTTCTTTTGCTGTACAGAGCTTTTTAGTTTAATGTAGTCCCACTTGTTATTTTTGTTTTTGTTGTTTGTGCTTTGGTTGTTATATTTAAAAAACTATTGCCAAGAGCCACGTCAAGAGGCTTTTTCCTTATGTTTTTTTTTTCTAGGAATTTTGTGTTTTTATGTTTTACATCAAAGTCTTTAATCCATTGAGTAATTGTCTGAGTGGTGTAATCTAGTTTCATTCTTTTGCATGTGAATATCTAATTTTTTCATTACCTTTTATTGAAGAGATTATATTCTCTTCATTGAGTATTCTTGTCTCTTTTGTCAAATATTCATTGACCGTATATGCATGGGTTTATTTCTGGGCTCTTGATTATGTTTCATTGGTCTATGTTTCTGCTTTTATGCTAGTACTATAGTATTTTTATTACTATGGTTTCAAAATAGAGCTGAAACTCAGGAAGTGTGATGCTTTTAGCTTTGTTCTTTTTCAAGACTGCTTTGGCTATTCAGGGTCTTTTGTAACTTCACATCAATTTTAGGATTTTAGGATTGCTTTTTCTATTTCTGTAAAAATACTATTGGAATGTTGATATGGATTACTTTACATCAACAGATCTTTGGGTAGTATAGACAATTTAACAATAGTTCTTCCAATGCACAAAATGAGATGTGTTTTATTTATTTTGTATCTTATTTGATTTCTTTTATTAATGTTTTATAGTTTTCAGTGCACAGATTTTTCAGCACCTTGTTTAAACTTATTCATAGGTAAGATCTATATATATTCTGAAAACTATAGCACATTAATAAAAGAAGTTGAAAATGCACAAATAAATAGAAAAATATCTGTGTTATGGATTGAAATAATTAATGTTGTTAAAATATCCATACTATCCAAAGCCATGTGTAGATTCAATGAAATTTTTATCATAATCCCAATGACATTTAATTTTTTTTAGAGAAATAGAAAAATCCTAAAACTCATGTGAAAACACAAAAGACCCCAAGTAGACAAAGTAATCCTGAGAAAGAACAGAGCTGGAAACATTACACTTTCTGATTTAAAACTATATTACAATGATTTGATAATCAAAACACTATAACACTAACGAAAAAGCAGACATATACAGAACAATGGAACAAAATCAAGAATCCAGAAATAAACCTACGCATAGGTGGTCAACGAATATTTGATAAGGGAACCAAGAATACTTAATGGGGAAAAAACAGTATCTTTAATAAATGATGTTGGGAAAACTAAATATTCACGTGCAAAAGAATAAAACCTAAATAAAGAGGTAAGCTGAGGCAATATCAAATGACCAGAAATTGAGTTTATTCAGTAATAGCAAAGAAATCACAATTCAGTAACTGCATGAGGGTATAAGATGGGCTGTATTTATAGGCAAGAAGTGCAAAGAAGGGGAAGTCCAGTGAGTCTTAACAGTAGTAAGTTCATTGGCTTGAGGATGGGGAGAGATTCTTGGTGGATGGTCACTGGTGAGGAGATAAATATCATTGTCTGTAAATTAGGCATTTATGGAAAAATCAATCTCTTAGTTTTTAAGTTTCATTTTCTGAGGGTGCATGTGTGAGATTCTCTATTTCATATCTTTAGTTCCATTTTAGACTAAAGTCTTTTCACAAATTGGACCTCTATCTTATGACAATCATACAAATTAATTCTAAATGAATTAAAGACTTAAATGTAAAACCTAAAACCATAAAACTCAGAATAAAACAATAAAATTCTCCTTGACATGGGTCTTGACAATGATTTTATGGATATGACACCCAAAGCCCAAGTAACAAAAGCAAAAAATAAGAAATGGGACCACATCAAACTAAAAAGCTCTTCACAGCAAAAGAAACAATCAACAAATTAAGTCAAATCACAGAATGGGAGAAAATATTTGTAAATTACATAACTGATAAGGAGTTAATTTCCAAAAAATATAAAGAACTCATACAACTCAATAGTAACAAAACAAAACAAAAACAATTTCATTAAAAAATAGGCAGAGAACCTATATAGACATTTTTCCAAGAAGATATACAAATGGACAAAGGTATATGAAACAGTGCTCAATATTAATAATCATCAGGGAAATTTAAATAAAAACTACAAGGAGATATTGCCTCACCCTTCTTTGAATAGTTGTATAAGAAAAGAGGAGATAACAAATACTAGCAAGGATGTAAAGAAAGGGAATTCTTGTGTACTTTTGGTGGGAATTCTAAATTGGTGCGGCCAATAATGAAAACAGCATGGAAGTTCCTCAAAAAATTAAAAATAGAGTTATCACATAATTCAGCAATCCACTTCTGGGTATGTACCTGAACAAAATGAAAACAAATTATCAAAGAGATATCAGTACCACTGTTTATTGCAGCATTATTTTCAGTAGCCAAGATGTGGGAACAACCTAAGTGTTCATCAGTAGATGAATGAATTAACACACACACACACACACTGCTGTTATGCCATAAAATGGAAGTAAATTTTGTCATTTGCAACAATGTAGATGCATCTTGAGGGCTTTACGCTAAGTGAAATAAGTCAGAGAAAGGCAAATCCTGAATGATATTTACTTATATGTGAAATCTAAAAGAGCTGAACCTGCAGAAACAGAGATGGAATGGTGGTCACCAGGGACTAGAAGGTGGGTAAAATGAAGCGATATTGATCAAAGGGGACCAAACTTTTCAGTTTTAAGATGAATAAGTTTTGGGGTTGTAATTACAGCATAGTAACTATAGTTGACAATATTGTTATTATGTATTTGAAAGTTGCGTAAGAGTAAATCTCAAAAGTTCTCAGCACACACAATAAATTATAACTCTGTGAGGTAAGGGATGTGGTAGCTACCCTTATTGTGGTAATAATTTTGCTATATATAATATATATATATATATATATATATATAATTATTATGTTGTATACCTTAAACTTACACAATGTTATATGTTAATTATATCTCAGTAAAGCTGGAAAAAAACTTGAATTAACAACTCTGGGAAGGAGGCAAGAGCTGCTAATCTCCATGAAACAGGACACAGGCTTAGAGAATGCTGTGACCAGGTCGTAGGTAGTTGGCCTGACATAACAGGTTTTTTGCCCTACAGACTAATTATAAGATGAGGTTAAAGCTGTGAAAACAATGAAAAAAACTGTCAACCTCCTCAGTTTTTGAGGGAGGGTCTGGACTTGGTTCTGTTTCAGGATAAATGTTTTGTTGAAGACAGTATTTGTACCCTGGCACAGTCAAACTGGATAATTTACTGTGATGATGAGACCAAGGAGGTGAGAGACAATTCAGAAGTGATACTTAAGCAGAAAGAGATCATTGGTGGAGGATGCCATAGTGTGCTGACAAAAGGTAAAAAGGAGGACAGTCCTGGAGATATAGAATAGTATCAAAGGTGATGTCCAGTCAGGGCAGTCTCAGATGTGGAATCAGGGTGAAGGAGACACTAGAGGCCTTCCATGCAGTGGTCCCATTTTATAGTTAGAGAAACTGAGGTATAGTTTGGGGAAGAAACTTTTCTCTTAAGGGAGGCCCAGGAATCCCTTGGTGGCCAGAGGCAGTGATACACCAGCACTATAGGAAGATGTGGCTGTCATGCCAGCCTGAATTGATCCTAAGCCTGAGAGTCCCAAATGGCAGAAGCTGAGGTCAGTTGGAGATGCAGTCCATTAGGAGGGTGATTTATTCTTCTTGGATGTGGGTATGGGGATGAGTGTGGACAGGAATGAGAGCCTCTGCAGGGATGATAATGGATCAATGTGTCTGGGTCTGGGTCTGCTGTATAGAGAGAGCCTTCTGCCCAGGGTGGGCTATGTCCCCACTATGAGTGCTTCAGACATCTCAGACTGAAAAAAAGACCAGTGGAAATAGGAGAAGTGTTCTAGAGGGATGATCTGGACCACAAGCCATAGGCAGGGTCCTCTGGGAGTGACTGTGAGATAAGGAACCAGGGGACTCAAGGAGAAGTTAGGCTGTCCAGGGTATGAGCAGTAGGCTTTTAAAACCCTCTTACTATTACAGAAAACAACATAGGACAGTATCTGTATCCTTCAGGCATTGGCTGGACTAGTGCAGATGTGCTTACCAAGATAATAGATATTGTATTTAAAGACAAATGTAAATGTAAAATAGGGTGATAGTACCTGCTTATAGGGTACTCATTTAATTCTCTCAACAACTCTGTTAGGTAGGCACCACACTATTAATCCCATTTTCCAGATAAGGAAACAGGCACAGAGAGATCAAGCAACTTACCCATGATCACAAATCTACTAAGTGCAACCTAGGACTGGAACCCAGATAACATACTCTTAACCACATCACCAGCTCAATAAGTCTCCATTTACATAAATTTAAGCATAAATGTCTGAGTACTATGTTGAAACACTAAACCTGCATAGAGAAATGCATGAAAGTATGGTCATAGTAGATGGATTTCAGCAATTTTCACTCCCCTTATTCTTTTCTGCACTGTTTTGGACTTTTTTTTAGCGGCAAAGCATGTGCTATTTGTACAATTGAAAAAAAAAATAAACCTAAGAAAAAAAGAAAAACAGCTCTTAATTCAGTCAGTTTTCCACATACCAGATGGCTCAGCTGGTTGGCACCATGGGCTTTCAGAAGCCCAGCTACAGGCAGGTAGAGTTTACCCACAGATCTCCCTGGAGGACTTCTCAAGACTTTAAAAATGATGATAAAGAAATTCACTGAGAATGAAAAAAAGATGGCTCTCTGTATGATTGCCTTAGGTGTAATTATATATTACAAAACTGTGCACCCTATCCCAGCAACACTGAATCCTTCCTCCCTTTGATAGGATAGGGGAAGTTCCTACAGGGACTATGCCTGGTCTTTATTCCTTTCTTCCATACGCCAGTTTGGCTGAGCATCCTTGGTGCGGCCCCAGTGATGCTTTCAGTTGTTGGGTCTTTGGATGGGGATATTAATGGTGACTGCTCATGCTACATGTAACTAGTTACAAGGGGACAATTTTGAGATGTCCTAAATTAAATTACAGCAGGCTGGAGGGTGGAAGTAAGAGACAAGAGGGGTTAATTAGTTAACAGCTTCAGGCAAAACAACAAATTACTGTTTGCTTGCTTTTTTTCTTTCTTTCTTTTCCAAAGAGTATCTCGCGTGTATCTATGTTGTTAAAAAACAAAAATTCAACTGAGTAAATTTTAAAGATCTTATTGGCTTTATTTCATGAGTGACAAATCAGGTAGTATCCTACTTAGCCTACAGAAAGAAGCTTTAAAGAGCTGTAAAAAAATAGAAGACTTTTATATGCAGAAAGGAGTAGGACAAGGAAATTCTACGAGTAAACAGTGGGTTGTTTGTGGCAAGGTCCTTTTAGAGAGGATGGCAAGGGTCTATCAAGCGGGATACATCACTAGTGCTGAGCATGAAATTTCAGGTTGACTGGTTTTAAGATTTAACTCCTGGAAGAGGTTGAAACTGTAATTAAGTTAGGTATTAACTCTTAGTTTGATGATGTGAGGTTTAGTACAAATGGCTCCATTTTGGGCCTTTTGTCTCTTTTTTAACATATGAAATACGTATGTTAATGACTTCTGTGTGTGTGTGTGTGTGTGTGTGTGTGTGTGTGTGTGTGTGTGTGTATGTGTGTGAGAGAGAGAGACAGAGAGAGAGAGAGACAGAGAGACAGAGAGAGACAGAGACAGAGAGACAGAGAGAGACAGAGACAGAGAAGACAGAGAGAGAAAGAGAGAGTGAATTGCATAAGAATGTCTCTATTTCAGGCTTTTGTTCTTTTTGGAGGAGAATCTGGAAACTTAGTACAGACTAGCCTCATTGTCTCCTCCCAGTAGGCGGGGAGCTTGGTTCCCTTTTTCTTCCTTATATGGTGTTTCCAGAACTGTCATGGCATCAGGTACATGATGAGACCTGCAGTATTTGCAATGTGGATGAGATTATAATGATATTATAATTAGCCAAAATGTCATGTCTTGGCCAAAGATGGCATCTAAGCTAGAAAAGACTGGGTTTGGCTTATCCCTCCTTGTGGGGCATAAAACAGGGGAGGTCTGAAGAAAGGAAAAAATTTTGAAAGACATATCCTGGAAGGGAGGGGTTATTCCGGGGCTATCTATCCTGCCTCAGAGGGAAAATTATTTTTCCACGCTAGCAGTCAGAAGGAATTACATGCCCAACCTGGATGCATGAGTCTAAGTTATCTAGTCTTGGCTGAGTGATTCTCTCTAGCTATCTCAGTGGATGGAAGAGGGAACATGAACTTTTGGTGGGCAGATACCTTTTGCTGCCTTAGACACTCAAAGCCTTCTGATGGCATTAGTGCATTTACACACTGACACATTGCTGAAAGGTGGTAGAGCTCTCTCTCATTTTCTCCTTTCTTCTCTCTCCCCCCACATTTACCCCTCCAACTTTTTCTTTTTGCTTCTCCAATCCAATGCTCAAGGAAGAGAAAGTTTTAATGCCTTGCTTGTTATTAATCAGCCCTATCAATTAATTATAACTTAATGTGCAGCCAAAAAAATAACTTCCCACCGCTAGGTAGTTAGATAGCTATGAGCAATGCGAGTGAAGGCCAGATCTCTAACCATAGGAATGACAACACTGATGGCCCAACCAAAGGCGACCCTAGGACCTCCCACAAAAACTCATTTTTAAAATAACAATACCCCTACATCCTAGAGTAAAAGGAAATAAATGACCATAGTGTAGAAACCATTTTAGGCCAACCACAAACACTTATATAGTAAGGAGTACTCTGACCTTCTTTTCACCTCAACCTCATTTATACCATCATTATAATGTTATGCATATGCCTGGAAGGTCATACATCTAATTATAACAGACTGAATTATGGGAGGGTACATGCGCAGTTGACAATAGGTTATACAACAGCCAACTTACAATCAAAATGACCTCACATATCAATCAGCTTGCACCACCTTTTGTAACCATCTACCACAACCCAGATATAAGAGAGATCTCCATGTCTATAGCCCTTTCTGGTGAAGTCTGTTTCTTTCTTGAAATGTACTTCAATAAATCTAACTTCTCTTAATTTTCGCTGATCTGTAATTCTTCACCGTGTCAGTGGAAAGAACTGAGGCTCCCCTCCCTCTGCCAAGTACCACTGGAGCAACAACAGATTTAGATTGTCCCTAATGGTGATACTACCTTATAAGCTGGTCAAAGAGTCAAATTAACATGAGACAAATTAAAAGGAGAAAGTGTCCAAAAGTTATTATGGATGTATATTTGGGAGTATGATAAGAAATGAGACCTAAGGTCTCATTGGGCAATTGAGGCTTATATGCCATTCTGGACAAAGAGGAAGGGGGCAAGTGTCTGGGATTTTAGGGAAATTGTCAATTTACAGGTAGATGAGAAAGAATAAACATGTGTAAGTAAATTCTTGCTGGGCCACCAGAAAATAATGAGATATTGAGAGAAGTCTAATAGACAGGCTTTGCTAGGTTTCTCTTAGTCTGCCACACTTAATTCATAGGTGATAAGGTGAATATGCTAAGGTTCTCTTTTGAAGCAGATTTTTCTATCTGACTCTGTTTAGGCAAGCAAGGGTAAAGAGTCAAAGATTCTTTCTGAGTCTTTTCTTTCTTAGTAATGAGCTTAAAATCAATATCCAAAAGGCAATTGTTGGCGGCAGCGAACTTTGGTTCTCCTCACTAGGTCCTACATGTAGCAGGTACTGTTGTTGCCTGGGTAATAGAGTTTTCTAGAATAGTAAAGTCATTTAATGTGGACAGTTAAGTTTGTGCAGGATGTTTTAATTTTCTTATATAAGTGTGTGCCAATGCAGAAAGGCTAAAATCTGAGTAAGGTAGTTAATGTGATAGGACTGAAGGGTAGCAGAATATGCTACCTCAGAATATGCCATCTGGCATAATGATTATTTTGAGAAACTGCAGACACCAGTGAGAAAAACAGAGTAGAAAGTTAAATATTGTCAAAATAATTTACATTTACAAAGAAAACCTCCATTTGTAATGGTAAGGGGGTTTCAAATCTCATGGGTATTCCATGTACACAATATATATATATTAATAAACTTCTGTTTTATTTTGTTTGTTAATCTGTCTTATTACAGGGAGGTCTTAGACAAGAATTAGAAGAATGTAGGAATTAAGAATTAAGAATTAATCTTCAGAATTAAGATTTCAAATCATATGGAATGAGGATCTCAAATAAAATTTAATAGTATTTGGTATGTGAACAGAGAAGTGGCCGGCATGGTGAGCCTCACAACTCAGAGAATGAAAATAACCACATAGGATGGTCTGAACATAAAACTTCTTTTTTTTAATTTTATTTTTTTTTAAATAATTGTATTTATTATTAGTTTCAAGTATGCAGCACATTGGTTAGACATTTATAGTAGTTTACAAAATGATCCCCCTAATTGCTCTTTCTCTCCTCTGGCTCTCCACCTAGCCAATACATTAATATTAACTGAATTCCTTATTGCTATGCTCCCATCCCATGAACATCCATTAGCTACTAATTTTGTACTTCTTTAACCCTTCACCCCATTCTCCCAGCCCCAAACCCCCCTCCTCTCTGGCTGTCCTAGATTGTCCCCTATATTTGTGAGTCTGTTTTTGATTAGTGTGTTATTTTTGTTTCTTAGATTCCACATATAAGTGAAATCATTATAATATTTACCTTTCTCCATCCTGACTTATTTCACTCAGCATAATAAACCTCTAGGTCCATGCATATCATTGCAAATGGTAGGATTCATTTTTTTAATTTGCTGACTAATATTGCATTTGTGTATTTAACCATAACTTCTTTATCCAATCTTCTGTTGATGGGCATTTAGGTTGTTTCCATATTGTGCTGCCATGAATATAGGGGTACATAGATCTTTACAAATTATTGTTTTGGTTTTCTTTGGATGAATACCCACAAGTACAATTGCTGGGTCAAAAGGTCTATCCATTTTTAATTTTTTTTGAGAAACCTCCAGACTTTTTTCACAGGCTGTACCAATTGCAATTCCACCAACAGTGTATGAGAGTTTGTTTCTCCACATCCTTTGCAGCACTTGTTGTTTTTTAATTTATTGATCATAGCCATTCTGACAGGTGTCAGGTGATAACTCGTTGTGGTTATAATATGCATTTCTTGATGATTAGTGACCCTGAGCATCTTTTCATATGTCTATTGGCCATCTGTATTTCCTCTTTGGAGAAATATCTGTTCAGGTTTTCTGCCCATTTTTTTAATTAGATATTTTGTTGTTGAGTTGTATGAGTTCTTTATATATTTTTGATATTATCCTCTTATCAGATGTATCATTAACACATATCTTCTCCCAATCAGTTGGTTGTCTTTGTTGTTTGTTGATGGTTTTCTTTGCTGTACAAAACCTTTTTAGTTTGATGCAGTCCCAATTTGTTTATTTTTTTCTTTTGTTTCCCTTGTCCAGGGATCTTATATCCAAAAGAAATTAGTTAGTAATATCAGAGAGTTTATTGTCTCTCTCTCTCTCTCTCTCTTTTTCTTTCTTTCTTTCTTTCTTTCTTTCTTTCTTTCTTTCTTTCTTTCTTTCTTTCTTTCTTTCTTTCTTCTTTCTTCTTTCTCTCTCTCTTTCTTTCTTTTGTTTTCTTTCTTTTTTCTTTGCATGTATCTGTCCAATTTTCCCCAGTACCAATTATCGAAGAGATTGTCTTTACCCCATTGTATATCCTTGCCTTCTTTGTCATATATTAAGTGAGCATATAGGCGTGGGATTATTTCTGAGCTCTCTATTCTGTTCATTGATCAATGTATCTGTTTTTATGCCAGTATCATGCTGTTTGAATCTGTAGCCTTGTTAGTATAGTTCAATATCAGGCAATTGATACCTCCAACTTTGTTCTTTTTTCTGAAGATTGCCGTGGCTGTTCAGGGTCTTTTATGGTTCCATATAAATTTTAGGATATTTGTTTCTTGCTCTCTGGAAAAATACCATTGGTATTTTGATAGGGATTGCATTAAATCTATAGATTGCTTTGGGTAGTATGGCCATTTTAACAATGTTGGTTCTTTCTATCCATTGAGCACGGTATATGTCCATTTTATTTTGTATCTTCTTCAATTTCTTTTTTCAATGACATAATTTTTCTGAGAACAGGTCTTTTTACCTCCTTGGTTAATTTGATTCCCAGGTATTTTTATAATTTTCGATGCAATTGTAAATGGGATTGTTTTCTTAATTTCTCTTTCTGAAAGTTCATCATTGAACTTTCTGAAGTGCATAAAAGTGCCACTGACTTCTGAATAGTAATTTTGTATCCTTCTGCTTTATTAAATTCATTGATCAGTTCTAACAATTTTTTGGTGGAATCTTTAGAGTTCCTCTATATACAGTATCATGTAAATTGGCAAATAACGAGAGTTTTACTTCTTCCTTTCAATTCGGATGCCTTTTATTATTTTTTGTCTTATTACTGTGGCTAAGAAACTTCCAATACAATGTTGAAAGAGGAGTGGTGAAAGTGGGCATCCTTGTCCTGTTCTTGATCTTAAGGAAAATGTTATTAGGCTTTCCCCACTGAATATAATGTTAGCTGTGGTTTGTCATATATGGCTTTTATTTGCTGAGGTATTTCCTCTATTCCCACTTTGCTGAGAGAGTTTTTATCATAAATGGATGCTAGATTTTGTCAACTGTGTGTTTCTGCTTCTATTGATATGATCATATGGCTTTTTATCTTTCAATTTGTTAACATGGTGTATCAACTTTAATTGATCCGTGGATATTGTACCAACCTTGCATCTCAGGAATAAATCCAACTTGATTATGGTGTATGATATTTTTAATGTATTGCTGACTTCGATTGCTAATATTTTTTGTTGAGGATTTTTGCATCGTTGTTCATAAGCGATATTGGCCTATAGTTTTCTTTTTTTTGTAATGTCTTTTCTGGTTTTGGAACTGAGGTAATGGTGGTCTCATAAAAGGAATTAAGAGCCTTCCTTTTTCTTGATTTTTTTGAGTAGTTTGAAATAGGTGTTAATTCTTCTTTGAATGTTTGGTAAAATTTCACCTATGAAGCCATCTGATTACTGATTCAATTTCATTGATGGTAATCAGTTGATTCAGATTTTGTTCTTCTTGATCAATCTTGGGAGATTGTATGTTTTTAGGAATGTATCCAGTTCTTCCAGATTGTCCAATTTTGTTGGTATATAATTGCTTGTAGTATTTTTTTATGATTTTTTTGTATTTTTGTGGAGTCCATAGCAATTTCAACTCTGTCAATTCTGATTTTATTTGTTTGAATCCTCTTTTTTTTCTTTGATGAGTTTGGTTAAGAGTTTTTCAGTTTTGTTTATTCAAAGAAACTAGCTCTGGTTTCATTGTCCTTTTGTATTGCTTTTCTAGACTCTATTTGTTTATTTTCCTCTCTGATCTTTATTATTTCCTTCCTTCTACTCACTTTGGTCTTTGTTTGCTGTTCTTTTTCTAGTTCTTTTAAGTGTAAGTTTAGATTATTTATTTGAGCTTTTTCTTGTTTCTTGAGGAAGGCCTGTATTGGCTATGAACTACCCTCTTTGGACTGCTTTCACTGGGTCCCATAGATTTTGAGTTCACTGTGTTTTTCATTTTCATTTGACTCTAGATATTTTTGATTTCTTCCTTCATCTCATTGATAATCCATTCATTGTTAAGTAGCATGCTATTTAGCCTCTACGTTTGTGTATTTTACAGGTTTTTTCTTGCAGTTGATTTCTAGATTTCATTACCATTGTGGTTAGAGAAAAACGGTCAATATAATTTCAATCTTCTTAAATTTATTGAGACTTTTTTTGTGTTCCTAACATGTGGTCTTATCCTAGAAAATGTTCCAGTTGCACTTGAGAAGAGAATGTATATTTTGCTGCTTTGGGGTAAAACACTCTGAAATAACCTATTAAATCCACTCAGTCTGGTGTTATACTTTAGGCTCATTGTTTCTTTGTTGATTTTTGCGTGGAAGATCTGTCCACTGGTGTCAACGGTGTGTTAAAGTCTCCTACTATGAGTATATTAATGTTGATGTCTTCTTTTTATGTCAGTCAATAATTTGTTTTATGTATGTAAGTGCTCCTATGTTGGGTATGTATATGTTTACTAGGGTTATAACATTTTGATGTTTACTGATCCATTTATCATTATGTAATGCCCCCTTTTTAAACTTTTTTAAATTAATTTTTTATTAACACTTTAAAAAAAACTATTAAGTTTATTGGGTAATATCGATTACTACAATTATATAATTTTCAGGTGTACATTATAATTGAATCTATATATTGTATTGTATTTACCATCTATAGTCCAGTTTCCTTCAGCTACCATATATTTGATCCCTTTACTCACTTCACCCTCTCCCTAGCCCCATTTAGACCCCTTCTACCTTCCCGCTCCTCTCTTACACTTTATCCTCTGGTAACCACTAGTCAAAGTCCATGTCCACGAGTCTCTGTTTTGTCTTGTTCATTTGTTGCTTTTAGGTTTATATCCCACCATATAAATGATATCATGTGATTTTCAACTTTTTCGGTCTGACTTATTGCGTTTAACATGGATTATCTCAGGGACCACCATGCTGTCACAAATCATTTCTTCTTTAGTGAGTGATATTCCCTTTGTATATATGTACCACAGCTTCTTTAGCCAGTCATCTATCATAGGACACTTCGGTTGCTTCCATGTCCGGCCCCATGAATAATGCTGCTATGAACATCAGTGTGCAAATATCTTTTTGGATATGGGTTTTCAAGATTCTTTGGGTAAATATGCAGTAGAGGGATTGCTGGATATGGTAGATCAATTCTTAGTTTTTTGAGGAACGCTCCATACTGTTTTCCATAGAGGATGTACCAATTTGCCAGTCCCACCAGCAGGTATGAGGTTCCTATTTCTCCACATCCTCTCCAACATTTGTTATTGCTTGTCCTATTGATTATAGCCATTCTAAAGGTGTGAGATGGTATCTCATTGTGGTTTGATTTGCATTTCCTAATAGCTAGCAATGTTGATATTTTTATATATTTGTTGGCCATTTGTAGTCCTCTAGGGAGAAGTATCTGTTCAGGTCCTCTGCCCATTTTTGATTGGATTTTTTTTTTGTTGATTGAGTTGTATGAGTTCTTTGTATATTTTGGATATTAGGCCCTTATCGGAGGTGTTGCTTGCAAATATATTTTCCCATTCAGATGGTTGTCTTTTACCTTGTTGATGGTTTCTTTTGCTGAGCAGAAGCTTTTTTTTGATGTAGTCCCATTCATTTTTTTTTGTTTTACTTCCCTTGCCTTTGAGGTCAAATTCATAAAATCCTCTTTAAGTCCAAGGTCCTTGAGTTTAGTTCCTATGTTTTCTTCTATGCATTTTATTGTTTCAGGTCTTATATTCAGGTCCTTAATCCATTTTGAGTTAATTTTGGTGTGTGGTGATAGACAACAGTCTAGTTTCATTCTTTTGCAGGTGGCTTTCCAGTTTTCCCAGCACCATTTATTGAAGAGGCTTTCCTTTCTCCACTGTATGTTTTTGGCTTTTTTGTCAAAAATTATTTGCCCATATAAATATGGTTTACTTCTGGACTCTGATTCTGTTCCACTGGTCGTGTGTCTGTTTTGCTGCCAATACCATGCCATTTTGATTACTGTGCTTTGTAGTATAATTTGAAGAGGCAGAGTGATGCCTCCAGCCTCATTCTTTTTTCTCAGGATGGCTTTGGCAATTCAGGTCTTTTGTTTCCATACAAATCTGATGATTTTTTTCTATTTCTTTAAAAATGCAATGGGATTTTGATGGGGATTGCATTAAATCTGTATAATGCTTTAGGTAATATGGTCATTTTAACTATTGATTCTTCCAATCCAAGAACATGGAATATCTTTCCATTTCTTTGTATCTTTTCGATTTCTTTTAATAGGTCTTAGTTTTCATTATATAGGTCCTTCACTTTGTTAAATTTATTCCTAGGTATTTTATTCTTTTTGTTGCAATTGCAAAAGGAATTATTTTTTCACTCTTTTTCTGACACTTCATTATTAGAGTATAGGAATGCTATGGATTTTTGAACATTGATTTTGTATCCAGAACTTTACTGTATTTGCTTATTGTTTCTAGTAGTGTTCTTGTGGATTTAGGTTTTCTATATAGAGAATCATGTCATCTGCAAATAGTGACAGTTTGACTTCTTCATTTCCTATTTGGATGCCTTTTATATCTTTCTTGTCTGATTGCACTGCTAGGACCTCCAATGTTATATTGAAAAGAGTGTGATAGTGGACAGCCTTGCCTTGTTCCTGATCTTAGAGGGAAGGTTTTTAGTTTTTCACCATTAGTATAATGGCCTTTATTATGTTAAGGTACTTTTTCTATACCGATTTTGTTAAGTGTTTTGATCATAAATGGATGCTGTATCTTGTGAAGGCTTTTTCTGCATCTATTGATATGATCATATGATTCTTATTTTTTAATTTGTTTATGTGGTGTATCACATTAATCGATTTGCATATGTGAACCATCCCTGTGCCCCTGGGATGAAGCCCACTTGATCGTGGTGTATAATCTTTTTAATATGTTGCTGTATTCGTTCGCTAGTATCTTATTTAGGATTTTTGCATCTGTGTTCATGAGAGATTGGTCTGTAGTTTTCTTTTTTTGTGTTATCTTTACCAGGTTTTGGTATCAGAGTAATATTGGCCTCATAAAATGAGTTGGGAAGTATTGCCTCCTCTTCGATTTTTTGGAAGAGTTTGAGGAGAATAGGTATTAAATCTTTGAATGTTTGGTAGAATTCACTGGTGAAGCCATCTGGTCCTGGACTTTTACTTTTTGGTAGGTTTTTGATGATTGTTTCAATTTCCATACTGCTGATCAGTCTATTTAGATTTTCCATTCTTGATTCAGTCTAGGAAGGTTGTATTTTTCTAAGTACTGGTCCATTTCTTCTAGGTTATTAAATTTGGTGTTATATACTTTTTCATAGTATTCTTGTATGATCCTTTGTATTTCTGTGATGTCAGTAATTTCCCTCTTTCATCCCTGATTTTGTTTATTTGTGTCCTTTCTCTTTTTTCTTTAGTGAGTCTAGCCAGGGGTTTGTCAATTTTATTAACCTTCTCAAAGAACCAGCTCTTTGTTGCATTTTTTTTCTTTTTTTTTGTTTTCAATTTCATTTATTTCTGCTCTAATTTTGTATTTCTTTCCTTCTGCTGACTTTAGGCTTCATTTGTTCTTCTTTTCTAGTTTTTAAGATGAAGCATTAGGTTGTTTATTTGGGCTCATTCTTGTTTTTGGAATAGGCCTGTAATGATATGAACTTTCCTTATATACTTTTGCCATGTCCCAAAAGTTTTGATATGTTGTACTATCATTATCATTCATTTCTATGTATCTCTTGATCTCTCTTTTTATTTTTCTCTGACCCAGTTATTCTTCAGTAGCATGTTGTTTAATCTCCATATATTTGTGGTTCTTCCTGATTTCTTTTTGCAGTTGATCTCTAGTTTCAAAGCATTATCGAGAATATGGTTGGCATGATTTCAAATCTTATATTTGTTGAGGCTATCTCTGTCCAGTATGTGATCAATCCTTGAGAATGTTCCATGTGCACTAGAGAAGAATGTATAAGCAGCTCTTTTGGATGAAAGGCTCTGTAAATGTCAATTATGTTCAGTTGGTCTAATGTGTCATTTAAAGATGTTATTTCCTTATTGATTTTCTGTTTGGATTGATCTGTCACATCCAACAGTGGTGTATTTAGGTCCCCTACTACAATAGTGTTTTAGTCTATTTCTCCCTTTAGTTCTGTTAGTAATCGCTTTACGTATGTTGGGCTCCCTGATTGGGAGCATAGATATTAATAAGTGCTCTGTCTTTTTGATGCATGATTCCTTTTATTATTATGAAGTGTCCCTTAGTATCTTTCTTTACCTTTTTTATTTTGAACATTATCCAAGTTGAAATTTGGACACTGAGTCTGAATGAAAAAGCTACTTAGAGCGGTGGAAACTGTAGGCGTCATTTCCCTGTATTTTGCAAAATACTGGGTCATTGTGAGCATAACTCTAAACAACTTCAGCTGGGACTCCTGCAGTATTCTTGTATGTGGACCTTAAGCCTCTGCTGTTGGAGGGAATTGCTTACCAGCCAATGCATCAATGCTGAAATAGTGAAAATAACAGTTCATGAGACATGTTTTGAAAACACTCGTTTGAGGGTAGGGGAAGAGGAATAAGGTGGAAGCCACCTGAAAATAACGTACCAATAACCAGAGAATCACATGGAGATCAAGTGAACACCTCGTGGGATTCACATTGAAATCAAGGAAGACCCCACATGAATCTGGTGTCTACCAGGTGACTAGTCTTATTGCTATAGGTATAGGTTTTCACTTTACTTCTTAGAAATCAGGCTTTAGCATGTGAAACATTTTGCATTTGAGTTTACCTTGTAAATGAGACAGGTATGGTGCTGTGTTTTAAAACATCAACACAACTTACCCTGGTTCCAGCAGAGGACTGGGTACTGAGCCTTGAACTTCCATCGACTTTTTTTTTTACCAAGAAGATCTTGTGACCGTGTGCCAAGTCTTTCACTACAGATCTGATAAGTAAAGTTAGGCTAGATTCTGTGGGCAAGGTCTCCAGTCTACTTCCTGGAAATAGGAGAAAAGCTTGGCCATCCTTCCGAGCTCCCCAGTTGAGTTCTTAAAGAACAGTCCAGGCTTTGTGCCAGGATCTTAGTGCTCACACTATTTCTCTTGCCAAGGGAAAGGCTTGTTGCTATAAGGTATGGTCACCTATCAATAACTGTCAAAAAGGAAAATTGGTGATGTGAGACCAGGTTGTGCTGAATGCACTGTTAAGATGATGTAGGGTTGGTGCCACCAGGGCCAGGCTTGGTGTTTATGGGACTCAGTCTTCAGACTGGACTATGTTATCAATTGGATGGTCTTGACATTGTGAGCCTGGGGCTCTAACTAGTTCCTTTAGGTGGTCCAGGATTGGTTCAGATTTCCACAGTCTCCGTTGTATTTTTTTCTCCCCATAAAGAAGGCTTTAACTGTGTGCCTAGGCCTCCAGGCAACATTTGTTCACAGAGGACCTGTGAATGAACTGGGCTGGGCCCGCACCCTTGGGACCTGTTTGGACTGTGGGCTACGTTACCCCTTCAGTCTATGTCGGGAAAAGTCAGAAGAAATGTTGTGGACTAATTTCTCATATCTACTCCCTGGAAATAGGTATAGGGATCAGAACTGCAAACCAAGGTCAGCACACTGCTTCCTAATTAGAAATGCAGCCAGGAGACAAGGTTTTAGGTCTTGAGATAAGACTCTCTTACATGAGGACAGGCTTGCCCTGTGGGTTAAGTTCTCCTATCTACTAGTTTTCAGAGAGGACAGGCTTAGGGCCTTGGGTCCCAGTCTCCTTTCTACATTTGTTAGGGAAAGACAGGCTTTGTGCCTTGGGCCCTTGTCACCAATCCATATCATCACAAGGGAAGATGATGCAGTGCTCCCTTTGTAGTGATGAGTGCATATCAATAGAGTAAATTCAAATAAACAATGAGAAATCATTAGTGTGCATGGAACAGAAGGTGGCTGGACTGATTCTGAATTGATCCCCAATCGAATGTTACGTCCATATTACAAATCTTACTTGAGGTCAATGGTATATGCAGGCAGTCAATGATCTTTAATTTGTCTCTAGTTTTGTCTGCTTGTCAGGAAAACTGCCTTATGGCCATGGAGGCAGTGGTCACACATTGGTGTTGTTGATAATTGAAAGTGAGTGGGCTATGAGGAAGTGACTGGATAGTGGGGGAAACAGTAGCCGCTATTTTGCTGTATTGTAGGAAAACTGCTAGGTCATTGTGAGGATATCTCTTGATGGTGAAAAGGACAGCTGCCTCAGAATTTCTGTATAACAAACCTAAGACTACAAATTCTCAGAGGGACTGGCTTAACCACCATGGAAAGAAAATTGAACTATTGATATTGAGGCTGTTCCTTCAGCGTGTTCTGAAAAGTCTTGTTTTAGCCTGGTAGAGGAAAATGAGGTGGAAGTCACCTGGAAATCTCGTAACAATAATTAGGAATCTTGTGATATTCACGAGGCTTTCCCTCAGATTTCACATGACTGTCAGGAAAAAGTCTGAGGGCATCACAGGGAGATCACATGACATTGGGGTGATGGTGTGGCACTCGCTTTTGAGTTATCCTTCTACATTCCTTGGTAAAATTTACGTAAGCACTGAGAAAATGAGAGTATCTGTGTAATTTAGAAACCTAATGACCCTTCAATGGAAAGGTTATGTCTGCATGAAAAGATTCCCTTGAGGACAGCGTCATAGGCTAATAGACAATTGGTGTTAGTTAACTGGCCTTAGGTTTTGTCTGTGGTCAGACAACGTGCTTGAACCCAATGAAAGCAGCTGTCACACATTAACCGTGTTGAAATTTGGAGCCTGAGTCTTATTGGTAAAGCTACTTTAGAGCGGTGGAAAGTGTAGGTGCCATTTTGCCATATTGTAGCAAAAATGCTAAGTCATTGTGAGCATAACTCTTAATGGCTTCCGGTGGGACTCCTGTACTATTCTTGTATGCGGACCTTAGGCCACTACTTTCCAGAAAATTACTTAATGGCAAATGCATCAATGATGAAAAATTGAAAATAAAAGCTTATGAGATGTGTTTTGATAATACTTAGTGGGTAAGAGAAGAGGAATAAGGTGCAAGTCACTTGAAAATCATGTAGCAATCATTATGGATTTACTTGGAGGTCAAGTGAACACCTTGCAGGATTCACATAGGGATCAAGGAAGACCCAGCGGGAATCTGTTGTCTACCAGGTGACTAGTCTTGTTGCTGTGGCCATAGACTTTCCCCTTACTTCTTCGAATGAATCAGACTTCAGTCTGTGAAACGTTTTGCACTCGAGTGTACCTTGTAAATGAGACTGGCATGGTATTGTGTTTTCAAACGCCACCCAACATACCCTAGATCTAGGAGACATCTGGTTCTAGGGCCATGGACTTCAATTGACATTTTTTTCTACCAAGAAGGTCTTGTTACCATTTGCCAAGTCCTCTGCCTAAGGATCCATTAAGTAAAGTTAGGCTAGATTCTGTTGGTCAAAGTCTCTACTCTACATCCTAGAAATAGGAGCAATGCTTGGCCATGTTTCCAATCCCCCTGTTAGTTCCATAAAGAAAAGTTCAGTCTTTGTGCCAGGTTTCTTAGTGCCCACACTACCTTCTCTTGCCAGGTGAAAGGCATGGTGTTGTAAGTTATGGTCCACTTTAAAAAATTGATGACATGGGATGAGTTTGTGTTGAATGTAATGTTAAGATGACACATGGTTGGTGTCTTCAGCCCAATTTCTTTCATAAATTCTTTAAAGAGAGGACAGTCTTGAAGCCATGCACTGAATCTTCCATTCTTCCTCCTCCTAGGAGATGACAGCTTGGTTCTGTAGGCCAAGGTGTCCATAAGAGTTTCTGGTAGCATGGGCCAGGCTGGTTATTTGTGGGCCTAGGTCTTCAGAATGGAATTTGTTACCAATTGGGTGTCTTAACATTGTGGGCCTGGGGCTTTAACTAGTTGCTTTTAGGCGGTCCAGGCTTGGTTCAGATTACCACAGTTTCCTTTCTATTTTTCTTTCCATGAAGAAGGCTTTTGTTGTGAGCATTGGATTCCAGGCAACATTTGTTCACAGAGGACAGGCTTAGGACTGTGGGCCTATGCCACCCCTTCTGTCTTTGTTGGGCACAAAGTTAGAAGAAATGCTGTGGGCTAATTTCTCAGATCTACTTCCTGGAATTATCAGTAGGGAATGGAACTGCAAACCAAGGCCAGCACACTGGTTCTTAATTAGAAATGCAGCTAGGAGACAAGGCACTAAGTCTCAAGACAAGATTCTCTTACATGAGAACAGACTTGCCCTGTGGGTTAAGTTCTCCTATCTACTAGTTTTCAGAGAGGACAGGCTTAGTGCTTTGGGTCTCAGTATCCCTTCTACTTTTTGTCAGGAAAAGACAGTCTTTGTGCCTTGGGCCCATGTCACCAATCTACATCCTCACAAGAGAATACAGTGTTGCTGGTATGCAGTCTATGTCATTTGAGTAGAGGACAGTACTGTGACTTGAAGATCAGTCTCTTTTGCTTTCGGTAGGAATTGACAGCTTTGATCGGTGGGCCATGCACTGCATATTATTTTCTGTCACAGGGTCTAGGGTGTTGGTTGTGTGAGTAGGTCCTTAGCCTAGTCTGTTCAAAATTAGACAGTGTTAACCTTGGGAATATGGCCTAGAGGGAGTCAAGGCAAGATCACCTGACCACTTGTGGGAAACAGGTACTCATCAAGAGACTGGACTGTATGAAACACAGGGAGATCATGTGACAGATGGGAATATGTAGTGTTCCTTTGTAATAAAGACTGCATATCACTTGAGAAAATTCACATAAACACTAAGAAAACATTTGTCTGCGTGGAATAGGAGGTAGCCGAGACAGCTTCCTAACTGATCTCCAATCAAATGTAATGTTCACATTACAAATTTTCCTTGAGGTTGACGATATATGCAGGCAGTCAATGAATCTTAATTCATTTCAGGTATTGTCTGTTTGTCAGGAAACCTGTTTTATGGCAGTGGAGATGGCGGTTGCACATTGGCCATGTTGATAATTGGAGGTTGAGGGTCTGTGAGGAAGCCACTGGATAGCCGTGGAAACAACAGCTGATATTTTGCTGTATTGTAGGAAAAATGCTGAGTCATTGTGAGGATACTTCTTCATGGTGGAAAGAACGGCTGCCTCAGAATTTCTCTATAGCAAACCTCAGACTACAAATTCTGTGAAGGACTGGTTCAACTACCATAGAAAGAAAACTGAGATATTGACATTGAGGCAGTCCTAAAAGATGTACTCAAAATGCTTGTTTTAACGTAGCACAGGAGAATGAGGTGGAAGTCACCTGGAAATCTTGTAACAAGAATTAGGGAATCTTGCGATATTCACCAGGCTTACCCATGGGATTCACATGACCATCAAGAGAATGGCCTGAGTGCATCACAGGGAGATTATGTGACATTGGGGTGATGGAGTGGCACTTGCTTTTGAGTAACCCTTCTACATTCATTGGTAAAATTCACATAAGCACTGCGAAAATGAGGGTACCTGTGTAACATGGCCACCTAACAGCCCTTCAATTGAAAGGTCATGTCTGCATGAGAAGACTTGCTTGAGCACAGTGGCATAGGCTAACACACACTTGTCGTTAGTTAACTGCCCTTAGACCAGTTCATGACTTTGCCCTTCCTACCTGTTGCCTTGATGTGGCTCCTTCTTTATATTTTTAGATATATATGTATGATCATCTGGACTTCAGGTGATTCTCCATGTTGATTATTCTATAATTGGGTTGTAATTTCAATGCAGATCTGGGAGGAGGTGAACCCTGCTTTTACCTAGTCTGCCATCTTCCACTATCTCAAACATAAAAAATTCTTAATTAAAAGCGGGTCATGGTGATGAGGAATTTTCTACTCAGATGGCTAACCTTGTAATCAGCTCCCTGTTCTGCTTCTGTAGATATGCTTGTCACATAGGCTAAAGGGCAGGGTGACTTCAAGATCAACTGAAGTTTCACCCTCCCCTTTGCTTTTTCTGTCTAGATAACATGTATTGCCTAAGTTCCTGCCTGAAAATCTCATGCTCTGTAACTGCCTGTAGCCTATAGCAACTTGTGCACTCTGTAACCACCTGAGGATGAATTAACCAATCAGCCCATTCCAATTGTAACTGTGTGGATAAGTTCTATAAAAGTAAGGTTACTCCTGAGCTCGGGGCCCAGATCTTCAGAGTGCTAGCTCTTCTGGGACCACCAGCATGATAAACCTGAGTTCTCCAACTCTTTGTGTGGGTTTGGGTTTTCGCCAGTCTGATTTTTTTTGCAACATTTCTGGAGGCCCCAGTGAGATTCTAACCATGCTGGCACTTTGAGCTGCTGGACTGGTGGCTTGGCCAGGCTGGGCCGGAAAGGCTCCGAAATGAATGAGAAGGCGCTCCACCTGACAGTATTCCGGGTTCTCTTTCAGACTGGTGCTCCGACTCTCTGGATGGCGAGCCCTGACCAGACTCAAAGGAGGACAGACCAACTCACCAGGAATAGCCACAGGATGAGGTAAGGCCCCAGGGTTCAGCACCCCAGTCAGGTCCTGTCTTTAGATGGAAGAGGAGCTTGATCACCTCCTAAAGTCTTCAGTTAGAAGACACTGGTCAAGGTCTTCCAGGTAGGCGAGGGGAGGGGGAGGAAGACAAAGGTCAGGGCCTTCCAAAAAGGGGGGAGGTTTTAACATCTGGTGTGTGAATGTGCGAGTAAATGAGTGACCTAGGCACATATTTGTGGCTCCATGACTGGGTACCCATAAGGTCCCCTAAAGACTATGGAGTCTGAGAGGACTTGTCTACGATTCTGTGATGCACAGCATATGGTCCAGGGAGGCACTGGACTAGTGTCCGGTCATAAATCACAAAGCTGAGTCCGCTATGGCCAAGCATTACCAAAGCTCTTTGGGATGTGGCCAGACAAGCACCTGAGTGGTCTCCTCTTTGGAGGAGGCACCCACCCTTGTTTGTCTTTGTGCCACCAACACAGGGTGGGATATACAAGGAGGGGAAATAATTGATTACTGATTCAGCTTAAGAATTGTCTAACTCGAAATGGCCCTTTTGACATAGGGGCCCTCTGTCGAATTATTTTCTTGAAATTTTAAGGCCTATTTTCCCCCTCCAGTATGAAGCTCCCTAAGGCAATATGAGTGGAGTTTCCTCTAAGCCAACTGTCTTAAATCGTGTGTTGAAAAATTTTAAGAAAGGTTTCCCAAGATATTATGAGGTCAAATTGACCCCAAGAAAACTTCCTCTTTTTGTGAGCTTGAGTGGCCTGACTTCAGGGTAGGATAGCCTTCGGAAGGGACCCTGGACTTCCCTACTCTTAGAGCTGTATACCTGGTAGTGACAGGGACCCCTGGACATCCAGACCAGTTTCCATACATAGACTCATGGTTGAAAATCACTACTGTAGTGCCCCCTTGGGCCTGATTCTGCGCAAATAAGCAGGGAAAGAGTAAGGTACTTGTAGCTTGACTGACTCAGGGAAAGGACAAGGAAGATCCAGCAAGAGTCATCCACCAAGGGGACCCTGAGGAAGTACCTCTCTTCTCACTGCCGTACATCTCAACAGTTCCACCAGTCCCTGCACAGCCACTCTATCCCCAATTACCTGACAGCCCTCCGCCATCAGTGCCTTCGCTGCCCAACAGCCTTAATGGCCACCAAACCGAAATCCACAGCATGTCTTCGCTCAGCCATACAGCCAGCCCAGCAGGCTGCACCCCTCAGGATGAAGCTCTGTTGAGATTAGCAAAGATGGTACACATTAGCTGGGCTGCCCTGTCCTATACTATCTGCCTTTCAGCACAACTGACCTCCTCAACTGGAAGTATCGCACCTCGTCCTATTTGGAGAAACCTTAGGCAATGATTGACCTGTTTGCGTTCGTCTTCCAAACTCATCAGCCTACTTGGGATGACTGTTGCCAACTCCTCCTAGCTCTCTTCAACACTGAAGAACGATGCCAAATTCTGTCAGAAACATGGGGGTAGCTCCAAGGACAAGCACTGGACAAGGTACTAGATTCCATAGTATGGGCCTTGGGGGCTGTGCCTGATGCCAGGACCAACTGGGACTTCAACATCCTGAACAGAAGAGAGTCTCTTGACAGGTACTGGCAGGTGTGAAAGCTGGGGCCAGAAAGCCGACAAACATGTCCAAAATGGCACAAGTACTCCAGAAGCCAGATGGATCACCCACAGAGTTCTATGAGAGACTATGTGAGGCATTCTGGGTGTATACCCCTTTTGACCCTGAAGCACGAGAAAACCAACGCATGGTCACACAGTATTCATGGCTCAATCTTACACTGACATCCACAGCAAGATTCAGAAATTAGAGGGCTTTGCTGGGATGAACATCACCCAGCTGTTGGAGGTTGCAAAAAGGTGTTTGCGAACCATGACCGGGAGGCCCAAAAGATAGCTGATAAGTGGATGAAACAAAAAGTGTCCCTGCTGGCAGCCGCATTATGGAACCAGGCCCAGTACAACAGACTGTTCCCCCACAGAAGGGGGACACCAAAAGAAAACCACCACTATGCCACGACCAATGCACCTACTGCAAAGAGACCGGCCATTGGAAGAATGAGTGCCCCCACCGCAAGAATACTTCTGAAGGGTCAAAAAAGTTCAATTGACTTCATGAAGGAACATACCAGCCTGAGCCAGTCATCCAAGACATTAGCAGCCTGGCTGGAGCAAAGTCAGACTAGGGGCGACTGGGCTCCCTTATCCTGCGTCCCCGGGAGCCTATGGTTACAATAGAAGTAGGGAGCCAATCAATGATCTTTATGGTAGACACTGGGGCTGAACACTCTGTGGTGACCATGCCTGTGGCTCTCCTCACAGATCAAACAACAACTATCATTGGGGCCACAGGGGACTGAGCTGCCCGCTTGTTCTGCAAAGCCCACTCATATCGATTAGAGGGCCGCCTAGTGACTCATGAGTTCCCGTACCTACCAGAACGCACCATCCCTCTTTTGGATAGAGACTTATTAATGAAGCTTGGAGCACAGATCACCTTTGACCCCAGGAAGCCCACCAGTCTCACCCTGGGGAGCCAACCTGCTCTAATGATGGCTGTGACTGTGCCCAGGGAAGATGAATGGCAGCTCTATTCTCCACAAAGAAAACAAACAAATTGAACCACCCTACTAGAAGAGTTCTCTGCTGTCTGGCCAGAAAAGGGACCCCCAGGTCAAGCCAAAAATCACACACCCATTGTGGTAGACCTGAGGCCAGGAGCCACTCCTGTCACACAAAGGTAATATCCAGTGCCACGGGAAGCACTTGGAAATTTAGGACCATATCCAGTGTTTGTGTGATACTGAAATTCTAGTTGAGTGTCAGTCACCTTGGAACATTCCATTCTTACCTGTCAAAAAGCCTGGAGGGAACAATTACAGCTCTGTCCAGGACCTCTGTGCCATCAGCTATGCAGTGGTCACCATCCATCCAGTGGTCCTGAACCTGTACACCCTCCTGAGTCTCTTACCTACCCAAGCAAGTTGGTTCACCTGCCTCGATCTCAAGGATGCCTTGTTCTGCCTCTGGTTATCACCAGCCAGCTAGCCTTTGTTTACCTTTGAGTGGGAAGACCCACGCACCAAGAAAAAGACACAACTGACTCGGACTCGCCTGCCACAGGACTTCAATAATTCACCCACCCTGTTTGGAGTAGCACTGGCCACAGATCTTGCTGCATTCCCTGTAGAGACTTTGAATTACACCCTACTTTAGTACGTAGATGACTTGTTGCTGGTAGCCCCACCCAAGAAGACTGTTGGAGAGGTACTAGAGCCTTGCTGGCCCTACTCTCTACCATGGGATAAAAGGTGTCATGGAGGAAGGCACAAATCTGCAGATAGGAGGTTAGATACCTTGGGTTCATCACCTCAGAAGGACATTGGGCACTTGGACATGACAGAGAACTGGCCATTTGTTCAATACCTTGGCCAAACACTAAGAAATGGGTCTTTGTATTACTAGGGGCTGCCAGATTCTGCCAGATCTGAATACCAGGTTTCTCTGAAATTTTCAAGCCACTGTACAAGGCCATAGCTGGGTCCAGTAAAGACCCTCTGGGATGGGGCACCAAACAAGGAAAGCCCTTCAGAGAAATAAAGAGACTTTTGACCAGTGCCCCAGCATTAAGACTATCGAACATGAAAGGGGACTGTAACCTCTTCATACATGAGAAGAATTATACTGCACTGGGGTCCTCACACAAACTGTTGGGCCATGGAAGTGCCTGATTGCCTATCTGTCCAAATGGCTAGATCCGGTGGCTGCAGGATGACCACCAGGCTTCTGGGCCTTAGCTGCCATCGTAGTCCTGGTAAGAGAAGCGGACAAGCTCATACAGGGACAAAATGTAAATGTAAAGGTCCCTCATAATGTTACTGCATTAATGAATAATCAGGGACACAAGTGGCTGACCAGTGCTGGGATAACTCTACAAAAACCTCCATGTATGCCTCAAGACTGTGTGGATGCTGAACACTGCTACTTTTCTGTCTACTGAGGAGAGACCTCCTAACCATGATTGTGAAGAGGTCATGGATGAAGTCTCAAGCAGGCCAGACCTGATCAATGTTTCTCTTCAGAACCTAGAACTGGTATTGCTCACCAATGGGAGCAGCTTCATCCATGAAGGACAGCGCAAAGACGGCTACACAATAACAACCACAGATGAGGTAATTAGAGCTAAGGCTCTGTCACAAGGCTGGTTGGCTCAGCGGCAGAGCTATGGACACTCATCCAGGCTCTGCAGTAGGCTGAAGGGAAACAGGCCAATATCTATACGACTCAAGGTATGCCTTTGCTATTTTGCATGTACATGGAGCCCTTTATAAAGAGAGGGGACTACTGTTAGGAGGAAAAGAAATCAAGAACAAAGAAGAAATCCTTCAACTGTTAGAAGCAGTCTGGAAGCCTTCTCAAGTTGCAGTCATTCACTGCAAGGGCCACTAGAGAGGTACCGACACTGTTAGTAGGAGAACCCAACTGGCAGACCAAGCAGCTAAGGAGGCTGCCAACCAACCAAGTGCCACAATGGGTCCTGAGCCAGTCTCCAAGTTTCTCCTAGCACTAGAATTGCCTCTGTTCCAAAAACACACCAAGGAAGAAGAACAATGGGCCTTAAGTGAAGGAGGAACCAAGAGAAAGGAGGGCTGGGGGCTGGTGGGAGCTTCCAGATCAAAGACTCTATTCCCACTGCAGTGGCAGTTCAGTTGGTAACACAACACCATGAGTTGACTCACCTAGGGAAGACTACTTTAGAAAGCCTGTTAGGCTGCTATTTCATACCCAAGTTTCCAACCCTGTGTGCCCAGATCAGTGCTAGATGTATAATGTGCATGAAACAATGCTGGCCAGAGGCCAAAATCCAATCCAGGGGTGCAAACAATTGGGACTATGCCCTTCGAAGTGGACTTTACTGAGGTCAAGCCCTGCCAGAGCCACTGATACTTGCTTGTGTTTAGTTTGAACCTACTCTGGATGGGCTGAAGCTTTCCCTACACTCACTGACTGGGCACGAGAAGTAGATAGATTTTCCTTTGTTGAGAGGAAATTGTTCCAAGATTCGGGCTGCCAGTCTCTATAAAATCTGACAGTGGACCTGCCTTTTTGTCTAAGACAGTCCAGACTCTGTTCAAAGCTCTAGGAATCAAATAGAAGCTCCACACAGCCTACAGGCCACAAAGTTAGGGGAAAGTTGAGGCACATGAATCAGACCTTTAGGACCACTCTAGCTAAGCTTACCTTGTTACCTTGGATTGACTTGTTACCTTTGGCTCTACTCCGAGTACAGTGCACCCCAAGGCCTTCAGACTACTCCCCTTTTGAAATCCTTTACAGGAGACCTCCCTCAGTGATAGGGAAGCTAAAAGGAGACCCTTGACTTATAGCTGACCTTAGAAATGTTCTGACATCTCAGGCCTAGGGAGGATCCTTCACCATACCACCCAGGAACCCTAGGAAGGGCCCTTATCCCTTAGGAAATTGGGTCCATGTCTATCAGCCAGGAGGTGAAGTACGGGTTAAAAACTGGAAGAAGAAGCCACTCCAGCATATCTGGATGGCTCTCACATTTTATATTAGCAACTCTCGCTGCTGTTAAGGTTGCAGGTGTCACCCCATGGGTCTACCACACCTGGGTAAAGAGAGCGATGACTCTGGAAAAATGAGAGACTTGGACTGCAGAGTTCTCTTCCTGATCAGCCAATCTGAGTCATGTTCTGGAGGCAGCAGAGAGCTACCTGAAGATCTTTGGCCCTACTCTGGCCACCCTTGAAGCTGGCCAGTTCTATGCACAGCAGAAAGCTTGAAAATCAACCGTCCAGACTGTCCAGATGTATTGTTATCATCCTTTAGCCCTAACCCTCTTTAGTATACTTGTCCTGCTGCTTGGCTTCAAGGTTTGCCTCAGTAGCACCCGCCAATTGGACCCTGAGTCAAAGAGTCACTTTAGCCCTGACCTATTTAGGCCTATGTTGGATCCTCTCAATCTTGCATGTTCAGGCTAAACCCTTTTTCAATATATTTCTAGAGGCTTTGTATAATGCCATTTTTTTGGATACCAAGTACTTATATAGGATTTTTAAATTTAGTGTATTGTCTCTTAAACTCTTCCAACAATGACTTGTTTGGTTCTGCTATCTCCATCTTCTGTCTGCTACTGGCTGTCCCATCCTATCCGGTACTGGCTACAAGTAACATAACTCTTCACCCCAAGTATTGGGGAGGTAGCTTGTTTGAACTGCCAAATTACTGACAGGATGGAGCTAAACTCTTACTGTTCTACAGAACAAATGAGAAATACGATTCATTTCCCTTCTTATAGGCCTGGTATCGCCACAGGGGTAGGCACTGGCACAGCCAGCCTAGCCTCCTCCCTGTCTTATACCAAAGGTTATCTAAGGACCTATTTGACAGCTTAGCAGACATATCCAAAAGCATTGTCACTTTACAAAGCCAATTAGATTCCTTAGCAGGAGTAGTTTTACAAAACCATGGGGGACTTGATCTTCTAAGGGCTGAAAAAGGAGGGTATGCTTATTTTTAGAAGAAGAATGTTGTTTTTATGTTAATCAATCTGGTATAGTTAGAGATGCAGCCAAGATGCTTATAGACAGAGCCTCAAAAATCCACCAATGATTGAATGAGTCATGGGGGTCTGGTCTAGAATATAGAGTTGGGGATCCTGGCTTCTCCCACTTGAAGGTCCTCTTCTCATGCTCTTCATAGCTCTATTATTTGGTCCCTATGTCCTGAACTATCTTGTTAAGTTTCTTCACCTCACGTTTAAAATATATAAAGTTACAAATAGTTGTGAAATCTAGACCACCCTTTTATTAGCCCCTAAGCCAACAAAATCAAGAGGTTGATGGCCTATAAGAATTTAAAGGGCATCAAAAGGGGGAATTAAAGAGTAATTTTCCACTCAAATGGCTAATCTTGTAATCAGCTCCCTGTTCTGCTTCTGTAGACATGCTTGCCATATAGGCTGAAAGGCAGGGTGACCTTGAGATCAACTGAAGACTCACTCTCTCCTTTGCTTGTTCTGTCTAGATTACAGACGTGTTGCCTAAGTTCCTGCCTGAAAATCTCATGTTCTGTAACTGCCCATAGCCTATAGCAACTTGTGTGCTCTGTAACGCCTGAGGATGAATTAACCAATCAGCCCATGCTGATTGTAACTGTGTGGATAAGTCCTATAAAAGTAAGGTTATCTCTGAGCTCAGGGCACAGATCTTCATAGTGCTAGCTCTTCTGAGTCTGCCAGCAAAATAAACCTGAATTCTCCAACTCTCTGTGTGGTGCTTGGTTTCTCACTGGTCTGATTTTTCTGTAACAATAGCAGATAGCCACATCCTTGGCCTTGACCAAAGTCAATCTTTACCTTAAGAAAGGCTGTTTATTGCCTTTTTGCATCTAAGATAACATAGGCCGATGTAAGAAATGTCCAACTTGCAGAGAATTTTAATGAGTTTATTTGAGCCAAACTGACAACAATTGTCAGGAAGCAAAATTTCAATGGATTAAAAAATTCTCCAGAGAACGATAGTTTTGCAGCTTATTTATATACATTAGAATCATGGAGGAGACATTAGAAGGGTTTACATGAAATTTATTGGTGGTAGATTACAGAGGTAAGAGAAAGTAGAGCAGATTAGATAAAAAGGCAAAATAGAGAAACACATACTTATTTTACATTGTTGGGTGCAGGATAATTAATGATTAATATTTATAGCACATAGAAATGGTATGTGAGGGAACAAGATAACAAGGAGGATTTTGTGGTTTTCTGCTCTCATGTGAGCCTGTGCTCTCACTAGTCTGGAAAAGGAGATTACTCTGACTTTCCAAGTCTTACTTAAAGTAAAGATTGACCTTTGCCAAAGAAGCTACAGGCTTAGGATATGACTATCCACCATGACCCACTTTTAGTTAGGAATTTTTATGTTCAGACCATCCTATGTGCTTACTTTTAGCCTCTGAGTTCATAAGACCCATCATGCAGGCTTCCCCTGAGCTTTTCAGGTTTAGTATGTGTGTTAGGCAGTTAGGTAGACATGAGTGACAGGGGGAATGCAGGCCCAACTCAGAGACCTTCTTTAGGACCTCCCTGAAACACCCCTATTGTGGTTAAAATTACCATCAAAGGAAGTAAAAACCGCAAAACTAACTGCTGGTTTAGTCCAGTCACAAGCTTGAGCAGTTAGTAGGTATCCTGTCTGTCCTTGACCTTAGCCTCATTATACTGAAAGACTGGAATGATTCCATTTTTCTGAGTGATCCCACGATGTATTTTACAAAAAGTTCCCCAAAGGCCAGTGGTCAAGAACAATGCCTTATCACCTGGCCAAACCAGCTAGCCAGCTAATCGGTGGGCCCTTAAGGCACCCCCACCCTTATTTCCTCCTGCACATATTCTGATTACTGCACTCAGCCCTACCTTCTGCACTCGGCCCTTTCTGCGCACAGCCGCCTCTATACGCAGCCCTTTCTGTGCACGGCCCCCTCTATACGCAGCCCTTTCTGCCCACTGCCCCTCTATATGCAGCTCCAACTGCACATGACCCCTTTTGCACGCTGACCTAACAACCTACCACCCAATCCCTTTAAAGGTCAACCTAACCCCCAATCAGGTAACGCCAAGGCATCTCCCCAAGGCTTGCGGTTTTACCCTTTAAATTAGGTTCCAACCCCTTGGTTGGGGCTCCTCTCAACCACTGCTGCGTCAGTGAACAAGTGGAGTCCAAACTCGAGTTTGTCAATAAACTCCCTTTTGCGCTTGCATCGGTGTCAGTTTTCCTTCTTGGCTTGTGGAGTTCCAAACCAGGGCATTACATTTTGGGGGCTTGTTCCGGGATCTCCACAGCCTTAAGGGACACACCGGAGGAACCTCCCGGCCTGGCCACCCGGTAAGTGTTTCTTTGTATTTGTGTGTTACTTCTCCAGAGATTCCGACCGGGTATTATTCTAAACCTGTAAACTCTGAAAAACTCTGACATTCTGTGCAGCATATAGTGGTATTGGGTGGACGCACCCACGGGCCACGGCTGCAGGGGCTTAGGAGACGTCCTAAACCCCATCGGGGTTCCACTACTAGGTAGAGGAACCATCTGGGTCTTTGGACGCCTGAACAGAGTCTTTGAAATTTTGTTGTGTCCTGTCTGTCCAGTCTTGCGTCAGTCCGGACCTCTCTGATGTACTGCTATCCTGTCTTGGCTATAATTTTCTTTTGCTTTTTTAGCCTCGCTCTTTGCCTCTGGACTAGCAGCAGCTGCACCTTCTGAGTGGACTCTTGGTCAACGACTCATCCTGGCTCTCGCCTATCTTGCCTTTGTGGCCTATTTTCCATTTTTCTTTGTGTCTAACATGGGTCAGACTACTTCTTTCCCCTAGATCTCCTGACCAGCCACTTCAAAGATGTTTGCGAGCGTGCTCATAGGCTCTCAGTAGAGATCCAGAAGAACAAATTAGTCACTTTTTGCAGTGCGAATGGCCATCCTTCAACGTCGGATGGCCCCCTGAAGGTTCCTTTGACTGTCCCTCGTTTCAGCCATAGAAAACATCATCTTCCACCCACGTGACGGACACCCCGACCAGGTTCCTTATATTATTGTGTGGAAAAATCTCATAGTAGACCCCCCTCTTGGTTAAAACTTTCCTTCCCTCGCAGAAGGTTCCAGTAATGGTAGCCTCGAAGACGAGAAAAGACCGTCCTCATAAGACCTCATCGCCCTCAGCCCCCCTATATCCAATTCTACAAGGGGGCTCTGAAGAAGAAGTCCTCTTTCCCCACCACCTTACCCAACCCCTCAGCCTCCCCCTCCTGTTGTACCTCCCCAGCCTCCCCAAGGTTCCCTGAACCCTTCCTAGATTTGCCGTCTGGTGGCCCAGCCCAAAACACTCGTGGGGCCACCAACGGCAATCACCCTCAGAAGCGGACTCTACAGTCTTGCCACTGCGTGCGGCCGGACCCGTAGAAGCCAATGGCAATCAACAATTCCACTACTGGCCTTTTGCCACTAGTGATCTTTATAATTGGAAATCCAAAATGCCCCCTTTTCTGACCGGCCAAAGGATCTAATTAATCTGTTAGAAACTGTGCTGTTTACTCACCAGCCCACTTGGGATGACTGTCAGCAGCTCTTGCAGGTCCTGTTCACCACCGAAGAATGTGAAAGGATCATCATGGAAGCCCGAAAAATTAATTCCTGGCCTGACGGAGTCCCAACCACTATTCAGGCGGCCATTGAGGCTGCCTTTCCAGTAACCCGGCCTGACTGGGACTATAACACAGCAGGAGGTAAGGAGAAGACTCCAAGTGACCGCCAGGCTCTATTGGCAGGTCTCAAAGTGGCTTAGAAGGCCCACTAATTTGACTAAGGTATATGATCTAAGACAGGGACAAGACGAGAGTCCGGCTGCCTTTCTAGAAAGAATGATGGATGCTTTCCGCCAATATACCCCTATTGATCCTGAGAAGCCTGAAAACTTGGGGACGGTGGCGTTAGCATACATCAATCAGTCGGCACCAGACATTAAGAAAAAGTTACAAAAGATAGAGAGGTTAGGTGAAAAGCAGCTTAGGGACTAGTTGAGGCAGCAGAAAAAGTTTATAATAATAGAGATACTCCTGAGGAAAAACAGATCAAGGCAGAGAAGAGACAGAATCGTGACCTGGCCCGGATCCTGTTGGCTGCCACGGCTGAACCATGGAACGCCAAACAGCTCAAACAACTGACATCAGGAGAAAAAAAACTGGCAGGTAAAGGTAGGCTGCCCCTGGACAAAAACCAATGTGCCTATTGCAAGGAAGAAGGACACTGGGTCCGTAATTGCCCAAGAAAAGACCTAAAGTTAAGGTCTTGGTTAAGGATGATGAATAGAGGGGATGGGGTTCCCCCTCCCGAACCCAGGGTAACCCTAAAGGTGGAGGGAAACCCACTCAATTTCTAGTAGACACAGGGGCACAACATTCGGTTCTACTAATAGACAAGGGACCTCGGTCCAATAAGACTTCATGGGTCCAAGGGGCAACTGGGACTAAACAATATTCATGGACCACCCAAAGAACTGTAGACTTAGGCACGGGCAGAGTATCCCACTCATTTATGGTCATACCAGATTGTCCCTACCCTTTATTAGGAAGAGACTTGCTTACCAAACTGGGGGCCCAATTACTTTCCAACCAGGAGGAAAAACCACCGTGACCAACAATACCAGTCAGCGGTTCATGTGCTAACCCTCAATTTAGAAGATGAATACCGTCTGATACCCAACCCCCCTGGTCCCAGATGACATCAGTAGTTGGCTACAAGAATTTCCCAGAGCCTGGTCCGAAACGGGGGTATGGGGCTAGCTGGACATCGGCCACCAATTTTTGTTGAGATTAAGGTAGGGGCGGACCCGGTGAGAGTTCGGCAGTACCCCATGTCTCAGGAGGCAAAAGAAGGAAATTACACCCCACATAAGGCGCCTTCTAGACCTAGGTGTCCTGCGCCCCTGTCGGTCAGCCTGGAATACTCCCTTGTGCGGTCTGCAAACCACACTCGAATGAACTACGGCCAGTACAAGATTTAAGAGAGGTTAACAAGAAGAGTCACAGATATCCACCCAACCGTGCCTAACCGTATACCCTCTTGAGCTCTCTGCCTCCAAACCACAAATGGTACACCATGCTAGATCTAAAAGATGCCTTTTTCAGCCTGCCCCTGGCCCCTAAAAGCCAAGATCTGTTTGCCTTTGAATGGGTGGACCCTGAACGGGCCTTCACGGGCAGCTGACATGGACTCGGCTACCCCAGGGTTTCAAAAACTCCCACCCTCTTTGATGAAGCTCTACATGAGGACTTGGGTGAGTTCTGCAGGAACATCCTCACCTAACTCTCCTACAATATGTAGATGATCTTCTCATTGCAGCAGATGACTTGGACACCTGTCGACAGGGCACTAGAGACCTGTTGCAAACCCTCGGCGACCTGGGATACCGGGCCTCTGCCAAAAAGGCCCAAATCTGCAAACCCCAGGTAAACTATTTAGGATACCAGCTAAAAGATGGCCAACGGTGGCTGTACCCACCACTCCAAGACAGGTACGAGAGTTCCTCGGGTCAGCCGGGTTCTGCAGACTGTGGATTCCAGGATTTGCTGAGTTAGCTAAGCCCCTATATGAGGCCACATGGCCCACTCATGACTTTCAATGGACACAGGAAATGGATAATTCTTTTAACCAAATTAAGCAGGCATTGCTGAATGCGCCAGCCCTCAGGCTACCTGATATAACTAAGCCATTTCTCCTATGTAAAGATGAGAGCCAAGGAATTGCTAAAGGGGTCCTTTTGCAATGGCTTGGGCCATGGAAATGGCCTGTGGCTTACCTTTCCAAGAAACTTGATTCTGTGGCAGCAGGATGGCCTGCTTGCCTCCGCATCATAGCGGCAACTGCCTTGCTAGTCAAAGATGCAGACAAAATAACTTTGGACAGTCCCTTTACATCACCCCCTCATGTCATTGAGGGAATCCTTAAACAACCCCCTGACCGGTGGTTAAGCAATGCCAGACTCACTCATTCCAAAGCCTACTTCTCAACCCCACCAGGATTGTTTTTCAGCCGCCTACAGCTCTCAACCCAGCTACTTTGCTGCCTAACCCGGATCTAGACGCCCCACTCCATGACTGTGCAGACATCTTGGCCCAGGTCCACGGAGTACGAGCAGACTTAAAGGACCAACCCATACCTGGAGCCTGCACCTGGTACACTGATGGGAGCAGCTTCGTCCGGAATGGCCAAAGGTATGCGGGAGCGGCTGTAGTCTCAGAAACAGAAGTTATATGGGCGGAGCCCTTGCCGCCCGGGACTTCAGCCCAATGGGCTGAACTCATTGCCCTAACTAAGGCATTAACTCTAGGAAAGGACAAAACTTTGAACATTTATACTGACAGCAGATATGCCTTTGCTACTGTTCATATTCACGGAGCTATATACAGAGAACGGGGCATGTTAACTGCTGAAGGAAAAGCCATTAAGAACAAAGATGAAATCCTGGCCTTGCTCGCCGCCCTCTGGCTGCCAAAGAAACTAGCTATTATACATTGTGGGACATCAGAAAGCCAACGACCCAGTGTCCAGGGGAAACTCGTTAGCAGACCAAGCGGCTAGAGAAGTAGCCCAATCTGAAGTTATCTTAACTGCCAACCTCCCAGATACCTTGCTGACAATCCCACATATACCCAAGAAGACTTAAATTGGATATCAAAACAGCCCACAGCTACAGAACACCTAGGCTGGTGGCACACCGAAACAGGACAAATAATTCTCCCTAAAAAGCTAGGGGAACAACTCTTGTACAAGGTTCATCGGACTACCCACATGGGTGTACGGAAAATGCAAGACCTCATCAGGTGGGCTAATATCAGGTTCCAAGGTGCCAACTAAAATTGAAGACATTGTAGCCCAGTGCCGAGCATGCCAGATGACAAACCAAGCGGAACACGGCACAACCTGGTTCCAGGTTACGAGGAACCAGACCAGGTGCTTATTGGGAAACTGATTTCACAGAACTTAAAAAGGGGACTTTTGGCTATAAGTACTTACTGTTTTTATAGACACTTTTTCAGGTTGGGTAGAAGCCTTCCCTACCAAACATGAGACTGCCAACATAGTAGCTAAGAAGATTCTAGAAGACATCCTACCCAGGTACGGTTTTCCTGCTATGATAGGATCAGACAATGGACCAGCCTTTACTTCCAAGGTAATTCAAGGGTTAGCATCTATAATTGGGGCAAATTGGAAATTACATTGTGCATATAGACCCCAAAGTTCAGGTCAGGTAGAAAGAATGAAATAGAACCCTAAAAGAGACCTTAACTAAATTAGCCCAGGAGACTGGCGGGGACTGGGTGACTCTCCTACCTTATGCCCTCTACAGGGTGCGTAACACCCCCTATAGACTTGGTCTGACCCCCTTCAAAATAATGTTCGGGAGACCTCCCCCAATAATCCCTGCTCTCCAGACTGAAATAATTAATAATCTTGATATTGATGACAATCTGCTTATTCGATCTCTCCAAACCCTACAACGTGCTCATAGGGACACCTGGACCAGATTAAGAAGTCTGTACGAGGCTGAACCGCCTCCACAGCCTCATACTTTTCAGCCGGGCGACTGGGTTTTCATCAGAAGACATCACCGCGAGACCCTTGAACCTCGCTGGAAAGGACCTTACCTAGTCATCCTGACAACACCCACCGCTCTCAAGGTTGACGGCCTCACCGCTTGGATTCATCACACCCACGCCGGCCTGCAGACCTCCACGCTCTCCAGGACCAAATCCACCCCCCCACAATGGACAGTCTCCAGAGACTCTGGCAACCCTCTAAAAATCTGCATACAAAAACTGTAAGACTATTAATTTTTTCTCTTTTACATATGCTCTGTCACTGCCGAGTACAACGCCACCAACCTAAGGTATGGGAGCTTATAGCAACTGAGACAGGCAAAGTTGTTGCCAAAAATACTACCAGTCACAGTGCTCCAGAGATCAGGGTTGACTTATGCCGGCTTGCCAAAGACCCACTCAATGTAGTATTACCGTCCAGCCCCATGACCGGACGTTATAAGGGCGGACCCGGCTGTGGCACATTATCAGCTGAAAAGAACCTCTTAAGGCTAGGACTCTATGTCTGTCCTAATGGAAAATCTAGAAAATGCGAGGGCAATGGACAATTTTCTTGTGCTAATTGGGGATGTGAAACTATCTCCACTATAGATAACTATAAAAAACAAAATGACAATCATATCAAGCTAATAAGGGGACCAAAACCCTCTACCTGTTCTCCAGGGTCATGCAATCCCCTTATAATTACCATCAAGACAGGAAACCCTGCGGGACAACACTATTGGTTGACAGGACAGACGTGGGGTATTAGATTATACCAGACTGGATACGATTTAGGATTATATTTTACTGTCCAGGCTAAAGATCTTCCTAGAAAGCCTCACCCTATAGGACCCAACAGCCCCCTCCAAATTCCGGGGCCACCTCAAATTCCTCCGGCCCACAAACCCGAGGTAACTGTTTCTACAAACACCGGTCCTGCTCCAACTCTAGCTTCCCTAATACCACAGACATTTGAACAGCAGCCAGAACCGGAAAAGAATTAATAACTATGTTAACAAAGGTACATAAGGTCCTAAATAAGACCTCCCCAGATATAGGACAAGATTGTTGGTTATGCCTAAACCCCCTTATTATGTCGGGGTAGGAGCTCCCTTAACCTGTTCCAACTTAACAATGAAAAGGAATGTGAATGGGAATCCCCTCGACTCACTTTAGGGGATATACAAGGAAGTGGAACATGTCTTATTTCACAAAACTATTCCACCATATGGAAACAATCCTTATTTTGATAATTGTAATAACACAATTACAGTGCCTCTTTTAGGCAATCAATATTACAAGGCACCAACTGATACCTGGCTAGCATGCGATAGCGGGCTCACTCACTGTGCTGCCTCAGTCCTTTTCAACTCAGGAGAAGCTCACATCTGTATTCTAGTATTTGTACTTCCCCAAGTGTCCCTATACAATGGGCCGGAAGGCAGACTCCATTTCTTCCATCAAAACAGGTTACAAAAACGGCTGTGCCGGTCCTAGTGCCCCTCCTTGTTGGCCTTGGGCTTGCGGGGTCGGCAGCTGTAGGTACTACGGCCATCATCAAAGGAGAACATGATTTACATGAACTAGGAATGCAGATCGATGCTGACATCAGAACTTTAAAGGATACTATTAGTAGGCTAGAACTACAGGTAGACTCCTCTGCTGAAGTAGCTCTCCAAAATAGAAGGGGACTCAACCTACTGTTCTTAGAACAAGATGGTCTCTGTATGGCCTTAGGAGAGACTTGCTGTTTTATGCCAATAATTCTGGCGTAATCAGAGAAAGCCTTCGGCTACAAAGAAACCTAGATGAAAGAGAGAAACAAAGAACTGAATCCCAGAATTGGTATTCCAAAATGTTCAATTGGTCCCCCTGGCTAACCACCCTACTCTGGCCTGGCGGGACCACTTATCCTCTTCCTCCTAATAATTACATTTGGGCCTTGTATCCTAAATCGTCTTTTAAGCCTTATCGGATAAATTTAACACCATCAAGCTATTTGTACTCCATCAACAGGGATATAATCTCTCTCAAAATAAAAACGAAACCCCTTTTTTAACCTGCTAATTTTTTGCTTCTGTATATACACTTGCTTGCTTAAGATTAAGCACTTTTAGTATCTTAAGAAGGGGGAATGAAAGACTGGAATGATTCCATTTTTCTGAGTGATCCCAAGATGAATTGTACGAAAAGTTCCCCAAAGGCCAGTGGTCAAGAACAATGCCTTACCACCTGGCCAAACCAGCTAAGCCAGCTAATCGTGGGCCCTTAAGGCCCCCACCCTTATTTCCTCCTGCACATATTCTGATTACTGCACCGGCACCTTCTGCACTCGGCCCTTTCTGCGCACTTATACGGCCCTTTCTGCGCACGGCCCCCTCTATACGCAGCCCCAACTGCACACGACCCCCTTTTGCACGGCAGACCAAACAACCTACCACCCAATCCCTTTAAAGGTCAACCTAACCCCCCAATCAGGTAACGCCAAGGCATCCCCAAGGCTTGTGGTTTTACCCTTTAAATTAGGTCCCAACCCCTTCGGTCAGGGCTCCTCTCAACCACTGCTGTGTCAGTGAACAAGGGGTCCAAACTCGAGTTTGTCAGTAAACTCCCTTTTGCGCTTGCATCGGTGTCAGTTTCCTTCTTGGCTCGTGAGTTCCAACCAGGCATTACGAATAACCATCATTATACTACCCACAATGTAAAGAAGTATGGGTTGCTCTATTTTGCTTTTTATTCAGTCTCAGATATTTCCCTGCCTGCTTTCTCATGCCTCCCTAAATCTACCACAATGAATTTCATGTAACCTTTCCTTATGTCTCCTCTTTTGATTCTAATGTATTAAATAAGCGTAGAAATGCCATCTCTAGGCATTTTCTCAATCCATTGAGATTTTTCTTTCTGACAATTGTCAGTTTGGCTTAGATAAATCTTATAAGACTTTTTTTAAAATGCTCTTTCATCAATACATAGGTTAAATTAATTTGCTTTAAAGGCACAGTTTGTAGAAGTACAGCAGGGTCTCTTCACTGGGTAGGTAGATGTGAAAGTAGGGAATCTGTGACAGCTGTCCTGCAATACTGAAGGACTGCGCCATAAAGGAAGCCTAGCTCATTTGGTCTTACTGTAAAGCAATATACTCAGATGGATAGACAGATGTTTAGGGAAGCAGATGTTCTTGCTAAGGAGAAGAAAAATCCTCACAGCCAGAGGGGTCCTAAACACTGGGGGTCCCAACAGGTTAGTTTTCCCATCACCCATGGGATGTAGTTATAGGCTGAGAGTCACTTCATTAACATGTGGCAGAAGGGGCTTGCTGGAACTCTGAGGTTCTTTCCAACTGTGAATCTTGATTTGCCAATATTTCTCAGTTCAGTTCTTTTTGGAATTAGATAAAAACTTACTTCCTAGAATTCTGAGAAAAACTCAGGTAAATCTTTTAGAAATATGAATTGTTTTTAAAGCTTCCTTTGATTTCTCTTTGAAATGCTAAAATTTAATGTAGCCCTCATGGCTTTGGAACTCACAACTATTCAATTCCTTCTATAGGTGATAAAAGCATCCAGCTGGCAGCATAGATGTGTGAAAAGAGATTAGCAGTGTGTGAAAAACACTTCCCTCAGCCATTTGACAGCATTTTTGAAATGCTATGTCAGTCCTACAGAGCTGTTACCTTGGAATTCACACCTATTCAATTCTACATCCAGGTAAATAAAGCATCCCCAGGTGAACACAGAAGTGTGAAGCCAAACTGATGCAAACTGTGAAAATCCTGGACTCAATCCATCCAAGGGAAGAGAAACACAATGATTCTTCCTTTTCATCCTTCTTCATCTAGTATCATTTCTTCTAGTGAAAATTTGAACTTGAAGGATTACCAGGGTGATAAATAAGTACCACTAATCGAGCATTTACTATTTTTAAACACAAACAAAAAAGCAAACACCTCCAAAAACCCAAGCCCAAAGGCATCACTCTTGCTGAAAGCCCATGATACCACACTTAGATTTAATACTGATCTAATTTGCAGTTTTAGCCTGACCCAGAAATGTGATCCTTAACTAGCCTGGAATCTTCTGGTCAAGCGGCAGTTAGGTAACCTGTCCACATAGGCCTCTCCATCTCCCATAGGAAGAAGGCAATGCACATAATAATGACACTTCCTCTTCTCTTCCCCAAAGAAAAGGTGTTCTGGCCCAAAATAATTCTTTCTTTTCTTTTGCTAATAGTTCCCTTTGTTAAGGGTGGAAATTTTTCAAATGGCCAACTTCTGCTTCTGTAATCTGCTTGTTTAATGTTAACCAGGATGTGGTTCTAGGAGATGACTTGTGCAAAGATATGCTAATGGCCAACTTCTGCTTCTGTAAATCTGCTTGCTTGTTTGATGTGGTTTTAGGCTTTATAAGCTGCCTCCTCTGGAAGCTTTGGGACTGATCTCCTCTAACCCGGCGTGGTAGAGAGTCAGCCGGTTAACAAAGGCTCATAATTCATCTCAATTGTCACCGTGGGTTTTAGATTTGATCACGCTACAACACTTGCCCTACCCTTCTTCCTATGAAAACCTTCCATTCAGAGCGCCATTCTAGTTGCAAGATGCTTCCTGATTCAGAAATCACTTAATAAAGCCAATTGGAGCTTTGAATTTACTAGGTTGAATTTTTTTTTTTAACTCTATAAGCCTGTGGCAATGTTGGGGGATTTGTTAGGTAGCTAGTCAGACATGAGCGACAGGAGAAAAAGGAATGGAGGCCCAGTCCAGAGACCACACCAAAGAAACTCCCCAGTGGTAGAGAATCCCTCCCTGCAATCTGGGGAGACAAAGGACTGGAGGGTCACAACCTTTAGTTGGTTTAATTTGGCTACAGATGTGTGAGCAAAAGGTACTACTATAACCTGCCCCAACCTCAGCCTCATTATACTATCCATATAATACCATGTTGTACCTGGAAGTTCATGAATCTAATTGTAACAAACTGAATTCTGGGTAAGCACATGTGTGCATAGGCAAAGTGTTATATAGTGGTCAATGTCAATCAAAAATGACTTTTTGTGCCAATCACTTAGGAACAACATTGTACCACCCTTCATGGCCTAATATAAATACAGACTTCTGCATTTCTGCACTGTTTCAGACCTCTTCACTGAGAACCCTCTCCTCTCCTTGGAATGTACTCTATCTCCTATTTTTCATCTCCGAAATTGCACATGGCTGCAGCCTTCCTCTAGCATGGCCCATCTCTTTTGAAAATACACCTTTAATAAATCTTACTTTTTCTAAATCTCAACTGACCTATGATTTTTGCTGCGTCAGCAGGGAAGAACTAAGGGAAAGTTTAATTTGCACTTCTCTGTCATTACTGCTCCCCCTCCCCCCTCATGCGGCTGCTGGGGTGATGCTGGAGTTCAAATCACCCCCCAAATGGTAAGAGATTTGTATTTAAATATTCCCACAACCCTATAGTTTATGTTTTATTAGACTTCTGCAATATGTACACATCAGTTAACAAAGGTTAAATCAGTTGCTTCAAAAACACACAGCTTCTAAGTAGTATGCAGGGATATCGACATAAAAATTGAACATTGGTTGCCCCAAATCTATACTCCTATCAAATAGTCCACTTGAGATCCTCAATCTCAATAGCTTAAGATGCAAAACAGCATAATTGCTCAGTTCTGATGTGGCTGGTAGGTGCTTAGGGGTGATCTGTTCCATGTAAGCCTTTCGAACACCATTTCTTCGATCTATGGTGCTGCTATCTTCAAATGTGGCCACCAATGTTACCATGAAAGAGAGAGAATAGAATGGAGGTTTTTTTGTGGGCCAGGCTTGAGCGTGATATACACTATAGATTAAAAATGGGCCACCATACTAAATCTGACAAGATTAGGGGAGGTCTGCAAGGCAGGGCTTACAATCAGAGACTGAAAGTAACCACATAGGATTGATCTAAACGTAAAAGTTCCTATATAAAGCAGGTCATGGGAGTTTGGAGAAACGTGACGCAGTGAGAGACATCCTCAGGTCTCTCCCCTTAAAACAACAAATAATCTGAACATCTAAAACTCAACAAAAAACATCCAAACCGCACACCAGCATGTCTCTTTGGTACTTTGGTGCTGTAGCAATGTTGGGGATTTAGTTGAAAAAAAAATTCATCCTAGTAAATCCCACCCAGCATGGGATCTGTGCATAAAGAGCTACCACAGGTGTTGGGAGGTGGACAGTAGAAATAAAGAAGTTGCTTCTCACAGCTGCCGGAGCTCCCTGTAGGAGGAAGAGGGAGAGGAAAGGTGCAGCAACTTCCTTGAATAGTCCTGCTGGGAGTGCTGTGAGCTCCTCACTGCTGGTGGCATGCCATAATCATCAGGGCGAAAGCAGAGAAGCAGGGCAGAGAGAAACACAATTGATTTTTACAAGCTCCAGTTGCAAAACCAAGGCTGAGTCACAGCCCCCAACCCCAACCCAACCAGAGGGACTCTACCACCATATTTCTCTGAGACTAACACGTGGAGTCCAGAGGAACCTAAGCAATCGCTCCGAAACTGTCAATAATATTGACAAGGACTGAGACTGAGAGTAGTGAGCAATGATTAAACATCTATAAGAAAATAAAATGTCATTAAGGATTTATATCAAGCAGGGATCCAAAGTCTTAGACACCACCTACTGAAACCAAAAGAAAAGGGCCTTCTTAGCAAACAGGCTACAGAGAGATCTTTAAATAATAAATCTTCTTTCTGGACAAAAAGAGAAATACACTTCCATTAATGCCCAGCGTGGAGAAATAGTCCATTAAGCATGATGAACAACAAAGTGACAAGGTATCTCAGAAAGAAAGAGAAAAATCTCCAGAAAATAAGCTTACAGATCAGAAATTGTGCGATTTAAATAAGAAGAAAATTCAGGATGGTACTTCTGAAAAATTCAGTGAGTTTCAAAAACAATCATATCAACATTTAGCAATAGACGAAACCCTGAAAAAGAACAGAATAGATATTCTAAGATAAAAATACACTGCAAGAGTTGAAAAATGAAATAGGAAGCTTGGGAAATCGAGTTGACCAATGGAGGAAAGGATCAGTGATATTGAAGACAGGAATCTAGAAATAAATTAGAAGGAAAAAGAGAGAAACTGAAGAATGAAAATAATGAAAGGAAATAAAGAACTAGCTGATACCAATCAAGAGAGGAAACATAAGAATAATGGCATTATTGAAGGTGAGGAAAAGGAGCAAGGAATAGAAAGCATTTTCAGAAAATAAGTTGATGAGAATTTCCCCAAAATAAGGAATGAGCTGGAGCTAGGAATTCAAGAAGTCAACAGAACATCCAAAAAGGCTTCACCAAGACCATTGTATTAAAGTTATCAAAAATCAACAACAAAGGTAGAATTCTCAGGGCAGCCAGGGAGAAGAAGACTATAACTTATCAAGGAAAACCCATCAGATTATTCATCAGACTTCTTAGCACGAACCTCACAAACCAGAAAGGAGTGGAATCAAATATTTTAAATATTAAGTGAAAGGAACTACAGGCTAGAATGATGTATCCAGTTAAGATATTAAGGAGAATTAAGATTTTCCGGACAATACACAACATTAGAGAATTCTCCACTACGACCTGCACTATAGGAAATACTGAAGGGGTCAGCTCACCTAAAACAATTAACAAAAAAATACATAATTAGGAGTAAGGTGACTATCAGGCAAATAGAAACAGAGAAGGTCAATCCTTACTAAGAACTGGTATTATAAGCTTAAACAATAAAGAGAAATCTGCTTAGCAAGATAGTATGAATGTTGAGCATACATAGAGACTGAGATGACAATGACTGAAAAGGGGAGGATTCAGAGATTAAAATTAGAAAAGGGACTGGCAGTAAGGCATGCACAGAAGAAAATGGATGACTGTATATATATATACAACTACATATATATATGTATATATAATATACACCTACATACATATGTGTATATATACTGTGTGTATGTGTATATATGTGTATATATATACAATAGTTATATATATATATAACTATATATTAATATATACTGATATATTGTGGGTGTGTATATATTAAATAAACTATCCTTTACATATTTGTAATGGTAACCACACACAGAAGATTCAGAACTGAAGTATATAATATAAAACAAGAAGTACACAGGGAAACCCACAAAAGCCAACTAAAATAAAGAAAACAGAAACACAAGGACAAGGAAGCAATGGAAACACTGAGCTACCAGGAAGCAAAAGATAAAATGGCTATAAGAAGACTTCATATTTCAATAATCACCCTAAATGTAAATGGAATGAAATCACCAATAAAAGGTACAGAGTTGCAGATTGGATCAAAAAACAAAAACACAAACATATGCTGCCTCCAGGAGACACATTCTCAGCTCCAAAGGCAAATACAGACTCAAAGTGAAAGGGTGAAAATGATATGTCAAGCAAATGGCCGTTCAAAGAAAACGGGAGTAGCGGTACTAATATCAGATGAAATAGACTTCAAATGAAAAAGGTAAAGAAAGACTACTGAGGGGAACTTCATAATGATAAAGGAATCATGCACCAAGAAGACATAACATTTATTAATATCTATGCTTCCACTCAGGGAGCCTCAAAATATGTAAAGCAATTACTAACAGAATAAGGGAGAAACAAGCAAACTATCGTAGTAGAGGACCTAAATACCCACTGTCGGATATGGACAGATCATCCAAACAGAAAATTAATAAGGAAATGACATCTTTAAATAACAATTAGACAACTGGACATAATTGACATTACAGAGCCTTCCATCTTCAAAACAGTTGCTTATACATTCTTCTCTAGTGCACATGGAACATCTTAAGAACTGACCACATACTGGGACACAGAAATAGCCTCAACAAATATAAGAGGGATGAATCATACAAACCATATTCTCTGATCATAATGCTTTGAAACTAGGGATCAACTGCAAAAAGAAAGCAGGAAGAACCACAAATACATGGAGATTAAAACAACATGCTACTGAAGAATAATGGTCAGGGAAAGAAATAAAAGAGAGATAAAGAGATACATAGAAACTGATGATAATGATAGTACAATAATTAAAACTTTCAGGACACGGAAAAGCGATCACGAGAGAAAAGTTCATATCATTACAACTTATCTCCAAAAACAAAAATGAGCTCAAATAAAGAAGTTAACGCTTTAAACTTAAAAACTAGAAAAGGAAGAACAAATGAAGCCTAAAGTCAGTGGAAGGAAAGAAATCATCAAAATTAGAGCAGAATTAAAATGAAATTGAAAAACAAACAACATAAAACAACAGAGAGAGTGCTTCAAAAATGGTGTTTCTTTGGCGACCAAAATCAGGTTGTGAGGGCAAGAAGGACAGCAGCAAAGAAAAATCACCTGGGAGCTAGAAGAAAAGCCTACATCTAGGGAGAAATCTAAATAAAAAAAGCACTCTGCAAGGACAGGAGGTAGGACAGGGCTGGACGTGGGTGCCAGGTCCCAAATGACTGCGTGAGATAAGGCTGCTGCAGCAGCAGATGCCTCTTAAAGGGGCCGGTCCGGGAGCAGATTTTTTGTGGGGACGGACCTGCTCGCCCTGAGCATTAGCACTGGGCTGGCTGCTACAGGTGAACCAGAGACTTATAGGCGGAAACACTGAATTGTTGGGAGTGACAGCCAGAGGTGAGGCTCACTAGGTACAGAAGTGCTAGAGGTATCTATTGTTCCCTGTTGAGTCCTCCCCGCTCCCAGTGTGTGGACACAGTATGCCATAGCTGTGATCTCATCAAACCGGATAACAAGGTCACTCCGCCAGAAGATTCCCTGAAACCGTCTCCCAACTTGCAGCCCTATCCAGCTACATATATCCTCAGTGAGTCAGGTGTTCCTTGCTAGACTCACACTGGTGGAGGTAGCTGGCCTTGGTTTCTGGTGCGGCTTTTTTGAGGCAACTATAAGCACAGCATCTGTGGATTGCTTGCTGAATCTTAACAGGTGGCCCTGGAGGGGCACAGGCTTGGGCAAATTTGCCTGCAGCTGAACCCCTCTCAGGACTGTGCCACTGGACACCTATTCACAAATCTGCACTAATAAGACTGGGAGACTTAGAAGCTTTACTTAGTACATAGAAACAGACACAGAAAGACAGCCAAAATGGGAAGACAAAGAAACAGAAAACCAAATGATAGAATAGAACAGAGATCCAGAATAATAATGGAGTCAGCAATCTAACAGATGCAGAGTTCAAAGCACTGGTTATAAAGATGTTCAATTCACTTTTGGGAAAAGTAGAGAACTCCAACAAAGAGATAAAAATGGAGATGGAGATTATAAGAGAAAACCAGTCTGAAATGGAGAACACATTTCTCTGAGATGAGAAGTATATTAAATGGAATAAAGAAAGGAATAAACAAGTGAATAAAGAAGAGGATCACATGCCCTATTAGACAGGAAGCCAATCAGGACACTCATACAGAAAGGCAAGAAAAAAGAGGACAAGACTATAAAGATGAATTTAAGGAGGATATGGGACACTATTAAGTCCAAATATTTCATTTGATTGGCATAAGTGGAGAAAATCAAGATGTTGAACAACTGTTTGAAGAACGATGGTGAAAACTTCCCTAACCTGATAAGGAAATGGACAAAACCCAGCAAGTTCAGAGATTCCAAAAATCAGGGATCCAAAGAGGCCCACATCGAGACACATCATAATTAAAATGCCAAAGGTTAAATACAAGAAAGAATATTAAAAGAGCAGGAGAAAAACAAATAATTACATATAAGGGGATACCCAAGCGACTGGCAGCTGATTTTCTCAACAAAGCTATGCAGGACAGAAAGGCTTGGCAAAAATTTTTGAAAGAATGAAGACCCAGGGTATAACAATCAAGAATAATTCATTCAGCAAAGCTATCATTTAGAGTTGAAGGACAGATAGAGAGCTTCTCAGACAAAAATAAGCTAAAGGAATTTATCACCACCAAAACCAGAATTATAGGAAATTTTGGAGGAACTTCTTTAAGAATAAAAACATGTAATCAAAACAGGAATAAAGTCTAGTACAACTATATTCCTCAATAAATACTTTAAAGAGAAAAGAATTAAGTGCTCCAAATAAGGGATGAAGTGGCTAAAAAGGTTAAGAAAACAAGACCCCTACATATGAAAAGAAGCAATGGAAAAATATATTGCTATGATAACCAGAAGATATTTAAGTCAGAGAAATAAACTTACATGATTTCACTTATATGCAGAATTTAAGGAATAAAAAACAAACAAATAAAAAATAGAAAAATAAAGACAACAAGATAAATGCTCTTTTTTTTGAGAAAGTAATAAATTGAGAACCCCTGGCTAGACTCACTGAAAACAAAGAAAAAGGACACAAATAAACAAAACTGAGGGATGAAAGAAGGGAAATTACAAAAACAGACATCACAAGAAATATGAAGGATCATGCAATAATACTATGAAAAAGTATATAATGCCAAATTTAATAAACTAGAGAATGGACCAGTACTTTGAAAAATACAATCTTTCCTAGACAAAATCAAAAAACTGGAAATCTAAATAGACTGATTAGCAGAATGGAAATTGAAACAATCATAAAAACCTCAAAAAATAAAAGTCCGGGAACAGATGGCTTCACCAGGGAATTCTACCAAACATTCCAAAGATGATTTAATACCGATTCTTATCAAACTCCTTCCGAAAATCAAGAGGAAGCAATAACTTCCAACTCATTTTTGAGGCTAATATTACCACGATACCAAAACCTGGTAAATAAAGATAACAAAAAAAAGAAACCACAGACCAATATCTCTTCATAACACTAGATGCAAAAAATCCTGAATAAGATACTAGCAAACTGAATACAGCAACATATTAAAAAGATTATACACACGATCAAGTGGGCTTCATCCCAGAGGCACAAGGATGGTTCAACATATGCAAGTCAATTAATGTGAGACACCATATCAAATTAAAAAATAGAATCATATGATCATATCAATAGATGCAGAAAAGCCTTCAACAAGATACAGCATCCATTTATGATCAAAACATTTAACAAAATTGGTATAGAAGGAAAGTACCTTAACATAATAAAGGCCATATATGACAAACCTCAGCCAACATTAGGTGAAAAACTAAAAACCTTCCTCTAAGATCAGAGAAAGGCAAGGCTGTCCACTATCGCCACTTTATTCAATATAACGTTGGAGGTTCCTAGCAAGTGCAATCGGCAAGAGAAAGATATAAAAGGCATCTAAATAGGAAACAAGAAGTCAAACTGTCACTATTCATGAATGACATGATTCTCTATATAGAAAACCCTAAAGACTCCACAAGAACACTACTAGAAACAATAAGCAAATACAGTAAAGTCCTGGATACAAAATCAATGTTCAAAAATCCATAGCGTTCCTATACTCTAATAATGAAGTGTCAGAAAAAGAAGTGAAAAAATATTCCTTTTGCAATTGCAACAAAAAGAATAAAATACCTAGGAATAAATCTAGTAAACATGTGAAGACCTATATAATGAAAAACTTATAAGACCTTATTAAAAGAAATTGAAGATATAAAGAAATGGAAAGATATTCATGTTCTTGGATTGGAAGAATCAACATAGTTAAAATGTCCATATTACCTAAAGCATTATACAGATTTAATGCAATCCCCATCAAAATCCCATTGGCATTTTTTAAAAGAAATTGAACAAAAAATCATCGGATTTGTATGGGAGCACAAAGGACCTAAATTGCCAAAGCCATCCTGAGAAAAAAGAATGAGGCTGGAGGCATCACTCTATTCAACTTCAAATTATACTACAAGGCGACAGCAATCAAAATGGCATGGTATTGGCAGCAACAAACACAATGAACAAGTGGAGCAGAATCGAGAGTCCAGAAGTAAACCCATATTTATATGGGCAAATAATTTTTGATAAAGGAGCCAAAACATAAGTGGAGAAAGGAAATGGTGCTGGGAAAAACTGGAAAGCCACCTGCAAAAGAATGAAACGAGACTGTTGTTTATCAACACACACCATAACACAGAAATGGATTAAGGACCTGAATTATAAGACCTGAAACAATAATATAATGCATAGAAAACTAGGAACTAAAACTCAAGGATCTTGGACTTAAAGAAAATGTTTGAATTTGATCTCAAAGGCAAGGGAAGTAAAAAGCAAAAAATAAATGAGTTGGGACTACATCAAACTAAAAATCTTCTGCTCAGCAAAAGAAATGTCAACAACTAAAGAGACAGCCATCTGAATGGGAATAATATATTTGCAAGCAACACCTCGATAAGGCCCAAAATATATAAAGAATCATGCAACTAATAACAACAAAAAACAAACGGTCCAATCACAAATGGGCAGAGGACCTGAACAGACATTTCTCCTAGAGGACATACAAATGGCCACCAAATATATAAAAATGCTACAACATTGCTAGTTATTAGGGGAAATGCAAATCAAACCACAATGAGATACCATCTCACACCTGTTAGAATAGCTATAATCAACGGACACGTAATAACAAATGTTTGGAGAGGATGCGGAGAAAAAGGAACCCTCATACACTGCTTTGTGGGACTGCGAATTGGTACAGCCCTATGGAAAACAGTATAGAGGTTCCTCAAAAAACTAAGAATTGATCTACCATATGATCCAGCAATCCCTCTACTGGGTATTTACCTCAAAACTTGAAACTCCATATCCAAAAAGATATTTGCATACCAACATTCATAGCAGCATTATTCACAGTGGCCAGGACATGGAAGCATTCAAAGTGTCCTGTGATAGATGACTGGCTAAAGAAGCTGTGAATATCACTCAGCCATAAGAAGAGATGAAATACTGCTGTTTGCAACAATATGGAGAAAATCATACTAAGCAAAATAAGCAAGACTGAAAAAGTTGAAAATCACGTGCTACCACTTATATGTGTGATATAAACCTAAAAGCAGCAAATGAACAGTACAAACAAACAGAGACTCTTGGACATGGACTATAGAGATTACCAGAGGGTTGGGGGTTGGGGTCAGAGAGAGGTAGACGGGGTAAAGGTGATTATATACATGGTAACAGAAAGAAATCTAACAATGGGAGGTGAGCACATACTGTAAGCATATATATATATAATATATATATATATATATATATATATATATATATTCTTACTATTAAAGTATACAGCTGAAACTTATTGGTTTTTGTTAACCAATGTCACCATAAAAAAATTTAAAAAATAAATAAGTTAAAGGAAGTCATGGTCGTTAGTCACATCCTAGGCCTGTAGCTCCCTAACAAATGTGTCTTTTAATTTAAGTGAGTCTGTCTATTGTCTTTTTGCATCTAAGATAACATACCTTTGCATTGTTGTTACCCCAGCAAAGGAGTCTGTCTGTCTGCATGCATCTAAGTCCAAAGGAAGACATACAGGTTTTGCAGGAAAGAAAGTAAAGGTTTATTTTTGAGAGTTGCAAGTCCTGGAGACATAGGAGAGCTACTGCTGAAATACCTAGTCACCCGATGTCTCAATGAGATAGAGCATATGGTGAAAAACCCGTAGTCATGGAAATGAAGGGAGTTGGGTCATGGTTGCCTCTGATTGGGCAGGGCTGGGGGTAATTGTCCATTCTGGAATCAGCCATAATATTATCCTGTCTGGTCTTCTGTTCCACCTCTATAGGGCTGGAGCTGAAACACACCTGAAGCCAATATGTTATCCTTAGTTTAACTGAAACCTATGGTTCTCATAATCAATAGACCTGTGCCTCTATTCTTAAAAGATTCGACACTTTCCAGAACCTCACGTCCTAAGGCTTAATGATTAAGGGAGTAGGCATACAAAGCTGGAAGGATAAGGGCGGAAAAGCAAGTGAGTCATAATGTTGTTATATTAGGCAAAGCCCTCAGAGAAATCTATATTAAAGAAATGAAGTTTGTATGTGGTTACAGTGTCAGAGTAATCTTTTCCAGACCTCTCAAGGCCCAAGCACTGGAATCAGAAGATTAGACCCTTCACTCTTATCATGTTTACCACATACCATCATTATGTGCTATATTAATCATTAACTATCCTGTACCCAGCAATGCAAAAGAAGTATGTGTTTCTCTATTTTGCCTTTTTATCCAATCCCAGAGGTTCCCTGCTTTGCTTTCTCCTGCCCCTTAATCTACCACCAATGGATTTCATGTAAACCCTCCTTATGTCTTCTCCTTTGATTCTAATGTATAAAATAAGCTGCAGAACTACCATCCTCTGGAGCATTTTCTCAATCCATTGAGATTTTGCTTCCAAGCATTGTTGTCAGCTTGGCTCAACAAACTCTTAAAATTCTCTACAGATTTGGACATTTCTCACATTGGCAATGCCACTTTTGCTGTCATTCCCTTCATTTTAGTTCAGTCACACAGCTCCACACTAACTCTTGTGGGGCTCAGTAACTGTGTTAAACTGTGTTCCTAGGAAGATAAAAAGAATTTTCAGAACACACATATTGTGATTTTTTTCCATTTTGCACATTCAATAAAACTGTGTTGCACTTAATAAGTATTTTCAGACTCAGTATATGACTCTGAATGCATAGATGAATGAGGTTCAACATCATGATAACAACAATCTAGTTGTAAACAAACCAGAAAAATCAAAGCTGGATTCATAGGAACCATTAAGGTAAATGTTGGTTTATTTAAATCGAAGTGAGAATGAACAATAATACATCAGTAAGTACAAAGTATTACCAATGGTAATGCTCACAGCAACTCCCTCATAGAGAAAAGCTGAGGACTAAACCAGTTAAGTGGCACATAGTGAGATATATATATATATGTGTGTGTGTGTATATACATATATATGTAATGTGTGTGGTGTGTGTGTGTGTGTGTGTGTGTGTTAGCTGTTGTAATGATTTGCTGATGAATTTCCCCTGGTGGTCTTCAGTGAGACACTCCCCATCTCCACCAGCTCTGGTTAGTCCTCCCTGTCCTTTCTTAATCAAATTCTGGAGTTTTTAGTAATAATTGGTGTTTTCTCAGTGTAGAGGGGGTGCTCCTCAAACATTTAGGAGATTCTGAATCAGTCATGGTATTCTTATTTAACATAGTCACTTAGAAAGACATTCTGGCATTTTAATTGGCAATTAGCAAATTTGCAAGGACGGAAGTAGAGATTTATTGACATGCTTATTAATGGCACTGCTTGAGGCTGTTAAAATTAATAATAAATTTTACCAACAATGGGGTAGCTTATTGAGAGCTGTTTTTTTCTACAAAATTTTTTATGGTTTATGGGTGATGCAATTTTCTCTTCTAAAACACTTCTCACGAGGCTCATGTCCTTAGTGTGGGATGTCTTACTTACCAGTCCCTTTATTTAGCAGATCATCCTTCTCTCTTAAACTTGATGTTGTCCATCTATGACAAAGGGGCATAATTTTAGGGGCCTTGAAAGGAGATGAAACTTGGTCAGGCTTCCCATGAAGATTTGTATAATAAACATGGGAAGGGGAATCTGAGATGCCAAAATAGACAAAGAGCTTGAGAGAATGAGGTTTCATGGAGGAGGTTACATTAGAAAATGAAATGATGGATCATTCCATTTGAATGAACTCTGCCAAGTGGGCACAGTGTATTCAGCAACAGCGTCTGAGTCGAGAGTCACAGGGGATGAATAGAGAGGGCACACTGCCTCTTGTTCAGAGAGATCATCGATGGCCTTGCCAAGTGGTTTGGCCTTGGCTCTGAAACCAAGGCTCTGGGGGCGCTGAAAGTGTTTGAGCAGTAGAATGAATGTTCAGAGCTATTCCCTGATAACCATAATCTAGCAATTGAGGAATCTGAATTTGAGCAAACAAGAGTGTGGCAGTGACCCAGTGAGGCAGTGGGAGGTAACACTAGTTGATGTATGAGTGGAATGAAGCTGGAAGCTGAATGCCAGACCCAGGATCAGCTCTTTCCTGTAACCAACCCCACAAAACTCCAGAGTTTCTGATTCAGGAGATCTGGGCTGGGACTGAGAATTTGTATAACATGTTCCCAGGTGATACTGATGTTATTGGTCTGGGGATGGATTTTGAGAACAGCTAGGTTTGGGAAACAGATCCGCTTTACCCAGGACCTGAAGACTCTTTGCAAACTTCTCTCCATCTCACAGAAATGTGGTACCAAGTCTGGTTATGTGCATACATGCATGTTTGTGCATACGCTTATACACTCAGGTGTGGTTACCTAGCATGATGGCCTGTACAGAAAAAAAAGTACATGGGCCTGAAGTGCCTCAGTGCTGTTTCATTGATCTGAGTTTCCCAGGCTTTTCAATTTAGAGTTCCTATATAAATAGAATTGACCTGTCTTTGGTTTGGCTGAAAGCCAGTAGGTAGCAGAACTTTGAGAACAGGATGTGGCCAGGTGTTGGGAAAATAGTGACAGCATGGCGAGAGAGGGTGTTGACTGGGAAGAATGATGGTATTAAGAACTGCTTTTACTATCTGTTACAGGTTCCCAAGATTTAGGGTCTGTGGAGTGATGGATGGTGTGAGGAGAAATGGGAAGGGGAGGGAAAGGGAGGACAGAGAAAAAGGAGGACATGGATTCAGCAAGAAGAGGAGTCCAAGAAGGGAGAATGAAGAGGGAGAAAGGAAAAGGAGATGGGCAGAAAGGAAAAAAGAGAAAGCAGCTACAGCTCTCTTTTCACAAAGGTTGAATTTTCAAATTCAGAGCATCTCTTTTCATAATCACAACAATTTTAAAACAGAGGTGGCTACCATTTCTTGCTATGTGCCAGGGATTTTATATTTTTTCTTCATCAAAGTCTCATACAACCCTGCAAGGATAGGTTTTATTGCATGCACTTTATAGATGGGAAACTGAAGCTCAGAAGGATTAAACCCTGAACTAACCTGAACTTTCCCTTAAGCTTGTGCACTTTCCCTCCTACCACTCACCCACTGCTGCAGGGCTCCAGGCCCAGAGGTTGAGTGAAGACTCTAAGCAGCACCAGGAGCAGCAGCTGTCAGCAGTAAGATGAAGTGAGAGGTGGTTGTGCTATGGACAAGTAACTAAGTTACTTGTCCATAGCACACCTGATTAGTGTCAGGATTAGGATTCTGCAGTTCAGGCATGGAGTTCCCATCTCTATCACTCAGCCATGCCCCTCTATACCACTTCACTTGGCTGTTTTTTTAATGGATAGCACCACTCTCTCAACAGAGGAACCCTTCCTCCAAGCCTTGGGTTCCCTTGATGTCTTGCATTTTTATCTACAAAAGAAACTGTTATTTCCTGAGGTCTTGTCCTCTGATGAGATGGACATGGAGATGTACTGCCCAGCTCTCCCTTCAGGGAAGGACTCACCCAAGCTGCTGTATGTGCTATTGGTATAAAGCCTTCAGCTGTCTTCAGGGATTTTCTCAGCTTTCTTTGCCTGGGGTAGCACACAGCCGATGACTGATGGAGGTAGGGGGGTTATGGTTTAGCTATTTTGTTTCTATTCAGAACACCTTTGGCCACTCACTTCAGTGCTGAGTGCCCCACAATGTTGGTCTGCATAGCACCTCACTTCTCTCCCATCCATTCCTGCTTCCATTCCTCCTTTCCACAGGTGTGAATTTCAAAGGCAATCCTCTAATAAACAACCTCAGACTCTGGTTCTGCTTCCTGGAGAACCTAACCTGCCACATCCATCGATTACTTGGCTATCCCCAACTCCTTTATTTAACTCCTGCATATTTTAGAAAATCTGGACATAGTGCCATCTTGTCTCCAGCCCTTTGTATTCCCTTCTCTGATGACATTTACCTTACATTTTATTTTTTTTCTGCTATTAGGAAAAAAGTGCTCATAAGTCTCTTGAGTGGTTTCTGAGAGATGGTAACACTGACCCAGACTTTTAACCTCTAGGGTATCATCCTACAGATTTTTCACTCATGTGTGAGATGGCAGTTATTAGTCACAACATTGTTGACAAGGGAAAAGCATGGGATACAAGCCAAGTGTTCGCCATTAGAGAGGTGGCTGCACAAATTATGCTATTAATACAAATTTAAAACATATCTCTAAAAAGAATGAGAATGCTTTCTAAGCACTAATTTGAAATGATCTTCAAGATATATTGTTAAAGTTAAAAAAAATCAAAGTACAGACCAGGGTGTGCAGTCCACTGCCTTTTGTGTGGGAATATGGGCAAGTATGTGCTCTGATAACCAAAAATGCATCTAGAGCTAAGCAGGAGACACTGAGAGCTGGCTGCCTGTAGGTGGGGAACTGGAAGGTCTGGAGGACAGCAGTGGGAAGAAAAATTCTTTCATGGCTTCCCTTTTGTATTCACAGAATTCTGAATTATGTGGAGTTTGTACTACGTGGTTTATTATATTATTTAAGAAATAAATCTAACCAATTCATTTAAGCCATAAGGCAGTTAAGCTTTTTTTGAGAATGGCAGGGATGCATGCTTTTAGTTGCTCGGCACTGCTGGGAAGGATGCTAGTGTGCATGTCATAGATGACAGATATTTGAGTCAGCTCTGACATCATGGACCTTTGGAAGAAAAGGGCTGAGAGAATATGTGAGGGCATAGGCCACAGGCTGCTGGGACAGAGCTTGGCATGGAAGCAAGGGAAGGTTAGGTGTACTTCCCTCCCTCAGAGGGTTGTGTTGACCTGGACGCAAAGCTTTGTTGTTATGTGGCTGCTGGGTGCCTGCCAGTACACCACACTGAGAGCATTTTTTCTGCAGCAGACCCAGCCCCTCAGAGCTGTACTATCCAGGAACTGGACAATCTTCCTTTGGTTTGAATGAGCCACTGTGCTTCTTGGATGATTGAGGAAGTGGGGAGAAGAAGGCCCAAGGGTGTGAAATTGGACATCTTGATGACCTGGCTATTAGTGTTGTGGAACAACTTATACACACTTCATGCCAATGGCTACCACTGCTGTATTTATAATCCAAGGCTCTCTCTCCTGAGCTTAATAATTATACATCCAGTTGTGTCTAGGATGCCTTTGTGTGGATGTCTCACAGAAGCCACAAAGCCAACATGCCCTGAACTAAACTCATCATTGTCTCCCACTTTGCTCCTTCCCACTTGCTCCTCAGCTCATGTTCTCTTTCTTGGGGATGACCAGAAACCAAGGAGTCATTGACTCCTCTATCACTTCTCCTTCATTTTTTCTGACTTCAAATTAAACCGTATCACACCTCTGCCTCAAGTTATTCTGGAGCTGTGGGACAAATTCCAAGCACCTTAGCATTTCATGCAAGTCCCTCTCACCCCATCTTCAACACTCGTCCTCTGTGCTGTTGCCTGCACTCCTCTACTCGAGTCTCCATCCATTCCAAATATGGATGGCTCCTACTTGCCTTTAAACACTCAGCTCAGGAGCCATAGCTCTGTGGATCCTTCTTAACTTCCAATTTGGAGTTAGTACCCCTTCCACGTGCTCCCCACAGACCCCATTGTCACATACCTCTGTACAGCCTTAGCCACTCTGTGGGTCATCATCAGTGTCTCCCTCCTCCTGGAAATCCTGGAGGGGAGGATGCACAACCAGTTCATCTCTGAGTCCTCAGATCCCAACACTGTGCCCCACACCAAAGGGGTCTCAAGGAATGTTAAGAGAATGAAGCAAACAAACCCTATCTCCTCATGCTGTGGGGGAGGATACCAGGCCTGCAGGGAAAGGACCCTGAGGTCACACAGCTAGATGGTAAGGAGCCTGAGCTAGACCCTGCCTCATGAATCTAAGCCTAGGGCTCTATATGCTGCAGGATGGGCTTTGCTCTATTGATTCACAGCATACAGGGGAGTGAATATACCCAGAAAAAGTATTTTATTAGGTATTTTGAAGTTTATTTTTTCCCTTTTAAATGGCTCTCCCTGAGTTTCTCAAGCTCTCCTGCTAAAGAATTGAGAAAGAAAGTAAGTTTGAATTTATTGTGATCTTTACCTTGAGAGAGTTTTCTCTGTCAACTTCTCATTAGTAATAACAAACCTCTAGTGTGGAGACCCACTTCCTAACCAAATAAATTCTGTCATATTTCTGGGACTGATTTCACAACTAATTAAGAATTTATTACGCTACCCTCCACTGATACACCTCTCTCGTACTGACAGGACTGGCCATGGGAGAAAGAAAGTGAGAAATTGTCTAAAAATAAAGAAAATCTGGAAGCCCATCCTTGAGAACACTGCAGGCTCCCCTTTGGACTTGAATTTCGAACAGATGGAATGCGGAGATGGAAGCTTTTAAGTACTGCTGGCGGGAGCAGAGATCCCTCAACTGTCCTTTCTCAGAGCCATCTGGCTTCTCCACGTGACTCCAAGATCTTTTCTTCAAGGGTCACGGGCCCCAGCTCAACAGGGAAGAGACCATCTGATGAGATACCACATTTCTCTTGGCTCCTCTGTCTCATCAGCCAAGGTCAAACTCCACATGGGTGGCAAAGGTCCAAACTGGCTTGTGGTAAATGGTGTCGGGATAGAGGTTCTGTCTTAATTGGCTTCGGCTGCCATAACAAAATTCCATAACTTGGGTATTTTCAACAACAGAAATTTACTTCTCACACTTGTGGAGGCTGGGAGTTCAAGATCAGGTGCCAGCATGGCTGATTTCTGGTGTGAGTGCTCTTCCTGGTTTGCAGTCACCTCTTGCTGTGTCCTCACATGGCAAACAGAGAGGAGAGAGTGAGCAAACTACCTGTTGTCTCTTCTTTAAGGACATTAAACCCATCATGAGGTCCCCCCTCATGACTTCCTTTGACCCTAATTACTTCTGTAAAGGCCTCATCTCCAAGTCACACTGGCAGTTAGGGCTTAAACATATGAATTTTGGGGGGTCAAAATTCAGTCAATAGCAGGTTCCTTCTGGAGGTTGGGGGTGCTGACTGGAAAGGGCACAGGGGAGCTTAGTGGGGTACTGGAGCATTCTGTAACTTGCTGTGGGGGTGCTTTCACGGGTGTTTACGATGTAAAAAGTTTAAGATTTGTGCTCTCCATTGTATTCAAATTATACCTTAATTAAAACAGAACCATGTGAGAAAAAAGTTTTGAGTTACATTCCAAATACAATTTATTCATTATCAGCACATCTGGCAGACTTTTGAGGATGTCTGAATGTAAAAAAAATAATAATAAATAAATAAGAACGTTTATCTTAGGTTTGTTGGTGCCGAGATGTCTTATTATTGACAAAAGGTAAACATTTGCTAATAAGCCTCAATTCTTTATGCTCTATACACCAAGTCACACTGTGGGCTGGAGGAGCTTAGAAATTTAAACTGTAGAGTACACATTTTTAAGAACTACACTTTTCTGACCCCACTGTATGTAATACATGGCCATTGTAAAAAAAAAGAAAATACATAACGAGGAAGAAAATTACGTGAAACTCTAATATATAGAGATAAAACCAGTTAGCGTGATAATATGAGATTTTTGAGTATTTTCTCACATAAATATGTAATTTAACTAAAAATACAATTATGATGCACATAATTTTATGAATTTTTTATTTTTGTTTAATAAAATTAACAAATCATTTCATCATTTCATTTGTCACATAATAGTCCATTTTAGAGTTGTGTCCAAAATATCCCAAAAATGGCTAATTCCACCAGGCTATCTACCTAGCTGCTCTGAGACTGTTTGGAAGGGACAAGAATATCCAAAGACCTAGTGCTGTTGGGAGTGCATTCTGTTCCACTCAGACCTGGGGGAGAAGAAAGATCATCACTCCTGGAGATGTCTGTAGTTTTCTCTCCCCAAGGAATGATGACATGTGCACCTAAGAATTTCAGATGAGTATTATGGAGGGAGCCAGATTTCTGGAGAATTGCTTTCCTCAGACTCATCCTTCAGGGTGGTTTGCTCCATGGCTCATTCCCTATTTTTCTGGGACCAACTCACATTCTTTGTGTTATGGGCTGAATTGTGTTCCCCCAAATTCATATATTGAAACTCTATCCCCATCACCTCCAAATTGGCTATGTTCAGAGATAAGACCTTTAGAAAGGTGATTAAATGAAAATGGGGTTGTTAGGATGGACCCTGATCCAACTTGGTGGGTATCTTTATAAGGAGAGGAGATTTAGACACATAGAGACACCAGTGATGAACATGCAGAAGAAAGAGTCAGATCCCAAAGCCACAGCTAGTGCTGTGGACTATGGAAGGCCACCCAAGGAGCCCTACACAGAGGTGACCATGAAGCAGAGAGAAGAGGGAGTGCAAGGTGGGAGGCATAGAATGGCCAGGGCATAGGACAGAGAGGTAGAACAAAGGGCTGCAAGAACAGCCACTAAGTGGGCGGGGCTAGAGCAGGTGGGATCATGAAGACCTGCCAATGCATCCTATACGTTATGGTTTGGGATGCTCTATAGGGCTGGGGCTGGCCTTGAAAGAGATATGAGCCTAACAGGTACAAGGTCATGTCCTTGAGGCAGGAACCAGGCCTCTTTCTTCTAACATTTTTCCCTGTGGGTACTCACATGGGGCCAGGCACAGAGAATGTGCTCAAATGTTGTCCATACACCATTCCCTATGTTGGGAGCTTGTTTCCAGAGAGCTGGGCTTTAGCTGCCATAATGCCATCTTTGTGAAATGAGATAGGAGATGGTGTCCTTCTCCCTCTTTGTAACTAGTAGGAATCTCCACTGCCTCTGACAATTTCCTTTGAAACCATTTCAAATCTAAGACTCTGTATGTGGTGTTAGTAGTCATGGATGCAGAGTAAGTAGGTGGCCGATCGGGGTACCATGGCAATCTCACCTTTTCCTGTACTCAGCCTCTGGGACTGAGGCTAGTGTCTAAATCGGACTTTTCTCTGCTCCAGTGAACCAGTCTGTTTCTAGTCCCATTGTCTTAGTGGCAGGCTGGAGGGACACTGGAACTGCATTTAACTCTTCCTGGCCTCTGCACATTGCTTAAGCTCTGCTTTTGTCCCAAATGCAGCATAGAAAAGAGAAAGAGGCCTCTGTATCAGACAGGATTCTCCAGAGAAATGAAACCAATAGGGCGTATCCATATCACACACACACACACACACACACACACACACACACACACACACACATGCACGCACACACACAGACACGTAAAAATAGGTACATGCAATTGCGGGAGTAGGCAAGTCTGAAATCCACAGGGCAGGATGGCAGGCTAGAAACTCAAGCAGGAACTGATGTCACAGTCTTGAGGCAGAACTTCTCCAGGAAACCTCAGTTATGCTCTTAAGGCCTTGAACTGATTGGATGAGGCTCACCCACACTACAGAAGGTAAACTGCTTTACTCGGTCTACTGATTGAAGATGTTAATCATATTTACAAAACACGTTCACAGCAACATCTAGATTACTGTTTGAGTAAATACTTGGGTCCCACAACCCAGCCACGGTGACACAGCAAAATGACTACCACAGTTTCCACCTCTTCCAAGCCCACCTGGTGCCATGCTGGGTGCTCCTAAGTCAAGAGTCTTTCTCTTCGCTCACACTATATGTTTTTCCAGGGTAGGTTCTGAGTTTTCTCTCAGAAAGATGACATTTAGGAGACAGCTGTTGATGCCACTTGACAAGGTTCCACATGGATCCAGGGCTCTTCCAAAGCAGAGGAAAAAGGCTTTGGAAAATGAATCTTCACACAACTCAAAAGAGGACACTTTCCATGTCAACTCTAAACAGTACTCCTTTCTTATATATGTTTAGAAGCATAATGTAAAGAGGGAGAACACTTACCTGTTTTTTTTAAGAGAGGGGACAGAGAGAAGAGGCCATGTTCTTTCATTCTGAAGAGGCGCATGTTGTTGGGTAAGGTCCGTAACTGCCCTGAGTGAACTGACGTGACCAGGATGTCAGCAGGGCCTCCCCAAAACAGCCCAACTGGCTCTGCTCAGATAAGGATGGTTAGACACTGACAAATGTGTACAGGATCAAGTAAAGCACATCAATGGGAATAGTTAAAAATGCTGTCTTACATTGAGGTCTGATTTCTATGCACCACCTCACCCCACCCTCCCTTCCTGCCTAAAATTTTGTTTTTTATCTGTGAGAACTAGAGAAGTCCGTTAATTCCTCTGTAGAGTTGAGTATACATATATGCATTTTATATTTTTTTCTTTTCCCATACAATGTCTATATAGAAATTTAAATAGAAATTGTGAAGAAGGTAAAGAGCTGGGTTTTTGTTATCTTTAGGGTAGAGGTTCCCAAGTGTGTCTTTAGTATCACCTGGGAACTTGTTAAAAAAGCAAATTCTCAGGCCTGGGCCAAATTTGAAACTCTCTGGGTGGGGCCTTGCAGTCTGTTTTCTAAGACCTCTGATTGACTCTGCGAGGTGCAGAGTTTAAGAACCACTAATGAAGAGAAATGGCTCACATTGGCCTTTGTAGGCTTGGAGGCCTAAGCCACACAGGCTTAAAAATAAAGAGGATTTGGGGATGGCTCCATAGTGTAGTGGTTAGCCCATCTGCTTCGCATGAAGACAGTCCTGGATTTGCGCCCCAGGTGGAGCCACGGACCATACCCTGGGTGCGCCAGGCCCTGGGTCCTTCGGGCCCGGGGACTCCTGGCTGAGGTGCACGCTCCCTAGTGTGGAAGGAGACACCCCACCTTCAGAAATCCAGTTCTTAAGGTGAAACAGCAACATCCATAGGTCAGGGGTGGAAGTGGGGATGAGGGGGAATTAAAAGAGGGGGCAGAGGAAAGAGGTTTTGTGGTCCTTGCAAGCAGAGACACTGGAGGTGGAGTAGGTTCAAGGCTAGGTGAGACTCCAGGTTTTTAGGGACAAGGAGTCATTTGATCTCACTGCTCCTGCTCTTTATGGCCTTGACTTCATAGTAGTAATATGGTTGTCTCTGCTTCAGAGATCGCAATACATGACTCCACATAATCCATGGGGCAGGCAGTACTGCTGTCCCAGTAGGCCAGGCTTCAGTGTTCGGATTCTTCTAGGTTGAGTCTGATTAGGTCAAATGCTACTTCTGAATCAATGACTAAGGGCAATAGGCCACAACCCAGCACCTGTGTGTGGGACAGGCAGATACCCAATAGAATTAAGGGTGCTGTTGAGAAGGGAGAAGAGACAACAGATGCTAGTAGGGTGACCAACTCATCTCAATGTCTGGTATCTTACCAGTTTTAGCACTGAAAGTCCTGTGTTTCAGAAACCCCTCAGTCCTGGCAAACCTGGATGGTTGCATATGCCAACTGCTAGGTAGGCCAGCGTCCAACCACTGAGGCAATATCTGGACCTAGGCATCCAAATCTCTGCGAGGGGTTGCAGTTTGACAGCTCTCAGGGTGTACCTGAGAGAGTTTGAAAATGTTTACTATTCTTTTCTAGCATGTAAAACTTTACTTCTTTCTTTCTTGGCATTACACAAAATGCTCAAGTTCACTTAAGCACCAGCCAAAGATGTATGCAAACGCATTTGCAGTTGGACCATGAGTCCTTTTGCATGAAAAGCTCTGCTGTGAAACTCCACTGAAACAGAGCAGAAATATGTGTTTCTTTATAGAGGGTGATGTGAAGTATAAAGAGGGGGAATATGGAGACAGGACAGACCTGCATTGAAAACCCAAGGGTGATACATTGGGGAAACTTTCTTGGCCTCTGTAAGCTTGATAACTCATCCAAAAAAGTGGGATAATAATCCTCAACAGGGCAATTATGGAGTTTTAGCAAGGTCAAGAATGAAGGCCTGGAGCGCAAAGTTGGGAACCCAGTGAATCCTCCCTGCTCAAAGCCTTGTCATGATGCTCTCTGCCAAAGCTCTTTAAGCATAGGCCCATCAGCACTGGAGAAACATATTCAGGATTATGCAGAAGAGAATATTTCTTTGTATAAATATTGATCAGTGTATTATTGAGGATGACTGGGAATGGATATAAAATGTATGTTCTTCTTTAAGAACTGTTAACATTAAATGATTTTCTTTTTTCTTTACACTAAAGCTGAAAATTAAGGTCTGTCCCTCTTGTCAAAGGGCTCCTCACTGTATGAATGTTAATGACACCCTCAGTGGAGAGGAGTTGTAGAATGACAGATGAGAGCTAGGAGGTGGGTGCGGTGGAAGCAGGGGAGGCCTTAATCAGGAGTCACTGCTCATGCGGGTCGATGTGAGTGGTCTCCAGAAGTCATTTCTAGCTCTGAAAATCTCTCCTCTTCCTGGACTGATAAGGCCTGGACCTTCTCTATCCATCAGGCCCACTGGGGGACATCCGGACTCTTTCGGTGAATGGCCAGGCATCCCCGGCAGTACTTTTTCCCAATCTGAGGAACTCCATTAACACATTTAAAAGATAGAGATAAAAAGCCACCAAGACTATTGTGTTCCAGAAGAATGTGTCATTTTGCCTAAATTCACAGTGTTGTGTTATATTAAGTTGTGTTGCCCAGCTTTATGTTTCAAAAATAACCCAGTTACCAAAAGAAACTCATTTTGATATAAAATGCCATTTGTTAGGGAAACCCTAAAAGGAATTTGTTTCAGGGACCTTGAACAAGCATACTATTAGAGTTTTATTCTTCTGGTAGGAGATTTTGTGTTCTGTTCAGATAAGAATGGGAGGAGTGTAGAATTTTAAGATGGTCCCCTAAGGGTCATGCCCATGTATGATCACTCGTTTTGACTGTTGGTGGGACCTGTAAATATGATTTTACACTCATAATTAGATTATGCTACAGATAAAGATATTTCACAGATATAATCAAACCAAGATTATCCTGGTGGGGCCTGGCCTAATCAGGCAAGTCCTTCTCTATGAGGGAGTTGCTGTGAGCATTACTATTTGTAAATACTTTGTACTTACTGATGTATTATTATTCATTTTCACTTTGATTTAAATAACCAACATTTATGTACCATAGATGATTAACCATAGGAGAAAAGAGGAAATTTTAAATCACCAAAATGTAACTACCATTTATTGACTTCTACTTTGTGGCAGGCATATTTGTACATTATCTAATGGGAAAGAAGATGGGCTTTGGTGGAAAGTGTACCTGCTTGAAATCCATCTTTGCCATTTATCAGCTAGGTGACCTAGGGTGGAATTGCATGACCTTCTAGAAATAGTTTCCCAATCTGACAATAAACGGAGTTTGTGCAAAGAGATGCAGTCAGGCATGCTGTGTGCCAGTCCCTCTCTTAGAAGCATTCACAGAAATTATCTAGTTTACTACTGACAACAGCCCTGTGAGTTAGGTGAGACTGAATTTTTTTTTCGGATAACAAAACGGATTTCAGAGATTGAATGATTTGCCTAAGGTGAGCAGTTGGTAATGATGAAGCTCAGAGGAAGACTTAGGTCTGTGGGATCATTCAGAGAAGCCTCTCTGAGGTCCTTTGCATCATTAGACCTGCTTGCTAGGATTTCCTGAGTGTCTGGTCTCCCCTGTCTCCATGGATCCTCCTGACTGCCCCAGCGGTCAGTGAGGGAGCCAAGTTTCCATCTTTAGTTTCATTCTGAAATGCTGATAGTAAACACTACATAAATGGTTTTTATACACTCCTTCACCCTTTTTCTCATCACTGAATGTATCTAGTGGATGATAGAGCAGTGGGACAATGTCTTTCCTCATAGTTTATTTGTGGCCAGGCCTCAGAGAGTCCCTGGAGGGGACTATGCACCCTGGAGGGGAATCTGTTTCTGCAGAGTTACAGGGTTTGGATTGGTATGGGTTTGTGAAGTGCTGCTAGTCTGGAAGTTTTGCTCTGCTACAGGATTCGCAGCCAGTACTTCAGATTTGGGCTGTTTCTCTGCGCTTCAGGATTTAGCAAAAGTCTTCTCAAGTGTTCAAGCTCTCAGAGCTGTGCTCTGGATGACAACTCCAACCTGATATGAAAGGAAGATGGAGTCTCCCATGGATGAGGTGCTGGTGCTTGGTGAAAATTAGAGCCTGAGAGCCCAAATAAGGGGGCTGGCATCTTTCAGGGCTGGTACAGTTGCCCCGACTCTGGGATCTTCTTCAGTGCTTAACTTGGAGGGTCTGAGTGGTCCTTCCTTCCTTCCTTCCTTCCTTCCTTCCCCCCTGTCCTTCCTTACCTTCCTTCCTTCCTTCCCCCCTCCCTCCCTCCTTCCCTTCTTCTCCTTCCCTTCATCCCTTCCATTCTTTTTCTCTTCTCTTTCTTCTCTTCTCTTCTCTTCTCTTCTCTTTCTCTTTCTCTTCTCCTTCTCTTCTCTTTTTCAACAGTGAGGTTTGCAGTCTCCTTGCCTTTCAATCAGTGGTTGTTGTTTTAACATTAGATCAAGAGCTCTAAGTTCTAATAGGAAAGCTGCTTTGCAATTTGTTGCTGAGGTCTCAAGGCAGGGTTAGTCATACACTCTGGGAAATGGTGACTTACTTCATTAAGCATGTGGCTTTAGGAATGTACACACCAGACCCTCTAGCATTCTAGGGGCAGTATCTAATGATACAGGCCTGATGTTCCTATTGGTCTCTGCCCTGGTCATTTTTTTCCTCTGGGCTTGTGAATGTGAGGTGAGCACACTCCTTATTAAAGAGGTTATTGAATGAGTCCCCTTCATCTTATACAGAGTCCAGTCTTCAGGACTTGACCTTGCCCTGCCCATCGCGCTGTCTGATGTGCACTCACACACTCATACAAGTCACCACAGAAAATCACATAGACATACATATCCACACACACAGGGATATAAACACACAAAGATGCATACTCACAACATCCATTACAGAAACATACACAGACACATCACTCACACACATTATACATACTATGACACACACATACAGAAACCATTACTCACACACAGTGAGCCTCCTGCAGACACCCAGCGCAGGACCATATCTCCAGGCATGTGCTCAGGTTGTTACTACACCTGAGAACAACTTTTCTGCCCTCATTCTGTTGATTAACTTTTACTCTCTCTCCAGGGCTTGCCTAAAGTGTAACCTCCTTGAGAAGCTCTCCTGGGATGGTTGCCCTTTTCTGACTCTCTTACCTCCTGCCCTGTCTCAGCACAGCTTCTCTCTATAGGTAGGGATGATCTTTTTATTACTCTCCCCTGTTGACCAGAGAGTTTCTTGAGGCCAAGCTGATTCTCCTCATCATCTGACTCAAGCGCCCTGGCCTGGCCCCTCGTGGGTGTTTACTACAGTGACTCTAACCTTACTAACTGCTTCTCTGAATGTCCCAGCTGTTTCTAGTGCCACATCTTTGCATTATGCTGTGTGCCGCTGGCCTTCCCCCTCTGTCCCTTTCAACAGACTGACTTTTGCCTCTTCTGTGAAGAGTCAGCTTTGTGTCTTTCTGCTCAGAGAAGCTCCCCTGTCTGATCGACATGCTACCACCCCTGTGTCTCCACAGATACAGTTGTTTGTTTGTATCACTGTGCACATATGACTCTCTCTCTATACTCGGAGCTCCTCAAGGCAGTGTGTCTTCTTATCTTGTATATCCAGCAGTTGTTAGTTGCACTTGACAGACTGCCACAGGGAGTCCTGTGCTTTTTCTTTTTTTTTTTCCCCCATGGCTTGAGAGGGCTTTATTTCAGAGACCAGGATGCAATAAATATGATGTGTGGGTGATCTTTAAGTGGAGCTCAGTGGCAATGGTATTCTCATCATTGGAAAGGGCTGAGGAAGCCTGAATTTCAAGGCTTCAGGTTCAGGTCTAAGAAAGTATACTGCGTGGTAGTTGTGATGCTGGAGGTTTTGTAGGTGTGTTGTCAAAATGGCTTGGTGGGCATGGCAGCTCCTGCAGGATCTTTGGTGGACTTTGGTTCTTGGGATTTGGTGGCAGTCCTTTGTCACTTTTTTTCTGATTTTGCGAGAGAGATACTGCAGGAGCAAGTCTTTGAAACACTGGCCCTAGGAGTCATAGTCTTTAGTGCTCATTCCTTGCTGCAGCAGGAGGGCCACCAGGAAGGGAAAAACTCAGGAAAGAACTGGCCAGTTGGTAAACAGAAGTGAAAGGGCACATAGAGAGGTCATAAATTCCTGGGTTTTCTGGGTTTAAAAATGACACTGTTGCTCATGTTTAGCTTCTCCATCAGGAAAAGGTTCTTGAAAGTAAGACATAGCCTTGTTAAGACTTCTAAATCTATTAAGGTGGCACTTCATAGAGCTCCTAGGCTTGTCAAGGGGCCCTAGAATGATTAGTGCTTGGGCTCATTGGAGCCAAATGCTTCCAAAGTGCCCATAATGAAGTCAGAGAGCAAGGCATACCTCAGCGGAAAATCGTGGATGTGGTTGCTTGTATATAAAGGTACCAGTCAATCAAATACCACAGAACCCATGTTTGAGAGAGCTCAGTTGGCAAAAGTGCTGCCAGCCTGATCTAAAAGGAATGGAGAGTGATTGTTTAAGATGCAAAAAGAACTCTGGGGCCCCAGCTCTCTGAGGTTGGGAAGGTTTTTCAGGAACGTAAAAGGGAAGATTCTTCAGTGCTCTCAGTACATGAGGTCATTGGAGAATGATAGAAAATGAAGGGCCTTCTCCAGAGTGGATCCAAAAGTCATAGAAAATGATGGACAGGAGGCCATTCCCAGGATATAGATCCAGAACCTTATCAAAACAAAATTCATACCCTCAGGTAAGGGTCCTGGCAATATTTTCTCAGTAGCATTTCAAATTTCTCTGACAAGTTGCGGTCCATGGTCTCTGAATAAAGAGGAGACATGTGAATCTGATGTAGCCATGAGATCCTGGACCTCACACCTGACTGGATGAAGCTTTTGGATATTTTGGCAAAGGCTTGGGTGGGCTTAGCATGAGCAAAGGAAGTGATAGGGCAGACTGTGTCAGTTTCGATTATTATTCCTTCAAGTAGGAAACAGGTGATAAACAAAGATATAATAGTCAGGGAATTGATCTATTTTCTGGGTTGGGTGGGAACAATGATTAGAGAGGCTCACAAAGGTGAGGTCAGAGAGAACCGTGGCTCTTGGTCCTGGAGCAAGCATCCTTCTCCATTGAGTTTTCGCTTGGCCTCTCAAGGCACCAGTCTGAGACCCTGCAAGCTCTCCTGAGAGAATAAAAAATAGGGAATGATGACAAGGCCATGGGTTCACATAAATATCCTTACAGAATCATTTTCCTCAAATGAAATGGAATGTGACTTGCTCTTTTCAATTATAGGAATAATAAACATTCTCTTTTCTTGATCAGCTTTTCTAACTACAGGCAATTGTTGTTAACTGTAAAATGCTTCACACGAACCCTGTGTGCTGTCCCTATTACAGAACCATTAAGGCTGCAATCAGACAGTTATTGCCAATGTTAGTTTTGAACTACTGAAGGGAAATTTGATTTATTTTTAAAAATTGCATACACAATCAACAGATTTATTGGACCTCAACAAATGTTCTTTTTAACAAAAATTATAATTTTAAATACTCTTCAAAAAGTAGTCTCATTAAATCTTATGCCAGATCATTAATTTAAACAAATTTCAGTTGTGGGCTTATTGTCTTCTCTTTTCTCAGATAATTAATCAGATAACAGCTGATCTCTAAAATGGAGTTAGCAATTACCTTTAAAAAATACATATTCTTTATTCTTTTTCCAGATCTGTCTGCCCCTCTTTGCCTGTAGTTTCTCTGACTAGGTCCTTACGAGACTAGTAATGAGTTTGCTCAGATAAAACTTAGTTTTTAAAGTGGGACTTTTACATTGTCATTGATCACATTGTAGTGTAATTTGTTCTCCCATGTGTTCCCTATAGACTGTGAACTCTTCCAGGGTCCAAATGACATTTTCTGTGTCCATGACCCTAATACTTCAGGTACTGCTCAGCACAGATGGGTGCTCAATAGATGTTGAATGGAATTGAATCACAGTGGTCAATTTTGAAGACCTTTGTTGAAAGGGAGCCCCTGATGAATGATTCAATCACATCTGTGCAAATTCAGGAGAAATTGTCACTGATTCCCATTTGCAGTAACTGAGGTGAGCATAGGAGTGAAATACACGTAGTAAGCTTTGCCAATAGAACTGCAAACAGAGTCCAAGCTCATGAACTGGATATTTCCTCTGCTGTGGTAATTTCTCAGTGTATGACCTGACTGGTGAAGACATGGACCGTGGATGGAAAGACCATGTGTCAGAGCTATAACAACAGGGCTGGAATGGACAGTGTCAGTATGCTTTCCTATGTCCTGAATGCCCTCATACTGCCCTGGCCTGGTCACTGTTCCACCCTTATCTGCCCAACTCAAATTCTAGTGCTGCCCTGAAGTGGTTGTAATTACTTAAACCCCCTGATATTGTCCTTCTCTGTCTGAATTCTTACAGAACTCAGACTAGGTCTTGATGAAATGCTGGTTTTAGAGTCATTTAATGCTTGCTTTCTACCCACATACCTTCTTCTGACTAAATTAGATTATAGCAATTGTTTCTGTGATTTTTTTTTCCTGCATCTTCCATCAGTTGTCTGGGGAAGTGGTGTCAGCACAGGCCTTGGGGTTGAACAATCCACATTCACCCCTAGCCCTGACATCTACCTAGATTTCCTGGAAGCTGAGGCTTATGGAAAGGGAAGGCCCTAAGTAAGATGGGTGGAGAATCTCTAGATCTGGGAAAGCCCAAACAAGGTGAGATTACCCATTGTTGGCATTGCAAGCCCCATGATGCCTGGTGGCATGGTTCATAGACCAGCGTTTCTGTGCACATTGAGGTTGGAGAGCAAAGTAAGGCTCTACAGAGCTAAGCTTGGCCCACCAGGAGAATGGAGTACTATCTGTGAGCTGCCAGCCCAACACCCACTGCATCCTTATCTCAGGTGGATCTCTGGGAGTAAATCAAAAGGGTTAGGGTGGGATGAGGTGAGGTAAGCAAAAAATCCCCAAACCTTGAATGAGCCGAATACCTTCCTATGCTAGGCGCAGGTGTGTTGATTGAACAGGGCTTCAGAGGTCTCCTCTAGGATACAACCATTCTCTCTTCCCTGCCACCAATATGGAGGAAGATGGTACTTTGCCTCAGAGGTGAATTGGTCCTTCTGAGCAGGGCTCTCAGAGCCTGGTTGGGTGATTGTGCTGCCCAGAATGGACATAAGGGCTTCTGGTGCTCATGGTACCTGGTCTTGGTGGCCTGGAAGGCACAAAGTTTGAAAGTGGGGAAGATGGGAAGAGGTATAAAAGGGAAGGAAAAAAGTTTTCAACTTTTACTTTTCTTACCCTTCTCTTCACTTAGTTCAATCCCTGTTGTATCAGTCAGGTTCTCCAGAGAAACAGAACCAATAGGATATACAGTTGACCCTTGAATAAGTAGAGGTTAGGAGATCTGAAATCCATATGATTGAAGTTCTTTTAACTCCTCAAAAACTTAACTATTGATAGCTTACTGTCGACCATAAGCTTTACTAATAATAGTCAATTATCACGTATTACACTTAATGTAAGGCACTCAGCTAAGTGTTGAGTATGCTGTAGCCAGCCAGCAGTTTTCATAAAACTCAGTCTAATCAGGGGATGAAATCTTTAAACAAATTAAAAACAAATAAACATGTAAGTAGCAGTTGAGATAAGAAAAATAAATGCCCATGAGTGAGAAAATTAAGGGAGGAAGTAATTAAATTTTTTAAATTATAGCAAGTGCTGAGGGGTATGTGAAGGAATTGGAACCCATACATTGGTGGTTGGCATGTAAAATGGTGCATGCACTTTGGAAAACAATTTGGTCATTCCTCAGAAAGTTAAACATAAAGTAAACATTTGATCCAGCAATTCCATTTTTAGGTATGTACCCAAGACAATATGTCTACACAAAATATGTAGACATACTGAAAATATATCTACACAAAAACTTCTACACACATGTTCATACCAACATTACACATAATAGCCAAAAAAGTAGAAACAATCCAAATGGCCATCAACTGGTGAATAAATAAACAAATGTAGTAAATCTGTACAATAGAATCACTCATTCTTAGAAGGGAACTAAATACTGATACATGCTACAATATGGGTGGAACCCTGAAAACATTATGCTAAATGAAAGCAGCCAGACACAAAAGTCTACACATTGTAAAGTTCCATTTATGTAAAAAGTCCAGACTAGGCAAATTCATAGGGAGAGGAAGCACGTTGATGTTTTCCCAGGGCTGAGTTAGGGAATGGGAAGTGACTACTAACGTATGAGGTTTCTTTTTAGGGTGATAAAAGAGTTCCGGAATGAGATAGTGGTGATGGTTGCACAACTATATGAATATCCTCAGATGACTGAACTGTATATTTTAAAAGGGTGATTTTTATGTTATTTGAACCATATCTCAATAAAACAAAAATGAAATGTGTGCCCATAAATCTACCACCAAGGTTGAGAAATAGGGTTACTAGTGGACAGAAAGACATGCAGACATGAAAATGACTGTCAAGAAGGAAGAAGATTTTTATAATCACTGGTTCCTGGAAACAAGAGGCAAAGCACAGCATGCAGGGCCACTTGGGGGAGCACCAGGGTCAGTCATAAGATGGAGCAAGGGGGAAATGTGGGCAAGAGCCTGTGCTGTGGTTTCTGTGGGAAGAATAGGAGAAGCAGGGTAAGGAGGCTTAGGATAGGGTAGTTTCAATAATCTCACTTAGCTCTGTGACAGAGGGGCTGTCCCCACTTCTGGTACTGACTTTCAGGTGATTAGTGTGGGCGGATGGTGGCCCTCAAGTAAGAGAGCCAATAAAGGAAGTAGTTGTATTCTGTGAGTTGTTCTAGCAAATTAATTGATCCCAAGGAGAGGGTCATGGGAACCTCCCATCCACAGCTGGTTGGTTAGATGTGCAGGTAATAACCTGAGTTTGCGACTGGCTTATGAAATGGGGGAAAAGAGATTGGCACAGTTTTGTGGGACTGAGATCTTACATGCTTTCCAGGTGGATAGTGTCAGAATTGAGTTAAATTTTAAGACACCCAAGTGGTATCACAGGGAATCGCTTGTTGTGAGGGAAAATCCCTATATATTTGGTGACCAAAAGTGTCAGAGGTAAATGTTCTTGCGAGTAGTAAAGGAGACCATAGGAAGGAAAAAACCTGAGTTTTATTACTGTTTTAATTTTTCTACATATAGTACACTCTCTTATTGCCTGCAGTGGGGCCTTCCAGCTGAGCTGTGTGCCAGGCTCCACCCCAGAGGGCCTTGGACACCTTGCTTCTCTCAGGAGAAGACAGAGTCCCAGGGACAGAGCCCAGAGGCTCAAGTGGAGCTGCCCTAAGGAGCCGCCCTCCTGCCGGGAGGGGTCAAACGCTCGTACTCGCAGCTCTGCCTCCTCTCACGCAGACCTCATCTTTGTATGAAAGGAAGCAGCTCTAGGCAAAATGTGAATTAAAAACATGCTGTCACTACAGAAAAAAAAATTTAAAAAATATAGAACCCTCAACTTGGTGTGCCTCTGGCTTTCAGGCTCCCGCGGCACTCTGGTGGTGGGGGAGGGGAGTCTCTTGTTTCTCCCTTGTTGGCTTTCAATTTGACTGTCTCAGGTCTGCTAACTCAGGCGCCTTTATATTTTTGCTCTCCACCTACCAAAGTTTAATTGCTGCTGTCTTTTCTCCCCTTCTCCCCATCTCTACAAATTTATGATTAAAAAAAATCTTCAATATAGTTTTAATGGAGTTTCAGGAGGGAGCAAACTTAGATAAATGTATTTAATCCTCCATTGGAAACCGAAAGAACCTTTAGGAATTATTTTTTTTATATAAACACTCTCACATCTCTAACTCTTCTCTGGAGCATTTTGAAGCAATAGATGCTAAGCCGGAAGGAATGCAGTGCATTAAGATTTTTTAATTTATGGCAATTTAAATTGCTTATTTATCAGCTCGAATCCTGAGTGACCTGTTCACTAGATAAGCAGAGGGGTGGTGAGGCAGTTTACATGGGGGAGGGCGGGATCTTCCAGGACCACAGGCCATGTGCTCAGAGCATTGCACATCTCAGAAAAAGGGCAGGTGATCCTTCTTTATTGGTCTTCAGAGAGCCCCACTATGCTCATCTTCTCCATTATAACTCCCCCGTTGCCCATGTCTACCATCAGCCTTTAAGGCATAAATTAGATCATATTTTACCCCTGCTTCAAACTCTTCAGTGCCTTCTAATTTTACTCCAAAATATCTAAATGCTCCATCATAAACCACACAGCTGTGTGTGATCTGGGCTCTGGCTCCCTCCGTTCTCCTTCTTACTGTCTTCTCCTTATACATTGTGCACCAGGCATGCTAGTTGTACCTCCAAGAGGCCAAGGTTATTTTGCCTTAGTGCACCTAACTCAGGGTTCCTGTACAAACTGCCCTTTGCCAAGAGGGCTTTGCTATAGCTCCTCTTCTGGGCTGGTACCCCACCCTCTTGCCTCAGGTTGAAGGTCTGTCTTGGTTGCCATCTCCTTCCTGGTCACAGCCCCCTTTGGGGGCTCCTGCCTGCTGCATGTGAGGCTGGGCCCAGCCTGTGTGTTGGTGTCCCAGCTAACGTCTGCTTACACGAATGAGGAAGCTACATCCAGATTACAGCATCCGCAGTTAGTGTGAAGGGGAGCTAACATGAGTCCATATATAGTGGATCAGCTCAGTCATCCATTAAATGAACTAAGTGTTGGCTCATAAAACATTGGGGAGGACCTGTCAAAAGGCCTGGTGGTGCAGCACTTGGAAAGGCCACCTGGTGAAATGATTTAGGCACGTACAGTCCTGGGCTTCTTTAAACCTCAGTTTTCTAACCTGTAAAATGGGGTTAAAAAGAGCAGTCATTTCACTGGGCTGTCGTGGCAGGCATAGGGGCTACACTGGTGACACCCTGTGGCTGCTTCTGGCACATAGAAATACAACACACAAACGATCATTGACCCCAAATTTTCCAAGAAGGTACAGTTGGTGAGCACAGAGCTGTGGCCTTACCTGGCTGGTAGAAAATGTGTGTCAAGAACTGATGGTGGAGACAGGGCTCAGGGAGGGCACACTGAATGTTTTAGAACAGGAGCGCTATGGAATAAGAGTTGAGTTTTAGTCCTCAGCATTGGTTGGGGTTTCCAGAGAAGATGAGCTCAGGCACCAGAGGTGCAGGTCACCAACCACCAGGTATGTTCCCTGACCCACTTGAACACTTGTGGCCAGACTTTGCTTCCTCACTTAGAATGACCTTCAGAGACAGGCCTCTTTTCTGGGGCTGCTTGGCAGGTAAGTTTCTTATTGTACACAGAGAGCTGATGCTGGGTTTACGCACATCTCCCTGGTGGGTTCAGTTAACATGTCAGTCAGCTGGGACTCAATCAAAACAGCAGAACTAACTGCCCGAACCTTGATGATATGGGTGTCTTGCTGGAGAAGTTGGTGCCCTTAGTCATAGAGCTAAAGCTACATCTGGACTGGAAAAGGATCCAGGAAGGTGCAGCAGCCTCAGCCCAGCCACGGATGCTAATGATGTGAGTGAGCAAGTTAGCGACAATAGGTGGGTGCTGCCCCTCCCTTCTAAGTGTAAGCAACAAAATGGTCACTGTTGTGCTTCTGCTGTTCATATCTTGTACAGCGTATCACCTGTGGCTCATCCTAACCAGAAGCACTGTAAGGGCTGAAAATGACTGCTAGAAATTTATTACTTGCAGAAAAAATTACTGCTTGGCTATGCCCATTGGAACATGGCTATGTCCATGGGAACATAGCTGTTACCCATAGGACCATAAACATTCTAAACAAGCTTTCTGCTTCTGTAACCCCGCTTACGCACCTGAACTGTAAGTTGACAGGTAGTCAACTTAGAAAGATAGCCCTTTGTGTTTAGACAGAATGAAGAATGAGATTTTGGGCTTAAAAACCCTGTACTTCCGCATTTTGTTGCTGCTTAATTTGGGTCTGCGTACCCCTGGCAGACCCAGCTGGCTGAATAAAGAGTGTTTCCTAACTCACTGAGTTTCGGTGGTCGTGTGTTTTTTCGGGGGCTGGCGGCTACAATAGCACCAGGAAGGAATTCCAGGAAACGGAGGTCAGCCAAGCCAAGTTGACAGTCACCACAATTACAGGAAGCAGCCATTCAGGCGCACGTTGAAATGCCTGCTGAGGAGACCATGTCTGCACCTGCGCAGATTTGAAGTCCTTGTGAAGTACCCAGGCTTCTTGTCTATGAATGCTCTAGTGGTCAGCACCCAGCACCTGGTACTGGCTAGGGAGAGTCTGGAGCCACCACCAACAACCAGGAGCACAGAAGTGCGATGGTGCGGGCTCGGCCAATGGCACTCTGATTTTCAGAAAGGGGAATATTTTGGACTGAATGTTTGTGTTCTCCCCAAATTCTTATGTGAGATCCTAATCCCCAATGTGATGGTATTAGGAGGTGGGCCTTTGGGAGGTGATTAGGTCATGTGTGGGATTAGTGCCCTTGCTTTCTCTTGCCATGTGAAACACGAGAAGACAACTGTTCATGAACCAGGAAGTGAGCTCTCACCAGACGCAGGATCTTCTGCACCTTCATCTTGGATTTCCAGCCTCTAGAACTGTGAGAAATTAATGTTTGTTGTACAAGCCACCTAGACTATGGTATTCTATTATAGCATCCTGAGATGACTGAGACAGGCAAGGAGGCAGATTTCATATACACAGACCAGAGAACTGTGGTGCTTCCTTAGTAAGGCTGTAGGGTGGACAACTCAAACATTTAGGTGCATTCTGGGGGCTCTGGACAGGAAGAAAAATGTATGCTGAGCTAGGATGAGGTGAGCATGGGCAGGAGAGATTGGCCCACTCAGGAAGCTGCCAGCAGGGCAATTAAGAAACTCAGGGGAGTGTAGTAGACCTGGGTTAATGTGCAGACCCTAGAGCTGGAGGAGGAGGCAGGCACCTCTGTGCACCTCAGCCATGCTGAGCACTGGTGTCCCTACTGGTTGACTATGTGGTCTGTTCCCTTAGAGATGTGGGAGGAGTGAACGGGGCAGCAGAAACTGGGTGAGGGATTCAGGATAATGTTGCTGCCATGGTCAAAGCTGAGGCAGAGAGCTGGAGAAAAGACAAAAATGCCTGTGACTCAAATAAAGAACAAACTACACTCCAATAACTTCTGAGGCTGAAGGCTTGTTTAACAAAGATGAGGGAGACCTTTTTCTAGCTTTACATGGTCATCACTTGACTTTGAGCAGCGTATTGGGCCTGGCTGCCTAACATCTGCCATTTTCTTACAGCTGAATACCCCACCCACATTGGGAGGAATTGAGATGTAGGAGTTTCTGTCTCATCAAAAACCAGGGTTTAAGTTTTTGTAGTCAGTATCCTCCTCACTGTTCTCTGATCTTTTTGCATGAACGGTGACATCTGTTTGTATGACCAATAAATTCAAGTAACTTATCAGCACAAAACAATCAGTAAAATTTATTCATTTATTTGTAATTTCTCATTTATTCATTTACTCAAAAAATCAAGTGAACATCTGTCAGGCCTGTTGTTGGTGGCTAGGGACACAAGGGGAGGCAGGCAGGAAGGTTCCCACCACAGGGAGCCTGCGTTTCACATTCTGCAGGGCAGACAGCACACCGAGTAGATCCACCCTTATTGCATTTCATTTGTGGCAGGTACTGGATCAAAGGTATTTGAGGAATGCTTGTGTAGAAGGAGTCGTTCTGCTCTGGGGCTCACGGGGAGGACTTCCTAGAGAAAAGAAGGGTTAAGCTGAAGGGGCAGAGAGGAAATGTGTGGTGAGAAATGAAAAATAGCTCAGCATGGTCAGAGCTTAGTCTAGCTCTTTGAAGACATGATAGCTAAGGCATCCAATAATGATAATGATAATATTACCGAATTCTTATTGTTATAGGCTGAATCTTGCCCCACTAATCCTATTATATTATGAATTTTGCTCCATGCATTGAGGCCCCTGCATTGAAATATCTATGTTCAGAACCAGCCCACCCAAACCTTATAAATATCCCATCTTTGCCTTTCCCTTCTGACACTGCCTAGAAGCCTTTGGCTTCCCTCAGTGCAGGGAGCAACCAACCTGACTGCTTGATCAACAGGGTACTTTGGCTGTCTCTTTGGGGAGTTGGCAGTCAGCAGTACTTGTCTGGCATCACACAGCTAGTGAGTGATGCAACCAGGACGGGACCCTCCTAACCTGACTGCAGCATCTGTACCTGCAACTTCAGTGCCTGAGGGTCAATCAGAAGAAGCTCACAGTTCTGGAGTCCATCAATCTCTGCCAACCCTTCCTGCGTGAGCAGTTAGCTTCTGGAGAAAGCCGTCCCATTGTTAGGGAGCCAGTGGTAGAGGCTTTGTGGTATAGAAGAAAATGAGGACTCTGGATTGACACAGACCCGCTCATTCATTGACCAGCTGTGTGACTTTGAGCAGGTGACCCAACCTTGCTGAACTTTGAATTTTCCATCCTCAAAATGGGGATAATGGGTCACAGCTCACACGTCATGGTAAAGATTGAAAGGGTAATGTTCATCAGGTGTTTGGCACATGATAATCCTCCAATAAATCATATATTTAATACTTCTTATATGGAGTTGATACTTGCTTTCCTAGTTTGCTTTCTCTCTCCCATCATTTAACTTGCTGTTTCAACAAGCATGGACTGTTCTCACAAGTTAGAAATTCTAGAACTTTAAGCAAACCCTTCTTCCCAGAGTCATTTCATCCCTTTAACCATTGTCTTCAAGTCGGTGGAGTTAAACAACTTCAGAAACATACCTAGGGCCATTTCAGGCTTGAGGTTGTTTCTATAGTTTGTAGTTGAAAACAGACACTCCATCACTTCTGGAGAGGCTCATTTCTCAGTGAAAAGAGCACCGGACAAGAAACCAGAGGCTTCCTGTTTGTTACCAATCATCTGTGTGCTGACCTCTTCACATCAATTTTATTAGGAAATTTGAGAACAGACTCAGCTTGCTCTTGGAGAGGCCCTCCTATCACTTCTACACCCATGCCCTGCCTCACGTACAGAGGTCTTATTCTCTTTGCTCAGCTAGAGGGAAATTTGACAAATCAACATTGAAGCCAAGAGGTTTCCAGAAAGAAGGCAGAGCTGGGATGTTGAGAGAGGGGAGGGAATGATGCAGGTTCTCACATAAAATATGGTTGTGAGGACATAAGTGATGTAAACTAGGTGGACAATGTGCAGGACACTGGTCTTGCAGTCAGCAACAGGGAGGGGAGGCAGTAACTGATCTCTCCCGTGGCCATAGCTGCTCCTCCCAGAGTGTGGCCTGGATAGCTCACTTTCATTGACAAGAGACATTAACATATTTGCAGAGTATGGGCTCAGTCTCCAGAAGTGTCAGGTGCTCGCCACCCTCAGCCTGGGCATTTTGATAAAGGTGGTGCTCCTATTCCTCACCCCCAAACTACAGACAAAAATGAAAGCCTTCTGAATTTCCCAAGTCAGGGAAAAATACAGATCCTTAACTGAAAACAGATGTGTGATTTGGTCTCTTTATCTGCTTATAGTCCTCTTCTTCAAGGAGATGGGATCTTAGTCTAACAGTTTCCATCAATTAACACCATAGAATGTTAGTAGCAGGGCTCTGGTGGGAGATGTTGCTGATGCAAAGGGAGGGCAGGGTGGAGTGCAGCACTGCTGGGAGCTTGAGGCTAGTGTCCATGCTACTTCAGATTGACCATTCAGGCTCAGAAATATGTACGACCACTAGATTCTGAAAAAGGCCATATATCAAGGCTCCCCTAATTATCAATGAGAATATCAGTAGCCTCTGTCTAGTGGATAAGAGAAGGTGGCCCTGGAGCCCTGCCAGTGACTCACTCAGAAACCTGTGGATTCTGGACATGTGAGCACACACTCTGTACCTCCACCCTCTAATGGAGTGGCCAGTACTGTCCTTACCTTCCCTCCAGCATTGTATGAGATTACTTGCTCCATATTCCCACTAAGCACCTGGTGTTCTCGGTGTCAGAGTTCAGTGTACACTCTGATAGGTGGTGCTGTATCTCATTGAGGCTTTCATTGGCATTTTCCTACTGCCCTAATGATAAATACTTTTCATAGCTTACTTGCACTTGTGTATCCTACTTTGTGAAATATCTTTCAGTTTTTTGGACATTTTAAATTGGATGTTTGACTTTACTGCTGAGTTTTGAGAATTGTTTGTTTATTCTAGATACCTAGTCCTTTGTCAGATATGTGGTTTTCACATCTTTACTCCAGTTTCTAGCCAGTCTTTTTATCCTTTTAACAGGATATTTCCTAGGGCAAAAATTTTATTTTGATAAAGTTAAATTTATCAAATTTTCCTTTCATGAGTTGTGCTTTTGGTCTCATCTAAGGATTCTTTGCCTAGTCCTATTCTTCAATTTTTCTCTATGTTTATACTAAAAATTTTATAGTTTATGTTTTACCTTTAACCCCTGATACATTTTTGAGGTTTTTTTTAATGTACGAAATATAACAGTCCAGGCTCATATTGCCTGTGAATGACCCAGTGCTCCAGAAACTTTGTTTGTAAAAGCATCTTAAACATTTAGAATGGTAACATAACCTGTATATGGAGGTGTGCTGGGTGTAGAGTGCTGTTGAGGCTCCAACAGCCCTTAGCCTCTGTCACCAAGGATCACACAGTTGTTGGTCGCTATGGAGACCCCAGTGACACCGAGGTGATGAGTCACCATGCCCCTCCCACCTGGTCTTACCACATACCCTTGAATTTGGAATCTTTGAACATTAGGCTTGGGTCATAGCACACTGCAACTTAGCCCCACTCACAGGTGAAGGTCTTTCCTCACCACAAAGGCAGTCAATAAATCTGAATAGATGACACCTTATTAATGGGAAGAATGTAAACAAGGCTATAAGGATCATTGAAAAATCAGAAAACATGACATTACCCAAAGGAACAAAATAAACTTCTAAGTAACTAACCCCAAGAAAATGAAGATCCATGAGTTGCCTGACAATTCAAAATAATTGTTCTAAAGATGATCAGAAAGATACAAGAGAATGCAGATAAACACTTAGTAAACCTGGGAAACAATATCAGAATAAACAATACCAGAAGTTCAACAAAGACTAAAAAACAACAATGACAATAATTTTAAAAACCAGAAATTTTGGAGCTGAGGAATAAAATAGCTGAAATAAAGAATTCACTAGAGAGCCTTCAACAACTTGACCAATCAGAAGAAAGAGTCAGTGAGCTTGAAGACAGAGCACTTGAAATTATCCAAATCGAGGGGCAAATAAGGGGAAAAAAGAGTGAAAAAAATCAAGAAGACTTGTGGGACTTAAGGATCCTTTAAGAAGAAACTACATACTGATCATTGCATTCTGAAGGAGAAGAGAAGGAGAAAGGGGTAGACAACTTCTTTAAAGAAATAATGGCTGAGAACTTCTCATACATGAGAAGTGATTCAGACATCCAAATTCATGAAATTCATATGTCATCTCAAAAATTTCAATCCACATTATAAAACTGAAAATCAAGAACAAAGGGAAAAATATAAAAGCAGCAAGAAAAAAAAATCCCATGCAAAGAAATCCCCAAAGGCTATCCACAGATTTCTTGAAGGTCAGGGCAGAGTGGGATGATACATTCAAAGTACTGAAAAAAAAAAAAGACTACTGCAACCAAGAATACTTTACTCAGCAAAGTTGTCATTCAGAAATGAAGCAAGAATAAAGCTTTCCTGGATTTGGTGGAAACATGGTGGAACTGAGAAACATTCCCTAGATCTCTCCCCTTGAAACAACAATAAGCTGAACATCTAAAACTCAACCAACAAACCAAAATTGCATACTAGCACTTTAAGAGTGTTGGGATCTGCGCATAAGAGCTACCACAGTCAGAACCCTGGGTGTCGGGCAGTGGACTGGGAGTAATAAAGAAGCTGCCTCTCACAGCCACCAAAAGCTCCCTGTAGGAAGAAGGAAATGGGTGAAGGCGCAGTGACTTTCTGGAAAATCCTGCCTGGAAGTACTGGGGCTTGTCCGCAGCTGACTGGAGGGCCCAGTCATCAGGGTGGAAAGTGGAGAAATTAGGCGAGACCACAGAGAAACAACAGCTGATTTCCAACCTTGCCTTTGTTGCAAAAACCGAGGCTGAGTTGCAGCCCAACCCCCAACCCAGAGGGCCCCTCCCCCCATGCCCTCTGAGACAAATCACTGCGGCACCCCAGGGAATCTGAGCAAACTCTTGCCAAGACTGAAGCTACCTCTGGCAGTCTCTGGAGCTCTTGCAGGAGGAGGGGGAGGGGAGAAGAAGCATGAGTTCCTGAGGCAAGTTCCCTGCATAGCTCTGCCTTGGAAAGCTGTGAGCTGTGGCTAGCCGGCAACAGGGTACAGTCATCAGGCAAGAAAGCAGAGAAGCGGGGTGGGAACTGCAGAAGAACAATAGTTGATTTTTGCTAGGGAGGGTTGCAAAACTGAGGATAAGCCGCAGCCCCCAACCCAAATCCAGAGGGCCCCTGCCCCCATGCTTCTGAGACCAGTCATCCTGGAGCCCCAGATAATCTGCGCAAATGCTAACGAAACCTGCTAGGGATCCAAAAGCTTAACGCCACCTACTGATAACCAAAAAAAAGAGTGCCTTCTTTGCAGTGGGCTAAAAAAAAGAACTTTATTTAAATAAATCTTTCTGGAAAAAAAGCAAAATACACTTCCATTACTGCCTAGGTGGAGAAACAGTCCTTAAACATCATGAACAACAAAAGCCGACAAGGCATTCTCAGAAAGAAAGAGAAAAATCTTCAGAAAATAAGCTTACAGACATAGAAATATGCGACTTAAATGACAGAGACTTCAGGATGGTACTTCTGAAAAAACTCAATGAGATCTAAAACAAATCATATCAATAACTTCATGAATTAAAAAACAAAGATGAGCAGAGCAAGGAGATCAAACCCTCAAAAGAACCAAATAGAACTTTATGGAGATGAAGAACACACTGCAAGAGTTAAAAAATGAAATAGCAAGCTTGGGAAATAGAGTTGACCAAATGGAGGAAAGGATCCGTGATATCAAAGACAGAAATCTAGAAATAAATCAGAAGGAAAAAGAGAGAAACTGATGAATGAAAAATAATGAAAGAGGAAATAAAGAACTATCTGATACCATCAGGAGAGGAAAACATAAGAATAATGGGCATTCTCGATGGGGAGAGAAAGGAGCAGGGACTAGAAAGTATTTTCAGACAAAGAGTTCATGAGAACTTCCTAAAGATAAGGAATGAGCTGGAGTTTGGAATTCAAGAAGTCAGCAGAACACCTAGTTATCTCAACCCCAAAAAGGCTTCACCAACAACACATTGTATTACAGTTATCAAAAATTAATGACAAAGATAGAATTCTCAAGGAAGCCAGTGAGAAGAAAATGGTAACATATAAAGTAAAACCCATTAGATTATCCTCAGACTTCTCATCAGCACAGACTTTACAAGCCAGAAAGGGATGGAATCATATATTTTAAACTATTAAGTGAAAGGAACTACCAACCTAGAATAATGTATCCAGCTAAGCTCTCCTTTAGATATAGGGAGAAATCAAGACCTTTTTAAACATACAAAAATTTGGGTATTCTCTACTATGAGGCCTGCACTACAGGAAATACTGAAAAAGATCAGCTCCCTTAAAACAAAACAAAACAAAACAAAACAAAAAAAAACAACAACAACAATAAATCTATAATTATGAGTAAGTGACTATCAGTCCAAATATAAGTAGAGGAGTACAACCCTTATTAAGAGTAGGGCATTATAGCTTAAATAATAAGTGAATTGTTATAACAGATAGTATGAATGTTCAACATACATAGAGACAAATTGAGACAACAATAACTGAAAAGGGGAGGATTCAAAAATCCAAATTCACAAAGAGGAATGGAGATAAGACCATGCACAGAAGAAAATAGACGACTGTATATATATATAAAGTATTCTTTACATACTCGTAATGGTAACCATACACCAAAGATTCAGAACTGAAATATAATAACATGAAACAAGAAGAAACAGGGCAAAACCCACAAAAGCCAACCAAAATAAGGAAACAGAACCACATGGACAAGGAAGCAATGGAAACCACTGAGCTACCAGAAAAGCAAAATATAAAATGGCCTATAAAAATACTTTGTATTTCAAATAATCACCCTAAATGTAATGGAATCAAATCACCAATAAAAAGTCACAGAGCTTGCAGAATGGATCAAAAAACAAAACCCAACCATATGCTGCTCCAGGAGACACATCTCAGCTCCAAAGACAAATATAGACTCAAGTGAAAAGGTGGAAAATGATATTACAAGCAAATGAATTCAGAGAAAAGCAGTAGTAGCAGTGCTAATATCAAACAACAAAGACATTGAAATAAAAAAGGGAAAGAAAGATACTGAGGGACACTCATAATGATAAAGGAATCATGCACCAAGAAAAGACATAACACTTATTGATATCTAAGCTCCCAATCAGGAGCCCTGAATAATGTAAAGCAATCACTAACAGAACTAAAGGGAGAAACAGACCAAAACACTATTGAAGTAGGGGACCCCACTGTCTGATATGGACAGGTCATCCAAACAGAAAATTAATAAAGAAATAACATCCTTGAATGACACTTTAGTCCAACTAGACATAATTGACATTTAAAAAGCTTTCCATCTCAAAACAGCTGCTTATATATTCTTCTCTATGCACATGGAACATTCTCAAGAATCGACCACATACTGGGACACAGAATTGCCTCAACAAATATAAGAGGGTTGAAATCATACCAACCATATTCTCTGATCATAACGCTTTGAAACTTGAGATCAACTGCAAAAGAAAGCAAAGAAAGAACCACAAATACATGGAGATTAAACAACATGCTACTGAAGAATAACTAGTTCAGGGGAAAAATAAAAACAGATCAAGAGATACATAGACATGAATGATGATAGTCCAACATATCAAACTTTTGAGACAGTTCATATCATTGCAGCCTATCTCTAAAAACAAGAACAAGCCCAAATAAAAAACCTAATACTTCACCTTAAAAAACTAGAAAAAGAAGAACAAATGAAGCCTAAAGTCAGAAGAAGGAAAGAAATCACCAAAATTGAGCAGAAATAAATGAAATTGAAAAACAAAAGAACAATAGAAAAATAAATGCAACAAAGAGCTGGTTCTTTGAGAAGGTTAATAAATGATGAACCCCAGCTAGATTCACTAAAAGAGAGAGAGAGAGAGAGAGAGAGAGAGAGAGGGAGAGAGAGAGAGAGAGAGAGAGAAAAGACACAAATAAACAAAATCAGGGATGACATAGGGGAAATTATGACTGATATACGAAATACAAAGGATCATACAAGAGTACTATGAAAAAGTACATAATGCCAAATTTTAATAACCTAGAAAAAATGGACCAGTACTCAGAAAATATAATCTTCGTAGACTGAATCAAGAAGAAGTGGGGAAAATCTAAAAAGATCGATTTAGCAGCATGGAAATTGAAACAATCATCCAAGCCTACCAAAAAATAAAAGTCCAGGACTAGATGGGCTTCACCCACTAGTTCTATCAAACATTCAAAGATGATTTAATACCTATTCTCCTCAAACTCTTACAAAAATCAAAGAGGAGGCAATACTTCTCTGCTCATTTATGAGGCTAATATTACTCTGATACCAAAACCTGGTAAGGATAGCACAAAAAGGAAAACTACAGACCAATATCTCTCATGAATACAGATGCAAAAACCCTAAATAAGATACTAGCAACCCAAATACAGCAACATATTAAAAAGATTATACACTTCGATCAAGTGGGCTCATCCTAGGGGCACACGGGATGGTTCAACATACACAAATTGATTCATGTGATACCCATGTAAACAAATTAAAAAAATAAGAATCATATGATCATATCAATAGATCGAAAAAGCCTTCAATAAGATACAACATCCCATTTATGATCAAATACTTAACAAAATTGATATAGAAGGAAAGTACCTTAACATAATAAAGGCCATATATGACAAGCCTCAGCCAACATTATACTTAATGTGAAAAACTAAAACCTTCCCTCTAAGATCAGGACAAGGCAAGGCTGTCCACTATTGCCACTGTTATTCAATATAACATTGGAGGTCCTAGCCAAGTGCAATCAGACAAGAGAAAGATATAAAAGGCATCCAAATAGGAAACAAAGACTCAAACTGTCACTATTTTGGATGACATGATTCTCTATAAGAAAACCCTAAATACTCCACAAGAACACTACTAGAAACAATAAGCAAATACAGTAAAGTTTGGATACAAAATCAATGTCAAAAATCATAGTGTTCCTATATCTAACAATGAAGTTCAGAAGAAGTGGAAAAAATAATTCCTTTTCAATTGCAACAAAAAGAATAAAATACCTAGGAATAAATTTAATGAAACATGTGAAGGACCTATATAATGAAAACTACAAGACCTATTAAAAGAAATCGAAGAAGATACAAAGAAATGGAAAGATATTCCATGTTCTTGGATTGGAAGAATCAACATAGTTAAAATGACCATATTACCTAAAGCATTATATAGATTTAATGCAATCCCCATCAAAATCCATCAGCATTTTTTAAAGAAATAGAACAAAAAATCATCAGATTTTATGGAAATACAAAAGACCCCTAAATGCCAAAGCCATCCTGAGAAAAAAGAATGAGGCTGGAGGCATCACTCTGCCCACTTCAAATTATACTAAAAAGTGACGTAATCAAAACAACATGGTATTGGCAGCAAAAACAGACACACGGACCAGTGGAACAGAATTGAGTCCAGAAGTAAATTCATATTTATATGAGCAAATAATTTTTGACAAAAAAAGCCAAAAATATACAGTGGTGAAAGGAAAGCCTCTTTATAAATGATGCGGGAAAACCTGGAAAGCCACTGCAAAAGAATGAAACCAGATTGTTGTCTATCACCACACCAAATTAACTCAAAATGGATTAAGGACCTGTATAAGACCTGAAAAATAAAATGTATAGAAGAAAACATAGGAACTTAAACTCAAGGACCTTGGACTTAAAGAGGGATGTTATGAATTGATCAAAGGCAAGGGAAGTAAAACCTAAAATAAATGAATGGACTACATCAAACTAAAAAGTATCTGTCAGCAAAAGAAACCATCAACAAGGTAAAAAGACAAATCATCCGAATAGGAAAATATATTTACAAGCAACACCTCTGATAAGGGCCTAATATCCAAAATACAAAAACATCAACTCAATCACCACAAAAATACAAATGATCCAATTAAAAAATGGGCAGAGGACCTGAACAGACATACAAATGGCCTACAAATATATGAAAAGATACTCAATATCACTAGCTATTAGGAAATGCAAATCAAAACCATAATGAAATACCATCTCACACCTCTTAGAATGGCTGCAATCAATAGGACAAGCAATAATAAATGTTGGAGAGGATGTGGAGAAATAGGACCCTCATATACTGCTCATGGGTCTGCAAACTGGTATATCCACTATGGAAAACAGTATGGAGATTCCTCAAAAAACTAAGAATTGATCTACCATATGATCCAGCAATCCCTCTATGGTATTTACCCCAAAGACTTGAAAACTCATATCTAAAATATTTGCACACCATGTTCATAGCAGCATTATTCACAGTGGCCAGGACATGGAAGCAACCAAAGTGTCCTACGATAGATATTGGCTAAAGAAGCTGTGGTACATATATACAATGAATATTACTCAGCCATAAGAAGAGATGAAATACTGCCATTTGCAACAACATGGATGGAACCTGAGATAATCATGCTAAGCGAAATAAGCCAGACAGAAAAAGTTGAAAACACATGATATCACTTATATGTGGATATAAACCTAAAAGCAACAAATGAGCAGGACAAACAACAGAGACTCACACATGGACTATAGACTAGTGGTTACCAGAGGACTATAGGTAGTGGTTACTAGTGGGGTGGAGGAGGATGGGGGAGGTAGACAGAATAAAGGGGTTCAAATATAGGGGGGGGAGAGAGTGAAGTGGGTAAAGGGGATCAAATACATGGTAGCTGAAGGAAACTGGACTCAGGGTGGTGAAACACTCAATAGAATATACAGATGTCAAATGATAATGTACACCTGAAAATTATATGATTGTATTAATCAATGTTACCCCAGTAAAAAACCAAAAAAAAGATAAAGACTTTCCCTAAAAAAATGTGGAGGGAGATCACCACCACTAGGCTGCCTTGCAAAAATGAGATAACTGAGTGCAAGTTGAATGAGATAACACATCAAAACTCTTAGGATGGCTATCTTCAAAAGGAGAAGAAAGAACACATGCTGGTGAGGATGTGGAGAAAAGGGAAATCTTGTGCACTGTTAGTGGGAATGTAAATTAATGGAACCATTATAGGAAACAGTATTGAGGCTCCTCAAAAACTAAAAAATGGATCTATCATATGGTTTAGCAATTCCACTTCTGGAAATTTATCCCAAGAATATAAAAACACTAATGTGGAAATATATATGTAGCCATATGTTCATTGTAGCATTATTTACAATAATCAAGATATGAAAACTACCTGAGCGTCCATTGATGGATGAATGAATAAAGAGAATGTAGTACATTTATACAATGGAATATTTTTCAATTATAAAAAATAAAATCTTGCTATTTGTGACAACATGGAAGGACCTTGAGGGCATTATGCTAAGTGAAATAAATCGGACAGAGTAAGACAAATACTGTATAAGATCTCTTATATGTGGAATCTGAAGAAGTCTAACTCACAGAAACAGTAGAGGGGTAGTTGCCAGTGGCTAAGAAGTGGAGGAAATGGGGAGCTATCAGTCGAAGGATACAAACTTCTAGTTATAAGATAAATGAGTTGTGGAGATCTAATATATAGCATGGTGATTTTAGTTAATATTATATACTTGAAAGTTCCTAAGAAAGTAGATCTTAAATATTGTAACTATAAAAAAATGATAATTATATGACATCATAGAGATGATAGTTAACACTAGACTAGGCTGGGAATCATTTTGCAATATATGTGTATCACATTCTATCCCTTAAACTAACACAATGACATATGTCAATTATATCTCAATAAGGCTGGAAAATATTTTTTGATGCATTAATTGCTCTATTTTAAAATTTATATCTCTGATATCTGGATCACTTGTACGTTTGTTTCTATTGTCTGATTTTTCCTGTTTTTGGTATGCTTGTTAGTATTTGTTTGAATACTGTGTATTGTAAATGAAACATGGTATTGGCTCTAGATGACATTATTTTCTTCCAGAAAATATTTACTCTATCCTCCAGTAGTGATATGGAATAAGGATAGGTATTTTTAATTTTGTCAGGGGCTGTAGTGCCTTGAGGCCATGCTCCAAACTTTGTAAGGGTTGGTCTGCATATGGTGCATCCCTTCTTTTAGGCTATTGCCTGTCTGGCCAATAAATAACCTAGAGTATTTGTCAAAGTATGTCTTCCTATGTGTGTCAAGAACTCCAATTTTTATTTCCTGAGCATACGAATCTCTGATAAATAGTATTTCAGACTCTTTGTTTGATTTCTTAGTCTAAAGCTCTGTGCTATTAACAATAGGCAGGCATCTTGGAGGTTGGGGAGGAAACCAGTACTGTGGTTTATTTAACTTTTCTGCACCTCCTTACTTTCAGGGATTTGAACCACTCACATTCTGTCTTGGCAAGCTAGAACTTCACATTCTGTCTCCTCAGTGCCGTGATAATGCAGAAAGCTCTGTTGGCTTCTCCAGACTTGGAGGTCATCCTCAGCCCAGGCCCCAAGCTTGTCAGCCTGTGCTCTTTGAGCACAGGGGAAGTGTGCTGCAGAACGCTAGCTCACTCACTTCAGAGAGCTTGCCTTCCCCCGGACCTTGGACACATAGGACCTACCTCTTCTGGTGCTTTAAACAGACTCTGTGTTTTGTTTTGCTCTTTTGATTTATTTTATTTTTAGTTGCCTTTGGCAAGAGTCTTGATCTGCTTTAAGCCTCTCTGTCATAGCCAGGAGCTGCAGTCTCCCAGAGCTTATATTTTGACCAAGGTTCACCTTACTCAAAATTTCTTAATCTTTCTACTCTAGAAGAACTCAATATCTAGTTTTCATAAAATAAGACCACAAATAATAAAAAAAAAATCTGTTGATAAGAGATGCATTTATACAGACAAACATGCAAATTCATGCTTCATATAAATTATACCGAGGGTTTCCTATTTTTACTGCATGCATCAGAAAACAGCTGCTCTGGATATTTTTGAGGTAATGGTATAAGTCCCAATTTAAACACAAATAGGAAGACCTCATCACTGCCAAAAAAGTCTGACTTTTCCTATGCCCTGGATGGCAACCAGCTTTCACAGATATGTGGAAAGAACCAGAGTGTCCTGAAGCCACATGACCACTGTTTTGGAGCTCTGGCCTGGTCACTTAAAGTGGTTATGAGTATGTCCTCACTATATGGCTATAGTAATGTCCTTGGAGTGTTTTATACCTCCAAAAACATGTTACATTTATGGACCCCTCTTTAGCTTTGTGAGGCATGGAGGGTCTATAGACATGGGTGGAAGGGGCACCTCAGCTCCCAGCACATGGAACCATGTCTGTCCCAGCATGCCCACCATTCTTCACTCTGCATCTCCATCTTCTTCCCTGGGACTCAGGCTTGCCTCTGGCAAAACCTTCCATGGCCTGTCTCCTAGATTGCCTGCCCACCTGCTGTCTCAGGGTTCTCTTCTGATCCTTTAGGGCCTGTAACAGGCTTGGGAGCTTCCCTGGACCTCACCTCTTACCACCTTCTCACCTTCAACCATACCACATTTCTTGGAGTTGACCAAACCTATCAACGTCTCTCATACCTCCACTCTTCTGCAACCCTGAACCCTCAATGAAAATAGTTGTCCCTCTCTTCCTGCCTTTACAACTTTTCACAATTGAAGATACCAACTCAGAGAGGCCTTCTCAGATCCCTGGCTGGCTAAGCTGGAGATGCCCAGGGCTGGGGACTCATAGCTGCTCTTGGCCATGGGGCTCCCTGCCCAGGATGCCATTTATGGTCCATTTAATGTCTCACTTCAGTCTCCTACAGTCCCTCTGCCCCTGCCAAAGGAGTGGTCCTTATTGCAGGATAGTGCTGCTGAAGTCAGCTTGCTTCCAGCTCCTTGGGCAAATCACCAGCCAGCTTAAGGAGGCAAGAGGCCTTTTATTAGGAGCTGGGCTGTGGGCCTTGGCAGGATTGCAGTGGACTGCAGGAGGGTAAGGGAATAAGGGCATTGAATTTGGACCCACAGCACAAGCAGATATGGGATGGCAAATACGAATCCAGTGGACTTAAGGGTCAGAACATCCCAACCTGATGAAGGCCTTGTATTCCCATCTCTGTGTTCAGATGGGGAGACAGAGATGCAGTGGGAAACCAGAACTTCAGCATCAGAGCCAGGATTTGAATCCAGGTTCTGGGTCACCCTCCTGCAACTTGGGCCTCAAACCTGCTTTCTTTCACCCCCAGAAGATGACCTGCTGAGCAGTGTTCTGAACCTGGTGGTACCTCAAGGTTGCTAGAGAGGTACCATTTAGTCTCAAGGCAGAACCTGGGCCAAGGCTGAGAGGCTTGGAGAATCAGTGAGGGCAAGGAACTGAGGGGAAAGGGCAGAGTTGGGCCTTCGGGATAAAAGGGTTTCTTTTAATTTGGTGGCCTTGGGACCTGAGGAAAAAGAATCAAGGAGGGGGATGGAACAAAAGTAGGCAAAATTCTCCACTAACAGAGCCAGGGAAATGTAACTGCTGTCAGCACCAGTGATTCACTTGGGGACCTGGGTGGCCCCAGGGTAAACATTTTAGCTAAGACATGGACAAAGACTGCTGTTAATGTGACATGGACCCTATTTTCTGGTCTTCTTATGCTAGCCCCTGCTCTTGCTGGACCTTCAGCTGGATTCTTGCCTCCGCTGTTCGACACCCAGACATTGGAACTCCTCAAGAGTTGCAGGACTTCCCTACCCTCATCTCTGGTGTTAGAATTAGGTGAGGCTGATATGAGGCTGTGTAGCTATCATTGCTGAGACCAGGAGAGTAGAAGAAGAGTGTTCATGGAAGGGGAGGGTGGTGGGCTAGTAGGGGGAGGGGGAGGAGATGATGGGACATGCCCACAGGACTCTTGGGGCCATCACCCAAAGCAAACCCAGGATCCTCTCCTTGGGAACCCTAGAGTCAGAAAAGAGTTTCTTCCCCAGTACCTCTTCTGCTTTCTTCTTCTTCTTCTTCTCGAGCCAGGAAATAAAATATCTGGGCCAGGAAACAGGGTGGAGATGGGTCAATTAAGGAGCAGGTGTGTTTTCCTTTGGGATGCTGGGGCTTGGAGAAGTCACTCACCCACCTCCAGCTATGACTGCCAGGGGCAGAAGAATGCCGAGGCTCACAGCCCATGCGAAGTTCCTCTGAGTCTCAGCTGGGGGTGTGAAAGAGGGAGCCAGATGTTTGGGGAACAGTCAGGCCCAACTTGGCCCAGAGAGAAAGCCTCACTCCTTGTTTTATTCACCCACTCAGTCACTTGTTTGAGAACACTTACTGAATCCCTATTGTGTGCCCAGCATACACCGAGATGAATGAGACATGGTCCCTGCCCTCGAGGAGGCAGACACACAATTATGGTGTGGTGTTCAAGGGAAGCAGGACAAAACAGTGCAGAGGAGAAGTAATCTTGAGGAGGGCTATATGCCTTGGGGTGAGGGTGGGAACTGGTTAGGACTTCTGGTTGGTCTTTGAAAGACAAGTAGGAAGGAATTCAGTTCAGATAGTCAAGGGGCAAAACTGTGTTCCAGGCAAAGGATACAGAATGTTCAAAGACAGAAGCGTGAAGCCGTCTAGTGTGGCCGGGGTGTCAAGGGTTTGGGAGGTGAGTGGGAGTGCACTTCATCTGGGGGCAACTGGGAGCCCCTGAAGGTTATAAACAGGGAGTGTCATAGGCAGATTTTCTTTGTGAGAAAAAGGTTTTTGGTTGCTGAGTGAGATGTGGCCAGGAGGGGAGGGAGGCCAGGTGATGTTGCCATAATGTGGGTGAGAGGTGAGGATGTCTGAAGAAAAGATAGATGTTGGAATGAAAATATGGCAACACATTCAAGAATTATGTCACATGACTTGATGATTGTATTTACTGAGTAAGGGAGAGTGCAGTTCCTGGTTTAGGAAGTTAGGTCTTGAGTGGGGCCATTTGCTAAGAGGGACCCTGAAGGAAGAGAAGATTTGGGGGAGTGAAGATGGGTTAGGGCATGTCTCTAGGCATGCTGGTTTTGAGGACCTGAGAAAGATATCTTAGAAGTTAGTGACTCTATGGCTCTGAAGCTGGACATGTGGAATTGAGAAATATCAGGAAGTGCTACCTTCACCAGTGATGATGGAAAGCAAGAAGAGCTCAGGACTGGACAGAAGAGACAGACAACCCAGAAAGAGACAATCCACAATGAACCTGGGAATAGAGGTAGGGGAGCTAAAGGCCAGATGGGCCACCAACCACTGACCTGGGCAGATAGTTGGGTCTTTGCAGGTGAGGATGTGTGTCTTGCAGTTGGCACAGTTGGTGACCTCCAGTGAGGAGGGTAGGTCTGCAAGAGGGGATAGGCAGGAGTCTTGGAAAGGGCCAGGTGTCCCTCACCCTTTGCCCAGGCCCAGTCCCCAAAGATACTCACCACAGGAGTTGTTGCAGGCTGCTCAGGTGGATGAGATGGTAGAGAAACTGAGGTGCTGGGGAGGCAGACAGAGCCAGGAGGGGTAGGGGAATGAGCAGGAAATGAAGCTGGGAGAAGGTGTGGATAGGCATGCGGTACATGGGCAGGGATGGGGGGCTCCAGGGCAGGGTCTGGGAAGGGCTGACAACTGGACACTGCTCTCCTCCTTGGGTCTTGAAGGAGGCAAAGGGCTGAGTGTGGGCAGGGGCAGCCCCACCTCTTACCCTTATCCTTCAGCTTCTCAGGTAGCTCACTCAGCCTCTCAGAAAATAGCTTCTTCTGGATCTGAACCTCTTCCAGAAGTAATCGTTTATCTGGATGGAATAGGAGAGAAAGGGTGCTTTGGTCACCCATGTCTCACAGCTCAAATGAATTACATAACTTTCTCAAGGTTGGGAATGCAAACCAGTTTTTTCCAAACATAAATTTCATAGAGCAGCACACAGAAAGATGCTGTGACTGCTCTACCATTCATAACACCTCTCCACCCCAGGTCAAGTGAATCCTCTGGGAATACTTTGGAGGGCCAGGCTTTGTTAACCCAAACCTAGGGGCCCTGGGACACTAGGCTTCCTTACCGTTTCTAAATGTCTTAATGGCTTGATCTATGTGATTGAATAATTTGGCTAATTCTTCCTCCAAATGGTCCTGATCTGAGAATGGGATATGAAAGGAAGGCAAGTCAGGGGAGTAAGATCTCAGGCCAGGTAAGGGGGCCAGCCTTGATTCCTGATCTCAAGGCTGCACCTTACCAAGGTACCAGGGGTCCAGTAAGACACGAGGCTCCAGGAATAAGGAGTGGAGGCTTTGGGAGAGCTCTGCAGGTGGCCCTGGGGTGCCCCAAAGAATCTGGAGGTCATAGTCTATCAATGCAGGCAGTTCTGGCCAGCAGTGGAGGCAGTTCTTTCCATTGGTGTCAGCGGCAGGCAGGAGATAGCTGAGCAGGAGAAGCAGCATCTTTTGGGGTTGTCCCTTCTGTGCTTTTACCACCCTGCTTGGCAGTTCCGCATGGAATGCTGGTGCCCTGTCTCCCTGGGAACCACATTCTATTTGCAGGACAAAAGTAAATTCCGCAGGATAAGGTGAGGGCCAGCCATGGCAAGAACCCAGGCTTTGACATCAGACAAAACCCTCCTCTGAATATGCTCATTGGTGATGGTGGTGGTGGTGGTGGGGTTTTCATGAACAGAAATATGGTTGTGCTGCTTTGTGTCTGGTGCTCAGCTATCCTGATGGCATTTATCACGTACGGAGTAATTCAACAGTCCGAAATTTGAGAGGTAAGGAGAAAGCTAGGTGTATAAAGAACCTGAATCAGTTTTCCACACGGAAGTGGTCAGCCATGGGAAGCTTATGGAACATGCATCTTTTTCATGGTGCATATAAACTGGCAGCTGTCTTATGCCTGACCATGCCAGAGGGGCTTAGACAGCTGCTCCCAGCACAGTGGAGATAGAGAGTGCAGAGTTTCAGCCAGTTCATGGAAGCACAGAGAAAAAAGTCATCTTTAGGGCAGTAGTTCTTATGTGCAATGAGCAACAAAGAAAAGCACTCTCCTCACTCTTAAGTAAAGAAAAAGCCAGTGGGATCCCTGTTACTCTTCAGTTGGTAAGCTTTGCCCTTCTATGCCATGCTTCCAACTAACTTCTGAGTGGATTATAAGCAGTTGAAAGCCACCAGGACTTTGAGGAATATTTTAATGTGAATAAGAGACAAAAACAAAATTAAAAACAAAAGCAAGTAAAAACCACATGAAAAATTAAGGTACAAAATAACACTGTGGGAAACAGAAGACCATGTAGAACACCAGTACAATTAAATAGATGAAGTACTGATTTTCCTAGAAAAAAAGAGGCTGCTATGTAAAAGAAAAAGCCAGAGAATAAGAAAGAGTTATTGGAGATTAATGATATGATATAGGGAATTTTAAAAATCCATAGAAATGTTAGGAGATAAAGTTTCAGAGAGCTCCTAGACAGAATATTAAACACACACACACACACACACACACACACACACACACACAATGAGAAAGGGGAAAAAATGATAAAATTAGACAATCAGTCCATGAAGTCTAATGTCCAGATTATACAAGTTTCAGAAAGAAAGAACAGAGAAAATAGAGGCGAGGGAATCATTTATAACAGAATTTGGGTGGGAGAAATTCTATCTTACAGGGAGCAGGATGTGGAGGACAGGTAACAAAGTCACCAGAAAAAAAGTATTTTGGTAAATTCAGGCTGCACTAGTCAGATGGGCTCTGAAATGCGAAGGTGATTCTGAACACTGCAGAGTTGTTGCTTTCCTACTGGCTTTGGATAGTTTTGGGGTTAGGGAATTAGCCTGTTTTTGTTTTTGTTTTTGTTTTTGGTTTTGTTTTTTTTTTCCCCTCAGCCAACGCTTTGGAAAGGAAGGCCCTTATTCCCTGAAACTGAGGCTGGTGCTCCCTCCCATGATGCCCCAAGCAGGGTTCAGTACGCAAGGCATAAAAGCCTGCTGCTTACTGTTTTTCCCATCACTTCTGAGGTTGCCCTACCCAGCATGTGTGTGAGGGAGAAGAGAACAGGGTGCTGACAGAAACAATACAAAAAAAGTTTTTAGAATGGAAAGACATACATTTCCAGATTGAAAGGGCCCACTGAGAAGAGATCCAATGTTAGGAATAAGAAATATCACACCTAAGCACAGAGGAGAAATAGACTATGTACAATGGACCAGTAATTAGAATGTCTTCAGGCTTCTCAAGAATAATACAGGAAAGTAGTAGACAATGGAGCAATGCGTTCATATTCTGAGAAAAATATTTCCATCTTAAAATCCTCTACTCAGTAAAATGTCAGTTAAGGAGAAGGAAAGCTATTTTAGCCAGGCAAGGTTTAAAGGTGACCTCTGTTGCCTTTTCTTAGAAAGCTGTTAAAGGATGTGACCCAACTAAATGAGCAAATCAAACAAGAAAGGTGATAACATGAAGGTCAGGAAATGAAAACTAGAATTATGCAGAGGGGTGAAGATAACTTCTATGGTGACAGTCAATGGAAACCCCAGGAAGACAAACAGTCCAAACTGGCTTGCTCTGGATGTGGAAAGGTCTGGAGTGGGTGGTCTGTGTAAGTTTCCTCTGGGACCTGGGTTGCTCTAGCCTTTTGTTTTGAGGGTGAAGTCTTTACAGCGCTTTGGTATGGGGCCATGTGGAAACCCCTGTTTAAGAAAAGAGAGTATTCTATAAGATGAAGTTATGCTTGGTAGAATTCTATCCCGAGGTTTGGGACCAAAGCCCTAGAATATGCTAGAATCTTCATTTTGCTCAATTTATGCTTCTTTTTTGGGAAACTTGAGAGGAGGGCAGAATTCAGGTGTCACTTTGGCTTAGGAAATTGTGCCTCTTCATAGCCCCAATACCGTGAGAATGAGAATAAGTTAGTTGGAGCCATAGTTGCAATGCAATGCTGACACAATTAATACATGCTCTACAAGTTAAGGGTCAAGTCCTTCGCAAGACTGCTCTTACTTCAGACAGCAACCATAAGCTCTGGGGTCCCAGGCCACTTTCCCCTCTGATCAACTGTCTGCAAACATGTGGGTTCTCACTGTCCTGTCAGTTTTGAGCAGCCAAATGAAGAGACACATAAGTAGATGTCTGGGAGGGTCCCAAACATGAAACTTCTGGGCCTTCAGGGTGTATTACCCTCTTGGTGAGTTGGCGTGTATCACCAACCAGGAAGCTCATCCATGCCTCTAGAATTTTTATTGGGTTTCATTAGGTAGGCATGATTGACTAAATCATTGGGTATGTAATTGAACTCAATCTCCATCTCCCCACCTTCACTGTAGATTAGGCTGATAATATTTTGTTCAAAGTCCCAACCCTCTAATCACGTGGTTGTCCTTTCTGGCTGGGCCAGCATCTATCCTGAGTTGTCATCTTTGCATAAAGCCAGCAATAAGTCCACCATCAGTAGCAAAGATACTTCTAGCACTCAGAAATTCCAAAGATTTTGAAATTACCTCCCAGGAACCAGTGATGAAGGCCAGCTAGATTCTTTATTATACAACAATGGCACATAAAGTCATTATTACTTATTAACATTTTGGCTTGAATTCACCTGGATCCAGGCTCTGTACTGCTTCTGGGATCCCTTGGAATCTTCTGAGAGTTTCTCAAGTTGTGGACACAAGCTTTTATTCACAGGTACTGAGTTGTGAGGACATTAGGATAGCATCAGTGAGAGATCTAGGGACAAGTAAAACATTACAAGGGCATCTGTCTTCACAAAGTGCGGGACCAAATTCACTCACTGGGTTGGCAAAACTGTCTTAGAGGTTATTGACCTGTAAATTCTGTCCTGTTGTTACAAGGAACCTTGGTGGAAAGAGTATTTGATAAATCCAAGAGGTTTCTATCTGCTTGGTTAGGGCCTTTACAAGAGGTTAAATTTAGTTGTTTGATTTTTAAATGAAAAAATTAGAAAAAAATTTCTCACCAGATGACCCATCATAAATGAAATATTCATTTCATTTTCTTTCTGGTTAAAACTCATGTCTTGAAATGCTTTGTTGTATCTACTTAGAATGATCAATGGGGATGCCTACGGGAATTTCTCCTGCAGAATTTGTTGGTAGAGAACATTAAAATTGCATGAAATCACTTATGTAATTTTAATGAGCATCAAAAAAGTTTTGAGTGGAATTGGGAGGGATTTAAAGTGAAATGTTTCATCTGGGAAAGGCTGAAGCCATGGTCCTTTGGTATTCAAGGGGGCAAGGTCAAGCATCTATAGCAGGGGTCCTCAACCCTCGGGCCACAGACTGGTACTGGTCCATGGCCTGTTGGGAACAGGGTCACACAACAGGAGGTGAGCTGCTGGCTAGTGAGTGACACTTCATCTGAATTTGAAGCCACTCCCTAGAGCTAGCATCACTGCCTCAGCTCTATCTCAGATCATCAGGCATTAAATTCTCATAGGAGCACCGGTCCTTGGTGCCCAGAAGGTTGGAGGCTGCTAGGACTCTCTCCTGTTCATCCCCATTGCTGGGCAGAAACATTCTCTCCACAATTGGGGGACATGGCCAGAGGGTCTGCAGACAAGGAGCTCCTGGCCATTTCCTTGCTGCTGCTAGAGAATCATGTAGGGCTAGAAATGAGCATGGCCTTAACAGGACTCAGTGCAGCCCATGCGTTGCTGCCAGCTAAGACCCAGAATGGGACCCAATGAGGATTCAAGTTCAGATCTGTGCTTTCCAGATCAGTGCTCACCACTCTATGTATCAAATTCTATGTATAGTTAGTTCTTTCCTTTTTTTTTTTTTTTTTTCAATTTTATGGTCACTGAGCTCAGCTTCTACACCTATAAAGCCCATTTGGGTTTCTCCATCCCACATCCTCTGATTTCTGTGATGGTCAAGTTTATGTTTTTCTTTTTCTTTTAAAAATTAATTAATTAATTAATTTTAATTTTTTAAGTTTAGTTTCAAGTATACGGTACATTGGTTAGACATCTACATAGTTCATAAAACGATGCCCCCATTGCACCCTCCCTCCCCTTACCCTCCACCTAGCCAATGTATTAATGCTAACTGCATTCCCTATGCCATTGCTCCCCATCCCTGTGACCAACCATCAGCTACTATTTTGTACTTCTTTAACCCTTTACCCCATTTCCCTAGCCCACCAAATCCCTATCACCTCTGTCCAACACCACATTGTCTGATATATTTGTGAGTCTGTTTTTGAATTGTTTGTTCTTTTTATTCTTTAAATTCCATATATAAGTGAAATCATACAGTATTTATCACTCTCTGTCTGACTTAAATACCTTCTAGGTTCATCATAGCAATATATTTTTCCATGCTCTTCCTTTTCATATGTAGAGGTCTCGTTTTCTTATCCTTTCAGCCACTCTATCTTTTGGTTGGAGCACTTAATTCTTTTCCATTTAAGGTACTTATTGATAGAAATGTAGTTATTACCAGCCTGTGTTCCTGTTTTTGATACATGTTTTTTCTTCTTAAAGAAGTCCCTCCAACATTTCCTGTAACACTGGTTTGGTGTGATACATTCCTTTAGCTTATTTTTGTCTGGGCAGCTCTTTATCTGTCCTTCAACTCCAAATGATAGCTTTGCTGAATAAATTATTCTTGGTTGTAGATCCTGGGTCTTCATTCTGTTGACCATGTCCTGCATGGTCTTTGTTGAGAAATCAGCTGCCAGTCGTATGAGTGTTCTTATATGAAATTATTTGTTTTCTCTTGCTGCTTTTAATCTTCTTTCTTTGTATTTAACCTTTGGCATTTTAATTATGATGTGTCTTGGTGTGGGCCTCTTTGGATCCCTGATTTTTGGAATTCTCTGAGCTTCCTGGGGTTTTATGTCCATTTCCTTCACCAGGTTAGGGAAGTTTTCCATCATTATTTCTTCAAACAGCTGTTCAACATCTTGATTTTCTTCACTTATGCCGATCAGATTAATGTTTAGAGCCTTAATAGTGTCCCATATGCTCCTTAAATTATCTTTATAGTCTTGGCATCTTTTTCTTGCCATTCTGTATGAGTGTTCTGATTGGCTTTCCTGTCTTCTAGATAGGGTATTTGATCCTCTTTTTTATTCACTTTGTTCATTCCATTTAATATACTTCTCATCTCAGATATGTTTTTTCAGACTCATTCTATTTTATAATTTCCATTTCCATTTTTATGTTTTTTTTTAAATCTCTTTGTTGAATTGAGCATCTTTATAACCAGTGTTTTGAACTCTGCATCTGTTAGATTACTTGACTCCATTATATCTGGATCTCTGTTCTGTTCTCTCATATGGTTTCTGCTTGTCTTCCCATTTTGGCTGCTTTCTGTGTCTGTTTCTATGTACTAAGCAAAGCCCCTTAGTCTCCCAGTCTTATTAGTGTGAGTTTGTGAAGTAGGTGTCCAGTGACACGGCCCTGAGAGGGGTTCAGCTACAGGCCAAACTTAACCCAAGCCTCTTTCTGGGGCCATCTGTTAAAATTTAGCAAGCAATCCACAGATGCTATGCTTATAGTTGCCTCAAAAGGCCACACCAGAAACCGAGGCCAGCTGCGTCCAATGTGAGTCTAGGCGCTGCTCAATAAGGAGCACCTGACTTTCTGAGGCTATACCAGGATGTGGCTTGGGTGGAGCTGTGAGTTGGGGGAGGCAGGGTTTCGGGAATCCTCTGGGCAAAGCTACCTCTGTTATCCAGTTTGATGACTTCTCAGCCAGGGCGGCGCTGTGTCTGTGCACTGGGAGCGGGGAGGGCTTCAACAGGGGACATGGATACTGCTGGCACTGTAGAGAGCAAGACATGGATACTGCTGGCACTGTAGAGAGCAAGCCTTGCCTCTGTTCTCACTCCGACGATGTCTCCTTGTAAGTCCTTGGTGTCCCTGCACTCAGCCGAATTGGCACTGGAGCTCAGAGACAGCAGGTCCATCATTGTAACAATCTGCTCATGGACGCGGCCCCTTTAAGGGCTTCTGTAGCAGCCACTGCTGCAGCCTTCTCTCCTCAGTCGCTCGAGACCGGGAAGTCCCACATCCTCTCCCCATCCTACCTTCTGCCATTGCAGGGTGTTTTCTTGGATTTATCCCTAGTTGTATGACTTGTTCCTCTAGATCCCAGGTGATTATTCCTTGCTGCTGCTCCTGGTTTTCATCACAACTTTGATTTGGTTGCCGGAGGTATGAAACAGAGCCTGTACCGTCTACACCATTTTTTTTTTCTTCATTTATATTTTTTATTAGGTAATTAGTTGCATGCTGATTTGGGATACATTTTTTGTTGTTGATTTAAAATGTGATTAAAACCCAGTCACAAAAAGGTCATCTCCTTTTTGTGTGGTCTTGGCTTGGCTCTCTTGCCTCTCCTGCCATCAGTAGTTTGCACGGCCCTCAGGGTTTGTCCCCCATTTAATTGTGAGCACAGTTGATGCAGCTGACCTGGGATGTCTGCTCCTCTCTGTGGGATTGAGCTCTGCACTGCCACTTCCCACACACCACGTTCTCAGTTTCTTCTCTGTTTTGGATGTAGTGGGTTTTGGCTCCCTGCTGAGAGTCCAGGGCTCTCCTCATTGCCCTTATGAAACTCTAGATCCCAATCACTGCCCTGTGAAGAAGGGGAAATGACTCTTCTCATTCAGCCACAGGTCCAAAGCAGAATGTCTGTGTTCCGAGGCTCAGGGGTGATCTGATACCATTTGCTCTTTTCTGGTAAAGATATGTGGTTGCCCTCAAAGCAAGCTTGCTCATCTCCTCTTTGTTCCTTACTGTAAGTTTCTTTCTCCTAAGTCTCCTTGCACAAAAGGATGGGCCTTCAGAGAAATCTTGAAGACAGGTCTGAACTCTACAATAAATGTGGCAGGTAGGGAAAATGATTGTATTTATACTGGTCAAATTGGTCTTGATGAGACAAGGCTCCAATTCCCAAATAGGTATTTGTTTTCCCTGGAGAAGCAGAAGAAAAGAAAAAGGACACCCAAGCATGGGATGCTTCCACTTTTGCATGGGATGGCCCTCAGATGTTGATGTTTGCTTAAGGCAGACCAGGATCCTTGGGTGCTGGAAGGCCATGGCTGTGCTGAGGACTATTCCTTGATGAACTGGTCATCAAGGCTGTCATAGTGTACACATGAAGTCAGGAGCATGTACCACTGCCAGGAATGCTGGATACATTTGAAGGACAAAGGGGGTTCTCTGCCCAGACTTGCTGAAATATTTCTCTGCCAGAATGTATTCTCCTTGTCTGGGAAGAATAAAGCTGCAGCCTTCCAACACACACTTCTCAGGACTGGTGACACTGTAGAGGGTCTAGAGTGTCCTGGCCTGGCTGTGATTGCTCCTCTGACTAGGCTCCCTGGATGGGTCCGTGTAGTGCAGCCATTAGGAGCATTGTCACAGGAGTGACAGTGGCTTCACTCCTTGAACCTTATTAATTAGACTTGTTTTCCAGGGAATTTTTCTGAAGAAGTCAAGTCCTTATCTCCCACCCACACACTCTTAGGCAATGGAAATTGGCCACTCCCCATGAGAGGTAAATCTAATGACCCTCCCTTTGACCTGGGCTGGCAGTAGTGATTTGCTATCATGAATGGTGACTCTTTGTAACCTCCAAGGCTAGTTTTAGAAATGGCCATGCAAATTTTCTGGTTATGCTGGGAAGCTCACTGTCACTTTTGAAATGCTTCTCCTGGAACCCAGCCTCCATGCTGGGAGATCCAATGTTATGTGAAGAGGCTACATGTGGGCACTCTGGTGGGGAGTCCCAGCAGAGTCCACTCTTGAGTCGTATCAGCCCAGACACCAGCATTGGAGTGAAAAAGCCTCCAGATGACTGGCCCTGGCCTCTTGAGTGCTCCCCGTTAAAGCCTGTGCACGTTTATGTGACAAGAGGTACAGGGAACACGGGTCTATACAGAAATCACAACATGCATACTTGTTCATCAGTGGGGGAAGGACTCAGCCCTATAGCCCAGTGGTGCATGTAATCAGGGGCTCTGTAAAGTGGGAATAGAGGTCTCAATCAGGGCAGGAAAACACCTGGTGACAGTGCTTCTCCTTGTGAGCCCCCACTCCTGGGGACTTGAGCATGGAAAAATTTAGGGCCTCTGAATGGATTCTGATTACTCAAACACCAATATCTACACACAGGGTCAGAGTCTTAAGCCCCCAGGTGAATAGATGCTATGGCCACTGCCATCTACCACCCAAACCAAGAAGCAGTGGATATGGGGCAATTAGGCAAACTGCATTCGCTCTGACACCTCCTCCTTGTGGAAGTGTGGAGGTGGAGGAATAAACGTGTGTGCAGTCTTTGCTGAGCCGAATCTGGTTTTGAGTCTTGCTCTGATGTTTCTTTGCTGTATGATCTCAGGTCAGTTTCTTCATGTCTGAGCTTCGGGTTCCTCTTCTATAAAACAAGAATAATTAGAGTGCCATCTCCTGGGGGTTTTGTGAAAATGTGTGTCAAGTGCTTAGTATAATGTAGGCACTCAATTTCTCTTAATTTCTTTCCCTTATGTTCGGAAGAACCTGGATACACTGGATCTGGTTGCTAAATAACACTTACTAAACATTATGAAGTATGTACAGTCTACTCAGCATGGTGCTCAAATCACAGATACCTTCAGACATGCACAATCAATGGGAATCCTCCTGTTAGAGACCAGTTTGTCAGGGTGGTAGGGGATGGCTCCTCAAAGGAGTCTCTTAGCATCATCAGAAAATACAAGGTATCAGACAGTAGTGCTTTTGGGCTTCCTTCTGTTGGAAGTAGCATAGCCATGTGTCAGCATCCTGGGAACATTCAAGTATGTGTGTGCATGCTTGGAGCTGCGTGTGTGCTTCTTACCTAAGGGCTAGCCAGCTAGATCAATAGCTGACTGCTACTGGCATTTACATCTAGGAAACAGTCATTTAAACACACATGCCAGCAGGATCTATAAATTGATTCCTTTGAGGCCAGAGCAAATGGTGATCTATTTAGCACTGAAGGCTCTGAATAGTGGGGATTCTGTGGGTGGGGCACTGGTGGAGACTTCTCTGGTAACCAAGGACAGGCTTTGTGACAGAGGCCAAGCTCCTGGCTGCTCCTGAGTCCCATGCAGTGTGTGGCTTTTCCCACATGTCTACGAAACATTATTCACTACATGCCTGAGCTTGCCAAGGGCCATGCTAGAAGCTCTATAGAGATAATAGGATGAAGAGACTTCAACCAGGCCTGGGAAGATGTTGGTGATCATTCCCTCAGAGCTTTTTCCTTTGCTGGGATAGTGAAGAGTGGACAGTGATAGATGTGAACCTTAGGCACAGGCTCTAGCCTCGAGTGGCTCCTCAGCAGGGCCAGGTGTTGTGGTTAGGTCTGCATCATTGGCTTGCCAGGCTGCTGGAGGGCATGCAAGGGGTTTGCCAAGAGTTTGCTTCCTTTGCTGGGTGCTGGGCTGTGCTGCCAGACATCTGTCAGGTCCTGCTTCTCACTCTCATGCTTCCTGGCCAACACTCTCTCTTGTTCTTCATCCTACCCGGGTACCCCATATCCTTAGGGTTTGTTTTCTGGTACAAAGTCCCCATGAGCCCTGGGTGTCTCCATGGAGGAGACAGTGATATGTTGCATGCTCACTTCCCACCTGGATCCTGTATGTCTTTACCACCTTTCTAGCCACAATTCTTTTTTGGGGAAAAAATATGCTGCCCTCACCACTTACATCTCATATGCACCCATGTGTGTCCTTTCTGGTCAGGATATTTGATATCCTTGCTGAGGAAAGAATTTGGGAGGGTCTTATGTGGGCACCTAAAGGCTCTGGCCAGCATGCAGCAGACATTGCTTCCACTTGTGAGTCTTGGGCAGATCTAGACATATGCCTTCTCTCATTAATGATGAAGTCACTTTACAAAGATGTGATCGCCTTAAAAAGATATCACCGTTAAGAGTACTTCTGCTGAGGAAACATGCCCTCTGCCCCCAACCCCAACCCCAAAGAGGAGAGGCGGCAATGCTTACTGACCTGTAAGGATGATCAATCAACATACCAGCCTGTCAGGCAAGTGTGAGCATCCTTTGTGTGACATTCACTGGCTGTAAGTCGCTCCTGTAAAGTGATGAAACAGCAGATAAAAACCCGGGTCTGACTCTAAGATCCATGCTCTGGGTGAATAGTTTTCTTTTTCCAGGTTGTTAATCTTTATTATCAAAAATCATTTATAAGATTTCAAAAGGGTTTTAAACTTACACAAAGCTCCAGCTTAGAAAATTGTCATGTCCTTAGGTAACCCAAAGAAGAAACATTTGGGAGCAGTCAGTGACGTTAGTCACTGTCTTCTTCCTATTGTCTCTCCCACAGAGCTCTGTAGCCTAGTCAGAGGGATGATGAGATAGGAAAAGAAGGGAAGTCTGGGTGTATGCTCTGTACATGGAGCTCCACTGCATTGGTGGGTCTATTCTTATTTTATATGGGCAGAAAACAGAGTTCAGAGAGGGTGAGGGATCTGCCATGGTCACACCTTGAAGAACCATGAGGTGTGGCCATCTGAGTCCCATCGTGAGCCCTGCTCTGAGCATGGCCCCACAGAGCCCTTTAAAATAACCCATTTGTCCAAGAATGTTGAGCTGAGCAGGTGACTCTAGTTAGAGAGATTCTAGGTTAGGAAGGCCCTAGGAGGCACTCAGTGTCCAGTGAGGACTGCTGGCTATCTCTTGCAGTTTCTGGTTCAAATGCTGTGGGTTAAAGTCAATGGTCTTGGGGCCTGGTGTGCCCTTCAGGCCTGGGGAGGCAGAAGCCAGGACCAAGAGGAAGCCCGTAGTTTCTCCACAACACTGGGAATCATAGCCCAGAGGGAGGGTGTGTGAGTGTCACGGGAGCCTGGCTCCTCCAAGGGCCTCCCTGGGGGTTATGTGGTGTACTGGGAGCTTGAGGCTCAAACATTCATGCCCCTTACAGGCCAGGGCAGCCAGGCTGGAAGGCTCCTGCTGCAGCAAAGAGGCCTGCCACATCAATCCCATCAGGCTCCAAGGGACAGAACATCTACCTGTAGCTTAAATTTTCTTTCCTCCCTGTTTTCTCTCTCCCCTGGCATTTCGTCTAGGCTTCATCCTCAGGTGTGCTTTGTAGGGACAAAGAGCCAGCTCCTTAGAGTGAGACCCCATCTGCCACACATGCTGCCTTGCCTCAGCCCCTCACAGACCCAGGCATGAGGAGGAAGGTTGGCAGTGGACAAGGATCAAGCTTCATAGACATCATGGCCCTTGGTCTTCCTGGTCATCACTTTAAAGATGGAGAAACTGAGATTTAAGGAGATTAGAGTGACTTGTCCAAGGCTGCCTGGTGAGTAAGGGGCAGAGCAAGACACTGACTCCAGTCTCTGACCTTGAGGCCAGTGCTACCTGCACACCCACTGCTGAGAGAAGAGGGAAAGCCCAGTGGTATGGGGGTGCATGAGGTGCAAGGCAGCGTTCTGCCTAGATCCTGGCTGGCCCTCTTGCTGATGCACCTGTGAGGAGAGTGAGGCCCAGTGAGGAACCAAGACCTTCACAGGTAGGGTGGAAAAGTCATGAATCTGCCTTCTGGTGGAAGTGGCCTTGGCATAGGGTGGGGTATGAGACCTCCAAAGTGGATAGGGTTGGGAGGGCTCCTCTAGGGAAGGAGAGGGGAGCTCTCCAGGCTTGAGGAAGCAAGGTTTTCTGATAGGTAGATATTGGATCACTCATTTTTTTTTTTAACAAGAACAACTTTCTGCACAGACTCTTCTGTGCAGACTTAACTTCTGTGTTCTCTGCAGACTCCAGGGTCAGAGAGATTTAGGCAGAGTCAGCACAGTCCCTTACCAGCCACATGGCTGCAGCCATTAACTCTCTAGGGAAAATAATAATAATAATAATAATAATAATAATAATAATAATAATATCTATCTCATAGAGTTATAGTGGGAAATATTTAAAATGTTAAAGAGCCTAGGATACAGTTAGCACAGAAAATTAATAATAATATAATAAATAATTAATAATAATAATAGCTGCTAGAATTATTAACATTATTTACATTATTTCAAATGGGGCTCAGCAAACTGCTTGGCACCATCACTCCTTGAGCTGTATGGGAGTCCGATGGGTACTACAGAAGAGACTTCTGCAATGAGAAAGATAGAACCTGAAGACGTTTGGATTCCTTCATCTGACTTTGATTCTGTCATTGATGATCTTGGACAGGGTACATGACCTCTTGAAACTGTGGTTTCTTCTTTTGTAGGCTCTGCTTTCTTACCATGGCAGTGGATAACAATTCCATACAAAAATGTTTTATGTGAGTGATGAAACAGGGAGTCTGAGAAGAAGAATAAAAAGTGGCTTCATTCTGCAGAAGTAAGGGGACAGGATGATTTTCTAGGAACATGGAGGCTCTGCAGAGGTCCCCTTGGGGCTTTGCCTAAGCTGCCTCCGCTGGCTTGTTGGCTTGAGGACCGAGTCTCTCACCCATTCCTCTAATGGGCCCTGGTGTTCACTGAAGCCAAGTGCAAAAAACTCCCTGTAAGTGTCTGGTAATGTGGCTCGGAATTGGGCCCTGCAGGATTATTAGAGCCATCCATCTTAATTATACTGAAAATCACTTATGCACTTTACATAATAAAGCTACATTTACAGTTTCCCAGCACTGAGCCAAACCTGGCAGGGCTCTCTCACACTTCATACCACATTTTCTTGTTCTCCCTTTCTGGGTGGGATGATGCCTGGGTGTTTATCTGACTCCCTCTTTCTTAATGGGCTATGGGCTCAGGGCTAGGCTCCCTGAGCACTGAGCCCACCTAGTGTTGGGCACTGCCCAGATTCTTCACAGTTGGCACTGTATTTAACCCTCAGTGTGACCCTGTGAGTCCATATGCTTATCGACATATTCAAAGAGGCTAAGTAATTTGTCCAAAGCAACACAGCCAAGAACTGGTGAGCCCCAGAAGAAAAGCTTTTCTATTGCCTTCCACTGGTGTGTTTGCAGATGCCTCCCTTCTGCCCTTAACCCTACCTTCCCAGTTTCAATTTTGTGGGTTCCAGGAAGCAGTAATGAGAAGAAATTATGTCCTCAGCTAAGGCAGCCTTTCTCACATAGCCCAGAAGCATGCAGACACACGTACAAACACATACTACTGCCACTGCTACTACCACCATCATGTTCATGTGTGTGTAGGCACACACACATCACACATGTAAGGCACATGCGTGCACACACCACACACATCACATACCACCAAACACACCACCACCAGCACTGCACACACCACTAGCACATGTGTTTATGCACAAACACCAACCCCTATGTACACACAAGCACATACCACTCATATACATACCACACATATATACACATATGTATACTCACACACAGTCTCCCACTCATGGGCCCTTCCCAGTCTAGTACAGGCCTAGTCTCTCCTTCAGAGTTTTGTTATGCAGGGTGAGGCTGGGTTCCCCACATCCTGTGCACACTTGATAGACCCTAAGAGTAACTGTTGGACAGCGAGCTGCTTGGGAAGAACATGTGCTTTGGGGTCAGTTTCAGCAGTCTGACCTCTCCTTTGAGACAGGAGCTGAAGGAAGCCCAGACATATCACAGCGGTGTGGGCACACATGTCTGGAGCATAGTGCATGGCTATTGGGGGTTTGGGCCTGAGGGAGCACCTCCTATGGATCTTCAGATGACAAGAAACTTAAAGTAGAAATCAAGGGTCAAATATTGGGAATCAGGAAAAAATACAGGTTTAGTGCATGGCCATAACCTTGTGCATTTTGCCTATGGGGAGATGTAACATGCTTCTTAGCATGGAGGACTTAGGCAGGAAAGAGAGAGGAAAGGTAAGGGATGTGGAGTGAAGAAGGACTGGAGAAGGAAGAATGATAAGCTCAGGTCCTGCCTGCTGAGATCAACTGAGTACTGGAGGGATCTTGAGGGTAAGAAGAAAAGTGGGAGAGGTGAGAACGGGGAGGCTGGCAGGGGTCATGTATTACACCTCAAGCACTATTTTTTGCTGCTGATGGGAGCATCCCTAAAAATGGAGCTCAGGGGAGAGACATGGACAGAGCCTGGTCCCTGCTATAAAAGGGGCTAGCAGAAGCAGGAAACTTCTGTACTCTATTGTCCAGGAAAGGCCAGGTGAGCTGAATTGAAGCCCAGCCAAGTAGGGGTACAAGGGAAGCTATGGGGCAGACTGCATAGTCTGTCAGGTCACAATCCTTGGTTTGAAGAGTTGGGAGAGGGTGGGAGGGGCTTTGAGTTATGAGCCTGGCAGGCCCAAAATAGTGGATTGTGGCCTGGGTGGGTCAGTGACTTGTGACAGGACCAGCCTTGTGGAGCCTGGCTATGCAGGCCATGCCTGGGCACAAGCCCTTTTATGGAGCCCACTCACTTGCAGCTGGGCTGGGGGCAAGGCAGCTTGGGTTGTCAGTGAGCTGAGGCTCTAATGATTACGGAGGCTGGCATGTCCAAAATTGGAAGATCTGATGTCCCATTTTTAGCCCAAAGGCTGAAGCTGCTGGTGAACCACAGAGTGCCAGTGTTGTAGTTTGAAGATCTTCAGCCAGGAAGAATTCTCTTTTACTCAGGGGAGAGTCAGCCTTTTGTTTTATTCAGACCTGCAACTGATTGGACGAGGCCCACCCATATTACAAAGAGCAATCTGCTTTACTGTATTTACAAATTTAAGTGCTAATATCATTCAGAAACACCCTCACAGAAACACTCAAAACAATGTATGACCAAATGTCTGGGCACCAGTGGCCCAGCCAAGTTGACACATAAAATTAACCATTGTGAATGAAGTGTGTGGGGAAAGAGGTGATATGGCCACTGCAGGTGCCTGGACATGAGGCTATGTCTCTGAGCCTTGGTTTTCACATCACTGAAGAGTGTGTTGTGAGCATGAGAGAAGTTAATGGTTGACGACACCTATGATCCTGTGACATGCTTAGCCCATGGTGTCTCTTTGTCAGACTTACACTTGTCAGTCTCAACTGTTCTCCTAGAAGGGACCATGCAGGCAGTGGTATTAATGCTTTTAAGCACTCACCTTCTTCTCCCTGTCCATGATTACTGCATACTCCTCTGTATGTGGTGTCTGCAGACTGAAGGTGATATAATATGAAGTTTCTTGGGGCCACAGAGCCTCAATCCTGTGGATTCTGTGAAGGTACCATGGCCTCCAACCATCAGCCAGGCCCCTTGAAGCTGAGTTTCCCTGAGTATAGGGGAGCGAATGACAATTATAAGCAGGGCTCAAAGCATGGTCACATATGCTTGTGCTGTGGAGATAGGGCTAATGGTGCTTCCCTCCTCTTTATTGATGCATCCTAGTCTGGGCTCAATATCCAGCCCTCAGGCCTCTGAGCTGGTGGGGAGGTGATTCTTGGGGAAATCTGGCCCTATATCTTTGTCCTAATGAGATCTCAAAATCAAATCAAATGGGAGAACACCAGGCCTTATAATTACGTGGCAAGATTTAAAATTATTTGAAAAGCAACTACATGAAGCTGCCCGAGGGGAATAGATGTCAAATCAGCAAAAGAAACAATGAATCAGGAGCAGATTTCATTTACATTCCTTGCTCACACTCACCTGTGCTATCAAAAGGAATGACACGGAATCAGATGAGTTCTAGGGCCTGGTGAATGCGCTGGACACTACCTTCTGGACAGAAACCTTCTGGTCCACATAGCCAACTCTAGGCTTCAGTTTCCCCAACAGGTGGGGGCACAAACCTGTGAAAGCCACATTCCTTCCTCAAAGGTCTTGTTGGAAAGTCTAGACATGCATGTAGAAGGCAATTCTAGGCAAGGCCACACGCACAGAGCAGAATTCCAACCACAGGCAGCCAGAAGTCAGCTTCCTGAGTGGCTCTGATGTGCAGCCCGCCATTGTCATCCTGTTCTATATTTGCCTCCAACATAGTCCCTGTCCCACCTGTTGACCTTGTTTTTTTCTCTGGGCCTCCATTGGCCAGCACAGGGCCTGGCACAGGGTAGATGGGAATAACATTTATTGAGTGGATGGATGGATAGGGGGGTGATGGATGAATGAATGGATGAATAAATAGATGGGTAGGTGAGTGGGTGGGTGGATTGGTGAGGGGTGCCAGGTCAGTCTGATTGAAGAGAGCTGAGCTGTGCAACGTGATTTTCTCCTGCAGGGTGGAGGCTTTCTTTCCTCTAGGGCTAGTCTGGCACTGTGATCCCTTTGTTCTCTATCTCTGAAAGGCTGAGTTCAGCAGGTTGCTGATGATGTTGGGTTTCCAGGTTTCCAGTGAGTGTGGTGTCATGCTAGGGGAAGGTTTTCAAGGCTGGTGGAGGAGGTTGGAGACAACCCAGGGGAATGAACTCAGGGAGGTGATGCATTCTGGACTTTGGCTTATAGGCTAGGGCAGGCTTCCTGGATGTGTCCCATTCTACAGAAGAACAGAAAATAGAAGCCTGATAAGATGTGGGGCTCCCCAGGCTTGCCCTCCATCTAACCGAAGACTTTCAGGCTCTCAACTTCCTGTGTCGAGAGGGGGCTTTCCTGAGAACTGAGAAGCTCTGTGTGTCTCCCTCTTTGGATGGTTTGGTGTGACTCAGGTGAATCTACCTTGCTGAGGAATTGTGTTTCTCAGATTTAGACACCTTTCAATCACCCAAAGTGTCCCTGTTCATTAATCGGGGCTCGCTCTGCGGTGTCCTGTGTTTCCACTCTGTATGCCTGCCCTCACATTTCCCCAGATAACCTGTGGTACACAGGCCATTCTGGCATTCTTATGAACTGTTGATAGATGCCCAGCACAGGTGAGCACCAAGAGGTATCCTTGGGTCCAGGAGGCCAGGACCTGAGAAGAGGAGGAAGTAATTCAGTCTTTCAGGGCTCAAGTGGGGGCTTTCTGTGTTTAGATGCTGAGCTGACCAGACACACACACACACACACACACACACACACACACACACACACACACAAGAACAAGTAAAGAAAAAAATATCATGCAGTTTGCTTGGTCTCCCTCCCTCTCTCTCTACCTACTGTCACAGGATGTCAAAAAGTACCAAGTGATCTAGGCTTCCAGGGTCACTTGTTATAGTGACTAGAAGGGGCAAAGCTGAATTGGGTGGATTCCGTGAACAGCTGAATAAGGAGGAGACCATCCACTCCAACAACAGTTAGGTATGGAACCTTGGGGCATGTGGGAAAGAATAGAGGCTTTGCGCTAAGACATACCTACCTGGCTCATAACCCATCTCTGCCAATGCTGGGCGTGTGACCTCAGGCACATCACTTAATCTCTTGGGACCTCAGTTTCCTTGTTTATGAAATGGAAATGGCAACATGTATTTTGTTGATTTCTGCTAAGAATTGATGATATATTTTGTAGGAAACAATTCTAGCACATGGTGGGTTCCCAGGAACAGCCAGTTATTACTATTTTCTCAGTGCAAGCAATTTCTGATGAGGTAGATCTCTATTTCCCAAGTGTTTCTATGTTATACAACACACAGAGCATGACACTGTTTGTATGGCACACAGGGTGAATGGAGGCAGGAGGTATACAGGTGGGGTGTTTGCCGTAGGCATTCCTCTTTCTGTCCACAGGAAGCTGTTTCTGGCAGACCAAAGCTCCCTCTGGGGCAACTGACCTGTATTCTAGAAAGTGTCCTTGAGGAGGAGGCAAGGGTCCCTCCTTCCTGCTGTGAACTCTTCAGTACTCTGCACACATTAGGGCCATGGAGCAGGCAGTGCATTGTACTAATCATAAGCACCTCCTCTGTGCCATGCAATGTGTAGGGCAGTTTATGCGTATTGTCATTAGGAATTCTTAAAGGAGAGTGCTTCTGCATTAAATTGAGTAATTAGAGGCTCAGAGAAATTAAATTAATTTCCAAAAGTTCACACAGCTAGGAAGTGGATTTTTTTTAAATTAGATTTGAAAAATTGTAGTAAAATACACTTAACATAAAATTTACCATCTTAACCATTTTTAGGTGAACAGTTTGGTAGCATTTAGAAGAACATTCACATTGTCATGCAACCATCACCACTGTCCATCTCCAGAATTTTTTCATCATCCCAAACTGAAACTCTGTTCCTATTAAATGGTAACACCCATTCCCCCGACCCCCGTCTCCCCAGCTCCTGGCAGCCACCATTCCACTTCCTGTATCTATGAATGTGACTATTTAAGGTACTTCATACAGGTGGAATCATCCAGCATTTGTCTTTTTTTGATTGGCTTATTTCACTTAACATAGTGTCCTCAAAGTTTGCCCATGTTGTTCCATGTATCAGAATCCTTTGTTTTTATAGCTGAATAATATTCCATTGTATACATGTACCATATTTTGTTTATTCTTTGATCTGTCAGTAGACACTTAGGTTACTTCCCTTTGGCTATTGTGATGATGTTGCTATGAGCACAAGTGTACAAATATCTCTTCGAGACTCCACTTTCATTTTTTTGGATATATAACCAGAAGTGAAATTGCTGGATATTATGATAATTCTAATTTTAAATTTTTGAGGAACGTCCATTGGTCTTCCACAGCAGCTGTACCATTTTACATTCTTACCAACAGTGCACAGGGCTCCAATCCTCCACATTCTCACCAACACTTATTTTGTGTATGTGTGCGAGTGTGTTTGTTTAATAGTAACCATTTTACTATCCTAATGGGTGTGAGATGGTATCTCATTGTGGCTCTGATTTGCATTTCCCATATGATCCACACTGAGAATATGAAATGGAAACTCAGGCGCCTATCTTTCTCTTGGAGCTTCCATGTTGTGTATGAGCTGTACATGCACTGAGTGGTGGGCTGGTGCAGAGGGTCTGAGTTAGGGTGATATGACGTGCTTAGATGCAGCAGGCAATGAAATGGGCTTTCTTGTTAACCTCCCTTCTTGCGCTTCTGGGTGCTCGGTCCCCTCCTTTATAACGTGCACTGCATAGAGGAGTAATGTTATCACCATGCTCACGAAGCAGCTTGATGGGCAGGGAAGTGGGAAACCACTATGGGGTTGGGGGCTCCTTCCACTCTGCTGCCCTCTGGTATGTTCCCTGAGACCATTTTGGGCCCGAGTTGCTCAGACACAAAATGGGATTAGAAAAATTATCTGTCTCATTCCAAGAATTGAGGAAGGTCAGAGTGGAAGTACAAAATAGCAGTGAGGAGACAACTCTCCTATGTCTTAGCTCTATGTCTTGCCTACCTCCTGACCCACTGCACTGGTCCCCACTCCTGCCATGGCTGGTACCATGACATGCCCTATCGCTCACCTGCCTTGGCTCTCAGCTACTCTCTGGGCAGTGGCCTGTTGTCTTTCTAGTGCACACCTGATCACATAACTGTCCAGTTCAAGGCCCTGACTAGCTCCCTGATTCATCAAGGGAAAGTCCTTCGAAAGCCCTAGATACACAACTCTAGTGAATTACATGCAATTACATTATGTGCCTGCTGCCAGGCCCTGCTCACCTGCCTGCCTCCCAGTGAGTCCCACTCCCTGCTGTGTACTTCATGTCTCACAAGCACACCTAACATGTGGAGGAGACTGCGTCTAACCTTCTTTTATTTTGCTATTTCTATACTAGACTGTCCCAACTGCAGTATTAATCTGGTGGAGACCCACCACACTGCATGGCTTCACCTCTGGACAGAGTTCCCTGAGGGGTAGGATCTCTTTATTTAAGGTGCCTAGCACACAGAACACTTTTAAAATGTTGATGGGATAAGAGAAGAAAAAGAACAGAGAGATATGACTGAGTGAATGGATAGTAGAACTGTGGAATGTATCTATCACTATTAGTATACAGATGAGGTAGTTTTATACAACCTTAATAAAAAAAAAAGATTCTGAAAACACTAAAGCAAAAGTTCCCCTGGTGGTTTCTGCCCCAAGGAAGGAATTTAAGTACATTTATATAATTACATATCTGTCTCCCTATTGTTTTATCGGTGTGTGAAAAATAACTTATTCATCTTTGTTCCCTGCAGCCTAGCACAGAGCCAGGAATTTGCTGATGCTTAACAAACATTCCTACCCGGGGTGGGAAGGGAAGCAGTCATGTATGTGAGTGGGTGTCAGCATGAAATTGTGATATAAGAGATGTATATTTTGTCTTTCCCCCATTCCTGGCATAAGTACTCCTAAAATGCTCGTAATTTCCTGAGTGATAAGGGTGATTGGAGCTTTTGTTGTTCATAATAAGCCCTTTGCAACCAGACCTGAGTTTAGGCTAATGAAGTGACTCTTGGGGTATGGGAACTGATGACCAGAGGAACCAACCATATGATTAGAGGATTGGGACTTTCAACCCCTTCCTTGACTTTCAGAGAAGGGAGAGGAGCTGGAGGTTGAGTTATCACCAATGGCCAATGATTTAATCAATCATGCCTATATAAAGGAACTTCCACAAAATCCTTAAACATTGGGGTTTGGAGAGCTTCTTGTTTGGTGAATTCATCCATATCCTGAGAGAATGGCACATCTCAAATTCCATGGGGGATGAATGAAGTTCCTATACTTAGGACCCTGCTGGACCTCAATCTAAGTACATCTTCATCTGGCTATTCATCAGTAAATTGTTTCTCTGAGTTCTGTGAGCTGTTATAGCAAATTATTGAACTTGAGGAGAGGAAGTGGGAATTCTTGATTTGTAGCCAAGTCAGACAGAAGTGTGGGTAATCCACTACTTGTGGCTGGCATCTGAAGAAGGGGCAGTTATGTGGGACTGAGCCCTTAACCCGTAGGATCTGTGCTAAATCCAGGTAGTTAGTGTCAGAATTGAATTAAATTGTAAGACATCCAGTTGGTATCTACAGATAACTGGAGAATTGATTGGTATGGAAGACCAATACATTTGGTGTTGTGAGTGAAGAAACAGATCCTAGAGTGGGGTTGTAAGAATATGTGTGGAGCTTGTATGAGTATGTGTTTTATGTGTGTGGGGTTGTAGATGTATGTGTTATATGTGTGGCTAGGTTATGTTGCATCAACTAACAACCTCCCATCTCTCAGTGGCTTTATTTACACAACAAAGATTTAGTGTTTCTTACAATGAAGGTTGGCAGGGGTCTCCTATTCAGGGACCCACTTGGACCCAGACTAATAGAGACCCCATCTCAACATGAGTTCCTTCATCACTGAGACAGATAGAAAGACATGTAGTAAATGTGCACTTCCTCTTAACATTCCCTCTAGAATTGACACACATTATTTTATCTAGTTATTTTATTGTTCAGGGCAAGTCATTTAGCCTCACCTAATTCAAAGTGGGAAAGCTAACACAGTTACCAATGGATGACCACTGAAACCTTGAGCCACTGGGACCAGTTAGAAGGTCCTTCTTTCCTCCCTCAACATCTGGGAACTGGGGAAGGATCCAGGATACAGAGAGTGGGCTAGAAAGCACAGTTTGGAAGGGCTGAACATTCCATAAGTCTTGGACATGCTATCAACTTCTTTTCCTTGGCTAGAAGTTTGGATATGCTCTGAGGTGTCTGGATTAAATAAAAATGTCAATTTGAAAAAAAAGAATCATTTCATATATTCCAAGAGGAGAGGGTTCATTTTACACATTTGTCTTGGGGTTATCTCCAGGGCACAGGTGTGGGGTGGCCATGGGATATAGTATGGGCTGTGGGGCAGGGAGTCCACAGTCCTTGGATCAGACAGGTCAGCCACTGTCCTGCTCTATGGCCTTGGGGAGCTACTTCACCTCTCCACCTTGTTTGTAAAATGAAGCTGATAACCTTTTCCACTATTCAAGTAGCTGTGAAGACTGAATGAGACTGTACATGGACAACACAGCATTGAATCTAAGCAGGAACAAATGCTTGATATGTCGTTGCTGCTCATCATCATCACAGTTAACCTTGTTACGGCAACTAGCCATGCTCTATCCTTTGCTAACCTGTGTAAGTGTGGACAGGTTGCTAACTGCTTTTTCAGTCCTCAACTTTCTAATCTGAGAAATGGAAACAACCATACGTACATTCCAGAGTTGTTGTATGTCCAAAGGCCGTACTGAGTAGGTGCTCAGTGGGTGTAGAGAAGGTGCGTGGTGTGTATGGGGAGCACAAGCAGGGATGGGTGTGGAGGTAGTCTTAGGGATGTGGCCGTTATACCCCACATCTGTGCTGGTGCCAACTCAAAATTGGTTTTACACTTTTCCTTAATTGGACAGTGCTTTCCCTTTTATTAAAACAACAAGAACAATAACAACAAACAACAACAAAAATCTCCATGTGGAGCCAGCCAACCTTAACTGTCAGTGTCTTTGTGGACAGGTGCACTTCTCTCCTCAGTGTCCCTCCTGGATGATGCTCCAGCTGAATGACTGAGAGGGCATTGGCTGGTCACAATAATGACATCTTTTTCCTTCAGTTGGCATAGAACTAAAGTGTTCTCACCAATGAAGGTGAGGGAGAAAAGCCATTAATTTTAGAGTGCTGGGAGCTAAGATGGGAGACTTCATTAGAAAGTTTAAAATTGCATTTTATTTACATTTTTAATGAGATTTTTATAAATTAGAAAAGATGAAGTTGAATTCCATGATTGTAATGGACCCAGAAAGATCATAGATATAGGATTGAATCCAAGGAACCATGAGGAGCTTAATAAATTTAAAATTAAGAAAATAATGATTCTTTTTTGTCAGATTAAAAATTTTTAAATGTCTTAAGAAGCCAATGACAATTCTTATTTATGAGAAATTACAATTACACTAACAATCCCCTGAATTCTTTCTTGTGTTTGTGTTAGGAAGTTGCATTGGCAAAAGAAGGTTGCAGTGGGGTTGGGTAGGAGTACGGTGGAGGAGCTCTTCCCAAATGATCCTGAGCCTTTGCTCTGGATCCCCTGGGTACGGGATCAGAGCCTAGCCTCCCAGCAGTGATTAGGAGCATTTGGTAAAAACAGTTTCGGGTTGGGGCTGGTGTAATAGGAAAGCCAAACAGTTACCCAAGGGGCTGCAGAACATTTCTCTTGGGGGTGTGGGTTCAAAAAGCCCAATTTATAGAGGAGAAGCTTGTTTGGGAGCTGTGGTTCAGGAAGCAGCCCTGTCAGCTTAGAATCCCACTGTGATCTCTGCACTTCACATCATTTGTGCATTTTAGACCCAGGAGGAGGAAATGATGGTAGGTGGCTGGGGTTTTCATGTTGAGTAAGTACTCACATTGTGCTAGACACTCTACATATATGATCTTTTTAAATCCAATCAACAACCAAACTGTGATCTATTTACAGGCCTGATTATTGCCACATTACAGATAAAGAAAACAGTACAACTATGTTGATGTGACTCATTTTAAGTTTAGGATCACAGTCCTCAAGTAAATGCTTCATTTTGCCCAGCAATCATATTAGTAAATGAACTTTTGCTGTAAATTTCCCCATGGTAAATAATTTAGGCTCTGTGGGCTATACTGTCTCTGTCGAAATCACTGTAACTTGGCCATTAAAATCGCTCCTTTTTAATTATGAGGAACAGCCTGAGAGGAAAGTGTGCTTCTGTTTTGTTTCTCCAAAAGCATTTCTGTGGTGGATGGGAAGGTGTTGATAAATGATGACGCTCAAAAGGCAGCCTGGCAAAGAGATCAAGCTCTGGCCTTAGACAGACTTGAATTTGAAACCAATCTATACTTTTTTGTAGTTGTATAACTGTGAACAAGTAATGTCAACTTTTAAGCCTCAGTTTCCTCCTGTAAAGTTGGAATAATAAAGCTTCCCTTTGGAGTTATTATGAGGAATAAATAACTCATGGCTGATACATAGTCCAAGGCCGTCCCAACTATGAAGCCCTGCATGCTGCAAAAATATAACATTAATGGAGCCACTTTAAAATGGAGCTGGAGCTGCCATCCTCGAGGAATGGCCTTGTATTTAGGTCTCAAGCCTTTGGAATGTTAAAATAGGCAAAATAACCCTTGCACTGGGGCTAAAGTAACATTGTATCCCAAAGAAGTTTTCTGCAAAGGTAACAAGAAAGTAAATATTATGACTGACAGATGGCTACCAAACTGAAAATTAAAAAACATTATTTAGAATTAACATCACTGTGTTAGTGTATCTACACCAATAGGAATGGCTTCCTTTTATTGGCGTAATTGTTCTGCTTCCCTTCTCATAAATACTTCTTGCCTTTGTATCCTAATCTGAATACTATTTGAGCTTCTGCCTGAGTCAGTGCTTCCTGAATAGCTATTCTTTTTTTTTTTTTGATCTAAAATAAATGCTTGTTGCCTCTCACTTTGGTCTTTTATTTTTATGTTATCGGTGCTCCCTGAAGGTGCTTAGGAGGCAGCAGAGTAACTCAAGGTGGCCCCCTCCCTGCTTCCTTTAGCTTCAGATATTTTTTGGCCTCCTGAGAGTGCTCCCCCAGATGGTGGTGTGCAGAAGCAGTCATTGAGTCTTTGTTGTGTGCAGGGCATGTCTGATTAGCCTTGTCTCTTTGATTTGGATATTTGTTCTCCCCACCCCATGCCCTTCTACAACTTGCTCTCCATTGTTGATTAATTTACCATAAATCCCTGGAGTGGTGCAGCTGTGTGAAGGGTGAGATATAGAGTTGGTCTGTGGCTGGTGAATGGCAGGCCATCCATCACTCTGAGGGGAAATTGTTCTTTTAAGGAGAAGTAGTGAATTGGTTTAGGCCTGGGTGTAAGTCAAGCAGCAGCTTGGAATAGTGACAGAGCTCACAGCCCTGGGCTGGATTCTGGAGAGGTCATTTGTTGCTACTGGAAGTGACACACTTTGCAAATTTGTTACGATAGTCCATTTGATGAGTAGTGAAAAGCAGTCACTGTGTTTTCATCTCAGCCTTCTAACAAAGATGTTCCAGGGCCTTCTGCCTGCTAGCTGACTCTCATCTGGCTCTGTTCAATGTCACACTGGGCCCATTTCTCCTCTAAGATGGCCAATAGCTGTTCAGTTCATTCTCTGTTCTTTCTCACATCCTCAGATTCATTAGAACAGTGGTGCCCGGCTTGGTGATTTTGCTCTCTAGGGACTATTCGGCAATGTCTGCAGACAGTTTTGGTTGTCACAACTAGGAAGTACTACTAACATTTAATACTCATAAGAGTACTAGAGGCCAAGGGTACTGCTCAACATCCTACAGTGTACAAGACAGACTCTACAACAAATTATCTATCCAAGATTGTCAGCAGTGTTGAGGTTGGGAAACTGAAGGTTCAACAAATATTTATTGGTTACCAGTGCCAGGAACCCTCTAGCACTGAGTACAGCTATGTCCAGCTTGAGAGTTTTGGGGGCTTTCATCCTCAGCGCCCCTGTGGGTATTCAAACACAGTAGTTCTCACTCCAACATTGGCTGTGTGGTCAAGTGGGAAGTCATTTGCTTTTCAGAACCTTTCTGTGGTTACTCTTACACGAATCAAAGCTGATCATTTATCAAATCAAAATTTGGGAGACAGATGACAAGGAATGCATCAGTCAGTGTGTCCCAGGCACAGATAGTGTCAGGCAGTGCACAGGTGTGGAGGCTGACTGTGCATCAGCTCCATGGAGGGCAGGACTATGGTCATGCATGGGGGAAAGTGTGGTGGTAGAGGCTGAAAGCAGGAGTCTGGATTTAGTCCTGCCCCTATTTCCCCTTGACAGCTTCTGTGGCCCTGGGAATGTTAATTCACTCTTAGGGTCTTGGTTTTCTCACCTAAGAAACGGGACATTGAAACCACCTAAGGTCTAGGAGTTGTTATGAGTATATTACACTCACTGATTCAGGTGGGATGTTGTCCCATGTCCCAAAGAAGGTTCCTTCCTGTGAGCATGAGCTTGGCATGTAAGCTTCTGAGAACACTCTGACCTCCTCCCTCTGGGACTCCTGAGTTCTCATTAGAACGTTGCCATCTCCACCTACCTTTGTTCTTTTTAGACTGTTTCCACAAAGAACACAAGACATCCCAGGGCCCAAGCTCCACTCAGCAACACCCTGCCCAGCCAGTGTTAGATGGCCACATGAGAGCTTGAGGCAAAAGGGAAAATTAGGAATATGGATTTTATTTTTGTTAAAAATGTCGATATCTCTTCATTGTGGACTTTTCTGGGGCGTAATTTAGATTTTTAAAAATATTGCATGAAAATATTACTTACCTTGATTATTGAGTTTTTTGGGCTCCTAAATTTTGCACCTGAAGCGAGTGATTTGCTTGCCTACTATAGTTCCAGCTTTAGTTCTGACAAATGATTCTAGTGGGCAGATCTTCCTTCTCTGTCTCATTCCCACTTTCACATTCCTCCCAGCTTTCCCTTTCCCATCTGTCTTCATCTATATCTTCCCTAACTCCATTACTGACCCCATTCCCTCCCCATCTTAAATCTTAATGGAATCAAACCCCAAGTGTGCAGATCTCTGTGTGTGAAGGCATGAAAGACAAAGCCAGGGAGAATGTGTGGCTGGTATAGCATGGTAAGAACTGCTTCAGGATACCTGTTGGAGAGCAGTCCTGCCTATTGGAGGATAGTGCCCAACTTGGACAGCCCAGTGTCATCTAATAGAAACTGTGGGCTTGTGTGTCCAGAACCTGAAGTTCTTAGGCTGTTTTGTTCTCTTGGAGACTGAAATGAATATTGGAGTGTGCCTTGCTCTGCACCCTGACTTCCTTGTCACCAGGAGATCTATAGCCCTGGGTCTTGAAGGTCTCACCAGGGAGCAGGTCTGCATTCACTGGAATCATGGAAGTTCCTTTCCACTTTAGGGCAATGGGAGTCTGATGCCCATATCTCACTCTTCCTCTCACGTAGATAGAGCGCCATCTGAATGCCACAGGGTCCTGATTATGCATTTCCATAGCACAGGCCCAGACTGGATGCTCTCAGCAGGGAGATGGCTTTCTTCTGGCATCAAATTCTGGGGGAAAGGACTGCCAGGCATGTTATCCATCCCCAGGCCAGAAGAAGAGAAACCGAGGGATTACTCCTCCTGGGGCTCTTTGTAGCTTCCTCAGATCTCAGTCACCTCAAAAGGGGTTATTGCATTGAGTGGGCTCTGGGGTCTTGCTGACAAATCCTATGTGTTTAGATGACAAATGACATCTTGATGGTTGAAGAACCTGGAGGTGTCTTGTTAAGCACAGTAAATGAATATATCGGAGAACCTATCAGTAATAGTGGAGAAAAGCCTTCCGTGGAAGGTGTGGCCAGTCCTGTTTGCTCTGCTTTGTGCTGGAGGAAGGCTCCTGCCTGGACCTCAGCCTAGTTTACCTGCCTCATAAGAAGCTCCACCTAGTGGGGCAGGAGGAGAACTGGCTTCAGCTGCATCAGAGTGCCCACTTGGAATGATTGTTATTTACCAAGTGGCTCAGAATCTGGTGCCAGGACCCTAGGTGGAGATGAACTCATTCCTTGCTCCTCATTCCCTGTGCTTCTCCCCTAAGGCCGCCAGACTTTGAATCACCCTCTGAATCACCCTCCAGCCCATCCTTCTTTCCTCTCAGTCCCCTTTGTACAGTTGAGGATTTTGTGTCTCTCACTTATCTGCAGCACTATTCTCCTGACCTGGCTTCACCCTACTACCTCATCCTCTTTCTAAAATGCAAGCCTGACCTTGCCAATGCTTGGCCTCAATGCTGGTCTTGAACACAGTAAGTCCTCACTTGGTGGCCCAGCTCTTGACCACCTTTCCAACCTCATCTTTGATGCTCATGCCAGATGCCGAATACTTTGCCAACACTAAGCCAAATGTACTTCTCAGCTCAGCCCTTCCCGTGATAACCTCTGTGGCCTTGTTCCTGCTGGTCCCTCTCTCTGAAATGGCCTTACCTCTCCTCCCTCATTTTACCCCCATCTGGTTAATCTTTGTGGGTTCATAGTCTTTATCTCTGTTCCAGTACCACCTCCTCCAGGAAGCCTTCCTGGTGTTCTCCCCCAACCCCACACCTGCTAAGGGAAGTGCTGTTCCCTGGGCTCTCATCCTCTGTGCTCTTACCTCTGTCATGAGACTCGCCACTATGAACTCTCATTGTAAGTTTATCATCTGTCTACCCCTCTAGACTGGAAACTCATTGGGGACAAAATCGCTTTTTCTTTATTCCTGAACCCTTAGATCCTAGTACAGGACCAAGTCCAGAGCAGGCAGTCAGCAAATATCTCTCGCCCCACTAAAGCTTGTTCCCTGCCACCCCCACAAGGAGGTTGGGGCATGTGGTATTAGGCCCTCTTCTTGTGCAATGGGCAGATTTCCTGTATCAGAGGTCTTGACAAATATCTGGGCCAACATGTGATTGGGATGGTGGCTGAATGTTGTCTACTTTGGAGCTTTCCTGTTTAATATCAGTCCACTCCATCCAACCAAACTTGGGTTTCTCCTTCAAAGTTCCTCATTGCTATGTATCTGTGGAATTCCAATGTGCACAACAATGATCTCTCACCTACCTTCAGGAGAGAGTGAAGAAGCTTCCTGGGCACTGACACCCCAGTTCTCTTGAACACAGCAGCCAGGAGAACCCTCCTACTTTGATTGTTGTCTTTTTAAAGTGTCAAGAATATCTTAAATACTTGAGAATTGTAGAATTCCCCAAAGCTGCCCTATTGAAATTTGAGGTAAGCTCTGGACACTGAACATGCTGTTACTTACTCTGAGGCTGTGGAGGTGAAGGTTTATGGAAGGATCAGAGGCAGGACTGTTTGTCCTGTGGTGAGGCATCATGTTGGAGAATGTGGATTTGCGACATGGACAGGCTCCTTAATTCACCCAAATAATGATATCCCATGTATAAAAGGAGACAATAGTACTTGGCAGAGATTTTGTGAGATTTAAATAAGAGTGTTATGGGAAATAACTGGCATATAGTCTAGATTCAACCAATGGAGGCCATATAACAGTCTTTTGAGGACCACTCTGTAGGAGGAAATCCTCTTTCTCCTCTACTGTCTCCAGCCCTAGACAACCACTAATCTACTTACTGTCTCCATAAATGTTCTTATTCTAGACCTGTCATATAAATGGAATTATACAATACATGTTTTTTTTGTGTGCGTGTGTGTGTGTGTGTGTGTGTGTGTGTGTGTGTGTGTGTGACCGGCTTCTTTCAGACATGTTGTAGCACATATTGTTCCTTTTTATTGCCAAATAATATTCCATTGTATGAACAGATCACATTTTATTTATCCATTCAGCACTTGATAGTGCTTGGATTGTTTCCACTTTTGGCTATTATAAACATTTATGTAAAAGTTTCTGTGTGGTGTATGTTTTCATTCCTCTTAAGAGTGCAATTTCCGGGTCATATAATAACTCTGTTTAACTGAGGAACTGCTGAAATACTTCCCAAAGCAATTGCACTATTTCAATTCCCACCAGCAATGTATGAGGATTCCAATTTCTCAGATCATTATCAATACTCACTATTATCTTTTTGAATATAACCATCCTAATGGGTATGAAGCAATGCCTTACTATGGCTTTGATTTGCATTTCCCTAATGGCTAATGATGTTGAGCATCGTTTTATGTGTTTATTAACTATTTGTATATCTTCTTTGGAGAAATGTCTATTCATATCTTTTGTCCATTTTAAATAGGATTATCTTTTTTTTTATTATTTGGTTGTAAGAGTTTTTATACATTCTTTTTGTTTTGTTTTAAATTTTTATTAAAAATTGTTGGGGTGGGTGACATTAATAAAATCGAATAAGTTTCAAGTGTATAATTCAACATTATATCATATATAAAATGCACTGTGTGTTTACCACCCAAAGTTAGATTTCCTCCTGTCACCAAATATTTGACCCCTTCTTTAAATATTCTTAATACTGATCCTTTGTCAGATATATTTGATTTGCAAATATTTTCTCCCATTTGTGTTATTTTTTGCTTTCTTGATGATATTGTTTATAGTACAAAGCTTTAAATTTTGATGTAGTTCAGTTTATCATTTTTTTCTTATGTTGCTTATTTTTTTGTGCCATATCAAAGAAACCATTGCTTATTCCAAGATTATGAAGACTTACACCTATGTTTTCTTTTTAAGAGTTTTATAGTTTTAACTTTTACACTTAGGTTTATGATGAATTTTGATTCAATTTTTCTGTATGGTAAAAGGAAGTTGTCCAGATTTATTCCTTTGTATGTGGAAATTCAGTTCTTCTAGCACCACTTATTGAAAAGACTATACCTTTCTAATTGAACTGTCTTGACATTGTTGTTGAAAATCCAATCACTACGAATGCAAGAATTTATTTATGGACTCTCAATTCTATTGCATTAATCTATACCTATTTTTATGCGGCAACCACACTGTCTTATTATTATAGCTTTATAGTAACTTTTGAAATCAGAAGGTGTGATTCCTTCAATTTTGTTCTGGTTTATTTTTTGGAGATTGTTGTGGTTAGTTTGGATACTTTGCATTTTCATATGAATATTGTTATGAACTAAATTGTGCCCCACCTCCAAATTCATACGTTGAAGCTCTAACCCCACAATGTGATTATATTTGGAGTTAAGACCTTAAGAAGGTAATTAAAGTTAAATGAGTTCATAAGGGTGAAGCCCAAATATAATGTGACTGGTGTCTTTATAAGAGGAGAGACACCAGGGGAGCTTATATAGAGAGGAAAGGCAATGTGAGGACACATTCTATAAAACAGAGAAGGCAACAAGTCAAAGAGAGAGGCCTCAGAAGAAGTCAAATCTACCTACACCCTGATATTGGACTTCCAACCTCCAGAATTGTGAGAAAATAAAATTTCCATTGTTTAAGCCACCCAGTCTGTGGCATTTGTTATGGCAACCCTAGCTAACTAATTCAAATATTGTAACCAACTTGTGAATTTCTGCAAAAAAATGGCATTTTAAAAAAATTCAGTTTTGGATTGCTCATTACTAGTATATAGACACACAATTGATTTTTGTATATTGATGCTATAGCCCGAAACCTTGAACTTACATTAGTTCCCATAGCTTTTAGTGGATTCATTAGGACTTTTTTGCATGAGAGATCATGATGTGCAAATAGAGATATTTATTTACTCTTTGTTTTTCAATCTGAATGTTTTTTATTTAATTTTCTTGCCTAATTTTTCTGTGCAGAACCTCTGGTATAGGGTTGAATAGAAGTCTTAAAAGCAAACATCCTTGGTTTTTTGTTCCTGATTTTAGAGGGAATGTCTCTAGTTTTTATCATTGACATTAGCTGTGAGTTTTTCACAGATGCCCTTTATTGCATTGAGGAAATTCCTTTTACTCCTATTTGTTGAGTGTTTTTAGTGATAAAAGAGTGTTAGGTCTTATTGAATGTATTTTCTACGTCTATTGAAATAATTATGTGGTTTTTGTCTTATATTCTATTAACATCATGTATTACATTGATTGATTTTATATGTTAAATCAATATTGTATCCCTAGGATAAAATCCACTTCATTATCATTTATAATCTTTTTAATAGTGGCTTGATTCAGTTTGCCAGTATTTTCTGAGATTTTTGCTTCTATATCTATATAGTATGTTACACTTCAGTTTTTTTTTCTTGTGTTGTTTTTGCCTTGTTTTAGTATCAGCATAATACTAATTTTATAGGATGAGTTGGGAAGTGTTTTTTCCTCTTCCACACTTTGGATGAATTTTAGAAAGAATTGGGATTAATTTTTTTTAATGTTTGGTAGAATTCACTATTGAAACCATCTGGTTCTAAACTTTTTGATTCTGAGAAGGTTTTTGATTACTGATTTAATCTCTACATGTTAAAGGTCTATTGAGATCTTTTATTTCTTCTTGAGTCAGTTTTAGTATTTTGCAAGTTTCTAGGCATCCATTTCATTTAGATTATCTAATTTGTTAGCATACAATTATTCATAGTATTCCCTTATAATCCTTTTTATTTCTATAAAGGCTATAGTAATATCACTATTTTCATTTCTGATTTTAGTATTTAAATATTCTCTCTGTCATTCTACATAAAGGTTTGCCAATTTTTGGGGGTCTTTTTAAAGAATCAATTTTTGGTTTTGTTAAATTTCTTGTTTTTATTCTCTAGTTCATTGATTTCCACTTCACTTATTATTCACCTTATTTTGCTTGCTTGAGATTGAGTTTATTTGATGTTTTAAGTAAATAAGATTATTGATTTGATTTTTTAACACAGTTATTTACAGTTGTAAAATACTCTGATTTTGTTGGTAGTGTTTTATAGATGGAGGTCCCAGGCCTGGCTGGTCTCAGGTCTGACTGTGATCCAGGCTCACAGCTGGGAATAGGGCCCTGGATTTAGAATATTACATTAGTTTAGTAGGGTGCCTGAGCCTAAAATATGTAAACATAATTCAGCTTATTGTATCATGCATGTGTGGCTGAACGCCACTATTGTACTCTAATATGTGTGGAGCAGTCCCCTAGGCGCAGGGGGAGCACAAGCAGGGGAGCAGCAGAAGCGTGCTGCCCACAATAAAGTTTGTGCCTGCATTTCATTCTCATGTCAACCCCTTGTGCTTTCTTTCAAATGGGTGTCTCACCACCGAAACCTTCTCTTGTCGATCAGATCAGTGCTGACACTTGGTGTAGTTGGCAGGATGAGGTGACCATGGCCCCCAGAGCTTTGGATTGTTCCTGGGTGAAGGAGACCCGGGTGGAGGACATGTGGCTCCCTGTTTCCCAGTTGTGTCCCATGGCTGTGTATTGGGCTACATGGATGCCTGCGAAGATTGGGGATGAAGTGATGCCACATCTGGAGGACATCTGGAAAGCCCTGGAGATGTTGGAGCTGAATGTCCTGACCACTTACTGCGAGGCAGTGGGTTGGGTGGCCTAGGTGTTCCTGGTGTTGCTGCAACAGGCCAGCCTGGAGGTTCAGGATCAGGCTAAGTGGGTGCAGCAGCTACAATGCCAGGAAGAAGTTCTGGAAAGGTGGCTCGCGGCAGCGGAATGTGTGCTGCAGGACCCTGAAGGGTTGCTGCCATCATCCGGTCTGGGAGACCGCCAGCAATACCACGGCAGGCGCAGCCAGTGACATAGCAGCAGGTTGAAGTGGAATAGCCATTGGCCCTGGCAGGGGGTTGGAGGGGCAGGGAGGACAGCAAGCTGGCAATGTTCCCCAGGTTAAAAAGCAAACCACTTTGATTGAATATACTCCCGTGGAACTGTGGGACCCGATGAAACAGGTATGGCAGAGAGCTGGAGAAATGGTTTCGGGGTGGCTTCTGAGGCTGTGTGATGACAGGGCATAAGGGACTTAATTATCTCTGGAAAAGATGGCTCAGCTGGCCTCCATCACAGTGATACTGTCCTTCAGGCAGCGCCTCCAGAATGTGGCATGTTCGGCGCAGGGTGCAAGCAATCACTCCTTGATTAACTGGCTCATGTCTGTGGCATGGACAGTGTGGGCTGATCCAGGGGAGCTGCCAGAGACAGTGAACAGATGGACCGTGTACTTAGATCTGGTCTAGATGATTCGGGATACGAGCATGCAACAGATGATGTTTCGCACCCAGTATTCAAGCCCTGATGAAGAGGTTTTTACAACCCGTGTGAAAGGCTTGATTTTGACTTCTGGCTTAGCTGGTACTTTTGGCGCTGTGGTGGCAATGCTGGCTCCTTACATGGATAGGTGGATCCATGAGGTGATGTCAGCTATGGTAAGGTTGCGGGATGTGGAAGTGAAATGCAGGGAGCTTTCCACCCAAATGCTCACGATACCGCCCGCCTGACTCCCAAACCAGCCTGTGCAAGGAGGGAGGCGTGTCTGAAAAGTGGGAGTAGAGCAGCCCCCAGTCTGATTGGTTGTGAGAGTGAGCAACAGGCAAATGCAATTTGATCTCCTCTTGGCAGGGGTTGCTGCAGAAAAGACAGCAGCAACCTAATGAAATGCTGCTGACACTGTGGAATAATCAGCTGTGCCTTGACCAGCAATTGACTTTTATTCCCGGGAAAGCCACCACCTGCGAGGTGCAGCTGGTGAATTATCTCTCTGATTAGGGATTTAGCCAGGGCACCTGGTTGGCAGGGGAGCCGGTTGACCTGAGGCTGCAGGAGCTGAATAAAGTTACACCACTCCTGGATGCTGCCATGCCGAACTCTATGTACATCATGGACCGGTTGTCACATGAATTTGGATGATACCATTATTTGGTGGGCTTGGCAAATGCCTTTTTCTCTAGCCCTACCCTATGCCATAGTCTCGTGGCTCAAAATTTAGCCACGTGGAAATGGCTACCCACGGTGCACTTGTATCATTACATTGATGATGTAATGCTAACCTGTGATTCTCTTACAGAACTAGAAGCAGTGGTGACCAGCTTTTGAGAAGCTCTCGCTGACTGGGGCTGGGCAATCAACAAGAACAGGTCCAGAGTCCTGGGTTCTCTGTTAAATTTTTGGGAGTTCTCTGGTCAGGTAAGATGAAATGCCACAGGTGGTGGCTGATAAGATACAAACATATTCCCAACCTGAGATGGTGAAGCAACTCCAAACCTATTTGGGACTGCTGGGATTTTGGAGAGTGTTCATCCTTCATTTGGCCTCCTTGACGTGACCCCTGCACTATCTAGTGCAACGGGGTGCCCAGTGGGATTGGACCCCCGAGATAGAAGAAGACTTGAAGGCTACAAAGCAAGCTGTAGAGCCAGCCCTCCCATTCCTGCTTACAGTGCAGGTGGATGTTTGGATGGGGCTTGTGGCAGAAGCATGGTTCCTTGAAGGTAACAATAGGTTTCTGGTCCAAATTGTGGAAAAACGCAGAAGTGCAGTATTCTCTGATAGGTACGGAAGCACGGTATTCTCTGATAGAGAAGCAACTGGCTGGCATATATGCAGTCCTTCTGGCCAGTGAGGCCATCACTGGCACTAATCCCATAACGATTTAGTCCATGTAACCCATGGAGGGGTGGCTGTGGTCTTAGGGAAGACTCCTTCTATAGGAATTGCACAGACCCCACACTATCCAAGTGGAGATATACCATGAACAGTGGGCACAGTTCTCTGTGAGGCCCCCTGTCAGGTCAACTGCACTCCCTATTGGGACCAGTGCAGTTCCAAGCGGAGCCTGCTGAGATGGGAGACATACTAAGTCCCTATGTAGACAGTTGGACTCCCATCCCTGAGGATGCCTGGTACACAAATGGCTTGTACCATGGAACAGGTAGCGAAATGATGGAGGCTATCATTGATGCAGGCACAAGCACAAGTTGCCATGTCACAATGCCCCTGGTATGCTGAGTAGCACACACAGGGACAGCAGGTAAAGAGAACCCTGGGGGTGATGCCCCATGGGGCTAAGCCATTCCTCAAATGGCAAGTGGATTGTGGGCCCAAGCTAGTCCCTCTGTGCCAGATCCTGCCCTGTGACCCTGTAGGGTTGGAGTGTGGGTCCCAGGCTCACGACTAGTAATAGGACCCCAAATCTAGAATGTTACATTAGTGTAGTAGGGCACCTGCACCTAAAATATGTAAACATACTTCAGCTTACCATATTATGCATGTGTGGCTCAATGCCATTTTTGTACTCTAATATATGTGGAGCCATGCTGTCCCTGGAGAGCAGAAGGGGAGCAGAAGAAGAGCAGCAGCAGAAATGTGTTCCCCATAAAAAAGTGGGTGCCTGCTATTTCATGCTCACGTCAGCCCCTCGTGTGTTCTTTCAACTGGGTGTCTTACCACCTAAACCTTCCCTTCTTGATCAGCTTGGCATTGACAATAGATGTTTTTTGAATCTAGGTGATTTGTAGTGTTTTTCAAGTATTCTATTTCTTTGTTGATCTTATGCCTATGCTCTGTGTTATTGAGAGTGGAGTATTGAAACCTCCAACTATTATTGTTAAATAATATTTCTATTTCTTCATGTGTTTTTGGATTCTGTTGTTAGATATATATATGCATATAATTGTTATTTCTTTCTTATGGATTGATACTTTTATTGTTATGAAATGTTCCTCTTTATCTCTAGTAATATATTTTTATTCTAAAATCTATCAATATTGGTATATTTATTTGATAATGGTGTATCTCTCTAATTTTTAACTGTAATTGATTTGTGTCTTTGAACCCAAAGTGTGTCTTTTATAGAGAGCATATGATAATATGATAATCTCTGCTCGATATGGACTGAATTGTGACCTCCCTCCCCCAAATTATTTATTGAAGTCCTAATCCCCAAATGTGACTATTGGAGATAGGTTCTTTAGGGAGGTAATCAAAGTTAAATGAGGTCATAAGGTGGGGCTCTATTTCAATAGCATAAAAAGAGGAAGAGATACCAGATATCAGTCTCTGTCTGTCTGTGTCTGTCTGTCTCTGTCTCTCTCTCTCTCTCTCTCTCTCTCTCTCTCTCTCTTGTCTCTCTCTGTGTCCCCCCCCTCTCTCTCTCTCTGTCTCTCTCTCTTCTTTCTCTCTTTCTCTTTCTCCACACAGAGAAGAGGCCATGTTAAAACACCTCAAGAAGGCAGCCATTTGCAAGCCAGGAAGAGAATCCTCACTGGAAACTGAATATGCCAGCATCTTGATCATGGACTTTTAGCCTCCAGAACTGCGAAAAAATAAATGTCTGCTGTTTAAGGTATACAGCCTGTGGTATTTTATTATAGCAGCTCTAGCAGACTAATACACTGCCTTTTGATTAGATTATTTAATTAATGTACATGTAAGTTATTATTGAACCGGTTGAATTTATGTCCACCATTTTACTTTTTATATTCTATAGGTCTATGTCCATGGTTCAGGGCTGGTGTGCAGCCTGACAATGTCAGAATCCAGACTAACCTCTTTCTACTCTAATATCTTCAGCATACAGTTTCCTTTGCATAGGCCAAGATGACTGGTCCAGCTCTTTTCCCCTAGTCCGCATTCTGGCCAGTAGGAAAGGTAGAAAGGGGAAGAGAAAGACATATTCTTCATTTTAAGACATAACCTAAAATTGAATTATTACCTTGACCAGAACTTCATTACATGGCTATAGCTGACTGCAAGGGTGCGGGATCTGGGTACAATTCAAGGGTTCTGTTATTAAAGAGGAAGGGCATTGTATATATTGATTCACTGGCAGTCAGTGCCACACCCAGTATGTGCCAGGCATTGTGCAGCTGCTGGGGATACTTGACTGAGCAAAACCAGAAGCCCTTTTTGTGGAGAACCTGTTAAAACTTTCCATTAGAGAAATTACTCCGAGAACTGCATGTCCCTGTGTGTGAGACTTGGTTAGGGTTTGCTTCATACCTGGTACCCAGGAATGGATATTCAAGGCTACAGTTTTGGAAGGGATGTGACAAAATCATGCCTTTCCAATAATCTTCACCATCACATTTGCCATAGAAGATGTAAAAACAAAAACAAAAACAAAAACAAAAACAAAAACATACCCAAGCCCATAGTGCACTTTTGTTTTTGGTTCAGAGGAATGAGAAAAAGAGTAAACTTTTGCTAAGTATCTACTCTGTACCAAGCTCCAGGCAACTTTCTTTTTCATCACACCTCTATCTCCACCTCCATACACACACATACAAAGAGCTGAGAAATAGCTACCGTTGTTCTTATTGCACTGATGTTAAAAGCTTGAGGTTCAGAGAGGTTAAACCATGTGTGCAGAGATAGAGCAGGAATGCAATGCAGAAAATCTTATGATCTAGGTTGTGGGTATCTTCTAGTCTCACACTGCCTGGAACAGTCTGGAGCAAATGTGTGTGAGGCAGTTGGTAATACAGAGTAATGTATGTGGTGTGTGCATGTGTTGGGGGTGGGGAGAGATGGGAGCAATGGGCCTTCACATGAGCTCTTGCTGTCAGCCTTTCTTATGATTTGGAGATAGCATGCTAATTAAATTCAAAGAGAATATTAAATTGGGAGGGAGCATAAACACCAGTGAGAATAAAGAAAAGAATCCAGCAAAACCTCAGAGGTTATAAAAATGGGCTGAAAACAATAAAGTGAAATTCAAGCTTGAAAACAAATTAGATGAGAGATTTATAAGGTGCCAGGGGTGATAGAAGGGGAACAAAATTCCTTCCTAAGTCTTGCTTTGTGCTCATAAATGCCAGATAGGCATAATCATGGGTTGACATTGTAGGAAGGAAGGATAGAAATCACTCTAGCCTTGGGTGTTCTGTGGCAAGGTGCTTTCTCAGAGATGGGCACCTAGAGACCCTCAAAACACCATCTTGATCCTGGGAGAATAAAACAGGCAGAGAGAGAAGGAAGGAGAAATATTTTACATTTTATTCAGGAATTAAAAGTTCTGGTGGAGAGGTGCTTGTCTAAGGAAGTAAAAATATATTCGGGTCCCAGAAATCCCCCAAAATAATAAAATAAAAATAAAATCCCTAGAAATAATCTCTCTTTCCATGTGGTGCGGGGAGGGGCAGATTGTGGTAGTGTGGGGTTGACACACAGTGCCTGGTTCTGACCTTGCATGGTCATCTTTCTGTGCTTCATTTTCCACATCCATCCAACAGAGGGTGTAGGGCAGGAGAGAGAGGAGTGTGACTGCTAAAGGAAGTTCTCCGTGGAGCTAGAGGAGGGGGTTTTAAAGAGGTTAGCCGAGGCAGCATCCTTTATCTTCTGTCTGGGCTGGAGCAGGAGGGGCAGATTACTTTTGGTTCCACAGAAACAGATCCTAGATTCAGATTTGTTTTTTTTTTTTTTTTTTGGGGGGGGGATGAATCCAAGCAACACTGTAGAAAGTGGGGAGGTAAGACCAGGAAGGGAAGGAAGCCTTGGTTATCAAGGAAGTTAGCACTATGGGCACTTAAACTTGTTCCCACTTGGGAACTTTGGGAGCCAGTGCAGAATGCAAACATCAGAATTGCCCTATCCCGGGGACAAGAGAGCTGGGGTGTGTAGACAATAACTCCTGTCTTTGGTTGAGGGATGCCCTCTGGGGCACTAATTCTCCAGCACCTCTGTGCTCTGGCAGTCAGAGAAAGCTCCCAGGCAAAGGGATGCAGATGCTAGCAGCTGGGATGGTTAGGAAGCCCTAAAGTGGAAAGTGCAGAGATATGAGTGGGGTACTCATGGAGTCTGTAACACAGAGGTGGGCTGAGGGCAGGTGCCTGCAGATTTGTCCTGGATGTTTAGAGCAGCTGTCTGTCCAGATGATACATGTTGGGGACCCTGATGTCCTCTTTAACTGGCAAGAAATGAGAGTGTATCTGCAGAGATTTGTGTATCAACTTCATGGAAAAATTAGTCTCTTAGAAAAAGTTATCAAGAGCAGGGGAATATCCACTGGTCCAGCCATAGCTGAGCATTCCAGCCATCCCAGGGAACCAGTGTGGTACTGCAGTTAGGAGCATGGGTCTCAGATACCTAAATTTGCTCTGGAGCTTCCAAGGCGTGTGCCTTGGTCAAATCACTTCACTTGTCAGTATCTCTGTTTCCTCATCTACAAATGGTGCTAATGATGGTCTGTCCCTCTGAGTTTTTATGCAGATAAAAGTGTAAGTATAAAGACTTTAAAGAGAATGCTAAGTAAGGGTTAGTATTTCCTCAAGTGTTAGCTGCTGTCATTTAAGAACATGGGGTACATTTAGGAGAGTGACTTAATTTGGGGCCTTGCTAGAGACCAGGGTATGCCAGAGGGGAGGATGGAGGAACAACAATGAGTTTCTTGCTGATTTTCACTCTGGGGTCGAGGAAGCTGGTTGGGTGTGGGCAGCTTCGGTGAGGTGAATGTGAGCAGCACATGCTGCAGGGGACATCTCTGTGCATGGAATAATGTGGGGCAGCTGCTGTTCTTCACCGAGAGGGACCCTGACCTGACAGTCCCCGCTGCTTTGCTCTGAGTGATGGAACTCTGCCTCACCCAGAGGGATGGAGGGAGGTGAACCTCAGTTCGTGAAGAAGGGCATGGCGCTCCATCATTGTACAGGGGGCTTCATGAAGAAACAGGATGAAACAAAGAGGTTTCTGTGGTGAAGAAAGAGGGGCAGAAACAGTGGCTGAAGCTGAGTATTAGAGGCTTTTCTAGAAGGTGGCTGTGAGGAGGGCTCACTGAGGCCTAGTAGATCTTCAAGGCTTCTTTAGAAGTGAAAGATTTGGTCTGGGACCCTCAACAAAGTATTAATATGGTAGGATTTATTCCTTTTCCACCACTGCTTTTAGCCATGCACTCTCAGACGCCCCTTTTCTAGCCCTTAATGACATCTCCAGTGAGCCTTTTGGATATCTGGTTATTTAAATGATTTACAATCAGTGAGAGCAGTTTAAAACTTTAGTCTGCATCTGATTTGGTCCTCGCACTTTCCGTCCTCCCAGTCACCAGGCATGAGTGTCAGGGACTGGGAGCAGCGGGAGGGGTTCTGTTCATTTACTTCTCTTCTCCCTCCATCTCTGCAGAGGAGATGTTTGATTCTGGGATGGCTCATTCCCTCATTAACACATTGGGATTGGGAGGGGATAGTGTCAAGAATTTTGAAGGGTTTGAGACTTTGTCCCAATCACAAACTAATATGTTAGTTTGCCAGTTTCATAAATGCTAGTAGAAGACACAAGACTCCTGGGTCAGAGATAAAAGACAGTTTATTACTCACAACAATGGCAATAGCCAGAGAATCAGCATTTTGTACCTGCTCTCTGAGCCCCAGTTCTCACAGGACAACATGAAGAGGACCCGATGATACCTGTGTATACAATGGTTATCACTATAGGAAAGAAACCCTGAGCTTAGAGAACCAGTAAGCATGCCTGCCTTCTGCTTTGAGGAATTGCTATCTTTATCTTTCAAGGTCGTTCTCTATCTAAACATCCTTGAAAAGATAGCTCAGAACAAAGGGCTGGAGAATGCCTCACTTACCAGCCATGCTGAAACATGAGCAATCCATGGGTCTCCTGTGTTGCAACAGAAGAGAGAGAGAATCCTCTCCCATGATGGGCCACTCATTGTTGGGGGCTTCTCCCAGGCTGGCCCTGGTTCCATCTTTAGATTGCATACTCCACAGCTGCGGGAGGCTTTGTGTCTGTGGTGTGTGAGATTTCCTAGGGCATGTTTCAGTCCTCTTCTTCTCAGGGATTCCCAAGGAGAGGACAGCCACGCTTCCCTTCAGTCTTGCCAGGGTCTACATCCCAAACTCCTTTTTCGGTGGGGCTTTACCTGCCTGGGCAAGCATCCACCTGAGATTCTCCACAGCTCTTCCTTTCTCCTCCTTTAACTCCTAAGATTCCCCCACATAAGGTCTGGGAGTCCTTTCTTCTGCCTCCCAAGGAACATAGAGACTTGGGGCAATGCGTGCTCTAAATGTGTCGTTTTCAGATTCCTTTTTAATTCTGCCATCATTACAACCCTCAATAAGTATTATGCTTACAGAAATGTTCAAGTGAGAAGTCAGCACTGGTTTCTATGTCCACATTCAGCCCCCAAACTCTGGGGCACTCATCAAGCTCTCTTGGAACTGGTTCCCATGGCTCTCTTTTTTCAAGGCTAACTCAAGAGGGGACCTGAAGCTTCTATCTCACCAAACCTGGCAGTAGGTGTCTGTAATCTGTGAGGGTTCTCTTGGAGCTTTGCTGGGGAGGTGGACAGTAGCTGTGTGCTCAATGTCCCTCCATGACATATGTTTATCTTGGTTACCACAATGATGCTCTCTGCTTCTTTCTTCCCTCCCTCCAGTCACCTCCTTACACAGACTGAAGTGGGGTAGTGGTTAACTGTGGAAAAGCCAGCCCACAAAAGTGACCCATGACTGGTTGAGTGACCTGGGTTTGTATTCAGCCAGGATAGAGGACAGGAGTGGCCTAAAGGCCAAGGACCTGAGGAGACAGAACAGTGGCTGGTGTGCAATCAATCGTTTTAATAAATTCATAAGAGGAGAAAAACTCTCTTTACTGAAGCATCCCCATTTTGTGAGAGTATTTGGGGAGAAATAGGTCAAGCATTGGTCCCTGAACACCAGGAAGTCACCTTTCATGGAAATTACCTGCCTTGAAAATTGGGTCATGCTTGCACAGCTGGGACCCGGGACTCCCCAAGCTCATCTGCTGTGGCCTGCCCCCTCCCCTCAACAGCAGTGAGAGTGTCCAAGGCTGGATTATTTTTAGCCACCACATAAGCCAGCCATGTGCTGAGCAGGAGTCAGGGGGTGAGCAAAGCAAGAGCTGCAGAGATCTGACTTGTCCTTCTCCAGGGCCTGGGCAAGTTGCAGGGACCCCACTCCTTGGAGAGATGGTGACATGACATCATTATGCAAATGAAGTCCTGGAGTGAGACTCCTGAAGTGCTGACCTATCACAGCATTCCCCAGACATCTAATCATCATTTCCCTTGCCAAAAACCTTCAGAAGCTCCAGTTGCTGGCTTGGCCAGTGATGCTTTCCATAACTTGAGTGCATGGCATTTTCACCTACCTAGGCTCCTAAACTGTGTCCTATTCCAGCCAATCCAAACCATTTAGAGCTTCCCAAACCTGCCAGGCTGTCTCGGGCATACACTGGACTGCCCTTCCCTCTTATGTCTGCCTGTCACATACTTATTTCTATTCTATAGCTCCTCGGACATCCTATTCTCTATTGTACCCATTAGGAGCAAAGCATCACACATTAAAAGATTTTGTTTAAGTGTCAGTCTAACATTTGGGCTGGAGCCCCTCAAAGCCTTAGGTCAGAGCTTGGTATGTAGTTGGTACTCCAAACGTGTGTTGGCCAGAAGCATATAACACTCATCTACAGAGTGAGTATAATAAAGAGCATTGAAGCTCTTGTTGAATATACACTTTCCTTCAGATGGGAGAGCTAGGTTAGTCTCTGGTCTCAGCAGAGTTTCTGGTTAACAACTTTTATGAAGGGAGAGAGGGTGGGAGATCTGGATGTCTTCATGTAAGGAATTTGAGTGATTTCAGGGCTGATCAAGGAAAAAGAAATGACCACAAGGTGGCAGCAGCACCTGCAAGCTTGATTTGAGCTGAGCTTTTACAGATTTGCCTTTCTCAGGCTGTCTCACAGGCTTGAGACCGCCCTGAAGCCATGGAGTGATGGCCACTGCTTAGAAGATAGGAGAGGAGACTTAAGTATCTAGGTTATGTCACTCACGAGTCTACTAGGTTAGAGAGCTCCAAAGGGCTGGAATGGCTTGGGATCTTACAGCTCTGGGGTTTATCTTACCTGTGGCTAGCAGTTGAGTGCAGTTTTGTAGAATGTGGCTAAATAGCTAAAAGTCTGCTTAGTAGGATCATATTAAGAATGACTGGATGTATAAAAATTTGAGTTTGGCACTGGTGGGCTTTTGAGCAAATAAGTCTCAGCCTGCTGTGAGGGCATAAGCAACATAAGGGCCAAGATACATAAACTGTCTTAGTCTCATTAATACATAGCACTTGCAAAGGAAAAGCTCAGTAAAATCAGCAACATGTGTGCTTGTTAATGTTTATGCCTCAAACTTCTCTGACATGATCCAGGAAATCCCTACAATTATTTTAACACCTGTTGGATTTCAGGACACATCAACACATATTTGCTGAATTCCTACTATGTGCCCGGCGGGAAGAAATACAAAAATATTTAAGATACAATGCCAGCCCTCAAGTAGCTCACAACCACAACCAGTGGGAGTAACAAGCCATAAATAACTAATTACAATCCATGCATGATGCCCAAAAGGAGGGAGGAAATGATAACTGCTTGGGCGGAAAGGGCTGTGATACCCAGGGTTGTGCAGTGGCTGGATCATTTCAGAGTTTAGAGCTTAGAGCTGATGTGCTCAGATACAGTGGGATCAGCCTAGAGGGGACAGTTAACTCTGCTGGGTTTCAGTGCCATGGTCTGTGTCCCAGTGCCAACCTCTCAACATCTCACAATTCAGGGGCCAGGCCTGGAACTCGGAGCCTGTTCATGAGTGGTAGTTGCTTTCCCGCTATGCAGCCTCCTGCAAACGACTTTCCCTCTGTGAACTTTAGTGTCCACTTCTGTAGAAGTCTGTACCTCTTTTGCATAACCTCTAAATGTGGGCATATCCGGGCTCATCCTCTTCCTTTTCTCTATTATGATGTCTCCCAAGGTGAAGTCTGGTCTCAAAGCTCTGAATACCACCTGTGTGTTGATGGTCCTTGAGTTTGTGTCTTTAGCTCCTAGCCCCTGGTTTCTCCTTTGAGCTCTAGACTTATTTTTCCAACTACTTTCATGTTTACAATTCCTTAGCTAAAGCTTGGTACTAGGTGTATTTTGGAAACCAGAATTTTAAATTGTAGACAAGAAATACCTCTGGTAGCATCGACTGTAATCAAACATTATTATTTCTGCAGTGAAACATGTGAATATTCATCCTAAGCAGAGTAAAAAAAATCTGTAAATAACTTCATTTCATATCATATCAGAATTCACTGGTAAATGAGTTATGAAGCACCCTTTGGTTTTCCGAGCATTGTGAATTTCAGAATTGCAAAAATGCTGCGTGGAGTTGTTTTTCTCTCCATGTGTTCTTGGATAGGTTCTCCAAACTTAATGTGTTCAAGATGTGACTTTCAATTTTAACATTCCCGCCCCCCACCCCCACTTGCTGCTTTTCTATTTCCTCCCATCTCATTAACTCTATCACCATCCATACAATTTTTCAATCTGGGGATTGCGCTTTGTTTTCCTCCATTTTTCTCTCTTTACCTCCATGTATAACCCAACAACAGGTCTGTAGGCTCTCCTTACAGATCATATCCCAGAGTCTCTGCAACTGTTCTTTCAAGGTCTCTCTTACTTATCTCCATACTTAGACTCATTTGTCCATTACGAAATTATCAGAGGGGGCTTTTAAAATAAAAGAGCAGTTGGTATCAGTGTTTTGCTTACCAGTCCTGCCAGACCTTTATCATCTGGCTCTGCCTATTTCTCTGCCATCATCTTGTCTGACTTCACCTTTATCCCCACATATCAATCTTCTGGCTTCCTTTCTGCTTCGCCAATGTGCTAAGCCTGCTTTGGGAGTTTTGCTTTAGGGGTTACTGTGACTGAAATATATTTCCCAAGAAATATTTGTATGTCTGGCTGAAGTAGCCTTTGTTTGGACAGGCCTTCACTCACCACCTATCTCAAAGAGTCTCCCCTTCTTCTCCCCATCACTTATTCTCTTTCCATTAGATTTTATTTCCTTCATTGTCTTCACGTCTCTGAATTCCGATGAGGTTGTATAATCTAATTGTTGACTTGCATATGATTTGTCTCTAGGCATTTAAGTTCCTGTGGACTAAGCACTCTTGAGAGCATAAGAGGTAGGGGGACTGACTTGTTCCATCCCTAATGTCTAATGTCTAGTACAGTGACTTGTACATAGTAGATGTTAAATAAATATTTGTTGAAGAAAAGAAAGAATAAATCTATCCTCAACGAGGATGCTGTGAGTATCAAATGAGACTTTTGATAGGGCAGGCATAAGAGCTCAGGGCTTGGCTCAGACAGAGCTGGGCGGGAAATGAGGTCTGGCTCTGTGATGCCAGCAAGCCACTCACTTGCTGTAAGCTTCCATTTTCTATGAGGTTCACAGGAAATTAACCTCATAGAATGGTATCAAGTATAGAATAAAATGTTGTGTATGAAGCATATTGAATTGTTCTGGCATAGGACTCATGTTCAGTAAATGCCAGCAACTGCTACTGAGTTGCATATCCTAGGGTATGGGGACACTTTATGCTGTGAACACTCCACACCCAGGCATGGTGGGTTTGCCATATTCAGTTCCCTTACTAAAGTGAATCAGTTTGGTGTGTGTGAAGCAGTTAATGTGGGAACACTGCTGTAGCACTCATCTATCTCCTGCTATCTGTTTTCCAGGTTACTCCTGGAATGATTAGTGAGGAAGGGAACGGCTGATGGAGGCTTGAGAAGGGGGTTCCAGGAAGTGATGAACGGGTTATAGGAGCTGTTGGAAGCAAAAGTACAGTGTCTGGGTTCTGATGTGATGGGGACATCAGTCACATGGAAAAACGGTCTGGATTGGGCACTTAGGGTAGCCACGAGCAGATGCAGCCAAGGGAATAGCCGTTGACAAAGAGAGTTGAGTGATGTCTGTGTCCAAGGGGCAAGGCCAAGTGATGGACCTTGTTTCAGGCCATGGCCTGGAGTTGATACCAAGGACTAGAGCTTGAGCGAATAAGACCTTTGGAAAGAAAGCAAATATGGAGGCTGTGAACTGGTTTTGGGCATGCTGGAATTGAGGCTAGGTGGGAGTGGGTAGTGGGCTCTTCTTCCTGGGTGCAGTTTCATAGCATGGGGGCTTATCTGCTAGTTTAAGGGATGAAGCCTGGATGTGCTAGTTAATTTAAGGCCCAGGAAACAGGATGGTTCCAGATCAGGGTGTGTGAAGGATTGAAGGATGAGCGGGTCCTGCAGGGAGACAATGAGCTCTCAGCTGGAGGGATCTTCTCTTACAGGATGAACATGATGGTCTGAAGGTTCTGAGAACCAGCTAGAGAATGGTGGGAAAAAAACCCATTTACAACCAAGACTGATGCTTCAGAACTGTGTTACAGGAAAAAGGAGCCCCAGGAACCACCTAGCCCCAGGAACCGCCACAGCCTCTATCTTTAACAAGAATTATAGGCTTATGGTCATAGGCTAGCAAACTTCAAAGAAATAGTTAGAACAAGGTGGTGTGACATATATTTGAAAGGGGTCATGAAACTTGTCCAGCAAAACATCAGTGATTTATACACAAACTCCACAAGATTTGTCCCCAGAAGAGAGAGCTGAGGTTCCAGCCTGGAACAGGTATTGGTGGAACACTTTCTGGTGGAGAAGTGATGTTTTCATCAACACCTATGACAAATGCAGAAGGGTATGCCTGGAGACCCAGCGGGGTCTTTCCTCAGAGGCCTGTGTGCAGGCAGGGATCTGCACCTTAACCTTTGTGAAAATTTGACCCCTTGCAATGGGAGAGCTGCAAGCCCTTGGCCCAGACACACAGGAGGGACATCATATGAAGGATTGATGCCGAACAGAGGGCTCACTTCGAATAACTCTACCCACTCCGTCCTGCCCAAGGAGGATCCCCAGTGCAGGAGGTCTCAGGTTGGCTCTGTGCCATCATTTGATTCTCCCAGGAGAGACAGAGGCTGCCTCTGCCCCACCTAATAGTCCTTTGGACTCCATACTCAGGGAGACCGCTGCAGCAGGTTCCCAGAGAGATAGACATAATGATCTCTGCTGCTCAGCAATGCACCAATCATTACACAAAACACAGCCCTTCCCTGGAGTCTGCTTGTCACTGGGTGTATAAGTGGGCCATCACACTCCATGCATCTTGGGTATAGCTATGTGTTGCTTTACCACCCCCGCTTCTGAAATAATTTCAATTTCTCTCTGTCTTTCTGTCTCTCTGTCTCTCTGTCTCTCTGTCTCTGTCTCTCTCTGTCTCTCTCTGTCTCTCTCTGTCTCTCTCTCTCCTCCTTCCCTCCCTCTCTCCCTCTCTCCAATCCCATCCTTCTTGTCTTCCAAGGCCACTCTAGGCCTGCTACCTCATTATCCCAAGTCTGGATCCCTTGACATATGGTGGCACAATCACAATTCCAACTGTGCTGGGGCAACATTGATTAACTTGAAAGTTGCAAGTGTTCTCAGACTCACAGCTCTTTCCCCGTCATCAGGGACAATTCAGAACCTGGTCTTTGGCATAGACTGCGCAGCCACCCCCACCCTTCTATGTGGGGAGAGGTCTCCTTTCCTAGTAAGATATTCTGGCTTCAGTGATACAGAATCATGAAAATGGGGAGAAGATGACTAAACTATGGAATCAAGCACCAGGGTGGTCTAAATTAATGTGAAACAGAGTGCAGAAATCAGGGAGGAGGAGGAGATAAGGAAATTGTGGCAAGGAGGAAAAGGAGATTTGGTATGAGAGCAAGAAGAGAGGGCGTGAGGGTGACACATGCCACACATTTGAAGTCTGATGTTCCTCAAGGGAAGTGATTATATTATATTCCTCTTCAGTTACTTGTGGTTTAGGAGCTCTGGTTCTTGAATGGACCATCTGGGGCCAACTCTGAGTCCCCAAGACTGTCTGTTTCTCCTAGTGCTGGGCGAGCTGGACTTTTGTCCTAACTAAACTGCAGGTTGCTTCGAGGGCAGGAAACATATTTCATCTTGTCTACCGCAGGCAGAGAACAAGATTTTTAAGAGTGGTTTGCAAAGCCTGGTGGCACCCCTGACTGGTCAGTCCCTTGGGCCCCAGAGTACCAGAATTAAATGCAGCAGTTCCTTTGAGCTGGAAATTCTCTTTGTGTCGCTCCTTTGTCAGCTCCTAAGAGCTGTGGGTGTTTCCAGAAGTCATGCTCACTTGCTTATGGAACAGTTTGTCAGAGATGGTGTTATGGACAGAATGTATACCTTTCTACCCAAAATTCATATGTGGAGACTTGACCCCCAAGGGGATGGTTATTTAGAGGAGGGGCCTTTGGAAGGTAATTGAGTTTAGATGAGGTCATGGTGAAATTAGTGCCCTTGTAAGAAGAGACTAGAGCTAGCTAGTTCTCTTCACCTCATGAGGACACAGTGAGAAGGCAGCTATCTGTAAACCAGGAAGTGGGTTCTCATCAGACACTGAATCCACTGGTACCTTGATCTTAGACTTCTGCTACCATACTCTAAGAAATAAATATTTGTTTAATAAATAAATGTTTGTGTAAGCTGCCCAGTCTGTGGTATTTTTGTTACAGCAGCCTGAGATGACAGAAACAGATGGCATGAGGCCAAGAACTGGGAAGATGGTTTCGTTGTTTTCTTGTTGCTGACAGTGGACACTTTCTTTTGCTCCTCCTCCTGTTTCTCCATCTCTCCTTCCTCTACAATAAAACAGGCAACACAGCTGGCACTCAAGAGGGGTTGGGGAATCCAGAAGTGAGTCAGTCTCAGATCCCTCTTTTGGGTTCATGAAGCAAGGAGTGGGAACCAGCTAGACCTGACTGTGGGCTGCAGAACGGCCCTGTGCTCAGAAATATTGCCTTACCCTCCTTTTGCCACCACTGTATACTTTCTCAAAAGAGGTTTCAAGGGACCTGTTAGAGAGTAGCAGAATTGTGGTATAGCTGGGCCATCTGGCCTGAGACACCTACCTCTTTCCTGCTGTATCACATTGTTTCTGTTTCTTGAAGCCCATTTACACAACACAGAATTTCTCACTTTTGAGGGATCTTTAGAAGCCTGAAGTACAACAGAGAGAGGATCTCTGATCATCTATCACCAATCACATGGTCTCAATGTATGGGTGGGCTGCTGTGGCATAGGGGCTGTCTTTGTCTGACCTCAGGGGTTTTCACTGTCAGAGGGACCTCTGCTGGGCTACTTCTTGTCCTGATGAAAATAACACCAGAGGAAATCAGGAAGCAACAGATAGGAAGTCTCCGCTTGAGATCTGTGATGTTAGCTGCACTAGGCCTACTGTCCGAGTTATAACTTTTCACATCCTATCACTTGTCTACCCCAGGTTTCTCCAGCTGAGCCAGTGCCTGACTCCTCTATGCTTCTGGCTCTGTCATCGGCTTCTCACTGGCTCTTGGCTCTGTCTTTTGCTTTCCCCAGTCCCCTGCATGAACCATCCAGCCCTCTTCTCCTTCAGTGTTCTATTGCTACCTCTCTGACAGGGTCCAGCCCTAGTCACCCCTCCAGGGATCAGTTCCCCATGAATGCCTGGAGCATATCCTCATAGTCTGCTTGCCCACTGGGGACCTGCTTCACTGCAATGCTCCCTCAGCTTGAGCACCAAGGCTCCAGTCTCATCTTCTGTTGAGCAGAAGGACCTTCTGTCAGCCTCTGCTTTGGAACTACATGGTGGCATCAATGTCTGTGGGAATCATCTGTGGTGTCCAGAGAGTGTTAGAGAGAAGAAGGTGGGATTACAAGTCCCAGCAGGGAACTCCACAAAGCCCCAGGGATTTATGTTCTATTTCACTTAACCCTAATGACAACCCTCTCCACATTTTACAGATGAAACGGAGTATGGAAAAGCTGAAAGAACTTGGTATTTGAAGACTGACAGGCCTGGTAGAACCCCATAATGTCATTTCCTAGCTAGGAAGCAACAAAAGTAACAACTCTGAACTGCAGTTTCCCTATCTGATAGATGAGATCACTGTCAAGCCTCATAGAATTGTTGTAGGATGCAGTGAAATGAAATCAAGTGCCTGGTGTGATGGGACTTGGACATGAAATCCCGAGAATGGGGCAGAGAGATGTTCATTCTCTCAGTCTCCCTCATTCGTCCTCTTAAATGTGTGTTCTGGAGGCTACATTGTGGAAAAAGCAGTAAAAAGGTCACACAAAGACCCTTGCATGCTGCTTCATATCTTCAGAGATTTTTTGATAAAACCTCTATTGTACCCATTTTACAGATGAGGAGACTGGAGTCCAGGAGCCATACGATGAACTAATAGCAAACTTGGATCTCAGTGTTCTGACTCTCATCCTTCTGTCTTCATAGAACTGACACTTAATAGGTGTCTAATAGTTGTTGGTTGAATGATGAAGAATACAGGGAAGTGATTCTTGAAGTTTCTGGACATCCACCTTGTTACAACCTGGGAACCTGTTAAAAATGCACCCCAGACCTACTGGATAAAACTCTAGGGGTGAGACTCAGGGAAACTGCAGTTTTAAAAGCTTTTCAGGTGACTCTGATGTGTGCCCAGAGCCTATTCCATCTGGTGCCACCATAGGGACTCACCTGGATTTGCTTCCTCATTAAGTAAAACCTGCTCACAGGCCTTCTACAGTCTCTAGCACTTCCATGTGGACTAACAAAAACAGAAATAGTTTCTTACTTGTCCTCTTCCTCCTGGCACTTCCAACCACTGAAGGAGCAAGTCCCTAAACTGTCCCCTCCTGTCCTGTCTTCTTTCCTTAGCAATAATGATGGCTTCTGATCAGAGTTCTTGGATTGCCCAAGCTCTTTTATTTTCAGGTCTCATTAAGTTCTCCCTCCATTCCTTTAGAACTAATGTTGTCATTCCCATCTTTGTGAAGATGCAGAGATGAGAGTTCATAGATGTGAGGAGACCACCCAGAGACACCACTGCAGAATGTAGCTGAGCCAGCATGTGGAGGACATCTAATCCACACTCTTCATTTCACACCAGGCATGACTGAGGCCCAGAGAGGCCAAGGGCACTGTCAGCAGTTGCACAGTGAAAACTAGCAGGGCTCATCTAAATCCTCACTAGATCTCTGCTTTCCTAGCTTTCTCTCCAGAGAAAATTTAACTCAGATGCCATAGTAAGAGTACTATGAAATCAAGGCAGGGTCTGCAAAGATCAGGTGCATATGTTTATGAAGTAGTCTCTGCACTTAAAAATTATTTTAAGAAATAATATACTCAAGAATCTGTGCTTACTCATGGGCTTCTAGTGTCTGTGGCTCTGATTTAAAAACTGTGCAAGCTCTGAGAGGTGATGGTGAGGGACAGGGCTGAACTCACCGAGTGGTACCGAAGTCCCCTGCTAGGGAGGGAAGAGCCTGAGCAGTTAGGGATACACACTCTTGTCTCCCTGGACTCTTGGACCATCAGGGGAACTTGCAAGGCCATCAGGACAACTCTGGCAAGACCTCCTGAACCTGGTAATGGAGTGAATGCCTTTGGGGTTAGTCAGCTGCTTCACCCTGCTCTTCTGGAAAGTCTCCCTTGCCCACATCTGCAGTAGGATGCATTAGTTTCCTAGGGCTACTGTAATAATTATCATGAACTGGGTGGCCTAAAAACAACAGAAATCTACCCTCTCTCAGTTATGGAGCCCAGAAGTCTAAAATCAAAGTGTGGGGAGGGCCTCGCTCCCTTTGGAGGCTCGAGGGGAGAAACCTTTCTTATCTCTTCTAGCTCCTGGTGTCTTCCATGGCTTGTGGCCACATCATTCCAGTCTCGACTTCAGTCTTCTCCTCTGTGTCCATCTCACCTTTTCTTTCTTCTCTTTCTTTTATAAGGATACTCATCATTGTATTTAGAGTCCACCCAGATTATCCAGGACAATCTCTTTATCTCAAGATCTTTAACTCTGGAAATCAGAACATAGGCATATCCTTTTGGGGACCGCCATTCAACCCACTGGCAGGGGACTTGGGGAGGGCTTCCTTGTTGAGTGCCTCACTCTTGGCCCCTGTTTCTCACTGACATGTCTGATAACCTCTGGTTTGCTCTAAGGCTCGAGTAATCACAGGCTTCTATTTGTAGGAATTGGAGTTTCTTTGGCAATATGATTCCCTTATATGACCTTCACTGGGTGACAATGTTACAATTCTGCAAACTTCCTGCCTGGAAACCAACACATAAAACTTCGTTGCGATTGTCTTTGAACCTGAAATCAGACTTAGTGCTGTTGTCTCTTAGGGACACACTGTGGTTTTATGTCCAGCTCCTTTCTCCCCAAACTACTGCTTGTTATTGGCCTTTTCCTCCAAAATATTGGGCTGGGTAGAGCTGCTTCTGGATCAGAGGCTTGATCTACTGGTTGGTTCTCCACAGTAGTGGTCACTGAGAGGTAGGGTAGGAGGAGAGATAGGAGGTGGGAGGAGGCTGCAAGTGGATACCGGGATCTGGAAGTCAGGCTTATCCCAGTTTTCAGGCTTCTCCTGGGGCTCAGCCAGATTTCTTACCAGACCTTTTCTATGTCTTGACTTTGTTTTTTTCTGACATTAGCTTAAGGGTGAAGGATTTGGCTTTTGTAAACCTGCCAGGCACATATTACCTGATTCTCAGCCATCAGGTACCATTTTGAGTGTTGTATTCTTAAGTATATTGTTTTAGCTGTTTTAAAGCCTGTCTGCTAAATCTGTCATCTGGGTCATCCTGGGATCTTTTTCTAATGACTTATTTTTCTTGATTATGGCTTACTTTTTTCTGTTTCCTCACATTTAGTACTTTTGATTACATATCGGACATTTCAATGACACACTATAGGGTGTCTGAACTATGTTTCCTTCTCTAGTCAAAAAGTGTACAGTGATTTTGATTATTAGTGTCCATGAAACTATTCTAGAGGGACCTAGGAATAAAGAATTGGGGATAAGAATATTATGATTAGGCAAGGCTTTTTATGAATTGATATTTAACCTAAAGACCTAAAGGATGAGAAGGAATGATCATGCAAAATATAGAAAATAAAATCTTGGTGAAGAAACAGTATAAGAGATTGATGCCCACAATAATCGTTTTTGGTGGCTGTCCTCTGAATTGTAATTAGCTTGTATCTCGCTACTTTATAGAGTGAAAAAAGTTATTTAATTATTTAGGTACATTCTGAAGCTAATTTGTTCCTTGGAATTCATTAATAAGTGTTGCTGCTCAAGTTCACACATTTTATAAGTTTATTTGAAAAGTTACCAAAGCTTGAAGTGGATGATTATAACCTTTACTTCAAAGAAGTTTGAGATCAATATCTTTAGGACTTTACTTTCAACAATATTTTACAAATTGTAGTTCATAAACAGCAAGCAGTAAAATCAACTAAGTGGACTGCGACCAGCATATAAAAAAGTGATGTAGAATAGGATACAATAGAATGCAATAGAAAACAATTGGAAATACTAGATGCGTTGCATGCTGTAGGGTAAATGCAGTTTTGTGATACTTTTGTTTGTATTGTCATGTGTGTATTTGTGTGTGTGTGTTTGGACTATGCTTTAAAATGTATTACTTGGGTTGATTAATAAAAGTGTGAAAAACATTACACCATATTGTAGAACTATAGGGCTTTTCATGTCATGGAATAATAGGGAGCAAACCAAGATGATAGGGAACTAAAGTCTACTTATATTGTAATCTGGGGGTGATCTCTAGAATAGATGAGTAGAGTGTGGAGAGGATGGGCATGAGCAATTCATTTACCCATTCTCTCATTCATCCATCTATTGATCTATTTAACAAGCATTTATTGATCAATCATAGTGTTAGCTTTTAAGGATACAAAAAAAGAAAGAAATGACTCCTTGTCTCAGGAAATTTGCAGTTCATATGGCAGACAGCCAACTAGACAGATATTAACATTGCAGTGTAATGAATCCTATGGCACTGGAATTGTAGTTGCAATTCAGAAGTGCCTAACCAATTGTGGATGGGAGTCTTGGAAGACTTCTAAGAAGAAGCGATGGCTACACTAAGTCTTGAAGGTTAAATAAATGTGTTCTGGTCACTTTGGGCTATTATAACAAGATATGATAGACTGTAGGCTTAAACAACAGAAATTTACTTCTCATAGTTATGGAGGCTGGGAGATCTCATATCAGGATGCTGGCACATTCAGCATCTGGTGAGGGCTCTGGTTTGCAGGCAGCCATCTTGTTATGTCCTCACATCAGAGACAGGGAGCTCTCGTCTCTTTATATTCTTATAAGGACATAAATTCCATCACGGGGGCTCCACATTCATGACCTCATCTAAGCATAATTACCTCCCAAATGTCCCATTTCCTAATATGACCCCACTGGGGGTTAGAGTTTCAACATATGAATTTTAAGGGGACACAAGGTATTAGATAAAGAAGATGGGGAAAGTATGTTCTACAAAGATGGAGTGGTACATGCATTGTACAGAAGCAAGAGGAGAAGGGAGTTTTGGGGACCATGCACAAATGTGAATGGAGAATGTGAGACTAAAGAAGTGAATTGAGAAACTTGACCTTTATAATCAGATTGCAACTTAAAAAAATATAGTGTGAACACAATAGAAAGAATTGGTGGGGCCATTTGGAAGCAGGGAGATCAATGAGGAGGATGCTGGAGGGATTCTAGTCCTGGGCTGGAGGGAAAGAATGCATTTGAAGGAATCTAAGCAAGTACAATTTAAGAATTAGGTGACTGATAGCATGAAGATAAGGGTGCATGAGAACAAATGTCTCAGATGAGTCCTGAGCCTTTGTGTGGGGTGTTAGTGGATGTTAGTACCAAGAACACAGATCCAGCAAGAATAAGAGGTTTGTGGGGAAAGACTTGATGCTTCTACTGTCATGTTGAACTAGAGGCTGAAACCCAATCAGTTTAAGAAGCCAGAAGGCAGATGGATTCACAGGGCTGGATTTCAGAGACATGAATTTTAGAATTTACATCATACAGTTAATGTTTGTAATGTCAACGTGGCCAGCCCTGTCTAGAGTTTTGGATTCAGCCGATTGGAGAAAATTGGGAATCTCATAAATCATCACTTAGATAAGAGTGTGATTTTTCAGACTCTTACTTACAGTGTGCTCCATTTCTAAGGAAATATATGTTCTTGTCACCCAACTTCAAAAGAAGTAAATGAGCTTGAATCACATGAGTAGGTTTAAATGCCAGCTTGAAATTTAGTAAGCTACTCTGCACATTCTTTGTCTGCATCTTCTTTTTCATTAAAAGTGTGCCATTTTTTCTTCCATCATTGGGTATAGATTAAAATAATGCTGGTTGTGAATGAAAAAAAAGACACAATCAAGGAAACAAGAAGTTCACGTTATGAGATCAGGTAGATCTTTTAGTGAGCCTTGCTAAAGTTAACACCCTACTGGAGACCTGAAAAAAGCCAGATGCTGGTTAACTTGGCTAGTTCAGGCTAGCCCCTGACCTGAAGATTGAAGGATTTTAAGGACTACACCTAGTACATTATACCTTGTCTGTAAGATGCTTCGGGGCTCATGTTTTCACTGTGTTCCCAGGGCCGAATGTTATGCTTGGCATATAGCAGGCTCAAAAGAGGTGTGAGATAAAAGAATAAATGAATGAACACAGAGTAGATTAAAAAAATACTGAACCAGACACCATAATATAGTGATTAGGAGTCTGGTTGGAGTCCTGACTTCAATTTCCTTATTTATAAATTGAGGGTAGTAATAACAGTTACCTTATAGAGCTGCTGTGAGGATTAAGTGCCATACTATGTAATGTACTCAGTACAGTGGTTGGCATATGGTAATGGTTCAGTAATTCAAACAGCTGCTATTATTATTGGTGTTATTATTTTTACTGTTATTGTCTATTCCTCATAGTATGCCACATGTTGATCGAAAGAATGACGTCTCCACACTTTAGCTTATTCAGTTATAAAATGGAGAATCAATAGCCCAGATTTGAGAGTGGACTCTAACCACTCACCTGGCTTCTGATCCCAGCTCTGACACTTCAGCTGTGTGATAACATTTCTATGCCTCAGTTTCCTCACCTGTGGCTCAACAATGGAACTGTCCTCATGGGGTATGTAAGACACATGGGACATGGGAAACAGTATTATTATTGCTATGGCAGGTAGTTGTTGGAAGAACATCTTTCCTGACCTTGGGATCCTTAAGAAGCCCTTCAGCCTTAACATTCTGTGATAGGGCCTGATACCTCTTCCTCTACCTATAAGTTAATGGTGGGCATTAGAAGGCCACGAAGTCCTCAGTGCTTGAGGCAACTGGCTGATAAGTGATAAACCAGGGCTGACTCCCAGGGCTGCAGTGGCTCTCCTCTCTCAGGGTTAGCCTGGGTCTCACCAACACATTCCAAGTTCTAGGTGCTCCTACTGCCCCATCCTGAGCAAGCATGTACCAGCTCGCAAGCTCAGCCAAGAGCAAGGCAGGGAGGCAATGCCTGACTCAGGTAGCTCAGTGGCTGAGCTGGGCCACCTGGAACTCTGGCAACAAGAGGTCTATGTAGCTCTGTGCTGTTTATCAATCCCAGAAACCTTTGGATTTTTCCTGCCCATCTGCTACTCCCTCTAGGATAACTTTTTTCCAGTACCCAGGCTCTTTTCCCCTGGTATCTCATAGTGCTTGTCATCTGCTTTTTGGAAACTCAGTTGATTCTTGACATCTCTATGTGTAACTCAGAGCCAGCAGGACAGTGGTCACCCCTGCTGCCTGTCTGTGGACAGTCCCTGGAATGAGCAGTATCCTATCTGATCCTCACCCTGCAGGTCTTGAGCCTCTGTTTAGCAATATTTAGTGACAATGGCCACAGTTGCCATGCTCAGGGAGGCCAGCTCCCTCTCACCAACTTCCCAGTTTATAGACAGCCCAATTGCCAACTCCCCACTGTGGGAAAAAAACCTCTGCATTATAAACAGGGGTGGGCCAGAGGGTTGGGATGGATCATTATGAACATACCCTGGGCAGAGAAGGGTCTGAATCCAGTCAGGGCCGAAACGTGGGTGTTCAGTAAGCATTTGCTGGATATGGGGATGTGCTGGTGTGGTCTCCTAGCAGTGCATCTGGTTGTGGTAGCCGGATCCTGCTCCCCCAACCTCCTCCCCACTCTCCACCCCCACCAGGATGCCCCTCCCCCTGACCTGGAAAGCTGGTGAGAGGATATGTACTGTGTGCTGGGCACCCCAAGCCTCTCTCCTGGAGGGAAACCAGGTATCTTTTCCTGCACTCCCTATTTTACAGGCTCTGTCAGGTTCCTAGTGACTCTGCTAACACCTGATTGATAGCTCACTGTATCATCTTTAACCTCACCTCCAGAGCTGGCTGGCTGGGGGGCTAAGGTTTGCTTTTTTAATTTCCCCTTTTCCCCACAGAACAAGGTCCTGCATGCTCATAGGGGATCCTGTATCACCCATTGTGGTGAGGACCTGGTTAGGAGCTCAATGTCCCCACCTTTCCTGATTAATCAGAGACCTGCAGACCAAAGGAAAAGTGCTCATGAGAAGACCCCAGAATTAGCACCAATCTGCCAATAGGATCCCCACTGCAGATAGGAGCCACTGGACTGCAGGTAGAAATGTGGAAGCATCAGAGTCAGGGGGCATTTGATAGCAGCATGACAAGGAATAAAAGAACTATTAATAAGGTACTGTGCTGACTTGATTCTAGCCCCCATTAAACTTTTCTTTACCTTATTTCACACTCCATTTTCAAATCACTTTCCCCTCTTTCCTCCACCTTTAATGGTTCTGGCAAACCTTGGCCCTAATGAAGCCTGCAACATAAATTTAAAACAGTGTCCTGGCTGAAGTGAATAGAAGCTCCTGACCTGCAGAAGAATCCCTCTTGGGTTGGCTAGGGACATAAATTTTGGCCTCCAGGCTGTCCAATTGATTCTGCAGGCAGGCCACAGGGTGCTGAGTACCACCAGCTGTGACAGCCCTGAGTGATGGCCCCTTAGGAATTCCCAGGGTCGAATGTCTGAAGCAACAGACCACTTGAGTTGGGGGAGAGCCTGTCCCAAGTCATGCATTTATTCACTCATTCATTCATTGTACCACATTCACTGGTGCTGAATTTACTGTGCGAAAGGTGAGTTTTAGACATTCATAGTTTCATATCTATGAGGTGAGTGTTTCCTCCATCTTATAGATGAAGAAGCTGAATAAGGCTTATTGGGCTTCTGTGACTTGCCTGCCTACACTCACATAGCTAATACCTGGGGGAGCTAGCGAAGGAATAAGAAGAAACTGGTTTCATTCCTCTTCAAGTCCATTTTTAATGTTTGGTCAACTTCCCCCTCGTGCATCATCCTTAGTTCAATGAATTGTCTTTAGCTGGTAAGAGAAGTGCTTGCTGTCCCCTGGAACTCACTTTCTAGTCTTTCCTCAGGCATTTGTTTCCCAACTCTGTGTGCGAGGCTGCTCTTCACCTGTTTCACTTGTGATCATTGTCCACCACAGTACTGAATCAAGGATGGGTCTCCCTAGGTTTTGTGGCAGAGCTAAATGGCTAGGACCTGGATCTCTGCATCCCCATCCTGGGCTCAGTGTGGGACACAAGACAGGTGTGGAGCCCAACTTGATTTCAAACAGGCTGGGCTTAGCTGGGCTCAAGTGGGTGGGTTCAGGCTTCAGAGGGCAGACAGGGAAGGGGGCTAGGAGAGCAAGAAGAGGGCAATGTTCATAGAAGTGAGTGAAGAAGAAAGGAAGCTCAGGATGTCCTACACACAGCTCTAAGGCTACCCAGGACCTTTCCTAGTTAGAAGGATTGCATTCCTCAGCCTTTCTATCTTGATTACTCATTCTTTTCTTACTTTTCCACTTTCTCTTAGGGAGCCCTACTCTTTCCTTCAAAGTGGTACTGCTGTTTGAGGCAAATTTGGTCTTTTTGCTGCTAGTAATGATTAATACTGATGTTATTGTTGGTCATGGTGGTAAAGAGGGTGGCAGTGCTTCTGGTTTTAGTACAGGTGATAGTGGTATTAGAGTTGGTGGTGGTGTGTGTGTTAATTTAGTGTTGCTGGTGATGGTGGAGGCAATAGTGATAATGTTTTCATTAATGGTGATCATGGTAGTCATGGTGGTGTTGTGGTAATGATGACAGTGGTACTGCTGTTGGTGGTTGTGTTGATGGTGACGGTTTTGATTGTGATGGTGGTGATTGGTATCGATGGTATTAATGATAATGGTGATATTAATGTTGGTTGTGGTGGTGGTGATGGTTATGACGATGGTGATGGTTATGAAGCCATGTCATGATGATGATATTGTTATTGGTGATCATGAGAGCTTTGATAGTAATGATGGTGGTATTATTGTTGTTTTATTATTGTTGGTGGTAATGACGATGGTGGTGGTAGTTGTAGTGAAAGGTGCTGGGCCTCTGAAAGAGAAGAATATAGTAAAAATAATAGGAGTGCTGGAGCAATTTAGGCCTATGTTCCAATACTGGTTCCAGGGTTCCAGTGAATTGTTTGGTGTCTCTGAACCTCTGTTTTCCTATTATAAAGTGGGGACAATAATGCTTACTTCCTATGATGTTACAAGGATGAGGGATGTGCATGTGTGTGTTCCACCTACAATCCCTCCAAGGTCCCAGAATTCTTTTTCCTTCTTCCTGGGTGTGAGTCTTTCAGCAGTGGCATTGTCCTCCAGGTGAGAGGTGACATCATCACTGACAGGAGACCCTTGACTCTTTGGCCAGGTGTTTGGTGGTCATATTCTAGTGTGACCTTGGTTACTCATGCTCACATGAGGTCATCTCAGGATGTGAATACATGTCTGTTTGCCACCAATGTCCAATCTCTCCCCCGTCCCCTGCCCCTGATGTTTTCCTAACAAAATGGTATAATGGCTTGTCCAACCTAGATGTCTGCTGGGGTCACTCCGCTTTGAGATCAAATAAGGTGGCCTCAATCCCCTATGACATAGGGTGACTCCACAGAACTTCTGTGATTTCCCTGGATCTTACTCTCTCCTAGCCCCCTTTGACTTGGGCATTGGTTCTTGCATGCCACCTCTGCATGGCATTGCCATGGTCAGATATGAAGAGCTGACCATCTCTGTGGCAGTAAATCAGACTTCATGGAAAGTTGGCATAGAGAATGCAAAAGACAGTTCTCATCACAGCCCCCAGTGAATTACCTAAACATTCTTACTTGTCGTTGCTATTCCTCAACACTGTTTCTACTGTCGTACTCCATTTCTAATCATGAAGGCTCCTCCCACTGGCAAGTTGCCCTGCAGAATATGGCCTCAGTCTCTTCCCTCCTGCTATACTCCACCCCATCTGGCTTACAGATCCTCCTTCTATCACTCAGAGCCACCAGCTCCCAGGCTTCCTCCATACTCAACTCATCAGGGCCCGTGCATGGAGCAACTCCTCCTCTACAGATCGCAGCCAGAGTTATAAATAATAACAGACATTTCCCTCTATTGATTATATCCAAATTGCGAGTTGAACTGGGACCTCTGTCTTAGGGGACAAAAGTCTGTCCAGCTCTGGTTTATTTTGGTCCCTCTCCCACATACTGCCCCACTTCCAGGCTCACTGAACCAGTTGTGTTCCTAGGACCACTTCTATCAGGCCTCTTTCCATCCAGGGATTTTGTCCTTAGGAAGAGAGTCAGAAGTCTGCTTAAATATGACCTGGAGTAGAGGTCATTATTTACAGGGCGCTGAGATATGGGTCAGTTCCAGCACCCTCTCCACCAGAACTCCTCTTGGGTGTTCAAATATCTAGCTGTGGCCCTTTCCTCAGTTCTTTCATTAGCTACAAAATGGTAGGTGCTAGTACTCGCTTCCACGAGCCTGCGAGCCAGAGCAGAGCATCTCCAGTGAGCATCAGAAGTAATCCATCTCTTCATTTACTCCTCGCTGAATCAGCTCTGTAGGGTAGCTGTTTCTGGAGCCAAGAGGTGAATGGGACCTGCCAGCCCTCATTTATTTTGCCTCCTTAAAGGTCTCAAACATTTCTTCTTGCATTTCTAAAGCCTGGTGTGTCCTGTGTAGAAGATGTGATGATGTCGGTGATAATGATGATACCCGCCTGCTTTAATTATACCTGCTTCATCCTAGCACTTAATTTCATTTAATCTTCACAGCAACTTTGCAAGAAAGGCCCAATAAGCAGCGCTTTATAGATGGGAAACTGAGGCCTAGAGAGGTGCAGGGAGTTGTCTTACTCTTGGAGCTAATAAGTAGTAGAGTAAGACATGCAAAGATCTCTCTCTAAGTCAGAAACTCTGCTGCTCTTCACTCTCTCAGACCATGTAGCCTGAGCTCTGCACAGTGGCTCTGCCAAGTTCATTGGTCAGGGGATCAGGACTACTTAAAGCAATCTGAATTTTACTGATCCCCTTAGGATTTCCTGTATTAAAAATAAAATTAAAACAACTCTTGGAACATTTTGCTTTTTTCTAAATGATAAAACCCAACCTGGAAGTGTTGGGAGATTTTGTATAAGAGTTTAAGGAAGGGATCAGCATATATTGAGAGCCCATGTTGTGCCTGGTGTTTTACATGTCATCCTCATGTCTGGCCCAAAAGGTCAGTCTTTTTGTTACTGTCTTAGCAATGAACAAACCAAGTTTTAGGAAGGTGTAGTAAATGGAAGAGCAGGCTTTCAGATCCAGTGCTCATGTGTTTCATCCCCTTTGCCGTGCTTCTCCAAAGCAGGAGGCCCACAGCTCCTTCAACCCTGTACTGTGGAAGTCAGAACTCCTGTATCTCCGGGGCAGTGAGGGTGAGTGACTCTCTTAGTGCCTGCACAGGTTTACCATGCAGGGGGAACTCAGCAATGACAGACACTGTTGCTGTTAAGAAACAGAGTACCTGCTCAGATAAACAGGCATTTGCTTGAAGCCACTTAGGAAACTTAGCCTCCAAGCCTAGTGTCCTTTCTTCTCTCTGTTTTACTTTCTTTGTCTCTCAGTCTCTTGGAAAACAGGCAAGTGACAGATGCTCTGCTGGTTTCTCACATGGGGCTCAAGATGGTTCAATAGACAGGTGGGCTCATTGCCTTGTCCTGTTCCCTGACCCTGACTCCTGTTCCCCTGGTCCAGCCACCTGGTCATAAGATAGCACCAGGCAGAAAATAAGACTGGGCTCTGTGCATGTAGCCCCACTGACCATGGATCATGGATGAGAGCGGGAATTATCATCTCGAAGTCACATGCTTAGAGAACATAATTTATTCCAATAATCTATAGTTGCCATAAAAATTATCCCAACTTAGTGGCTTAATTAAAACAGCACTCATTTTATTAATTAGCATGATCCGAAAATCAGGAATTTGGATAGGACTTGGCAGGGAGATTCTTCTGCTCCATGAGGCAATGACTGGTGGTATTAAACTGGCAGCTTGAGGTTCTATAAGAATGCTTCATTCACATGCCTGGTGCCCTAGTGCAGTGTAGGGTGTAGGGTAGGGGAAAGGCTGAGCTCAGTTGGCCTCCCTCCTCTTCTCCTTTCTCCTCTCTGTGGAGTTTCAGGGCCTGTCTAGGTGGCTCTTCTATCCAGGTAGCAGGAATTCTTCTGTGGCAATGTGGGACTCAAAAAGTGAGTGTTCTACGACACTAGATGTTGAGGTTGCCAGTCTCTAATCCTGGGACCTGGAAACTGGTACCACATCACTTCTGACACATTCTGTTGAAGAAAGTAGACACAGAACCCCTCCGATTCAAGGAAGCAAACAAACACAGCATCTCTCTAGAGGAGTGTCAAAGAATTTGTGGTCATCTTTGGATCTCCATCATAACACTGAAAAATATTTAGACACTCACATCCCTCTCAGGGGTTCTCCTATATGCCCTTGGGTTATGACAGATGTCACTCTTATCCTTGCAACTTGTGAGAGAGGGAGCTTTCCTTATTAAGAGTGAAGAATAAGATAATCAAACCTGCTTTCTCATGTGAACCCATGGCCCAGAAATCTGTTTTCAATAAATAAACAATGAGCAGAATGTACAAAGAAAGTTCTCATATGGTTATTAGAAAGTTGTAATTGGTATTTTGGAATCAACTGTAAAGAAATAAGGATGATTTGATTTCAAATCAATGCAACAGATGTTTAGCTAGTTTTTAGTCCTCTGATATTTCCAATTACCTCTTAATAATCTCTTTTGAGTCAATCATTTCTGTATGCATTAGAATCTTCTGAGATTTCTATTATTGCCATTACATCTTTTTGCCACTTTCATAAGCAAAACATAAATTGTCATTTCATTGCATCCAAATCAACCCATTCTACCCATGTTTTTTCCACACAGCCAAGATCAATAGATCCCATTCCAACTATCTGATACAATCTACCTCAAACTTTTAATCTTATCCATCCCATTCTATATTAGTCCATTCTTTGATTTATTTAAAACTACCTATCCCCTCAAGCTGTTCACTGGATCCAGTTCACCACTTCAAGGACTCTTACAGAGGATCTGCAGGGTTGTGATCACCATGGGAAATCCAAGAGAACCCCACCCATGTCCTGTCAAGTGAGAGTCACCCTGGAGGTGATCAGCCCCTGACAACTGGGCCCTATAGAGGCTGGAGCCAATCATAGGGGCTCAGGTTACATGAGTGAGTGCTCCTAAGGAAGGTGAGAGCCATGGTGGTGTCCTCAGATGCACAAGACAACGATTAGCATATTTTGTTATTCTTTTACTCACTATTTCTGTGTTTTAAAAATGACTAATCTTTAATTATGGGAAATTTAAAACATACCAAGAATAGAGAGAATAATTAACCTCATGTACTCATTACATGTGTCAGATCTCATTTTATCCATTCTTGCCTCCAGTAGTTTAATACAAATTCTATATACCATTTATTTCAGTAATCACTACTTTCATATGTATTTATAGCCTATTTTAAGCATAGCAACAATACTAAAAGAAACTACAAAATAAACATTTATTCTTTGCTATCAATGTGTTCACATTTCCCTGATTGACTCAGACATGCCTTTTTATCTCTGACTAGTTTGAACCAGAATCCAAACAAGGTCCATCTGTTGCCTTTGGCTGATTTTTCTCTTATGTGTTTTAACCTCTCCTGATCTTTTTTCATACTCTCACCTCATTTTTGTTTAAGAAATCCAATGATGTGTCTTGTAGGATTTCTGTACTCAGGATTGGGTTCATTGCTTCATCCTGGTGTTCTACAAGATGTTATTTCCTCTCTGATATTTCTTGTAAATTCAATTCTAGGTGATTGACTGGGCTTGGGCTCACTCTCTCTGCAGAGTAGTGATGGGTGCTGGGAAATTCCTATTGTTCCACATCAGGTGGCACCTGGTGACCTGTTGTTCTACCTTTCCTAATGGGTGGATCGTGTTATTAACTGAATCATCTTTTATAATGACCATTATCAAACCTCTTCACATATCCATAGTCATTACTTAGTTTCATTATTTTGTTAGGAGTTGCAAAATGGTGCTTTAAAAATTCTCTCAATCCTTTTGCATTTACTAGATGGAGTTCTTTAATAAAGAGAGATTTCCCTTATGCTCTATTATTAACTCTAAACTACAATTTGTAGGAAGGGCAGAAAAAGGCTTGATTCTTGTCCTTTATCAATTTTTAGAAAAATGAGTTGATTCTTTAGCAGCTGCCTCCAGGGATCAATGAGGCGTTTTTGGTTGTTTGTTTTGTGAATATCATTATAAACTCAGATTTTAAAAATAGCTTAGTTGACACCAACACTTACTGATTATTGGGGGAGGACAGAAGGAAATGGTAGGTACATACAAAGCATTACAGCATGGTCTCTTATAGGGATCTGAGCTATAAAATGTAGCTTCAAAAAAGTCTCTTTCTGAACTGAGACATTTTAGAGTAATGGATAATATCTAATGATGCATGCAGTACCAGTTAGTGCAAAGAAAGCCACTTAGATTTTGGGCTTCTTAGTGTTTATACTTCATTATTCACTTAGGTTGAGAGCCTAAATGACTACGTCACCCTTTTCAGCCAGCTGTATTTCATTAATCCGGAATCCCAGGTTTAAGTAAACTAGGTAGACCAATATACCCTGCCCAAAACATTTTTATATAAAGACCTTCTGATATCTCTGCTGGGATTCTATCAAAGTGTGTACAGAAAGTCTAGATCAAGCCAACAGTGTCTTTCATGTTTCTGAGGAGGGGAACAAGTTAGGGAACTGCTGTCAAAGCTGTTTTCCCCACAGTATCCACGGAAGTTATACATCAGATTCTCTCAGTTCAAATTCAAGTTTCACCACTTGTGAGCCGGGTGATGTTGAGCAAATTGCACTACCCCTGAAAGCCTTTGTGAACCATCTGTTGTAAGGAATTAAAATTTAGTTCACAAAATTGATGATGATTAAATAAGGCAATCTTGTAAGGTCATTATCACAGTGCCTTCAATGGAAGCATAAAACACACAATTACCAGCAATTAAGATGCACATTTGGTAAGAGATAGCCATATTGGTTCAGGGACACACATCATAATTTTATTGATACAACAGAAGGTTAGTTCTGTCTGTTTTCTTTTCACAGATGTATCCCATCTCTAGAATAGTGACTGGCACATAGCAGACATTCAGTAAACTTTTCTTGCATGTATGAATGAGTGAGTGAATGAATGAATGAATGAATACAGATAGCTTAGGTACAATGCTTTCATCTTATTTTTCTGCTTTCCTTCCCAGGAATATCTACTATCTTGAAATTAAATAATTACTATAATTCTAACACATAGTTTTTATCTTTTGCTATTCACATATACATTCAAACGTTTCTTGTTTTACTATAGTAAACGTGCATAACATTTACAACTTAAACTATTTTAAAGTGTACAATTTAGTGACATTTAGCACATTCATAATATTGTGAAACCTTCACCACTATTTAACCCAGAACTTTTTCATCATCCTAAATGAAAATCCCATAGTCACCAAGCAGCTGCTTTCCACTGCCCCTTTCTACCAGCCCCCTGGCAACCGCTGATCAGTAGTCTGTCTGTGATTTGCTTCTTCTGGACATTTCCTGTAAATAGTACCATACAGTACACAACACTGCTTGTCTGATTTTTAAAATAAACTTTTAATTTTATCATGGTCTTAGATTTATAGAACAGTTGTGAAGTTAGGACAGAGAGTTCCCATTAACCACCACATTCAGTTATAGATGTTTTAAATGGATGGATTTTATATATTTAATGTGTTTTAATTTATTACAGAATTTGTCCTTTTGATGCTTTAATTACCCCATATTTGGCTAGTGGGAGCCCCCTCGGTTTAGCTTCCATATCTTTTTGATTGGCATATTTATGAACATGAAGAAAACAAATCCTTACATGATAACACCTAGAAGCCAGCTGTTAATCACGAAGTGTGCTTGTTTGGTTGGGGTGGGAAAGGAGAGTTGAGGGGAGGTAAAGACAGAGTAGTAAGAGAAACATAAGATGCTAATTCAATTTCCAGGGAAAATGACATTTGTACAATATGCTCTAGTGAAGGGCCAGCATGGCTCTCGCTGGCCCGGAGATTCTGTCCCTATTAACAAATTCAAGCTGGCCTCCTCCTGCGGTCTCTGGCTGCAGGGGGCCAGGATCTGCTGAGCTGGCTCTGCCCTGATAATTGAGGAGGCCCACTGCTGCCTTTCCCAGGGCTGATCAGCCTCAAGTCTTTAGCAATGATTAGAAAGCACTGCAAGGTGCCAAGATTCCTCTGCTCCACTGGTGTCCAGCATGCAGGAAAGGCATGAGAGAACCGGTGGACCTGGGTTTGCTTGCCCAGTGAGTGACATCTGCCTCATGTATGGGGTGATGGCAGTCCAGAGGAGGAGGATGTCTGACACGACACAGGGGAGGTGCCTGCCCAGGGATATGCTTTGTGCTACAGTTTGCAGTTACTTTCTCCTTTGATCCTAATAATAACAACTTGTAAGTATTCTGTATGACTAAAGATAGACACTTTAGTCATAGGATGAGGTAGGAATAGCATAGCCCTCGTTCTCAAGTACTTTGCAAGGCAAAGGCTAATCAGCATTACCAGGCCATTAATGATTGGCTGATAAAGGACAAGACCAAACATCCTGCCAGGAGGTTGGGGCTGGGTTGTGTGGTAGGAAACTGTGCAGTACTTGTAGTAGGATGTCAGAGAGGAGGCAGCACCACTCTCATAATCACCTGTAGCAAGGTGATTTCTATTGTTTGTAGCCCCTTCTTGTTAGGCTGTGTGTGTGCTTCTACTGGGTCGGCTGGGAAGCACCTTGGGCCCCTAGTGTCCACACATGATCCCTGATCTCTATCAGGAACAATTGGAAATGAAGCCAGTGGAGACTCACAAATTCAAAGGCTGTGGGTTAGAGAGGGTACCTGGATGCTCATGAGGACAGTAAATGGAGCAGGGAGATATAATGGTCAACATAGGCTTTGTGTCTGACCATGACCATGGGAACTCTGTGTTTTCACTGTCAGATAGAAACTGTCATATTCTCTCTCCAGGTTGTTGTGAGAATGCAGTGCGAACACACTTGAGCCTGACTCAAGGCAGGTGCTCAGTAATGGTGGTTGACATTAGTAGAGGTTTATTGAACACTCCTGAGTTACCATGTGATCCATTGCCAATTTCTTTCAAGGGAAATATCTTGGGGTGGAATAACCATGATCACTGTGACAATAGAGACTCACAGTGATTTTACACATACAGCTTACATCCCTATGAGGCCACAGGGGAAGAGAAGAAAGGTCTGAAGCCAGTGCCAAAGTGAATTCCTACACCTGTGTTGTCTTTTGTGATGTAGGTACAGTGCTTGCACATATTTCTGGAAACTGTGGATCCAGATAACAATAATGAAGCCAAAAGGAAGAGGAATCTTTGGTTGGCCTTTCCCAGACAGGCAGGGGCTCATGCAGACTCTGAGGCTGATCCACCAATGATTCAGCCAGTCTCACTTTGAAGATCTGGGCAGGAGATGAGATCAGTCAAGGCTTTGCCTTTAGAGGCCTTCCTAGCTATCTCAGAAGCAAGACAAAGCCACACAACGATAATTTATGTAAGATGATATATAATTAAGTGTTCTTAGAAAAGGGAACCCTGAACTGAGCCTCCACGAACAAGCAGGATTTGTATGAAGGAAGCAGAGAAGGGAGGCATTCCAGTTGAATGACATAAAAATGCCCTGACTTGGAATCGGGAGACCTGTATCCAGTCTTGGCTGCACAATTCATTAGCTGTGTGAACTTGCTCAAGTCACTTAACCTCTCTGAGCCTTGGTGTCTTTATCTGTACAATGAGCATAATAATGCTAGTCTCACAGGGTTGTAATCAGGATTAAATGACATTGCATTTATAAATCACCTTGGCTGGTACCTGGTACACAGAAAATGGTAACTCTGTGGGAAAGAACGGCTTAACTCAGGGGTCCATGGGCAGGACCCACAAATGGGCTTCTGAAATTACTTTCAAAAATTTGTACATTTGTCCTTTTTCTTTTTTTAGAATGAATGTTTCATAGATTTATCAGAATTTCAAAAGAGCCTATAACATGAAAGAGAGCCTTTGATGTAGAGCTTTATTATTTACAAAATGTGTTTACTTTTTTATCTCATTTGAACCCACATGAGCCCCATGTTATTATTACTATTCACTTTTGACAGTTGAAATAAAAGTCTCAGAGAGATCCAGGACTGTTGTGAACTCTGGACTCCTGTGGGTAGCTTCTCCAGCATCTTTCCCTTTCTCTCTTCCCAAGAGCTCCAGATTTCCATTGGAGATCCATGTGTTTCCATGAAAATGAGCCCCTTCCCTAGGTTTGGGGGAGCTCACAGCCTGGGCAAAGTTGATGAGCACATTCCATCTCAGTGACCACTTTGTTTGGGTTAGGCTCAAGCCTCCAATTAGAATGAATTTCCCAATTTGTCACCTGACTTCTTGGATGCATATTCTGTATCCTCCTGTGGATTTCGTGATAGGCAAAGGTGAGGCCTAGAAATGCCACAGCCACTTAGCTCCCATAAGCAAGGTACCTTGGAAGTAAAGTTGATCCAGAGGAGCCAGATAATCATAGAGATTAGCTAAATTCCTGATCAACCTGCCCAAATGACTTCTTCAGATATATAAACCATAAATTCTCTTTAGTAGGCCAATCTGAGTTTTCTATTATTTGTAACCAAAAACCTCTCAGTCAATATATATTCCTGAACTAAGATCACATGACATGTTGACAGAACTGGAATGTTAGCCTGACATTCTCTGACTCCCATTGACAGCCATTTGGCATGACCCTTCACCAATTAGACATGACCTTTCCCAGGACTGTTGAGAGCTTAGCCTACCACACTTCTTGGGTAAGAATTTCTTGTGAACTCACTTTTGATGGACAAACAGTGCTTTTAAAATCAGGTTCTTAGGCGTCTTCTCTCATAAATTCCAAGAGAGAACTTATGGAACTAAGGTTTGGTAAACTGATTTACTCCTTTCAGGAAATACCAATGTTTTCAAAGTCTAGACAGAAAGGATGAATGGAGTTCTGTCCACATTATGCTCTTCTCTCCATTTATCAAATGTATACTGAGCACGTTCTATGGACAGGTCCAGGCTAGTTGTGGGCTACATTGCTAACTGAAGCATATACAATGCTTGCCTCATGGAGCTTCCAATCCAGTGGAAGACTTTCTGGATTTGGTGAGCATGGAGAGGGCCTAGTGGGTGCAGGAGCACAAGGCGGGAACTGCTCATTCAGACTTGGGAGGTGATTGAAGGTATGTACCAGGGCCATTTTGCTCTAGGGCTCTATGGTACTCTGCAGCTGTGGGACAGCCCACTCACTGTGGTTGCTGTGTGCCCTGTGTGTTGGTAGACCAAGTGTGGCTATTAAATGCTCAGAACCTCAGTTTTCCATATAATAAATGTATATGCTCACTTCATAGTGTTCTCATGATTAAAATAATGTAGGTAAATGCATGTTCTAATAACTAGCACGTAGTAGGTGCTCCATAGATTTAAGTATCCTTTTTTAGTCACCCTTATAGCATGATATCACTTCTCTCCAATTTATGTAAAAAAAAAGAACACCTGCTCATAAAAACCCTAGAGTAAACATTATTAAGAGACAAAATCATTATTTCCTGTACCACTTCTCCCCTAAGGCACAAAGTTTATTCTCAAGATTTATTTGCACACTATGTGTCTTTTGAGATAATGCTATCATTTATTTCAGTCAGTGTGAAACCAGCTGAGGGGAAGGCCAAGGAGGAATGAACAGACCTACATGAAACCTGGCTCTGTGCTTATTAGCTGCTGTGTGACCTTAGGGAAGACATTTTGCAACTCTGAGGCTATCGTCTCTTCTTAACATAGAGTTAATTTTTATTTACTGGTGAGAATTTAGGCATAGGTTTTGTTAGAGTTGGGTAGAAGTCAGTGGTTTCCAAAAGGCAACCTCATTGGATCAGATGTTTTTTTAAAATCTGTGCTGTCTATATTCTTGGGTGCAAATGCATTTTTTCCCTATGAGAATATTTGGGATTAGATAGGAGCAAAGGAACACGAGAAAAAGGACCACAGGGACAGGTGGCAAAAGGTCAGGGCAGAGCCGCAGCCACACTTGGTGACTCCGGGGTGGCCAGCATGGCTTCTCAGAGTTATAAGTGCTTCATCTGCTAAGTACAAGCTTGACTTCTCCAATGATTTGCTATTCTCCAGGGCTGGTAGATGGCTGCTACCTTGAGCAGAACATGGGCCCTGAGGAAGGCAGCCAACTCTGTTTCAATATAACCCTCTGGATATGGCCTCCCTGGGAAATTGAAGGAGCTAGGCTTCCTGTATCTATATGACAGTGCTACTGTAGGATAAAAAGAGAAATGGATAGGAATTTACCTGAAAAATACCAAGCGTCCTCTCTCCCAAACAGTAGGAATTTGATTGTAAGTTGGAGCCTACAGGCTCTCTTCTCCCATATCAGCCTAGAGGATAACTCACTCCTCAGTGACAGGGAAGATTTTTCACCAAATTTAGAAATTGAGATGATATCAATTAGATGCCATGTTATAAACAAATCAAAACACAAATGTATTTCCTCACCATCCAATGGGCTGAGGTGAATGCAGGTTGGGAAGGGTCTGATTAGTTAGGAGAATGCATCATCCATGGGGTGTGAGAGAGCTCATCCTTCTCCCAGGTCATGGTGATCAGAGCCAGGGCTCATTTCCAGTGGCTTTCTGAGTCGAGCAGAAGATAACAGATGAGTTGGGCTTCCTATTCCAAGGCAAAGTGTGTACTTTCCCCCAAAGTCAGAAAACCCCTCAAATGCCTAGAATAAACAGAGACAGCAAAGGTTTGCTATAGTTGACCAAAAAGAGTGGCAAGCATTCATGTGTGGGCTTTATTTTTGCCATTTATTGTGTGAGGAAGTGGTAGGAAGGACTGCCTTTTCTTCTGAGTGTTTTATTCCAGAAGAGATGTTATCTCCATCTCCCTTCTTTGAGTGTGAGTGACAGGTAGGCAAAAGTAGAAACAGACACACAGCAATGTGTCTATGTGATAAAAAATGAAGGGCAAAAACAGAGAGCCAGGGAGAGGGAAGAAAGGAAAAGAAATGTAAGAAAACAGAAGAAAACTTTAAAAGAAGAGGAAAAAGCTATGCTGTCGGTGGCAGGCTGTTAAAAAAATGAGGTTTCCCCATTACCATCAGGGTGAATGAGGAAAAGCACTGTGCACAACCAGGAGGCTCATGGTGGCTGGAGAGTGGCTGGAAAGAGCTGGGTAGAAGGAGAGGTGAAGATGAGAGAGGGCAAGGTGGAGGGAAAAGTCAGTACAGGAGCCCTGTGCCTCCAGCAACTGTGGGCAAGGGCCCTTGAGTGAGGGCAAAGTGAGACAGAAGGAAAGATATACCCTCACTGGCACTGCCACCTAGGTTGGCATTAACCTTGGGCCCCAGAGGAGTGATGAGAGGGACCTGGTTTTGTTCTTTTGAAACCACTACTGTCCCTATATGTACTGGGTCCTTAAAGAGGACAAAGAGTATCTTCACCCAGGAAGTAAGCACTCCCCAGGGCTTAGAGCACCTATATAAAAGACTTCCAGCTCTCTTATGTTTGGGAAATGCTTTTAGTTATAAAACAAAATAATTATTTTTATGATGCAATAAAACTTGATAGATTCCCAAGATTGACTTGCCCTGGTCCCCTTTCCTGCAGCTGGTAACCAGCACCCCGTGGCTGGCCTGCATCTTCCTCCTGGGCTGACCCTACACCCTGAGGGGTCAGGTGGCTATTGGTAAAGTCTTCCTTCCTTTACATGTCCAGTGAGGGGCTCTGCCAGCTCTGGGCAGAAATGACCAGGCCATACTGCTCACTTTGGTTCTATGAAAACACTGGAATTGATGGCTGAGAGGCAACTCTCTATTAGTCCTTTTCTACAGTCTTTAGAGTTCATTTTGATCCTTTGGAAAACAAACTTCTGAAGGCAGAGGAAGCATCAGTGATTTCATTGAACAGATTGAATACAAGGATCCATAACAGAAGGGATTCTTAGTAGGAGAGTCTACGAATCTTAACACTGACAGTATATTTCTCCCTCCACTTAGACAGAGGCCTGAGTTGCCTCAAATTTTAATTTTTGGATGCTATAGATGTGTTTTCCCCAATATACCTGTGTGTGGGAGGTGGGGAGGAAGGGAGGTGCAAGTGACAAAGATAGCTAAATGCCTACCAGATTTTAGGAGACAGTGATAGATGTCATTTGCCAACCTCTGTAGAAGATGCCATGTGATTGGGTTCTAAGCAATGGCATCCCAGGCCTTCCACAGTGCTCTTCCACGTTCTTTCTTCTTTCTGGCAGAATGGAGATGACCCTGAAGGTGCCACCTTAGGTTGGGTTTCCTGGAAACAGACTTTGAGATGGAGATCTGCAGTAGGTGGTTATTATGCAGGAATAAGACATGTAGAGGAGAGAATTGCTGGACAGAGAGAGATGTTTAACTGAATTCAGTCCCAATAGAGGCTTCAGCTGATCCTGTGGGCTGCTGTGAGGCTGCGATGGCCCTTCAGACACGTTCCAGATTGGAAGAGGGGGTCAGGCGTTTGTAAGCCACTGGATGTGATGTGGCTTTTCCAAGAAGGGGACAACGTCAGATGAGGCATTCCCCTTCAGCAATGCCTCAGGAGAGTCTCAGCTATGAGCCCTCACTCAAGAAAAAGCACTCCTCAACTCCTAGGCTCAGTGGGGAAACTGGAGTTTACTGTGATGACAGTGAATGCCTGGATTGAAGGTGGCAGCACTTTGTCAGGCAGGGTCCTGAGTGACTGTGTCTTTTTAATGCTCTCAGAAGGTGGAGTAGAAATGGAGGTGTGAAGAAGGCACGTACTATTCTGATTTCCACTAAAATCTTCTCTTCAACTTTGTAAATACCCAGTGAGAAGATAAGTTCATCATAAAGAAAATTAACTGCAGTGAATCTTCTGGGAAAATGGCCAAGGACAAAGCTGCTGAAAGGAAAACTGTATCCAGGGATTGCCATATTGTGGCTTCTCTGGCCAGGCTTGGCAACTCATGCATGTACATTGATGGATCTCTTTACCTCTTTTTACTAGCTTATGCTTACCAGACTGACCTCTGGATTTCCTTCTGATGTTGTTAGTCTCCATATTTTTAAATAATATTCTTAATCTAGCATTCCTTCATTTAAAGTTATTTAATATCTATTTATTTCCCACTATGGAAGATAAGCCTTTAATATGCAAACATCAGGCCCTTCATCCACCTCCCCATCCCACTATCTTAATAAAGATAAAAATAAATAATTTTTTGTTAAATCAATATTCAGTGTTTACATTGTGATTTTATATAAATATTATTCATGGCTGATGCTATTTGTGTTCTATGATTATATTTCATTTCTTTATAATATTTAACTTTCCTAGGAGCTAATTATTGACTTAAAAATGATTCGTTTTCTACCTACCTGTCACTAATTCTTCCTATACCTGGAAGTCTCTCTCAATCTGGCTTGGCTATTAGTTATTCAGTTAGTTCTTGGCATTTTCCCTCTTGGAACTCTCTACCCTCTATCTTCCATCTGGACAGATTGCCACAGGCCACCTACACAGCAGTTACCCAGGGACTTCCCTTCGTTATCCTTGTCTGAGCTTTTCAAAGACCTAAGAAAATATGTGAGATGTAAAAAAAAATTGGCTCTGATAATAAAACTGTAAATTAGAAATAAGCAAACATTTAATTAAATTTCATAATATCACGTCAGCTAATCAATTGCAACTCAACTCAACATTCCTCTCAGCAAATCCCTGACTTGGATCCAATCTACACATGTGGCTAGATCCTGAGAAGTCCTTGAAGACACCCATAAGGCAGTTCTGTAGTTCTTTCATATGGTTGGAGGCACTGTGATAAACAAGAAGATCAAGACGTGTTTGGCACTTATTCAAACACCCTTACAGAGAAAGTTAACTTGATAGAGAGCCTAGATTTTTAGAGTTATTGTTTTGCTTTTAGAGTTATCATCTTGTTCTCTATTTTATTCCTTGCTTCATTTTCTCACTCACCACTATTACCAACCTCACTCTGGCGATTCACCATGCATTTTCTAAAATTTGGGTCCATTTCTTAGCTCTATTCTTTATCTCCTCTCCTTTGACAAAGGATTCTACAAATGATCTTGTGGATGTCAACTTCATTGACCAAAGTTCCTTTCTCCTCTTGTGCTTAGCTCCTCCTTCAGCCCCTGGAGGGAGGCCAGATCAAGAAAGTAGTCATTCCAGTTGTTTATTCCAATGAGATTTTTGTCACATGGTATTCTGGATATCTTCCCTCTGCTCCTCAGATGCATTCTCCACCATTTTCCACCATGCTTTCAGTCCAAGAAGCTGATCTGTATGGATTGCATCGTCTAGTCCATCTTGCCCTCTGCTTCCATCTTTAGACAGCACCAGAGTGAGAGTAGGGGAGCTCCTGTCAGAGTGACCTCTCATATAACATTTTTGGCTTTCGAAGCTGCTCTCTCTCTTTGCCAGATAGCTATGTAGCTATTTCTAATGTGAAAAATTCATAGGCATGGACCTTTTTGTAGATGATTATGTAGTTGCTCAATCTCAGGGAAGAAATATATGTCATATTCTTCCTATAACTTAATTTTTATTTTGTGTACTCATTTTGCTGAGAATATGTATATGTGGTTTCGGACTAATTTGTCTTCTTTTATTTTAGTTGGGTTTGGACCTACTTTCTTGGATTATAAGCTTTGGAGTTAAAGGTCTCAGTGCTATCTGTCTATGATAGTCCTTATTGAGATGCTTCTGGTTTCATTTGGTCCTTTGTAGACTCAGGTCACCACTTCATCATCCTTTGTGATTTCCAGAATTATTTCAGGCCTTCTCTGCTATCTTAAATGCAACACCAGACCTTTCTCCTCTGAGGTCTTGAATTTATACTAGAACTATGCTTAGGAAAAAGGATAAATTGTCTGCTCAGCTCTTGAATATCTTAACATTAGCTGAAGGTTCTATTATTTTCCATGCAGGAGGGATCAGGTCTCCTTTCTTAGGGACTTTTAAAATGTCAGCTCTCAACTTTCCTCCTACAGTAGGAAATCCTTCCCATGTTTGATGGGCAAATGATGGAAAACCCTAATCACTGTCCTCTTGGATGCTACTTAAGCTATTGTACATGCCATGAACCATTTTTCTTACCTTCAGGGCCTATAGACTTTGGAAACTCAAAATCTAGAAATGTACTGAATGATCCAGGAGGTAAGTTGGAAGGATTAACAGTACCAAGAGGCATACTGAAGGGAAAAATAGATTACTCTTTTAAAATTTTATCCTGATTCTACTCCATCCCAACTATGCCCTCATGGATAACATGAGGGAGAAGTGCTGAGAAATGGTAAGCAATGACTGATTGAATACATTACAGCATAAAGAGAAGAAATTGAGGGTGAGATAATGGGGAAGGGTAAACATTATCAGTTAACTTGAAGATACAGCAATCAAAATTATCAATCTGAGGAGCAGAAAGGAAAAAATGAAGAAACAAGTAGAACTTAAGAGATATGTGAGTCATCATTAAGGAGATCAATAAATGTTTTGAAAAAGTCCCAGAAGGAGAAGACATAGAGAAAGTAACGGAAAGAACATTTAAAGAAATAATGGTTTAAAACTTCCCACATTTTATGAAAGACATAAATCTAAACATCCAAGAAGCTCAACAAACTCCAAGTATGATAAAATGAAAAAGATCCACACTGAAATACATTATAATCGAACTGTTGAAAGTCAAAGACAAAGAGACAATCTTTAAAGCAATGAGGGAGAAGTGACTCGTATACAAGGAATCCTCTATAACAGCGGTCCCCAAACGTTTTGGCACCAGGGACTGATTCTCCTGTGAGAATCTAATGCCTGATGATCTGAAGTGGAGCTGAGGAGGTGATGCTAGCACCGGGGAGTGGCTGCAAATACAGATGAAGGTTCACTTGGTTGCCCACCACTCACCTCCTGCCATGTGGCCTGGTTTTTAACAGGCCACAGATTGGTACCAGTCTGCAGCCTGGGGTTTGGGGACTCCTGCTCTATAATATTGATGGCCAATTTCTAATAAAAGACATGACAGCCAAAGAGAGTGGGATAACATAAAGTGCCAAAAGAAAAATTTGTCAATTGAGAATTCTATATCCAGCTAAACTGTCCTTGTGCAATGAGAAGAAAATCAAGATTCCCAGATTAACAAAAGCTGAGGCAGTTTGTTGCCACTGGACTTGCCCTACAAGAAATGCTAGAGGGATTCCTTCAGATTGAAATAAAAAGACACTAGACAGTCACTGGAAGCTGTATGAAGAAATAAATATATTCAGTAAAGGTAAATACAGGCAAATATAATAGCCAAAATTTTTGGTTTGTAAGTATATTTTAATTTCCTATGTGATTTAAAAGAGAAATGCATAAAAATAATTATAAACCTATGTTTGTTAATGTAAGAAACACCCAACCTGTAGAGAACTTATTTTTTGCATTTAAAAAAATTAAAAAAATTTATTCATTTTAATTCATTTCAAGTATACATTACATTGGTTAGCTATCTATATAGTTCATAAAACAATACACCCAATTGATCCCTCACTCCTCTGACCTTCTACCTAGTCAATGTATTAATGATAACTGCATTCCCTATGCTGTGCTCCCCGTGACCATCCATCAGCTACTAATTTGTACTTCTTTAACCCTTCACCCCATTCTCTTAGCCCCCCAAATCCTCATCTCCTCTGTCCATCACCAAATTGTCCATAATATTTATGAATCTTTTTTTATTTGTTCTTCTTCTTCGTTAGATTCCACATATAAGTGAAATCATATAGTGTTTATCTTTGACTTAAATACCTTCTAGGTCCATCAAAGCAATATCTTTTTCCATCCCTTTCCTTTTCATATGTAGGGTCTTGTTTTCTTATCCTTTCAGCCACTCTATCTTTTGGTTGGAGCACTTAATTCTTTTCCATTTAAGGTACTTATTGATAGGAATGTAGTTGTTACCATTCTTTATTCCTGTTTTTGATACATTTTTTCTTCTTAAAGAAGTCCCTCCAACATTTCCTGGCTTGGTGGTGATAAATTCCTTTAGCTTATTTTTGTCTGGGAAGCTCTTTATCTGTCCTTCAACTCTAAATGATAGCTTTGCTGGATAAATTATTCTTGGTTGTATATCCTGGGTCTTCATCCTTCAAATATTTTTGCCAAGCCCTTCTGTCCTGCATAGTTTCTTTTGAGAAATCAGCTGCCAGTCTTATGGGTGTTCCCTTATAAGTAACTATTTTTTTCTCTTGCTGCTTTTAATATTCTTTCTTTGTATTTAACCTTTGGCATTTTAATTATGATGTGTCTTGGTGTGGGCCTCTTTGGATCCCTGATTTTTGGAATTCTCTGAGCTTCCTGGGTTTTATGTCCATTTCCTTCACCAGGTTAGGGAAGTTTTCCATCATTATTTCTTCAAACAGCTGTTCAACATCTTGATTTTCTTCATTACGCCAATCAGATAGATATTTGGACCCTTAATAGTGCCATATGCTCCTTAAATTATTTTTATAGTCTTGGCATCTTATCTCTTGCCATTCTGATTGTGTGTCCTTGGCTTTCCCCTCTAGATAGGGCATTTGATCCTTTTCTTTATTCACTTTGTTTATTCTTTGTTTATTCCATTTAATATATTCTCATCTCAGATAATGTGTTCTTCATTTCAGACTGGTTCCCTTTTATAATTTCCATTTCTATTTTTATGTTTTAAAATCTCTTTGTTGAAGTATCACTGAATTTATCCACATGTCCCAAAAGTTCATTGAGCATCTTTATAACCAGAGTTTTGATTCCATTATATCTGGATCTTTGTTCTGTTCTCTCATATCATTTCTCCTTCTCTGTCTTCCCATTTGGCTGCTTTTCTGTGTCTGTTTATATGTACTAAGCAAAGCTCTTAAGTCTCTGATATTATTAGTGTGGATTTGTAAAGTAGGTGTCCAGTGGCACAGTCCTGAGAGGGGTCCAGTTGCAGGCCAAATTTAGCCCAAACCTGTGTCCCACTGGGGCCACCTGTTAAGATTCAGCAAGCAATCCACAGGTGCTGTGCTTATAGTTGCCTCAAAAGGCAACACCAGAAACTGAGGCCAGCTGCCTCCAGTGTAAGTCTAGCCCTGCTCAGTAAGAGGCACCTGACTTGCTGAGGTATACAGGATGTGGCTTGGACGGGGCCGTGAGTTGGGGAGTGGGTTTTCAGGGATTCCCCTGGTCAGGGAGACCTCTGTTATCCAGTTTGATGACATCTCAGTTATGGCAGTGCTGTGTCTGCACACTGGGAGCAGAGAGGCTCAACAGGAACAATGGATACCGCAGGCACTTCTGTATAGAGTGTTTCACCCAACCCTTACTCCAACAATGTCTCCCTGTAAGTCCCTGTATGCAGCCAAATCGACATTGGTGCTCAGAGCAAGCAGGTCTTTACTGCAGAAATCTGCTCGTGTACATGGCCCCTTTAAGAGCTTCTGCCGCTGCTGCAGCCTCCATCTCACCTGCTGGAGACCAGCAGTACTACATCCTCACCCTGTTGCAGAGTGATTTCTTGAATTTTCTCTCTAGTGTATGGCTTTTTCATCTAGATCCCAGGTGATTTTTCCTTGTTGCTGCTCCTTGTTTCCATCACAACTTTGATTTGGTTGCCAGAGGGATGAACAGAGCCTCTATGCCATTTTTTCTCTACCTGTAGAGAACATTTTTAAGATTTTGTTTGCTCCCAAACTGATGACAATTGCCAGGAAGGAAGGTCTTAAATGCTCTGAAGGATAACGATTTTGAAGATTATTTATTTATTTGAAATTAAGGAGGGAATGTAAGGAAAATTACATGAAGTGGGAGAAGCAAGGCAGAAATTTGATTACAAGATTGTTAACAAGATTTTATACTCTTTTGCAGGTGGCTACTGCTTATGTCAAAGCTGGGTTAACGTAGATACACAAAAACAATGGGAAGGTTTTGCTTAAGGCAAAGATAAAACTTTTCTAAATAAATTATATGCCTGGGGCAGACTATTCCCCATTATCTGCTCATTTAGGAATTTACGATCAGGTCACCTGTGATGTTACTTTTTTACAACTCCTTTATTGTCATGTATTGGCCACACAATCCATAAAGATGTAATCTATAATAACAACAACCTAAAGGGTATATGAATCTGCACAAAAGCAGAATACTTGTAAGCTACTGAAGTTAAATTGATATCAATTCAACTACATAGTTATAAATTTAAGTTATTAAATGCAATCCTCAAATAAGCCACACAAAAAATCTTAAAATATACACAAAGACAAAAGAAAAAAATCAAAGAAAAAAAAAAGGGAATCAGAAGAGCACGCACGTGCGCACGCACACACACACATCAACTAAAAACAAAATAAGGCAGTGGTGGAGGAAATGAGGGACAATAAAAAGATATAAGAAAAACAAAAAAACAACAAATGACAGAAGTAATTCCTTCCTTATCTGTAATAACTTTAAGTGTAAATGAATTAAATGCTTCAGTCAAAAGGCAGAGGTTAGCAGACTGGATTTAAAAATACAATACAACTTTATGGTGTCTAAAGAGATCCAAATCAAATCGTCAAAAAGTTCTACAATCATAGTTAGAGACTTCAATATACCACTTTCAAAAATGAAGATCAGTGAGAAAATATAGAACACAAACATCATGAAGTTGCATGCTATAATGTAGATAAATCTTAAAAACATTATACTAAATGAAATGTCAGACAAAAAAGGCAAATATTGTATGATTGCATTCATATAAAATATCTTGAATAGGCAAATTAATAGAAACAGAAAGTAGGTTAGAGCAGCAGTCTCCAACCTTTTTGCACCAGGGACCAGTTTTGCAGAAGACAATTTTTTCATGGATCGGGATGAAGAGATGATTTTGGCATGATTAGAGTGCGTTACATTTATCGTGCACTTTATTTCTATTATCACAGTGAAGTAATTATACAACTCACCATAATGCAGAATCAGTGAAAGCCCTGAGCTTGTTTTCCTGCAACTAGGGATGACAGGAGATAGTGACACACAAAGTGTGTCACTTATGTGCAGTCTACTCTGTAACCTCGTTTTGATTGTTGTCACTGCAGAAAACCCCACTTCACAAAGATAAGATGTTGGAAATGGAAGCAGGCTTTTCAGTGCTTTTGTGGAAATCTCAGGATATTCTGCTTCGACTTTAATCCAGCATATATCGAGATTTGAAGTTGTCTTAAATATAGTTTTAAGGCTACCGTCATTTGTGATCTCAAGGAGTTGATTCTCTTTTAGCAGGGACAAAGTCGATTCACCTGGCTTATACAAAAATGGGTCACGGATCCACTCCTTCCCAGTTTGGGGGCCGTTTGTGCTTGGGAAGTAATGCTCAAACTCTTTTGAAAGCTGAGATAGGTCATCATGTACCATCTGGGAGAAAGAAGTCCCTGGCTCAAGCTCTTTCAAAATCTCTGCTAATGTTTAAAACATGTCAAAAATCCCAATGTTCACTTGCCACCCTCATAATTCCAGTGTTTGATTTTGAATGCAGCCACTTTATCTGCTGACTTGAACACAGTTGCAATTCTCCCCTGAAGTGACAGATTGAGTTGGTTAAGCAGGTTGAATATATGACACAAGTAAGCAAGTTTTGTGATCCATTCTGTGTCATGGAAATGTGCTGCCAGTAGTGACTTTTTCTAAAAAAATATCTCTGGAGCAGCTCTTATAACTCAAAAACTCTGGCCAGTGATTTACCTTTAGAAAGCCATCTCACTTCTGTTTATAAGAGAAGACATGCATGCTCTGCATCTATCCTCTCACAGAGCTGCATGAACAGATGTGAGTTAAGGGCATGTACTTTGATGCAGTTGATAATTTTAATCACATCCTGCAAAATGTTGTTAAGTTCAGATGACAGTTTTTGGCTAGCCAGCATTTCTCTATGGATGACACAGTGCATAGACTCACATTCAGAAGCAACCTTTTTAACCCGAGTAGTGAAACCAGAAAACAGTCTTGTCATGACAACAGCTCTGTCCATGCATATTCTGACACAAAATGACTAATTCAGTTTTCCTGACATGTAATCATTTGAAAACTTGAATAGTTCCTTATCTGTGGTGTTGGTTGGCAACAAAAGTGCACATAACATATCCTCATGCACGTCCTCCTGAAAAATAAATCACACAAAACAAGCATTGTTGCCTGTTGTCAACATCAGTAGACTAGTCATATTATTGAATTGTGTACCATGGTGACTCATTAATCCTCTCTAACAATTGTGCCTCAATATCCTTTACTATTTCATCAATTCATTTAGTTATGGCGCTAGCTGAAAGAGGAACACATGCCATTCTTTAAACTGCAGCTCTCCTAAAATTTCCCTGGTGTTAGGAAGGATCAAATATTCACCAATATTAAAATGCTTCTTAACTTTAGCAATGTGGTTAGCCACTAAGAATGATGCTTTCAGTGCAGACACATTTGATGAAGTGGTAATCTTCAATAATTACTTCTATTCTTTGTGCTTGTGTTTTTTTCTTTTGAAAACCCCAAAGACTTGTCAGGGTACTTGGTCTCCATGTGGCAAAATATTTTTTAAGTCTTAATGGCTTTGTTGGATAGCTGGTTGCCAACAAAATGGGTTGGAGAATGGGAATCATCTGTTGAAATGAACCTGTAATTTAAGTAGGACTCTTGGTATTTTCTTTTAAATGTGACACTCTTTTTGTTGGCAGTCTTAGAGTCTTCTGCTGTCTCATCATTCAGTCTTTCCTTTTTTCAAAGAAGCTCTCCAATGGTGTTTGTTTTTTTATTCATTTCGCCTAGGGTTAGCTTACGGACTTACCAAAACTGTAAGTGAGACAAGTGCACAGTGTAGGAAGAGGTTAAGATGGAAGTGGTAAGTAAAATAATGGGTGGGCCACATGCAGACTAATATAAGTGTTGGAGTCTGACTTAAAGCCTGCCTCTAGATGCAGCTTAATTGTCACTTGCCACTCACTGATAGGGTTTTAATATGAGTCTACAAACAATTGATTTATTATGATCTATGAGCAGTCAAACCTCTCTGCTAATGTTAATCTGTATTTGCAGCCACTCCCCTGAGATAGCATCACCACCTCAGTTCCACCTCAGATCATCAGGCATTAGATTTTCACAAGTAGTGTGCAACCTAGATCCCTTGCATGCACAGTTCACAATAGGATTTGTACTCCTATGAGAATCTATGCCTGAAGATCTGAGGTGGAACTGAGGTGGTGATGCTAGCACTGGGGAATGGCTGCAAATATAGATTAAGCTTTGATTCCTCGCTTACCTCTTGCTGTGTGGCCTGGTTCCTAGCAGGCCGTGGACTAGTAGTGGTCCATGGTCTGGGGTTTGGGGACCCCTGGATTAGAGGGTACCAGGGACTGGTGAAGAATGTAGGAAAGAATGTGGAGTTACTGCTTCATGGTTACAGAGATTGTTTGAGATGATGAAAAAGTTTTGGAAATATATAGTGGTGATGGTTGCATGACATTATAAATGTAATTAATGCCATTGAATTGTACACTTAAAATGGTTAAAATGGCATATTGTATAATATATATCTCCATGACTTAAAACATTCTAAATAGGAAAGTAAAATATAAAATTCTGTCACAAACATGGGCAGTTGCATCCCCAAAATATACTCCATCATTCCTTCTATCCAGTACATGCTCAGTTTGGTGCAGGAACTCAGTCCTCCTGGGTCTGTCCATGTAACCAGCACCCAGAACTAAACTAGAGTAAGAGTAAGAGTAAGAGTGGTTCTATCATGATGGTCTATCCTTATGGCCTGTGATTGGCTAAGAAAGCCAGGTCTAACTCAATTAGTGCATGAGACTCCTTAGGACTATTATTGGGCCAGCAGGAATGGTCACATAGCCTAAATGGCCCAATAAGACTAAAGGGAACAATAGTCATTCCATTTGTGAAGGGTTTATTTTCTCTCTCTTTTCCTCCTCTTGAATACTGGTGATAGTATATTTCCTAGCTAAATGCTTTCTAATGGAGACACATATGTAGGATGGGGAAGTAGCAGTCTTTTGAAGAGAGTATATCTTTCCCTTCTATTTCTCTACACCTCACTATGAATATACTAAGAACAATCAAAGTCATTCAAGTTTTGGATTTGTATTATGTAAGTTTCACTGTATGGTCTTCTCTACCAAAGCTAATGGGTGGTGTAACTAAAGCTTCAGTCAGAGAGCCCCCTGAAATGGAACCTGCTGTTTCTCTGTTGTTGTGGAAGGCTAGTCCCCTCCTAACTGAAGCCTTGGGGATTCACTCCAATATAACTGCAAACTAAGTCACAGGGTGCTGACTTTGGAGAAATCAACTGCTCATTTGTAATGACATTATAAAATAAACACAGAGGGAGAAAACAGAGGAATATGGGCTCTGCTGTTCCAACAACCTCATATCCTCAGTGCCGCAATGTATGCTTTGGCTGAGCTCCCTGTCATGTGATCGATTCTACCTGATTCCCTGGTGGGTCTTATCCATCAGAGATAAGCCGGCAGGGATCTGTCTGGGCATGCTTATCTGGGTATTTGTTCTTTTGTTCTATCCTCTCAGTGGTGGAAGTGGCAAGTGAGCTTACACCTTTACTGTCTATCTCAGCACTTCCAATCTATTGATGTTATCAGTGAACAATGAAGCTGCCACTCACAGTTCTCCCTCTGACATCAGTCAGTTTCCCTGAGGAAAAGATGTATTATTAAATAAATGATGTGAAGACAACTGGGTAGCCATGTGGAAAAAATAGCTAGAACCACAATCTCACTTTAACTCAAAATAAATTCCAAGTGGGTAAGAGTTTTAAACAGAAGAAAAAAAGAAATTACAAGAAACTACGGTAATAAATTTGAACATCCTGAGAAAATTGGCACACTTTTTGAAATTCATAAAATGTAATTAAAGGAAGAAGAAATAGAAAACTCCAACATTTCAATAGACGCTAAATAAATAGAATAGTTAAATACTCCCTCCCCACAAAAAGACCTTCATCCAGAAAATTTGTGAATTCTACTAAACTGTCAATGAAAAGTGTTTCTTTAAATCTCACTGCAGAAAATAAAAAAGGATATCAAATTTCCCAGCTCATAGTTTAATATTTCCCAAACTATAAGAACAGTACAAGAAAATTGTAGACTCACTTCACTATTTTGAATAGGGAAAAATACTAACCAAATCCAGATGCATTAACACCATTATTCAACATGCTAAAGAAAAGTTTATCTCAAGAGTGTGAAGATGTTTAACTATTTAAAAAGATTTCTTAATGTAATTATAAAACTATATGCAAAATAATTTAATAAAGCTCAAACCCTCATTATTTTCTAATTTAAAATGCATTTATGAACAATATACTTATAGAAAGATATGCAACTCATGAGTGTATGACTAAATGAATTTTCATAAACTGAAAGCATCCATGTAGCCAGCATCCATAACCCTAAATGTTACTCCTACACCTCTTTCAGGTCAGTAACTCTCACCCGTGACAAGGACAACCACTATCCTGACTTCAGATCAGCCAAGCGAAGATATGACATTTAATAAATGGTATTGAGACAACTGGGTAGCCATGTTTGAAAAATAAAGTTGGATTCATAGATTAGTTTTGTCTGGTTGCACTTAATTAAGTAAAGTCATACCCTGTGACTTCTTTGTTTTTGGCTTCTTCCTCTTAACTTGGAGTTTGTCAGAGTCATCTGTATTTTGGGGAGTTGTTGTGGGCTGTTCCTTCTTATTACTATGTAAGTTTTTGTTGTGTGAATAGAAGGTATTTTATTTACCTGAATAGGTAATTTGATGAACATGTGAGTTGTTTTCAGTTTGAGGCTATTAATAATAATAATAATGCTGCTATGGTTATTTTTCATACATAGTATTTGGTAAACATATGTGTGTGTACCAAGGAGTAGAATTGTGATCATAGGGAACACATATATTCAGCTTTGTAGATACTACTAAACAATTTTCTGAAGTGATGGTCTTAAGTTAGAAGTGGAGGTCAGAAGCAGACCCAGGACAAGTAGTTATGAGCATGTGATTTATTAAGAATGTGGTCTCAGGAGGAATGGGTAAATTGTTAAGGGTATTAGGACAGAGAAGAGGAGGAACCCCAGCAAGGGTATGATTTAAGGCCAAGCCTTGAGAGCAGAGCTTCACTGATCCTTGAGAATGTAAAATTCCTCAGCCTCAGAGTTGTCCCAACCTGAGGTGAGGTGACTGGGCTTTTATACTGCACCCATCAGTCACTGGCCTAAGGGCTGCCATTGGATGGGAACATTTCTGGCTTTCTGCTCATATGGGCAAACTGGTCCCAGTAGCATAATGCTCATCTTCTGAAAAAGAGTTGTAAGTATGGGCAATTGAAGGTCAAACCAGGGAAGCTGGGGAAAGGGAGCACAGACAAAGGGATGAAGGGTCTGGGTGTAGTGCTGATAGTGTCTGCAGCAGTGCCTGTGTCCATCTACACTCCCAGCAACAGATGACCACATCCTTGTCAACACTTGATTTCTGTCTTTTTAATTTAGCCATTCTGATAAGTCAACAATCATTTAACAATAAAAATCATTTTAGCAAGGTAGAATTAAAAAGGTGCTTCTTCATTTGATAGAGCAAACATCATATCTACTGCAGAAATTTTAGATGCATCCTCTTTAGAATCAAAGAAAAATTAAGGATAACCTCTCTTGGTGCCAGTTTTATGTGGTATTGAAGGTCCTGGAAAATACTATCAGATAAGAAAAAAAAAAAATTATAATATTTGAAAGTAGGTGATAAAAATCTATTTATAGATAATTTTATACATAGAAAACAACAGAATCAATGGAAAATAATTAAATCTCATACAAACGGTCATAGGAGTTGCTAGATACAAGGTCAATTTACAAAAATCAATAGTATTTACATTCAGCATCAATAATCACCTAAAATACAATATATAACAAGATAGTCAAATAGTTATAGACTATAAATTATCTACAAATTGACAGAAATTATATGAAATAACAATAGAGACAAATATGAAATTTAAAGGACATAAAAATCTGAATAAATATTCATGATTGAAGAAGTTAACTTCATAAAGGTATTACTGTTCTCCCATTAATCTGTTAATTCAACATAATCTCAACAAAAATTCTTGTTTAATATTTTGAGAACTTCAACAGAATATTCTTAAATCTATAGAGAAGAATAAATATTCATAAATAATTAAGATGATTTTGAGAATGAAGAATAAGGAGAGGAATTTACCCTACTATTTACTAAGAGATATTGCAATAATAAATGCAATGTGATACTGGTAAAAACAATTAAATAGCCAATGGAACAGAGTAGAGATGTCAGGGACAAACCTGTGCATGCATAATCTTTGATGAAAGATGCACAGAAATCAACAAGTAGATAGCATTGGAATATGCTATCCATATCCATATGCAATAGGGAAATCCAGTTGCACTAAAGATTTAAATGTGAAAAGTAAAACTAGACAGCTAATTAGAGAAATAATAGAAGAATAAGTATAAGGAACAGGGTTGTACCTCTTAAAAAAGGAACAGATTGTTTGCAGAAAAGGAAATACAAATGATACTTAAACACACAAAAAGACTTTTAACTTCACTTAAGCTAAGAGAAGATTAACTTAAAACTATAATGAATACAACTTCACTTACCAGATTGGCAAAAATGCCAAAGTTCAGTAGGGGTTAAGTTGCAGACAACAGAATCCACCCAGCTGGTTTAAGCAGAAGTGGTTTTTATACAGAGAATTAGGTGCTTACAAAATAGTTCGGAGATCTGTAGGAGAAGGATCTAAATTAGTTTCCTAGGAAAAATTCCCAGTCCCAGAATCACTCTGCCAAGATGGAGAAAGCTGTGGCTATTGCAGCAGAATAAATTGAAACTGCCTCTGTTGCTGCAAAAATTGCTGCACCAAGAAAGCTAGGAATGAAGTTGCCACTACAGCTGCTGGCTCTAGCACTCTAGCAAAGAGATGTGTCATGCTTTGTTTCTCCACTCACAGGCTCCAAATTCAGACCAAAGTCTTACAGTAGCACATCTGATTGGTAGGATTTAAACTCTGTCTGGAGCCCTAGCTCCTAGGGTTTCTGGGAGTAAATGTTTTTAGTGTAACAGAAAGGACAGGGATGGAGGTTGAAGGACCAGTCAGTGGCTCCACCATTGGTCTTCTCATGCATTGCTGGAGGAGGTTGCCCTTGCTTGTCTCCATGAAACTGGTGGGCCCTGGGCTGTGATATTAATGAAAGGGCAAGTGTGTCTCTTCTGATCACCCTGTCACAAATATAGAGCGTTACTTTTCTTAGAACATAAATGTCGTGTGTGTGGAAATCTGCCAACATACACTTCTCTTTGCCAGAGATATTTTGTGCTTGCTACTGAGCCTAGAGAGATATGAGAAGCTAGAATGACAGAATTGCAGAAACAACAAAGGTGATCCCATTGTATGAACACACTCCTATATCTTCTGGTCTTTATGGGAAAAAAATATCAAAGATAGAAAGAGCTCTGGATTGAGCAAGGAGTCCTAAGTTCTAACTCAGCCCATGCTCTAGTTTCCCAGGGTAAGGGGTAATCTTTCTGGATTGAGCCTCAATGAAATAGGAGGCTAGGACTAGTGTTTTCCCTACATATTAAAGTCACAGTCTTGTGGTGAATGGACTCATAGGGAACTGTATTAAATGAAGCATAAAAAGCATAATTGCTTTGGTGGAGTTAAAGGGAATCCAGTGTATGGAGGGGGAGCCCTGACTTTCTGGGATTCTCAGTTTCTGCAGTGGACTTGAGGAAGTTCTGCAGAGCGCAATTGAGAAATCATGAGACTGGCCACTTTCCAAGGTGTCTTTCAAGTCTCAGGAATCACCTATATCTCTCTTGCAGCTAGGATTCCAAAGGCCTATTCTCTCAGAGACAGTAAAGATAGATACCCACCAACTAGTGCCCAGTTCCACACACGTGGCACAAAGGCATTTGCTCTAGACCCTCAAGTAAGAAAATCATCCTTTTATTTTATTTTTCTAAATTTAAATGAATCAAGATCTCTGAGATGTGTGCCCTCAGTCATGACTGGAGTTCCTTGCTCCTGTCTGGGACTTCTGCAAGCATCACAGGCCTGTTGTGATGCCAGAGAACACAGTCTTTTCAGCTGCCTCCACAGTTCACACTGCTCTTTGGTTCTACCATCCAGGTTTAGAGATATCCAGTGTGGCCTTGCAGTCAATGCCCTCTCCACCACCACCCAAAAGGCTGCATTTTTCAGAGCCTTGACTCTTCAGGAATACTGCAGCCAAATGAAGCATGGATCTCTGCTCTGTGGAATCTCCCAAATCCTTGGGAGGGAAAGCTAACCTGTACTCTTCCTTCATCGCCAATTGAGAAAAATAGGTTGAAAAGGTAGGAGGAATACCACACTTACCCACTCTAGTATGAAAAGAGTGTTAAGATAGTAAAGGAGAAAATTTAAAGCAAAGTCAAATTAAACAAAAGACTAAAAGGTGCTTGGATTATACCTGTGTTATTACTTATGCAAACAGTACATTTATCCTCTGTATATCCTCTGAGCCTCATGGATCCTCCTAGGTGCCAAAATTGTTTGCCTAGGGATTGCATAATCCAGCGTTTCACTGGACAAAAGTCACAACTTCCATCCCAGAACACGCATCAGCAGAGTGTCTCATCACAACCTGTGATTTCACAGCAGGTATCCGTCAATATAAATGTATATTTTTCCCACAACAGTTTTGCAACTTTTCCAAATGGCCATCCTTTAACCATGGACTGAATTTTTAGTTCAGAAGCTTATTCTGGACAACAGGACCTAGTGTCCCTTTTGGACCTCAGTGTCCCTTGAAGTAGCTCTCTGTTAGCATACAGATAATCAAAGTGGCAGCCTCATTTTTCTTTCCAATTTTATGATGCTCAAGTAATTTTATGATGATCAACCAAGGCCGAGACTGAACTCCAGCTGTTCCTAGGAATATGACGCCATTCTTTGAACATGTTGATAAATGCCCAGATTTAAGATTAGCTTTTGAAAAAGATGCACAACAAATAATTCAAGCTGGGACTCAGGCATCTAATATATTTACCCAGGCAGTGAAATATTTAAATGCCATGTTGTTAAGTTGCTGGTGTACATGGATGACATACTTATTCATGCCTATAAAGAAATTAAAAAGACCTCCTTTAAAATGATTATTTACTGAGCTTAGAAGAGTGAAGATGGTTGAGTAAAACTTCTGTGAACTTCTGGAATTGTCCCTATAGATATATTAAAGTGATGCAGCTCATGATATCTTTTCACATTTTTCACAGAGACCACCTTCTGAGGGGGATTGATGAGAGATAATTTGTGCATGATGTGGAAGTCTCAGAAGCAATTAAGTGGCTTATATCATTACTGATGGAGCTGCAATGGGTTCAAGATTAGCCTTAATTTTTAACTTTTTAAATATTTTAGTGTCTATAATAATAATAATAATAATAACCTGGTGCATTTAATTTATAGTCATGCAGTCAGAGATTGTTAGACCTGAAAAGTACTTAGACAGTCTTAGGGGACTGATAGTTCACAAGCTTTTGTCCTCTCCTGGATGCCTGAGGGCTACTACAGTTTCTCTTGGTAGCAGTGTTCTTGAAGGCAGTTTTTCTCTTGGTTGAAGGATGGGAGTGAGATATGGGAAGGGGTTGCATGAGTGTAACAAAGTCTCCAGTGTTGTGTTGAGTTTGGAAAATGCCATATTTAAGATAACTTAAATTAAAAAAAAATATTCAGAATAAATTCATCATTTACTTTATTTATCTGTGTTTCTCAGTATACAAACAAGCCAATGACGTCTTTGTTAATATCTTCATCACAAATTCCTTCCCTAAATTCCAGACTTACAGTAGATGCCTAACAGCTATCTCAAAATTATTTTGGACTCTTGCTTTATTTTCTTCACTCATTCAACCTGCTCTTCTGTGAGTTTTCACCACTGCAGGAAAGGATACCACAATCAGTATTGGAGACTAGAAGGAAGGTGGTTCATGCCATGTGCTGGTGAAATATTTGATAACAGCACCACCTGTGATATCTCAAAAAATAGGTAATTACCCAAGTTATTAAACACTCTTACTTAAAAGGAAAGTGTTTATAAAGCAGAATGTTAATGGTGTATGTTGGTTGCTGTTGGCTGAAAATAAAAGGGAATAGAATCTAGAAATCTGGGGACTTATACGGTTGGAGACAGCAGTTGCTTCTCAATTCTAAATAATAAAAATTAACTTTGAGACACTTATGCTTGAGAAAAAAGGAAGTTAAAACTCAGACTTGTAGCAAGAACCAAAATAAATTTTGTTCGTTACACTATTGTTTAAAACACCTGAACAGATTAAGATGATGACAAATAAATCATTTTTGTTGGGTAAAATGGCCCATGGAAAAGAGACTGAGCACCTAGATACCTAAAATTAAGGGAGAGAGACAGAGAGAGATGGAGAGAGAGACAGACAGAGACAGACAGAAAGAAAGAGAGGGAGAGAGAGGGAGAAAGAGAGAGAGAGAGAGAGAGAGAGAGAGAGAGAGAGAGGAGAGGAGAGAGAGAGAGAGATTTTACCACAGAAGACAATAGCACATGGAATCGTTTAGAATCGAATTGGTAAGAAACTATGATTTTAGGTTTTTTAGAGAGGTCAAAGAAACCAAAAGTCTGGATTAAAATGGTTTGTAACTGAGAATTAAAATGATCCTTGGTCCTTCAACCTTCTACAGAAAGGAGGTAGAATGAGATACTCAGCCTTGAAAAAAGAACACATTCCCTAATGCCCTCTTTAGATATAACCAGTAAAAACAACAGAAAATTCAAGTGCTTCCATAAGGGCAGAGCCAAGGGCTCCTGGAAACCCATCTGTGAAGACCCACCTTGGGGACAGAGTTAGGACCTAATTAAGGAACAATCCCCCCTCCTGGGTAGGAGGTTTCCCTTAGGTCTACCTAGAATCCCAGTGGACCAGTGTGTCTGAGTGAATCTGTTTCCACCCTTTCCTAATGGGGGCAGGTGTCTTGTTCCCCCATTCCTGTTCCTCTACTGTATGAAAAATGGGAGAGGTAGAATAGCTTTTAATTTGAATTCATGGGTTTCAGACCAAGAGCAGCCACATCTGGACTCAATGCATAGACAGTCCTTCGTCGTTGCTTAGTATGGAGATCCCTACAAGAGCCTGTACTTAGAGGCTGATATACTTACATGAAGGGGCTCCTGGGTGGTCTGTTAGATATTTGCAGCATGCTATCTATATGTGACCCTTGAATAAATGAATGAAGGGCTTAGTGAACCAATGAATTAATGCTTAGATTGAAGCTTGCTCCAAGGTCCTGGAAACATGAAGATAAATGAGAAGTTCCATACCTCCTACAGGGCTCCCAGGAAGGACTTATAGCAGAGGAAGAAAGGAGGTGAATAAACAGACCAAAGGGGCTGGGTGTGAGTGGGAGGTGTGCTGAGTGGGTGGTGGTTTACATTGTCCAGAGGAGGCAGCCCATGGGTCCTCACAGGGGGAGGACCACCTTCTTCTGGCCAAGCTTGGCTTGCAGGCCCAAACATTTTTCTTTTCTGTAATATCAACTTCTTCAAAAGGCTCTAGTAACAATCCAACAAAGCACGCGGGGAAGGGGTGGGAGCAGGCAGTGGCAGCGTCTTAGCTACAGGTCTGTAGATGATGGAGGGGCAGGATTGAGGGCTGCAGGAGTGCTCTGACACTTTGTGATTTAACTTTAACAATGCTCCTTAGGGTGAAGTTGTGACTCTGCCTGTGATTTATGGACTCGCCTGCTGACTTGTGTGGAAAACCCATCTGCCCCATGGGACGACTACAGCAGGGTGATACATACTGGGTAATTCCTGTATCTGGTGATTCACACACTGGGTAACTCACCCAGGCTCTCTGCTCAAAGAAGTTGTCTGAAATCTATTTTGATGAAAAGTTGTCTGAAACCTGTTTTTCTCTGGTTTTAAACTCAGCGACGGACATGGTGACCATCACTCCCAGATTGCAAGCTCACCTCTCAGGGCAGCTGACCATAGCCTGGATGTTTTTGGACCATCCCACTTCATTTTCATTCAGTCCTGGAGTTAGTAGCATAATAAGAAGCTTTATGAAAAGCATCATCTGGGCCTGAATTATCAGCCTGAATAAAAACTCAGGCAAGGAAAGAAATCCAGGATAAGGGTCCAGAGTTACAGCTCTCCCCAGAAAGTACAGTGTGTTTAGAGAAGACATGGGAAACCCTCAGTGAGAGGCCCTATGATGATTTATCCTGTGAGCACTCTGGTGGCCAGATCCCATGGGAAATTCATGAACAGAGAGCCATGACAATGCTCCCAAGGGCCCTGGAACCACAGCCTCTTTTCTCCTCTGCCCCATCTGTTCTTTCCTGTGGGTATTGGCCCCTTGGATGTCATAGTAGTCCCTCACCCAGTCCTGTGAGCTTGTCTCAGGAAACCCTTGGATCCGGCAGTACCATGCTAAGCCATGGAGTCAGGCAGGCCTATGTTCACAGTCCTGATTACCCCTCATCCAGCAGGGTGTAGGCCCCTCTGACTCTTACTTTCCTCATCTGTAAATTACAAGGCCATAGGAGGATTATATGTGAAGTGCTGGATGCAGAGCAGATATTCAATAAATGACCAAAGAAAGAGAAGCATGGGAAGGCATTAAAGGCCCTTTTCTAGGGGAACATGGCCTTGAGCCCAGGTTGTCACCAATACTCCAGACATGTGGGACGAGTATATCCTGCCTGAGGGTGTGGCAACAGCCCCAGGAGCTTCTGGAGCTATGACAATTTTGTGATTCAGGAGTTGCTGTCTCAACTCAAATCCCATGGCCTCCAGCCAGGGTCTCTAGGCTCTGATGATGGCTCTAAAAGGAACATGGCAGAGGGCAGCAGGACTGCCTCCTCTGGAACACTCTGAGGGAGGTGGTCTTCCCTGCTTCATGCCCTCTTAGCACCTGGTAGAGTCCCTGGCCCCTAGCAAGCTTGGTGAACTTTCATTGATGAGTGAATGGCATTGGTTTTAGGGGCAATAGACATGCTCCTAAATACCTGATAACTTACTAGGAATTGGCTGAGAACAAGCTTCTCTAAATGTTCGTCTGGGTGGTAGAGTGTGCTGTGAGCCAAGTTCCCATAGCCTCCAAGGGAAGAAAGGGCTCTGCACAGGGTAGGCATATGAGATGAAGAGCTAGAGATACTAGACGTGGGAACCTGAGAAGAAACTCTGCAGGCAGGCTTCCTGGGAAGGTGATAGCTGAGCTTGGAATCACAAAGATTTCAGGAGGATTAGCTAGGGGATGGCAAAGGAGGAAGAGAAGAGGTGGAGAAGAGTGATTTGACAGGAATACGGTGGTATTCAAGCATGGAGCTGCTGAGTGTGGGTGTATCTGTGTGTACACATGTGTACATGGATGTGAGTGAGTCTCTCTGTGTGTGTGTATGACTGTGTGTGTATACATGTGAAAGTGGGATCTTGGGATGGAAGGAGGCAGAATTGGCAATGGGGTAGCTTCCAGCTTTGGGCAGGTGTCAGGACTGGTAAGCAGGGGCCATGTCTGTCTTGTTTTGGGGGTGTCCCTTGTGCCATGCATGCTCAAAAATGTCTGTTGGATGAATAAATGGGAGAACTGGGCGTTCTCCAGACCCTGGGGAGCCATAGAAGCGCCCCTCTGTTGGCCGTGGTGGGAAGCGTGGAGGCAATCCCCCACTCTCCCAGACACCACTCTGCCTCAGACCATGGCTCCATTCATCAATGAGCCCTCCCAGGTGCAGAGAGCCCCACCTGGAGGAGCCCCACCTGCTGATGCCTGGGCAGAGAGAGGGCAGTGGGAATTCAGAAGTACAAAGGAGAGACAGGGTTCAGGCGAAGTGTCTGTCCAGGCAGGACGTTTTAATTTGCAGTTGACAGAAACCCACTCAAATGATCTTCATAACAATAAGGAATGTATTGGATCTTCAAACTGGAAGTCCAGGGCAAGATGGCTCAGTCATGTCAGGTCTAGAGTCTCAGATGATGTCACCAAGAGTCTTTCAGAAGACGTCACACTTGGTGACTTTGCTTTGAGTACACCTTTCTCAGGCAGGTGGCACAGATGGGCCCACAGTCCCCACTTTAGTGGATTCTTAGTACCTGTGACTTCCCTGCCTAATCATCCATAGAGGTCCTCTAAAAAGATTCTGATTGGCCACAGTAGCAGTCGCTCTGATTGGCCAGCCCAGATCACAAGTAAGCTGTGTAGGCAGAGAAGGCAGTGGGAGGCCAGAAGAAGAAGTGCTATCAGGAAAACAGAAATGGCAGGTGAGCCCCACACTCTGGGACTGAACTTCATAACTATAGTTACATCTTCAGAGAAAAGTGACTTGGGGATATTCTCTTGTGTTCAAGACCTGGAAAATGTATATTTAAAGGCAAACAGGGAAGCTTGATCAGTAGAGGTGTCCTTATCAAGTAATACACCTAGGGAGAAGAGATACCTGTGAGTTGGAGGCAGAAGAGAAACTCAGTGGAGAAACAGAAAATTCAGATTTTCTAAACTCATTTAGGTGTGAACTCTGAGTAAATAACAATTCCTGCAACCCCTACAGCCCAGCTGACCAGTTAAAATTTGAACCGCAAATTCCAACACTTAATGATAAGAACCGAGCTTGCGCTTTGCAAATCATTTCTTCTATCATTTTGTTTTTCCACAGTGACCCAAGGAGTTGCCCTCCTTATGTAGTATCTCATGATGACTGGTTTCCTTCCATCTTTTAAAAAATAATGCATTTCCACTTATCTTATGCTGTCTTCTGGGATTAATTAGTGACTGCAGGAGTTATAGGAGGTTTAGGTGGCCAGCACCTCTTGACAGATGGCAGGTGGAAAAAAATCGGAAATGATAGCAAAGATGGTAATTATGATTTTCTGGCTGTGAGAAGTATATTAAGTACCTCCAGGGCTGAAGCTCTCATGTAAGTTCTTGGGGCCTCTGAATCCTGTGGCTGGGTGACAGCCGTCCATCCTCCTTTTGAACTCTGGTTGGAAATGGCATTTCCTGTTACATGGAAAGAAAAAAAGGAGAAGGAAAGAAAGTTGATTTATATGCAAGACTTATGCTCCATAATTATGGTCTAGAATTAATTGAATACCCTGTAGCTTTTTGTACTGCATATGCTAATGATGACCAAAAATGTTTTCTTGTCTATATTTCTTTATTAACTTATCTTAAAGTGACATATTGTGAACAACAACCTCCTGTACTGCTGGACTAGGCAACTTTATAATTTGCTATTCAAGCTGTTTATTCTATTCAATTTGTTTAGGTAATTTATTTTTCTAGGAAGGAAAAAAAAAGACCTAAATTATAGGAACTATAACAATCTCTGTCGCCGGCAAGTGCTGGAGATTTGGAGTGAATAAATATGAAATGAGGCAATCACAACCTTGTGTGGGAGCTCAATGAGTGGTCATGCTAGTTCTGTTTTATGGACCATATTGAATTAATTTAATTATGGAATATCGCTGCTCTGCCTGGTAATTAGCACTGTAGAGAATTCTCTGAATGCCAGCTCCAATGACAAGCAGAGCCGTGCAGGCACCCACGTTGCCATTTTGCAGAGGTGGACACTGACCTGAGATGGACACTGTGAGACAGGAGGACCACTGTCTCAGAGCGGCCACCTTGGGGGGTCTCGCCTTGTCCTCTCACGGTTCCAGCTTCTCTCTTCCCTAGGACAGTTACTTAGTGGTCAGACAGAGAGAGGTCAATATAATGTTTTATTCCTTGCCATATTACAATGAATTGTGATTTTGTTACATAGTCTAATTATTAATTTTCAGCTATGAAAAAACTTAACCTTTTGTGTCCAGGTCAGGAGGCATCTAAGCCCTTTATCCCTAATCAGATGGTACTAGAGCAAAACACAGATGCCACCTCCCCACTTAGCCCAGCCTTGCTAAGAGCATGAAAGAAGAGACTTTTTCTGCTGGCTCCGGTTCACACCCCACCCCCACAAACTCCAAATTCCTCCACCTAAGAGATGTAAGGATGAGTCTCTGGCCAGCAAACACTCCTGTCACCACAGTGACCATTTAAAACCTTCTTCAGCTGTACAACTTTCAATTATTTATGATACTGCCCTCATCTCAGCTGATGGAGTAATTGGAGGACTTTGTCAGACAGGAATCCCCTACTCTCCCAGCAAGTTAACAAATTGACTTATGTCTTGCTTCGGCCTCACCCTTCTTTTCTTCCTCCCTGCGCATCTCCCTCCCTCATTTCCTCCTTTCTTCCTCAGTGGGGACCACCCATTGCTAAGGACCAAACCTTCTACCTTGTTCTGAATTCCAGCCCTTCCTGTCTTCTTGGGGATTTGATTGCATTGACTCCATCCCTTCTCTATCCTGTATCCTCAGACCTCTTTGTGTTGGTTCCTTCTCAATAGCATTTAAATCCACTCAAGTTCACTAATATTAAAGAAAAAAACTCTCTACTTTGACAGCTTTCTTCAGCTAATGCCTTCTATCTGTTCTCCGTTTTACAGCTTTGGAATTTCTCTTCTCCCATTGTTTCCTACATACATGGTTGGTGGCACCTGACCTCATCCCTCCACTAAAACTGTTCTGGTCATGGGCCCCTGTGAACTCCTCATTGTTGAACAGGCCATTCTCAGTCCTCTACCTATGAGGCCTTAGCCTTTTTCCTTTTAAGGAGGAGTACAGCATAGTGCTTAAGAGCTTGTGGTCACAAACTCTTTACACCTCATTTTTTTTTTTATCTGTGAAAAGGAGATAGCAAGAGTACACATGAAGGTGCTTAGAATACTACCTGGTATATCATAAACACCAATTAAGTGCTATTTATTATGATTATTGAGTACTCCCTCCTAAACTCCATACTTGACCATGCAAATAGCTATTGGATAATTCTGGATTATGATCTTAACCCATCAGCACTGAGCTCCTCATCTTCCCCCCACACATTCTTTTCCAGCGTTCTCCTTCTCTGTCAATAGATCTATTGGACATAGGGCTATCAAAGCTAGAATCCTGGATCTGACTCTTGGCCCCACCTTCTCCTTTAGCACCCAGAGCTGATCAATAACCAACCCCTCTTCTAGAACTTTCTTTAATTTAAAAAATTTTTCAGTTTTCAAATATAGTTGGCATACAATATTATATAAATTTCAGGTATACAACATGGTGATTAGACATTTAAATAACTTACAAAGCGATCACCCCAATATATATGGTACCAATCTGGCACCACACATAGTTATTACAATATTATTGACTATATATCTTATGCTATACTTTACATCCCCATTCCTAATTTGTTACTACCAATTTGTAATCCTTAATCCCTTCATCTTTTTCACCCTCCCCCTGCACCACAACCTTCCTCCCATCTGGCAAACATCGAAATGTTCTTCATACCCATTAGTTGTTTCTGCTTTGTCTGTTTATTTTGTTCTTTAGATTCCACATGAAAGTGAAATCATATGGCATTTGTCTTTCTCTGTCTGACTTACTCCACTCAGCACAATGCCCTCTAGATCCACCCATGTCATTGCAGATGGCAAGATTTCATTCTTTTTTAATGACTGCATAATATTCCATTGTATACATGTATCACCTCTCCTTTATCCATTCATCCATTTGTGGATGTTCAGATTGCCTCCATATCTTGACCATTGAAAATAATGCTGCAACACATAGATTCATATGCCCCTTCAAAGTGTTTTGAGTTTCTTTGGATAAATACCCAAAAGTGAGATTTATGGGTCCTTCTCTGTCTCTTGTTATAGCCTTTGTTTTAAAGACTATTTTGTCTGGTGTTAGTATTGTTATCCCAGCTTTTTTGTTTGTTTATTTGTTTGTTTCCATTTTTATGAAAAATATTTTTCCATCCCTTTACTTTCAGTCTGTGTTTATCTTTTGATCTGAAGTGAGTCTCTTGTAGGTGGCATATATAAAGGTCATGTTTTTTACCCATTTATCCAACCATCTTTTAGTTGGAACATGTAATCCATTTATATTTAAAGTAATTGTTGATATGTAGTTATTGCCATTTATTATTCATATTTTTGATCCTCCCTTCTTCTTTTTCTTCTTCAACAAGTCCTTTTAATATTTCTTGTAATACTGATTTAGTCTTGATGAACTACTTTAGCTTTTTTTTTTGTCTGAGAAGATCTTTATCTGTCCTTAGATTTTAAATGATAGTTTTGCTGGGTAAAGTAATTTTAGTCATAGGTCTTTGTTTTTCATCACATTGAATATTTTGTGCTAATCCTTTCTGGCCTGAATAGTTTCTGTTGAGAAGCAAGCTGACAGTCTTAATGCAAGCTCTCTTATAGGTCACTAACTGCTTTTCTCTTATTGCTTTTAAGATTCTCTGTTTGTCTTTAAACTTTGCATTTTAATTGTGATGTGTCTTGGTGTGGGCCTCTTTGGATTCATCTTTTGGGACTCTGTGTTTTCTGAGCTTATATATCTATTTTCCTTGCCAGGTTAGGAAAGTTTTCTGTTATTATTTGTTTCAAATAGGTTTTCAACTCCTTGCTCTCTTGCTCTCTCTTTTCCTTCTGATATACCTATGATGTGAATGTTGATATGTCTCATGTTGTCCCAGAGGCCCCTTGAACTATCTTCATATTTTTAGAATCTTTTTCCTTGTTGCTGTTCCAATTGTTTTCTGCTACCTTATCTTCTAAATCTCTGATTCAATCTTCTGCTTCATCTAATCTATTGATTCCCTCTAATGTATTCTTTATTTCAATAATTGTATTCTTCATTTCTAACTGGTTCCTTTTTATGTTTTCTATCTCCACTTTTTATGTTTTCTATCCCTTTGTTAAAGTTCTCATCAAGTTCATCTACTCTTCCCCTAAGTTCATTGACCATCCTTATCACCAGTGTTTTAAACTCTGCGTCTGGTAGATTGCTTGTCTCCATTTTGTTTAGTTCTTTTTCTGGAGCTTTGTTCTGTCCTTTCATGTGAAATATGTTTCTTTGTTTCCCAATTTTTGTTGCCTCTGTGTTTTTTTTTATGTGTTTGGTAGGGTTGCTATGTCTCCCAGTCTCAGTAGAGTGGCCTTATGTAGTAGGTGTGCTGGAAGGCCCAGGGCGCACAGTCTTTCCTGGTCACCTGAGCTGGTACTCTTGGTGTGTACTTCATATGGGTTGTGTGTACCTTCCTGTTGTAATTGAGGCTTGGTTGCTGCTTACACATTAGTAGAAGGTATTGGTCCTTGGGCTGATTGATTGTGAGGACTGGCCAGTAAGGAGCTAATCCTACATAGCAGGATTTGCTCTAGCAGGGCTCTGGTGCCTGCCCACTTTGCCCTTTGGGTGTGTTGGCCTTGGATGCAGCTCTGGGTAGTATTCTTGTTTGGTTCAAAGCTAGCCACTGGCATGCCAACTTTGTAGCCTCCTGGGACCGGCCCCACCACAGGCTAAGTTCAGCTGTAGTCTGTGCCCTTCCTGGAGCCACCTGGCATGAGCTGTCAAGCAATCCACATATGGCTGCCACATGCATTGAGCTTAGAGGTGCCTAGAAAGGCCAAGCCATTAACTTAGGCTGGCTGCTGCCAGCACTGGGCTTGGGGTTGCTTAGTAAGGGCACACTGAGGCCAGATGCTGCTTGTTTGGGTTTTGTGAACCTTTTACTGATTTTAGGAAAGTCCACAGCCTGAGCCAAGACAGGCCATTTGTATGGAAAACCCTTTAGAACTGACCTTGGTGGAACCACAAGTTATGTGGGGCTGGGTCTCAGAGAATAACCAGGGTGAGGTGACCCATGTTAACCATGTTGATGGGCCAGCTCCCATACTGCAGTCTTTTTGGCCATAGCAGAGAGGTGCCTCTGTATAGGGTTTCTCTGGCTGTCACATCCCCATTCACTACTGAAGACTCTTAAAAGAGGGAAGGAGGGAGAGAAGATAAGAGAGAAAATGAGGAGAATGAGAATAAATGTTTTGTTTTATTTTGTTTTGTTGGTTTGTTTTCCTTAAAGGGGCAATCACCTGAATAATACTTGTGCCAGGAGAGGGCAGAGATGGAGAAAAACATTTCTGATGCTCCTTCATCCTGAAAATCTGGGTCAGCCAGTTGACTGTGAATCTGACAGAATTCATCTTAGAGAGAGGCAGGCACAGAAAGATATTCAAGCTGAGCAGAGCCATTGGGAAATGTGCACTCCACAGGCCAGGGCTCTGCCATATGTATGTGCCTGTGTGCGTGCATGTGTGTGTGCGTGTGTGTGTGGTGTGTGTGTGTGTGTGTGTGTGTGAGTCCCTTCAGCAGCACCACAACCCTGCGTTCAGGACTGTTCCCTGCCCTCATAAGTCTCAGGCAGCCCCTTGAACAGGTGATGCAGACGTCCAGTGCCCAGATTGCCTGTCCACTACACCAGCCTCATCTGATGCTCTCCTCCACCACAGAGCTGCACTGTGACACCCCTCACCCCAGCCACTTGTGAGATGAAGAAACCCAGGCTCAGAGATAAAGAAACTTATTCAGGGTCACATTTATTTGGTAGGGCAGCCAAGGTTTGAGCCTGGATTTTCCAGTAAAACCTGTGTTTCCTACAGCCACATATTGACATCTTGAAGTTCAAATGTCTAAGACTCAAAGTTCATCTGTATAACACTGGAATTCTCAGAAGTGGAGAATGTCTTTGTGCAGGTGTGATCTGCAGAAATTGGTTTCTTGTGTCCTCTGACTGAGCCAGAGCCAGTGAAGCACAGAGATGAGCTTTTATGTCCTTGCTCTGCTGTGTGCCCTGATGGCTGTGTGTGGCCTGGGCCACAGTAGTGGCTGCCATGAAATAGCTGTTTTAAATTATCTACTGGCAGCAGAGAGAGCTAAGCTGGGGATTGGGTCCCCTGTGGCTCACAGGAAACTCTGAGATAGTGCCCCTCCTGCCCTCCCCCAGCCTTCACCAGGCTGCTGGCGTAGGAGAGCATGCAGGGCTAATTTCATGGCTGATAAAACTCTCTGTACACGAGAATTCACAGACAAATGAGAGCATGTTTTTTTTTCCCCTTTTTACTATGACATATTCTCCTTTAATTGAGAGAGGTACATGTTTCAACCTTCTTCAGTCCTGCTCCTTCAGCTTACAAGAGGGATCAGGGTTTTTTTGTGATGAAAGTGAGGACACCAAAAGGGAGAAGTAGCTGACCCAGGGGTGCTCAGCCATGACGGGGGCAGAACAAACTGAGGTTTTGCTGGGAGCAGATGGGGCTGTGTGTTGGGCTGGTGTGAGGTTCTCTGTCAATATGAAGGGGTATTTCCTGACTGGGTTTGAGACAATGAGATTTGGTTTGATGGAAAAATGATCTCATCAGCCTGTCTCTTCTTATGGCCATATTCTGTGTTTGATGAATTCCCAAGGACCCAGTTCAATCCCGGCCTGTTCCAGGAGGCCTCCCCAAGTGCTCCAGCTTACAGCTATCTTCTTTTCCCAGAAAGATATGAGGCTGACTCTTCTAATCCTGCTTTCAGGATGTCCTCATCGGAGCCCACTGTTTGCCCCGTAGTAGAGATAAGGATGCTGTGGTTCTGTCTGTTGGATGAGATTCCCCAGCTGTAAGTGGTAGAGGTGATGATCCCCAGAGCTTTTCTGGTCCATCAGTGCTGGCTCTGGGTTGGGTCACATGACTCCACTCTTAGAGGTCATGCTTTACCCTAATGTCTTTGCATGTTTGTTTTTTCTCCTTAATTACACTAGAATCTTCTTGGGAGTAGGTACTATATATTTTCTCCTGTGCACTGTCCCAAGTATGAAACATAGACACACACATACACAGAAGACACAACACATATATGTCCACTACAAAAGCATAAAGAGCCTCCCACAGATAAATGTGTACAAGATATACACACAATGCATATATGACTACAACCCACACACTGCATGAATGTTTTTCTTTATTTCTTTTTACTTTTTAAAATATTTTTTTAAATTTTCAGTTACAGTTGACTTACAATATTATATTATTTTCGGTGTACAATAGTGATTAGACATTTATATAATTTACAAAGTGATCACACTGATAAATCTAGTAGTCATCTGACACTATACACAATTATTGCAATATTGACTATATGCCTTATGCTATACTTTACATCCCCATGACTATTTTGTAACTAATTTATACTTCTTAATTTCATCCTCTTTTTTACTCATCTCCCCAACTCCCTCCCATCTAGCAACCATCAAAATTTCTTTGTATCTATGCATTTGTTTCTGTTTTATTTGCTCATTTACTTTGTTTTTTAGATTCCATGTATAAGTGAAATTGTATGGTATTTGTCTTTTTCTATCTGACTTATTTCACTCAGCATAATATCCTTTAGGTCTTCCATGTTGTTGCAGATGGCAAGATTTCATTTTTTTTTATGACTGAGTAATATTCCCTTGTATATATGTACCACTTCTTTATCCATCCTTATATTGTCTCCATATCTTGGCTATTGTAAATGGTGCTACAGTAAACATATAAATATAATAGCATATATCTTTTCAAATTAGTGTTTTGGGTTTCTTTGGATAAACACCCAGAATTGGAATTACTTCATTTTTCTTTGTCTCTTGTTACAGCCTTTTCTTTAAAGCTATTTTGTCTGGTATATGTATTGCTATCTCAGCTTTTTTTGTTGTTTCCTTTTTCATGAAATATCTTTTCCCATTCCTTTACTTTCAGTCTGTGTGCGTCTTTCAATGTGAAGTGAGTCTCTTGTGGGTAGCATATGTAAGGCTTTTTAAAAAATCCATTCAGCCACCCTATGTATTTTGATTGGAGCATTTAGAGCACTTAAGGTAAAGTTGATAAAATTGTTGATAAATATGTAGTTGTTGCCATTTTATTATTCATATTTGTGATCTTTTTTTTCTCTTCTTAAAGAAGTTCATTTAACATTTTTTTTTGTAATACTTTTTGATGGTGATGAAATCCTTTAGCCTTTTCTTGTCTGGAAAGCTCTTTCTCTGTCCTCAAGTCTACATGATAGCCTTGCTGGGTAGAGTAATCTTGGTTATAGTCACTTTAAATATTTCGTGTCAATCCCTTCCGGCCTGCAAACTTTCTGTTGAGACTCCAGCTGGTAATCTCATGGGAGCTCCCTTTAAGGTAACTAATTGTTTTTCTCTTGCTGTTCTTATGATCCTTTCTTTGTCTTTAATTTTTGGCATTTTAATTATGATGTATTTTGGTATGGGCTTCTTTGGCTTCATCTTGTTTAGGACTCTGTGCTTCCTGGGGTTGTATGTCTATTTCCTTCACTAGGTTAGGGAAGTTTTCCATCATTATTTTTTCAAATAAGTTTTCAATTCCTTGTTCTCTCTCTTCTCCTTCTGGTATTCCTATGATGTGAATGTTGGTACATTTGATGTTGTCCCATTGGTTCCTTAAGATATCTTCAAATTTTTGGAATCTTTTGTCTTGTTGTGTACTGAATGAGTGTTTTCTGCTACCTTATCTTCTAAATCTCTTATTTGATCCTCTGCTTTATCTGATCTACTGTTGATTACCTCCAATGTATTCTGTATTTAAGTAATTATATTCTTCATTTCTGACTGGTTCTTTTCTATGTTTCCTATCTCTTTGTTGAAATTCTCATTGAGATCATTGAGCATCCTTATAGCCAGTGTTTTGACTCTGCATCTAGTAGATTGTTTGTCTCCATTTTGTTTAGTTCTTTTTCTGGTGCTTTGCTCAGTTCTCTCATTTGGAACATGTTTTTTGTATCCTCATTTTGGCTGACTCCTTGTTTTTGTTTCTATGTGTTAGATAGAGCTGCTATGTCTCCCAGTCTTTGTAGAGTGGCCTTATGTAGTAGATGTCCTATGGGGCCCAGTGGTACAGTCTCTCTGGTTATCTGAGCTGGGACCTGCAGGTGTGTCCCTTGTATGGGTTGTGTGTGCCCTCCTGTTATAGTTGAGCCTTGATTATTGTTGGCACATCAATGGGAGAGATTGACATTCAGGCTGATTGGTTGTGAGAACTGGCTGTGATTACAGTGGAGGAGCTGTTGTTCAGGGACTGACCCTATGGAGTAGAATTTGCTCTAGCAATGCTCTTGTACGTGCCGAGTCTGTCCTTTTTGTGTGTCATTTGTGGAGGAGGTTAAGTGGTACTCTGGTATGGGCTGAAACCGGCTGCCAGGTTTGTTGGTTCTGAGACCTTCTGGGAGGGGCTCTGGTGCAGGCCAAGGTCAGCTGTTGCCTGTGCCCTGCTCGAGGCCACTTGGTTTGAGCTACAGAGTACTCTTCAGATGGTTGTCACTTGTGCTGAGCTTGGAAGTACCTGGGAGAGGCCAGATGATGTTAGTGCTGGGCTTGGAGCTGCTTAGCAAGAGGTACAGGTAATGCTGAGGCCTTGGGGTTTGTGAACCTTTGAGAGGTTTTAGGAAAGTCTTCATTATGAGCCAAGGCAGTCTGTTTGTATGGAAAACCCATTGGAAGTGGATTGGGCAGGTCCACAAGTTGGGTGGGGCAGGGTCATAGAGAATCACCAGGGCAGGGGAAGCATGTTAGCCAGGTTGATAGAGACTCAGATATGGCACCCACCTGTTATATGCAATTTTGATGAGGGAAGGGCTCAACAAAAAAACCGGTGTCTTCTGCCAGCACTTCTGTTTGGGAGGAAGCAGTTTCTTCAGTCCTTATCCCGAAGCCAGGTAATTAAGTTCCTACCTATATATCCCTAGCACCTTTCAAGCTACTGCCTAGCACTGGAACTCAGAGCGAGTGAGTCAGTCAGTGAGTAGGTCCATGCATAGACTCTTTAAGAGGAATGCCTAGGTCTCCAGCAGCCCTCTGTCTCACTTGGCCACAATCTCAGCTGGTTTTTAGAGCCAGAAGTTATAGAAGACTCCTCTTCACAACACTGCAACCCTAGGCTGGGGAGCCTCGTGTGGGGCCGGGACCCTCCTCCTCAGGGGGGATTTCTGCAGTATAGATATCCCTTCCAATTTTTAACTGCCACACATAGGTATGGACTAACCCTTTCTTTGTCTTTGCCCCTTCTACCAGTCTCAATGAGGCTTCCTCTTTATATCCTTAGTTATAGGACTTTTGTTGAGCTAGATTTCAGGCAGTTCTCAATGATGGCTGCTCTGTAGTTTAGTTATAATTTTGTGTGGCCATGGGAAGAGGTGACCACAGTGTTTACCTACTCCACTATCTTGACTGGAACTCTGCATATACACATCTGAATCCATAGGCAAAGCTATGTGTGCATGACATCTGCCCGCAAAGCACACATGAACATGCTCATTGCATACACTTCCTAACACACAGGCATGATAAAGAGCATTGTAAAGGGATTTTGGTAGAAAGCAGAAATAGTGACATTTAGCCCCACTTGCCTCCTCTGGATCTGGCACTCCTCTTATAGCCAGTTCTGGCATCACAGCTCATTGTTTTGTGCATTGAACAAGGACCAGGAACTATTCCAGCTTCAGCTTCTCCTTCTGTAAAGTATGGTCAGCCTGCCTGGTTATGCGTCGTGAGGATTAGAGAGAAGTGTCACAATGTTTAGTTCACAGAAAATAGACCTTTCATTTCTCCCTGAATGATGAGTCTTAACTATTCAGAAAGGTGATTAGGAGGCCCTCACAGAAAAAGATGGCAAAGAAAGATGCCTTTGTTGGCCCCAAGTTGAAAAAACATTGGCAGGAAAGACACCCAGAGATTTTCATAAATTGGCCATTTCAAAAATTAAAATTGTGTCATTTGTTACATTAAAAATTTTTTAGGTAAGATAGAATCCATTTAAAAAATACAAAAAATACAGGAAAATACTAAGAATATATTTAAAATGTACCCAGGTTCCCACCACCCTAATCCCTTCATCCATTGACTCTCTCAACAAACATTTTCCGAATAGCTACTGTGTGCTGGTCCTGTTTTAGGCCCTAAGGTTTGGCATGAGTGAGACAGGAAAAGTACTGCTGTCACTGGACATAGGTTTTGGTGGACAGTGACAGGCCACAGACAGGTCAACAAATAAACAATGCTCCACCTTCTAAGTGCTTTCCCATTGTAACGTAGCAGGGTGAAGCATGCATTTAGGGAATGTGAAGGGTAATTTTATGTCTTGACGTGTCTGGGGAAGTGCTACCCAGGTATTAAACATTATTCTGGGTGTGTCTGTAAGGGTGTTTCTGGATGAGACTAACATCCAGACTAACCCGTAGACTGAGTAAAGTAAACTGTCCTCCCTAATGTGAGGAGGTTGAAGATATGAACAGAACAAAAGGCTGAGTGAGAGAGAATCTGCCCTTCTGACTGTTCTTGAGCTGAGACATTTGAACTCAAACTAGAACTGGAACTTATACCATCAGCTCTCCCATTCTGAGTCTTTGGATTGCAGATCTGGGGACTTCTCAGCCTTTATAAACTTGTGAGCCAATTCTTACAACAATCATCTATCTATCTATCTATCTATCTATCTATCTATCTATCTATCTGTCTGTCTAACATCACCACCTATCTATATCTATCATCTACCTTCTATTGGTTTTGTTTCACTGGAATACTCTAACAGAGAGGAAACTATCTTTTTAAGGCAAAACCATTTGGGTGGCACATGAAGGATAGGGCTGGTGGGCAGGTCCAAGGCTATGAGGGAAGTGCCAGTTTGCCTTCCTGAGTGTGAGGAGCTGTGAGATGGCAAAGCAGAGCCTCACTGACCAGTGCCTCATGTAGCCTGGCTACATTTCATTTGCTCTAAGGGAGCCCAAATTTCCACTGTCTGTTTACACTGAATAAAGGGATGTATGGTTGCATGCAGGATTATTTCTCTGGGTCATGGTGACCTCACTCCATGGGAACATGGAAAGTGCTGGCTGACACCATTCTAGCTGGTATGGTGAATTGCTGGCACTAACATCTTGATAAATGAAACTCTGAGCATTCTCTGGGGCCCAGGCCAGTAGGGGTAGCCCCCTCTTTTTCCTCAAGGTGGGCAGTGGGGAGAAATGTACAGGTAGGGTGTACAGGACTTGATGGGGCTCTGGAATGTTTAGTGCTTCCTCAGCTGATGCAGATGGGTTAAAACAAAGTAGAGAGCTCCAATCCAGGATCTGGAGGCTGGGAATTGAAGGAATGAAGGGGATCTCCATGTATTGGAGACTGTCCCAAGAGCTCTGTGCCTATGGGTACCTCTCTTTGCTTTGTCTGCCCTGGATCACTTGGAGCAGAAAAGACAGAGCTGAACCCAGGTCCACAGCATGTGTGTGCATCAAGCCCCAAATCACTAATATTTCCAGCCACTGTCTCAGTGCCATACACTTAATGGGCCTTATGCTCAGGTGACAAAATAACCCTCTGCTTTAAGAAGGCACTGTGTTCTCTTCAGCTTTCTCACCTTTGCCCATGCCGTTCCCTCTGCCTGGGGTGCCCTCCCTACCATCCCCACTCCTCCCAGCTCCCTTGCTTCCTCCTCTTTTCCATATGCTTAAATTCCAGTATTTTTAAGGGCTTATGTCCATGTCACACCCATATTGAAACTATCCTTGGACCTCTGACTACTCTTTGCATCCCCAGTGAGCTATATGTTTACACTAAATTGCAGTTTTATAACACTAACATTGCGGTTTCCCCCCATTTTTGGATTTTTAAAACTTGACTGTGAGCATTTGGAGGACAGAGGCTATTGCTCTCTGGAGCTGAAGAGATGTACAGTATTCACAGATGGGCAAATGGCCTTCTCCACATCTGAGAGGCTACATCAGAGCCAAGAGACCCATGGACAGGGGGTTCTCACTGCAACTCAGTATAAGGAACTTGTGTTACATGGTGAGCCAGGCAGGACAGGTGTGCACATAAAGCTCAAAGTCTCACCAGCTAGCACATACTCTCATACCTCTAGATAGTTTCCATTCTATATTTTCTGTTTTTTTTTCTTTTTCCTTTATCAGAGAATACTTGTCTTGACCTGCTAAATCAATTTCAGGGCCACTAATGGGTGACCTACACTAATAGGAAGACTGGTCCCTGTCCAGTACACTGTCTATAGATTGGCATCTGTGACTAGGTCACCTCTCCAGAATCAGTATGGCTGATTTCTTTACGTGTGCATAAATTTGTGAGTGTGTAGGGGAGTGCAATTGTCTCAGTGTGTGCTGGCAACCATGCATGTTTGTGTGTCAATTAGTAAATTGTGCAAGTAAGTGCTTCCTTTACAGTAGAACAGATTTCACAACTTTACATTCATTAATTCATCCATCCATCCATTTAGCCATCCATCCATACAATATTATTTGAGTTCCTCCTATGTGCTTGACACTGTCTGGGGGCTAGGAACAGTGCAACACACAAGAAAGACACCTTTTAAGCACATTGTTTACAATCTGGGTCCTCTTCTTGGTTTTCTAAATGCACTTGACTAGACTAATGGTGGCAGTCAGGTGGTGAAAGTCTACTACCAAGGGTGGGATTTCTTGCTTTCCAACTCGGCATTTTTGCAGCCCACATTGGACTCCTGGGTCCACAAGGAAAGGGATTGAGTTGGGGGAGGATACTGCAAAAATCTGCCACCAGCACATCATCTATGGGACCAGAGGCTGAGCACCAGAACCTCATCCCAATAGCCTCAAACCCCACAAGCCATGCTCACCCCATGGGACACACTACCACCTTGAGCTCCTCCTTGGAACCTGCTGTGTTCACTAGCCCCTTCTTCCTCAGGTAAGCTTGTCCCTCAGGCTTTTCTCACTGCCAGCTCCAAACACCTCCTGTCCACTTCTGTGCGCCCTCTGGCACTAGACACACATTCCTTCTGCTGGGAGGACCCTGACCCTCATGGCACATGGCCTGACACTGCTGATTCTTTAGAATCAGCTTTTACAGACACTTCCTGCCTAAAACATTGCCTTCCCCTCCACTCTTTCCACAAGTGCTGAGGAGTACTTGAACCCCTTTTCTGCAGAGATGGTCTGCATAGTACATGTGCTGGGCCACCTAGCCATTGTTTGCCACGAGCATCAAAGGCAGGAGCAGCCATGTGCTTCCTCAAATCACTGCCTAGCACAGAGTGGGTGCTGAAGCAAATATTCTACTTGAGTTAGTACCTCACCCCCCCACCCACCTCCCACCCCGCCAAGAAGCTCACGGCTACAGTGCTAATGCAGGGATTGCATAGGCAGCTCTCATCAGGTGGGTTGGAATCAGGGCTTGAGCAAACTTCAGGTTGCACCTTTGCTGTCCTCCTGGAGCTTGAGCACAGGATCAGTGAACCCCGCGCATGAATCCCGCCTCCAGCATGTGCTAGCTAAATGGCCTCATGCAAATTATTCAACTTCTTCATGCCTTGGTATTCTCAGCTTAAAAATGGATACCATCAGATCATCCTCATATAGTGGTGTGGTGCAGGGAAGGCTTGTGTGCAGTGAGGTCCTGCACCCTAATGTGTGGCAGTAACTATTGCTAAGAAAGGCTTGCACCTGGGTTCTTCAGCTCGTCACACATCCAACTAGCCTCTCTCTTGTCACCTGCATCCATCTTTCCCTGTACGGCCTTCTATACAAATCACTGACTTGCTCTTGGATTTCTATGTTTCTCCTTGGGCTGAAAGGACAAAGCTGATTTAAGTGTGGGGAGCCTGTCAGTGGAACAGAAGCAGAAAATTAGGATAGAAACCATTACAAATTAAAAACCTGTCACTTCTTCAGCGTTCACTGCCCCTCTCATCATGATTAAAGTCAGCTCCCTTCCGAGAGGCCTCCATGTGGGTGTTGGCTGCATGCCCTCCAGCTCCTGTCCTCATGGGTATTCACGAAGGGACAGCTCTCCCCTTCATTTGTGGGACTCCCCTGGTGCATTTGTTTTATTTACTCATTCAACGAGTCTTTGTGGAGAGCATAAGAAACCTGTCTGGTGGTGTTCCAAGGTCTGGAGATAGAGCTGCCATGGAGACCTGATTTAGTTCGACTAGGGATAGTGACCATAGGGCCTTTTTGATGCCCAAGTGTTAAACAGACTGGCTGTGAAGAGAACGGAGGGCTGTGCAATCTGTCTGCAGAGATCCCAGTGCACAGGGAAGGCTGGAGGCAGAGGACTCCTGTAGGGTAGGGAGAGGGCACAGAGGGAGCTTGGAAGAGTATTCCCAGGATAGGAGGGTTGGAAAGATGGAGGGGAGGACAAAAGATGTATTGGGGGTAGAACCTTGGAAGGAAAAGAGCAGAGTGGGACTGGGCAGGGGACCTCCAGACCAAGGCGAGATCTGACCACATCTCTGCTAGCCCGTGGGAGTGGGGAGGGGTTCCAGACTCACAGCTCTCTGTCCTGAGACTCTGCCTGTTCTGGAGTCCCACATGTCCTGGTGTCCTGTGTTGGGGAAATGACCAGGCCCTCACACCCCTAACATGCTCGGTTATTGGCTGGGGTCAGCAGAGGGAAGGGAGTGACTTTGCCTTGAAAGTTGAACAGACCTAAAGGAATTAGCATCAGAGCAGCCAGTGAACCCCACTCCTTATGCTGAGTCTGGGGTGGGGTGGGGGGAGTCTGAGTGGTGAGTCTCTGTGTTGCCACAAGAAATGAGTTTTGTTGGCCGAGAAGAGGAAAAGCACTCTTGCTCGTTATATCCGCTTCCTGAGCTGCAGAAGGTTTTTAGATGGTTTGCCCATGAACGGAGGCTGGCAGGAGCACAGTGGCCCTACAGCCTTGATACGCCCAGAGACAGGAGGTAGACCTCAGGAGCTTCCCTACTGTGGAGTTACTGCTGCCTCCCAGCCTCAGGGTCAGCAACAGAGTGCTAGGTGGTGGAGATGAATAAGAAAGCAGGTGTCCCAGAACTCCTCACAGGTCAGAGATGAGGGCACAGGTTTTGTGCAGACTGTTGGCCACTTGGACCTCCTGCGTGTTGGGATACTTTGGGCTGGTAATGGTGCTACATGGAGTTTCCATTAATTAACTTTTAAAATTATAGGGAAGTGCTTGGTTCTTATTTTAAACATTGGAATGGGAGGGAGAAATAAGAAGTATTCCTCTTTGAAATTGTCCCTTGGAATCAATTACCTGGGGAGCTGATGTAACTCATGTGCTGACCAGTTGAGGGCGTTCAGACCCAAGGCCAGATTATAAAAAGAAAACTGCCAACTGAAGGTTGGTGCAGTCCACAGTGAGGGTGAACAGCTCTATTAAATTAACACTGACACAGGTCATAACTGTAAACTCTGGACACATATTGAAACAACTATGAAAGGCATGGGAGAGTGAGCCAAGCAAGAGGATGCTGTGGTGGGGCTTTGAGAGACAGGTGGGTGGGAGAGGCTCTTCCAGCATTCCCTGTAACAGAGTGAGCTTGGCAGCAGTGTGAGCCACTGGGATGTGAAAGTGGGGACAGAAAACCCAGAGTATCACTGGCTTGAAAGACAAGGGACAGACTTGGAGCAATCACAGCTGTAGGAACGTGAAGGGAGGCATCTCAGAGAGGGAGAACCTGGGCGGTGGGCTCCAATTCTGTGGATAAACTGCCCATATCTCCCTCTGATCCAGACCAAACAAGGAGTCCATCTGAGACTAAAGGAGCAGAACAGAGATTTGTGAATCACCTACCATAGGGAGATAGCTTTCTCAGTGTGAGGCTGACCAAAGCTGACTACCTGCTTGAAAAGAAAAATTGGTATCATGGGGAGAAAGTGGATGCAGAGGAGGAAGAAACTTTCATTGGAGTCAGGAAGGGACCTGGGATGCTGGGTGGGAGAGGAGTGGGGAAGGCTGATGGAGTAGTGGCCATCCACTATTTACAAGGTCACTGTGTGCAGTGAGAACAGACATGCCATGTGGTCTCAAGGGTGACATGGGCTTTCTGAGCTGATGTTACAGAAGACAATTCTCAGCTCCACATAAAGAAGCATTTGCTAAGAAGGAGTCTTGTCCATTGAATTGTCATTGGGAAGTCACTGCCTCCCCACCATCACACACATCACTGTAGGGATTCCAGTGACATTATAGACACCGTGGGGGCAGGAGCAAATGAAAATGCACATGCTAGAAGCTATAGGGTCAGGTGGCCCATGTTTCAGTTCCATCCAGCTGTGGGTACTTCATCCTTAAAAAGGAGAACTTCACCTTCTAGGACTCAGATATGCTGGGCCTGGGTCACTTGAATGGAGGGATAGCTTGTGTGGAGAAGCAATGCCACTGACCCTATTGATGCTGGTGTTGATCCTGCGTGGTCCTCCTATGTGGGCACTCTGTGTCCCACCTGGATGAGGAAAACCACTCTTGGGACCTCCCTTGGAGTGTGGGGTCCCACCCTGAGCAGCTGATCCAGGGGGGCACCCAGGTCTCCCACCTCCCAGCCAGTCTGCCTGCTTTACCCCAGACTGTGCTCCTAGGGGCCTGCTGGAGGAGCTGCCCCCACGCACAAGTCACTGCCTCCCCTAGTTAACTGAGATGAGCTGGAGCAGCCATACCCTTCCCCTCCTGTGCGCAAATTTAGAAAAAGCAAAGTAACTGGAAAGTTAGGGTGACCCGGTAGTGCTCACCAGACAGCAGATGTGAAATGGATCTGACTGCACAGATGGGGAGAAGAAAAATGAGCTGTGGGGCTTCCTCACCCGCTTTGATCAGCTGAGTTGCTGTAGGCGCTCACAGAGAAGGAGCCCTTCTGCAATTAGACATTGATTTTTATCTATTGGAGCCCCTTTAAATTAGACTGCTCTGAAATTTGCAGGTTTCCTGGAATCAAGGGAGGAAGCAGGGAAATCGCTAATAGGGACTTGGGGAGGCAGCAGAGTGTGCGCTGTTATCATTGGAGGCTGACCGAAAGCCAACCTGTGCTGCTACTCTGCGATCAATCAGATCATCATCAAAGCTAATTAACACAGCTCTTTAAACCACCCTGTCCCAAGGCAAGGCCCAGCCTGGAAAAGTGAGGCCAGCAGGAGGAATGGGATTGTGTTAATAGCCCAATGTCTCCCCCAGGTCCCCTCACCCCGCCCTGGACAGGACTGAGGTGGGCAAAGCTGGCCACTCCAGAGCCCCCACTCTAGACTCTGGCTTGGATCCTAAGCTCCTGGTTTCCTCCACTCCTTGCTCCCCAACCCAGGCTCAAACTGTCTGCTCCATGCCAGATGGATGGGACTGGAAGGGGAGCTCACTCCAGGAACTTCTGTGTGGGGTCAGGTCACCAGCAAGCTGCCCTATTCCTTCATTTGTCTTGAGCACCTACTGTGCACGGGGCACTCAGCGGACCCTGGAGACATGTTTGTCTGAAATGCCTGGTGGTCACAGAATGTAAGGCCTGGAAGGAGAGATAGACACTAGAAGGTAACCCCGATGAGAAGGAAGCCCCTGTAAGAGAGGCCAGGAAAGGAGTGAAGCAGCTGGAGCCCATAGATGATGAGTGGCAGCCACCAGGAAGAGCTCCAGCGAAGTTGCTGTAAGAGGAAAAGGCAGATACAGAAGTCTTTAGAAGGAGAAGGACTTGGGGTGATGGAGGAAGATAAGATGAGGGTGAGTGTGTGGGCAGGATTTTATGGCCATTCACAAGGCCTTGTGGACAGGACGAGCAGTCTCAGTTTTTATTCTTAATGACATGTTTGAAAATAGTTTACCACCAAGGCCATTAACTGACTCGGTTTTACTGCTCATTTACTCACTCGGTGTATACATTCATTTAATGTCCCATCTATTCAAATGTTTACTCCCTCACCTATTATTTATGCATCCTGTGGTTTCATTTATCCCATTTCCTTCTCTATTGCTTTATTAACCAGTTCACAAAAAGGGGCGGGGCTTCGGGTGCAGCGGTGGGACTGGACACTAGAAGGCGCGCGCGGCACGCGCATCGATGGCGCTCGCGGCTCTGCGGGATGGAGAGAAACCCGGGTGTGTCCAGGTTTTAATCTTCCCTCATGCTGGCGGATGGGGAAACTGAGCCCGGAGAATAGGCTGGCTTGACAGTATCACTTAGCGAGAGGAGGAGGTGAGGTGAGGGCCCCCGCGCAGCATGGGGCTGTGGGTTGGGGGGACTTAGTTGCGGGGTTTGGGCACCAGAGCGGGTAGGCGTGCGTGTCCTGGAGCAGGCGGTAACAAGCGAGCCTGACCCGAGACGCCCAAGTGGCTGCTCCAGCTGGGCAGACCCTCGGGAAGGGACGAATTCGAGCCTCCTGACCCCCCTTGCTCTCCACGCAGACACTGGGGCTGGTGGTGCCCGGGGGACACCTGGGTGCGGAGATGGCCTCAGCAGTCCCCGCCCCGCACTTCGCATCCGTGAGGCCCGGAGCTCAAGCCTCCGCGCTTCCTCTCAGTGAGCTGTGCGTCTGCATCAATGGCGGAGGCGAGGGAGAGCCAAAGAAGTGGGCAGTTAGTCCAAGAGCCGCACCGCAGGAAAGCAGCAAGTGGCCCAACCTCCTTGAACTAGCCGGGGCGGGTGGAGAATGGTGCAGCATCCTAAAGAGTCACTGCTCAAGACCTGTTCCCTGGGTCAGGTCTGGGGAGCAGAACTTAGCTGGGGGGGGCTGGTGGAGATGGAAGCCGCCGTAAGGAGCGGTGTCATCCTTCCAGTCACTGCTCCCATGCCAGGGCCAGGTTACAGGACGAAGCGACCCGGAGACAGTGAGGACTGTTTTGAGTCTCCCCATAGCCTGCCCCTCCTGAGGGTCGCTAAGCGGACAGAGCAGAGCCTGCTAGCATGATGTGGGGGGCTGGGGGGAGGGGGAGGGGGGCAGTCTGTGGCATGTGAAGTGAGAAGCTGGCAAAGGCTGGGGACAGGCTCGGGACCACTGTGTGAGGCCTCTTAATCTTCTTTCTCCGCTGAGACATTGGACAGATTTATTGCCCTTCTATTCGCCGGCTCTGTCCAGTCCAGAGTCCAGTAAAAAGAGGGGTGACCAGACTTGGGGATTTAGAGTGGCACAACACTCTACTTGTCTCCTGGAAACTTTGCACTGGGTTGGGATGCAGCTGGGCACTGTGGCTCTGGAGTGGGGTTCTCCTTGCTCCTGGGGAGCTATTGGATCCAGGTAAGAGATGGACCCAGCTCACCATCTCTGTACCCAAACCTTGCCTTTTCTAGGCTTTCATCTTCTTTTTGAAACCTGTGCCCTATCTATGGCACTCACCTGGCCAAATGGGGTCCCTTCTCCATCTGCCTTCTGCCCTGCTCCTGCCTCACTGGACATCTGTAATTTGTTATTAGGGCCCCAGGCCCCTTACATTCTGCTGCCTCTAGGGGGCTTTCTTGAGCACTGTAGCCACAAACACTTCTGCCACTTCTGAAGTCAAGGAAAACTGCATCTGCGCCATGCCTCAGAGGGCTGGCATCATGCCAAGTCTTCATGAACTGTGTTTTGTTTCCTTCAGTCCTGGAACAACTAAGGGGTGGGAATTCCGTAAACCCCTTTACAAGTGTAGACACCACCTCAGCAGAGAAGTGAGGGGATCCCACAGCACCAAGCGGAGGAGCTTGTGGTTTGGACGCAGTGGTCCAGAGCTCTTGGTTTGCCTGGACCACCTGGCTTTTTACAGAAACCTATATGGGTTTTTGCTAATTAGCCAGTTTGTCTTGTTTTCCAGGGTCAGGTTTCAAGGACTTACACAATTTTTATGCCTTTCAGAGCCAGACCCCATAGTACTGTTTTCACCTTTGTCTCCCCTCCTCGGTACACTCACTTATTAGTTCCTTTTTCCCCATTTGATCAACTTTCCCCCATTCAATCAACTCCTTTGTTTGGTTTCTAGGATTTTGTAGTTAAGCCTTCCAGTTCCAGTAAGTGCCCCATTATTGCTAAGTGAGTTGTTTGGTTCAGACTCAAAGGTATTTGTGTCATCCGAAGGAAACCTGGACTGGACCCATAATGGTATGGCCTGAGCCCAGCTGGTGCACATGCAGGGTGGGTGTTTGAAGGGGGCAGGGCGTGGCCTAAGCTCTTGGATCAGTATATACACAAACACATTCACCCTCTTCATCACTTCCAGGGCCCTGCACAGGATTGGCTTGGTGACTTATAAAATTTCCCTGGCCAAAGGTCTTTCTGATTCCCCCATCTCTCTCACCCCAGTTCAATGTCTGAGTCCCTTTGACAGCTTCCCGATCATCCACAGCCCTTCCTCCCTTCCTCCTTCCTCAGCTTCCAGCTGTAAGATTCCCATGGCCCTCTGTATTTTCTGCTTCCTAACTGGCCTTTTCCTGCCACTCTGACCACCTTCACATACCCCCACAAACCCATCAAGGGAAGCATTATGATTTGGAGATTTCTTCATCGTTCTCTCGCTTAAGCCCATTACTGTGTTTAGAAAATACTTATGAAGTGTTTCTCCTGTGTTAGGCCTGAGGTCTCACCCACAGGACCAAGCCAACCTCTAGACTGCTCACCACAGCCTCTCTTGCTAGTCACTGCCCTTTGTTCCAGCCCCTCCCAGTGTCTTGTGGTTTCCAGCACCTATTACAGGCACACACACACACCCTCGGTGCCCTCATGGGACTGTCTCAAAATGCCTGTGGGCTGTGTAGTATGTGGTTTTTTGGCACTTGTGGGACACCCTGTGAAAGCAGTGGGGGTGGGTGAGGATCAGACTGCAGAGGTCTGAGAGGTGAACAGAAGATGAGGATGTGGTGGGGAGCTCATGAGACTTGAGGCACTTTTTCACAGAGCATGACTCAGAAAGTGCAGGAGGGAGATGAGGCCTGTGATGGGGAAGGTGTAGGCCCCGTGGGTACCCACATGCGGGCACAGGTAGGGGCTCTCTGTGAAGGCTTGGGAAGCAGCTTAGCAACAGGGCCAGGGCTCCCGCTGAGCTGTGTCAGAGCAGCTGCCAGAGGAGTCCGTTCTGTTTCATCTCATACCTTCCCCCCAGACCTGGGGAAGGGGAGGGCATCTGAGTGACTCCAACCTTGTCACTTAGCTGTGTCTCAACCTCTTAGTATATGAATCTAGGGTGTGCCTTCCCACCACAGGTAGGTGCTAGTTCAAGATGATCCCTATGGAACATTCATCTCCATGCCCAGTGCCTTCTCCATCCCTGACTTGATCCCAAGAGAGTGTGTCTCAGGCAGGTAAAAGGTTATATGAAGGAAGGTGACACCTTTGAAGCACAGGGGCTTTGGAGACAGGCTGCCCACCACCTGGTCCTGACTCTTCTACTTACTCTCCCAGGACCTTGGACCAATTCCTTTAACTTCTGACAATCAGTTCTCTATCTGTAAACATGGCAACATCTTAAAATATCTATGTGGGGGTTTAAATGAAGTATGAGTCATGTCACTACCTGAACATCCCCCCTGGGAACTTCACTGTCCTTGAGTGTGGGGAGGTGGACCCACCACGCTGTTAAGCCATGAGCTGCCCTCACTCCAGACACCACTTCACCTGACAGATATCTGCTCATGATAGACCAATGACCTCAGTTCTGAAGTGGCTGTTGAGGGATTTTTTTTTTAAGGAAATTTGTTTTAATTCATTTTCTGGAACTACCTGAGTTCTCAACATAGAATAAGAATCATTTCAGAAATAACCATGCTTTTCAAATTCCCATCTTAGGAGGTTTGGTACAATGAAGATGCAGAGGATAGGGTTGAGACAGGCTTTCCTTGTCTGGTAAACCTAGGGGTCCTGAAGGGGCTGAAACAAGACATCTAGAGGGTAAATGTGACCATGTCCCATATCTTGGGGATATTAAGCTTGGAGTGGGTGTCCAAAGAAACTAATCAGGCCCTCTATGTCCTTCTCTTCCTTCAGAACAAAAGGTCTGGGTGAAAGAGAAGGGGAAAGACTTATACATGTCATCTTCAGTTCTGAGGGGCCCTGTGCTGGTTCTCCATTTGACCCTGAAGGCCTTGCCAGGAGGATAAGGTCAATGCAGGCTAATGGTTCACCCTAAGAGACAGAGCCAGTTATAAGCTGGACCCGATCTGAGCTCATGTTTGACACCAAGCCTGTGTGCTTTCCCCTGAGTGCTACCATGGGCTGGTGTCCTGGAGAAAATGTGCTGGGGCCTCCAGGAGCAGCTCCTCATATGTGTCTCTGGGTCTGCTGGCCCCTGGGGAGGGGCTTCACTTCCAGGCAGAACTGACACGGCCCCCTAGCCCTGCCCACCCTCCCTCCCCCGCCACACTCTTAGAACTGCTTCCACCCATTTAGAAGAGGAAGGCACTGATTATGGAGATCCAACAGAGAAAGAAAGTAATGCAGGTGTAGCAAACTGCTGTGAAGGAAAATGTTTTCATTTTAATTTTCCCATAAAACAGCCATTCTCTGTGCAGATGATGCCCATGAAAAGGTGGGCAATCACTCGAAACAAACATCACAGGACGGACGTGGAATTACAGGACCCATTCTCTCTTAATGTTACATGTCCTACACGTGGGCCATTTGACTCAAATGTATTTTAGTCTTTAGGGTCTAGCTGGCTCCATCTGTGTAAGAGGAGCCTGCTTCCAACTGCCTAGACTCCTCACCGAAGTCATGCTGACATGCTGTCCCCCTCAGGGACAGGGACCGGATCCCTGATGCCTACCTAGCACAGTGCTGGGCACTCGGAGCCTAGACTTTCTCTGAAGCCTGTTGCATCACAGAACCCAGAGCTGCAGGGAGCTGAGCTTACAGAGAGGTGGATGGTGCATGTTGGTGAGGACAGTGACACCTCGCAAACTTTGCAGTGAGGAGAAGTGTAGAAGGCGCAATGAGAACCGCAAGCTTGTCCTTCTAAGCACAAAATCACCTTTGCTTGCATGTGTTCATGCCTGTGACTGCCTGAAGTCATTCACATTGTACTGAAGGAGCCAGCAATATTTGACACGGTGATAAGTGTAGTTTTCATTCTTAAATAGTCTCTCTGTTAACCCCACTGATTTCTCATCCCATTAAAAAATAAACCTGGAAGATGAAACATACTGGACTCACTCCCTGGGAAAAAGAAGGACACTGTAGACCAACAGAAGCAATGTTTGGCTGCAGGCCCCTGAGGGTGAGGGAAGAGCAGCCACCTCAGAGGGGCGTGGGAACTCGGGGTGGAAAAGGGCTTGGTCCTTCCAGGGATTGGGGGTGGGGAAGGCAGAGGGAGGCCGCAAGTCCATGGAAGACCCCTGCCTTGACCACCTCTCAGCCTGATTCAGTACAGTAAACTTAGGCAGAGAGGGCCTGAGAAAACCCCAGAAGGTTCCAGAATGGGGTGGCAGGGCATCACAACCTATACAACCTATGAGTGTCAGAGAAGGGCTATTCACTGGTGAGAAAGGAGGACAGTGCTGAGAAGGTGAGTCTAGAGTCCAGTGGGAGAGCACATTCTTAGCACAGATCTCAGAGCAGAGGCGGGCCGAGCACCTGGCATTGCAGCAGCTGCCTGCGGGCACCCAACACCCCATCCACTCAGGCCTGGATGGCAGTACGGCCCTTCAGAGATCAGATTCCACTCTGATGAGAAATGGAAAGAAAGCTCTGAATGGACTTGGGGAAAAAGTCTCATATACATGAAATGCATGCACATGATTGATTTTTCTGGAATTATTAGAAAGGGGGCTTGAAATAGAAATTATAGACAAGATAGAGAACGTATACTTTTTTTGCACATTCAACTTGTAGATTAAAAAAAAAAAGGTGCATTCCATATCTCTGGAGCTATATCTCAAATGTCTGTGGAGTCTCTGTGACCCAGGAGATCAAAGTAAACTTGGCTTACCTCCCCACACCCCAGTTCCACAGCCTAGCGGTTCAGTGAATACTGTTTGAGCTTCATCAGGCATTGGAGTCTAGCCTGCACCCTAAGTAGATGTTGAAGCTTTTCTTTAAAAATAGGCATGTTTGCCATGAGAAGCCTTTTGGAATACATTTCTACCTTGTTTATATACCTATACTTTCACATCATGTAACTTTTATGCGGAAATATTTAAAATGCATTGCATTCTTCCCAGTTCAGTGAACAAAGTTGACCTAGTAGGCCTGATTCTTTCCTCAATGCAATGTCTGCTGCCCCTATTCCATGATGCCGACTCTCAGGTGGCACTTATTGCTGCTGTCAGCAAGTCAGCTCAGTTAGGACAGAATCGGGCACTATGCTTAGAAGCTCAGCTGTGGCCTCAGAGCAATTAGCTATCCTTGGGTCTGCACCTGCAGGCAGTCCCATCCCACCTTCAGCCCAGGCTCCTACTCTGCCACCTGTCCATCTATCTCAGAGGCTAACTGTACAAACACAGTGCTGGCCACAGTATCTGGTACAGAATGAACACTTGACATTTGGTGGCTAGTTATATTATTACTTATTGTTATCCAGGAGTAAAAGATAGCCATCAGAGGCAACAACATAAGCAACGTCTCTTCAAGTTTAAGAGAGACATTTTGAAATCATTAAGATGTTGAAATGATTTTTAGCTATGTTTCTCCATTTTATACAGTATTGATGGCTCTCTGCCATAAAAGATGAGAATATCATCATATTTACATATTTCCTGTATACCCTCTAACACCTCATTGTTATTTATTTTTATTTCATCTGGACATACAGCCTTCGTATTTTGTTAATTCTGTCTATAAGCGGAATTTCTGTAGTTGTTTAATATTTAGTTACAGATGTAAACAGATCCTTTGCTCACCACGGTTTTTTAATCATTTCTCTATCTCCAAATTCTTTATTTTAATTCCTTTCTTAATTGTCTGGATTTTTTAAAATGGTTTTTAAGGAGAAACGGTTTTGGTAATCTGAGTTTTTTTCATTTGGATATGTTTACATTTTGCCTAAGTGATTTTAAAAGATACCTTTGCTTTTATACTTAAAAGATACCTTGGCAGGGTACTCTACTTTTTTCTCTTAGGACTTGTAGATGAATACTCTGATGTCTTTTGACATTGCTGATGCTGGGGAAAAATTTGAAGTCAAATTGATATATATATATTTTACCATTCTACGTTATTGATTATCAGGATGCCTGAAGAATTCATTCTTTACCCTTTAACTGGAAGATTTAATGAGGAATAAGTTATTTTGACATTATATGCTTTATATAAAAATTTTTTTTAGCTAAAATGTGCTTTTTAAATCTATAGATTATTTTCCTTCTCAATTTCAGAATTTTTTTTGTTATTATTTGTCCCATATTTTGACTACTTTGTCTATTTTCCCTCACTATTTCTTCATCAATCTTTCACTGTGGTTTCACTATCCTGTCACTTACCTCACTGAACCTCAGTTTTCTTATTATAAAGTGGGGTTAATGTACCTATCTCACAGAGCAGTTTCCAGATCAGGCCTATACAGGTGGTAGTGATTATTATTTGTATGAGTTATTATTATTATTATTATTAGTCATAGCAAAGTGTTTAATTTCAAGTATTCTAGATCCAGACTGCCACATATCAACTGTGTGACCTGGGTAAGATTCTTAACCTCTCTGTGCTATATTTTCCTCCTATGTAAAATGAAGATAATTATCCAACCACCTAAGATCATTATGAGGGTTAACAGTTGGTATTAGTGAAGTGCTTTGAACAGTGCTAGCACATAGTAAGTACTGTCTGTGTCGTTAAATAAATATCTTCTCAAGGCTTTACTGCAGATGAGCAATTATTTTCAGTGATTTTTTTTTTACTGTTTCTTTCTGTTTCCAATGTATTATTAGTTCTGTAATAATGTTGTTTTGTTATTAATTTGTTTCCATATGTCTCTAATCTTTTTGTTTCCTTCTCTTCTATCATTCCATCATTTGAGTTCTCTTGTTATATGCTTTGGGCCCTTTTAAGTTGCTCTTTAGTCTAAAGCAGTTTGTGGAGCATTTATTGTCATTCCTTGAGTTGTTTTTTCCATGCTGGGTTCTTTGTCTGTCCTTGTGTGCTGTGCCCCTTTCCTTGTGATAGTTATTTGTGTGTGTGAGGAATGCTGCTGTTTGTGTGGAATGTTTTCACCTTGGCTCCTGAGCAGGCAATGTGTCCAGAGTCTTGACCTGCTCTGTTCAACACTGTGATGCCTTTCTGCATTATTCGAGGCCCATTTACTTCCCCTCAGGGTTTGGCATATCCCCTGTTTTATTGGATTTCTATAGCCTGAAGGCATGATGGAGAGTACAGTCTCTCTGAGACCTGGGCCAGTGCTTTCCTGAGATTGCTGAGGTGTTCGATGCTGGAGTGAATTCTTCATTCCCGTGAGATGACTTTAGATCTCTTCCTGGCATGTGTCTTTATTTTCCACAGGAGCGTCCATCCCCATATTCACCCATTTCTCCTCAGTGGCAGCAACCACTTCCACTTTTCCTCAGGAAGGGAAGGATTATGCCTCCAGCCCAACAGCCCCAGCCTCCTTCACTCTAGGTTGGAGAGTTTTTGGGGAGAAGCCTCAGGATTCTGCAGCCTCACAATGTGAATGGGGCAGGTTGGATAAGATGCAGTGGGGTGCTGGCCCCTTCTGCCTCTTGCCTTGGTTTTCTGTTTGGAGGCATGCAATGTATTTCTCCTGTGGTTGCTGTTGGCAAAATGTCTTTTGAGGGGAGCAGGGCCTTTAATTGATGCTTTCATTAGTTTTTGCTTATGTGGTTAGGTCCCAGGCAGGGCAATTCTGTGATGGAGTTTCTATCGGCCAAATCAACTGTAAACCCAACTATCTTTTGATTAATCTTTCTCCTTTTTTGTCACTGCCTCCCCAGCAATCTTTAAAAGACCATTACATTATCAAATCTGTGGAGTAAGCCAGGAAAGTGCCTCAGAACTTGAATAAGGGCTTTACAATGTGGCTAATATATGCTCTTCCCTTCTTCACCCCGACTGAATGAAGCAAAATAGTGTCCCTGACACTGGGTGAGTTCCAAAGTACTCCTGTGACTGTAGAGAAATATAAATTCTCTCAACTGTCTCACAGGCTTGAAGACGCAAGGGTCAGGTTGGCTAATTTTAATTATATTTGGTTAGCATGTCTCGAAGCCCATAATCTAAATGCAATAAATTAACATATCATACTGAGAGCCTCTGGCCACAGCATTAATCCACTGTGCAGGGAGAGCCATGCAGAATAGAGAAGAGTCCCAGAAGCTCAAGAATTTCAATTTTCACCGTGTTAATCTGTCATTTAAGAAGCCCTCACATCCCAATGTTCACACATATGACCATGTGCAAGGGTACTTTGCTGCATATGAATCCAGCCCACTGTACCCTTGACTTCTGCATAGCCTCCAAGTTTTCCATGTCCATGAGCCTTATGTGGTTTCAGGGAGGGGTGGTTATTTGGTGTAGGAATGTTTAGTTGGGCTGAATTAAGATAACTGTGGCCTTGGCCATTGACATGAGAAAGGATTTAAAACAGTACCTTTTACACTCAGGCTGAGGAAGGCTTGGGTCTGGTCAGGGCTGGGTCAAGGTGAGGCAGGTGAGGTGCCAAAGTTGTATACACTGCTTCCATTGATATTGGTATCCTGCTGTTCACACCGCCTTATGGCTTGGTGGGTCAGATAACACCTGGTTCACCATGTGTGGCTAATGCTGCAGGGTAGCTTGGTGGCTCATGATTAAGCACTAAGACCCAGTAACAAGCCAAAAAACAGTTTCTCAAAAGGAGAGTAGTTATCCACAGATGATGATAGGGCTTTGCTCTAAAATCTTAAGGGTCTGTGCTGTCATTCATTTATAGGATCCTGCCAAAGGCTGCAAACAGCATCCCTGTCTGTCACTGATACTCCAAGCACCATTGGATCTGCTGGGTCGTGTGGCCCAAGTGGCAAGCAGCTTGTATGGCAGCCTGGACCTGTTGCAGAGCCTTCTTTGTTCAGAGCTCCACTGAAAACTAGCAGCTTTTGGGCCACTCAGTAAAAGAAGGAGTATGTTGTCTCCAGAATCCAAGGAGGCCCTTCTAGGTGTGATGCTTCTTTGTCAGTACAGGTACCAGATACAACAATGTATCCTTTCATATTAGAAGAGCTGGCTCATCATATCTTAGATCAGTGGTTCCAAGATTTTTGGCATGAGGGACCAGTGCTCCTGTGAGAATCTAATGCCTGATGATCTGAGGTGGAGCTGAGGCAGTGATGCTATTGCTTGGGAGTGGCTGCAAATACGGTGAAGCTTCATATGCTTGCCTGCTGCTTACCTACTGCTGTGTGGTCTGGTTCCTGACAGGCATAGACTGGTACCAGTTCATGGCCCAGAGGTTTGGGACCCCTGCCCTATGTCATTGGATCCCTACAGCTTTTACTAAAGTGGAAGGACTCTGAATTTTTGTGGGATTTCTCACTCTCTAACACATAAATGTTTTATCAATGTGTCGAGTCATTCCTACTTCTTGATCACTGGGTCCAATTAGTATTATGTTATCAATGTAATGGACTAGTATGATGACCCATGGAAGAGAAGGGTGATCAATATCCCTGTTGACTAAACTCTGCATGAGGCTGGAGAGTTAATATAACTCTGAGACAAGACAGTGAATGTGTTCTGCTGGCCTTTTCTGCTGAAAGCAAACTGCTTCTGGTGGTCTTTATTAATAGGGATGGAATAAAAAGCATTTTCCAGATCAATAGCTGCATACCAGGCACCAGGGGATGTATTAATTTCAAGCAATGAAACTGTATCTGGTACAGAGGGTACAATTAAAGTCGCCATTGGTTAGCTTGTGATAATCTGCTGTCATTCTCCAAGATCCATCCATCTTCTACACAGGCCAAATAAGAGAGCTGAAAGGAGATGCAGCGGAAGTCACTACCCCTGAATTTTTTCAAGTTGATGGTGGCACTAATCTTTGCGATACCTCCAAGAATGTGGTATTGCTTTTAGTTTACTATTTTCCTAGGTAAAAGCAATTCTAATGACTTCCATTTGGCCTTTTCCATCATAATAGCCCTCACTCCACAGGTCAGAGCACCAATATGGGGATTTCTCCACTTCCTGTGTCTATTCCAAATATGCATTCTGGAACTGGGGAAATACCCACAGCATGGGCTTCAGGGATTCACTGGGCGCAACATAAGATGGACCTGAGGTAAAAACTCCATTGATCATCCTACCCATAAGCTCCTACTCTGACCATTGAGCCACAGTGATATTTGGGCCTCCTGGAATTAGTGTCAGGTCAGGGCTAGTGTCCAGTTATCCTCCCAAAGTATGATTGCTTCATTTTCTCCAATTCATAGTCGCCCTGGAAAATGGCTGTAAGTTTCTTTGAGAGAGACAGAAGGAAAAATTAACAGCATTGATTTGGGCAGTAGTGTCGAGTCCTTCCTCATGTGGACCGAGCCTTCCCCTTGTTCAAGACATTCTGGCTTTGTCAGTTGGCTTGTCTGGGAATTAGTTGATTGCGGGGACTTTCTGTTTCGGTAATTCAAGTCAGACTTTGTTCCCTAGACCTACAGTTCTTATGCTTATACATGTCAAGTCAGAATTCAATAGGATGCCCATCTACTTTCTTTTCTAGGGTCACCTTGATTGACTAGCCAGTACTATAGATCTCTGTGAGTCAGACTCTTCTGATTGCTGCATTGACTCAGGTGTCTATTATGGTCCTTGCCCTGGCATCAGCAATTGTTCACTGACTCCCACCTGTCTTTTCATCCTCAGCTCTGTTCTCTCCTTGTCTTGAGCTCTGGGCTCCAACAACACTGAAGTGTATGCACTCTACCTTCTTCTCCAGTCAGGTCATTCCTTATCTCTGGGCTCTCATTGGTATTGTCTCTTCTGGCCACCACTCTCTATGATTCTACTGTGACTCCCAGAACTCCTTATGTTTTTCTGTCTCCAAATGTCATCGCCATGTATGATGCTTGCCTGTTTACTTGTCTCTCCACTTGTATATTGTGAATTTCTCGAGGAGAGTGTTGTGTGTTGCATTCCAAATAAAGGGTTCAGCACTTAGCCAGCATGTAGTGAACACTTCTTCAAAGGAAGTGTGACTTTAAACTCAAGTGCTGAAAGTATCTGAAAGATGCATGTGGCCCCTTTTTGGTGGGCCTATCCAGGTGAGAGATGTGGATATTGGAGTGCATTCTCATGGGTTTAACTGAGATGTAAAAGGCATATTCCCAAATTTTACTTAAAACTCTCTATTCTGCATATTCAGTCGCGGCGATGCTGGAGTCTTGGCATACCCTGTAAGATTTTTGTTGTTGTTGTTTTTTGATGGTCTTTGCTGTCTATCGACATGAATCTTCATCAATTGTTATAATCTGTAAGGCATTTTACACCACAGAAGACTGACTGGGGCATGGGGATGGAATGGGAAAGCCACTCGTCAAGCTGTCTGTGCTCATTTAGAATGTTGGGGAGGGGCCACTACACTGTCTGGACATGAGATCAGTGTTGAGCAGGAACTTTAATAAAGACAAAAAGTTGGCCCTTCTGGGCATCACCACTTCCTCCAGTTTTGGCTTGGCTCTGCTCTTTAGGCCCTGGAAATTTCTGTATCAAGGAGTGAATTATTTAACAGGATAAGGCAGCTAATAAGAGGTGGAAGAATTCATCTTAGTCTTACTATATGGAGGTAAGCAAGGAGACTCCACAGTGGCAAGAAGCATAAACTTAGTACAGAAACAAGAATATTTACAGTGCAGATTATTTTTAACTAGCCACATCTAACCAGAAGCCAAAAAAGCATTGCATGCTTTTTCCTACTACTTTTGTTAGCCTACTGATTTACTTATTCATCTGTCCTCATTAGAGACTGGCATTGTAGCATACATATTTGCTTGTGTATTTGTTTGTTTTTTAAAGAGATTTAGGACTTATTATTTTTAAAGTTATATATTGAATGTCATTTCACAAAAATATATTGGTTTTGTTTTGTGTTTGCCTACAAATTAAACTTATAAAATGTATCTTATGATGTTTTCAATACTTTAAAGTACTTTTTAAAGTTACATCAAGGTTGCAGGTGTCATATTTTTGGGGCAATGTAACTTTCTTATTTCAGGGTTCAAAAAAGGCAGAGAACTTATTTCTGGTATTATTTCAATAAAGAAATATATTAGAATATTGAGATATATTGAGATGTAGGTATATCAATGTTTTTCAAACTCTGCCTGTGTCCATACCCCTAGGAGACTCACGGGGGAGTAGTGATAAGGCCGAGGAGGCAGCATAAAGAGAGCTTAAGTGAAGGGTAGTGGACCAATGGATTGCCTTGGCTAGCTTAAATCTTTCTCTTTAATTCCCCATCAATTAAAATAAATTTTTCACTCTTCCTTTTAATATCAAATTCTGGTTCATGCTACTGACTCTCCTTCCAAGGCTTGTTAGCAAGCAGATCCCCTCAGTTAGAAATAGTCTTTTCTCAAACACCTTATTGCAATCTTACACTATTTATCTCGGTTTTGTTGTTTTTGTTTTTTTGTTTTGTTTTGTTTTGTTTTTGTTTTTTACTTTTTAAAAATTAAATTTATTGTGGTAACATTGGTTAATACAATTAGATAATTTTTAGGCTTACATTATATTTGACATCTGTAAATTCTATTCTGTGTTTAGCACCCAAAGTCCAGTTTCCTTCAGCTACCATATATTTGATCCCCTTTACTCACTTCCCCCCTCCCCCTACTCCCTATATTTGAATGCTTTTACCTCATCTGCCTCCCCCACTCGTCCACCCTACCCTCTGGTAACCACTAGTCTAGATCTATAGTCCACGTCCATGAATCTCTGTTTATTTGTCCTGTTCATTTGTTAGGTTTATATTCCACATATAAGTGATATCATGTGATTTTCAACTTTCTTTGGTTTATTTCGCTTAGCATGATTATCTCAAGGTCCATTCATATTGTCACAAATGGAATTATTTCATCTCTTCTTATGGCTGAGTAATATTCCATTGTATATATGTACCACAGCTTCTTTAGCCAATTATCTATCATAAGACACTTTGTTGCTTCCACGTCCTGGCCACCGTGAATAGTGCTGCTATGAACATCTGTGTGCAAATATCTTTTTGGATATTGTTTTCAAGTCTTTGGGAGTAAATACCCAGTAGAGGATTACTAGATCATATGGTAGATTAATTTTTAGTTTTTTTGAGGAACCTCCATACTATTTTTCATAGTGGCTGTACCAATGTGCAGTCCCGCCTCCCAGCAGTGTATGAAGATTCCTTTTTCTCTGCTTCCTCTCCAGCATTTTTTATTACTTATCCTGTTGATTATAGCTATTTCAACAGATGTGAGATGGTATCTCATTGAGGTTTTGATTTGCACTTCTTTAATAGCTAGCGATGTTGAGCATCTTTTCAAATATGTGTTAGCCATTTGTATGTCCTCTAGAGAGAAGTGTCTGTTCAGGTCCTCTGCCCATTTTTTGATTGGATCATTTGTTTTTTTTTATTGTTATCGAGTTGTATGAATTCTTTGTATATTTTGGATATTAGGCCCTTATCAGAGTTGATGCTTGCAAATATATTTTACCATTCGGATGGTTGTCTCTTTACCTTGTCGATGATTTCTTTTGCTGAGCAGAAGCTTTTTAGTTTGATGTAGTCCCATTCATTTATTTTAGCTTTTACTTCCATTGTCTTTGAGGTCAAATTTATGAATTCTTCTTTAAGTACTTGAGTTTTGTTCCTATGTTTTCTTCTATACATTTTATTGTTTCAGGTCTTATATTTAGGCCCTTAATTTTGGTGTGTGGTGATAGACAACAGTGTAGTTTCATTCTTTTGCAGTTGGTTTTCCAGTTTTCCCAGCATCATTTATTGAAGAGGCTTTCCTTTCTTCACTGTAGGTTTGTTTTTTTTTTTTTTGTCAAAAATTATTTGCCCATATAAATATGGGTTTACTTCTGGACTCTCGATTCTGTTCAATGGTCCGTGTGTCTGTTTTTCTGGCATGATGTTTTGATTGCTCTTGCTTTGTAGTAAAATTTGAAGTCAAGCAGAGTGATGCCTCTAGCATTGTTCTGTTTTCTCAGGATGGCTTTTGGCAATTCAGGATCTTTTGTGCTTCCATATAAATCTGATAGTTTTTTCTTCTATTTCTTTAAAAAATGCTAATGCGATTTTGATGGGATTGGATTAAATCTGTATAATGCTTTAGGTGATAAAGTCATTTTAACTATGTTGATTCTTCCAATCCAAGAACACAGAATATCTTTCCATTTCTTTGTATCTTCTTCAATTTCTTTTAATAGAGTATTGTAGTATTCATTATATAGGTCCTTCACATTTTCATTAAATTTATTCTTGGTATTTTATTCTTTTTGTTGCAGTTGCAAGAGGAATTATTTTTTCCACTTCTTTTTCTGATGCTTTATTATTAGAGTATAGAAATGCCATGGATTTTTGAATGTTGATTTTTTTTATATAGAAAATTTACTATATCTGCTTATTGTTCTAGTAGTGTTCTTGTGGAGTCTTTAGGGTTTTATATAGAGAGAATCATGTCATCCACAAATAGTGACAGTTTGATGTCTTTGTTTCCTATTTGGTTGCCTTTTATATCTTTCTCTTGTTTGATTGCACTTGCTAGGACCTACAATGTCATATTGAATAAGAGTGGCGATAGTGGACAGCCTTGCCTTGTTCCTGATCTTAGAGGGAGGGTGTTTAGTTTTTCATCATTAAGTATAATGTTGGCTGAGTGTTTGTCATATATGGCCTTTATTATGTAAAGATTCTTTCCTTCTATACTGATTTTGTTAAGTGTTTTGATTATAAATGGGTGCTGTATCTTGTCGAAGGCTTTTTCTGCATCTATTGATATGATCACATGATTCTTATTTTTTAATTTATGTGGTGTCCCACATGAATTGATTTGCATATGTTGAAACCATCCCAGCCCCTGGGATGAAGCCCACTTGATCGTGGTGTATAATGTTTTTAATATAGTTGCTGTATTTAATTTGCTAGTATCTTATTTAGGATTTGTGCATCTGAATTCATGAGATATATTTGTCTGTAGTTTTCTTTTTGTGTGTTTTCCTTACCAGGTTTTGGTATCAGAGTAATATTGGCCTCATAAAACGAGCTGGGTAGTATTGCCTCCTCTTCAATCTTTTGAAAGAGTTTGAGGAGAATAGGCATTAAATCTTCTTTGCATGTTTTGGTAGAATTCACTGGTGAAGCCATCTGGTCCTGGACTTTTACTTTTTGGTAGGTTTTTGATAATTGTTTCAATTTCCATGTTGCTGATTAATCTATTTAGATTTTCCAGTTCTTCTTGATTCTGTCTAGGAAGATTGTATTTTTTCTAAGTACTGGTCCATTTCTTCTAGGTTATTAAATTTGGTATTATATACTTTTCATAGTATTTTTGTATGAGTGTTTGTATTTCAGAGATGCCAGTCGTAATTTCCCCTCTTTCACCTCTTATTTTGTTTATTCGTGTCCTTGTCTTTTTTCTTTAGCGAATTTGGCAGGGGTTTATCAATTTTATTAACTTTCTCAATGAACCACCTCCTTTTTCATTTATTTTTTTCTATTTTTTTTGCTTTGTTTTCAATTTCATTTATTTATGCTCTAATTTTGATTATTTCTTTCCTTCTGCTGACTTTAGGGTTCATTTGTTTCTTCCTTTTCTACTTTTTTAAGATGGAGCATTAGGTTGTTTATTGGGTTGTTCTTGGTTTTAGAGATAGGCCTGTAATGATATGAACTTTCCTCTTATGACCACTTTTGCCATGTCTCGAAAGTTCTGATATATTTTACTATCATTATTCATTTCTTTGTATCTCTTGATCTCTCTTTTTATTCCTTCTCTAACCCAGTTATTCTTCAGTAGCATGTTGTTTAATCTCCATGTATTTGTGGTTCTTCCTAATTTTGCTGTTGATCTCTTGTTTCAGAGCATTATGATTAAAGAATATGGTTGGTATGATTTCATCCCTCTTATATTTGTTGAGGCAATTCTGTGTCCCAGTATGTGGTCGATTCTTGAGAATGTTCCATGTGCACTAGAGAAGAATGTATAAGCAGCTGTTTTGGAATGGAAGGCTCTGTAAATGTCAATTATGTCCAGTTGGTGTAATGTGTCATGTAAGGATTTTATTTCTTTACTGATTTTCTGTTTGGATGATCTGTCCATATCCAACAGTGGGGCATTTAGGTCTCCTACTACAATAGTGTTTTGTCTGTTTCTCTTTTAGTGTTCTGTTAGTAATAGCTTTACATTTTTGGGGCTCCCTGATTGGGAGCATAGATATTAATAAGTGTTATGTCTTCTTGCTGCATGATTCCCTTTATCATTATGACATGTCTCTCAGTATCTTTCTTTTCCCTTATTTTTTTTATTTTGAAGTCTGTGTCATCTGATATTAGTACTGCTACTCCCACTTTTCTCAGAATGCCATTTGCTTGAAATATCATTTTCTACCCTTTTTACTTTGAGTGTGTATTTATCTTTGGAGCTGAGATGTGTCTCCTGGCACAGCATATGGTTGGGTTTTGTTTTTTGATCCTTCTGCAACTCTATGCTGCTATTGGTGAGTTCAATCTATTTACAGTTAAGGTGGTTATTGAAATATGAGGTCTTCTTCTAGCCATTTCATCTTTTTGCTTTTTGGTAGCTCAGTGTTTCCATTGTTTCCTTTTCCCTTGTATTTCTGTTTCTTTATTTTGGTTGTCTTTTGTGAGGTTTTCCCTTTGGTTCTTCTTGTTTTATTTTATATACTTCAGTTCTGAATCTTCTGTGTTGTGTACCATTACAAAATATGTAAAGGATAGTTTTATATAAACAGTCATCCATTTTCTTCTGTGCGTGCCTTATCTCCATTCCCCTTGCAAAGCTGAATCTTTGAATTCTCCCCTCTTTTCAGTCATTTATATCTCAATTTTATTGAATGTATGCTGAATGTTCATTACTATTTTGCGATAGCAATTCTCTTATTATTATTTAAGCTTATAATGCCCTGTTTCTCAGTAAAGGCTGCACCTTCTGCTTCTATTTGCCTGATAGTTACTTTACTCCTAATTAATGTATTTTTTTCATCATTTTGTTTTAGGTGAGCTGACCCTTTCAGTATTTCCTGTAGTGCAGGCCTTGTATGGAGAATTCCCTTAATTTTTATGTCTGGAAAGGTCTTATTTTCTCTTTAATACTAAAGGAGAGCTTAGCTAGATACATTATTCTAGGATAGTCATTTTTTTTCACTTAATAGTTTAAATATAATTATTTGATTCCATTCCTTTCTGGCTTGTAAGGTCTGTGCTGAGAAGTCCGAGGATAATCTAATGGGTTTCCCTCTATAAGTTACCATTTTCTTCTCCCTGGCTGCTCTGAGAATTCCTGTCTTTGTCTTTGATTTTTGGTAATTTTAATACAATGTATATTGGTGAAGGCCTTTTCAGGGATGAGATAATTGAGTTTTCTGTCAACATCTTGAATTTTAAGCTTTAGCTCATTCCTTAGATTTGGAAAATTCTCATCCAAATATTTGTCTGAAAATGCTTTCCTAATCTTTCTCCTTTTCTCACTTTGATAAATGCCCATTATTCTTATGTTTCCTCTCCTGATGGTATCAGCTTGTTTTTGTATTTCTCTTTCATTATTTTTCAATTCTTCGGCTTCTCTCTTCTTCTTTCTAATGTTTTTCTAGATTTCTGTCTTGGATATCATTGATTCTTTTCTTCATTTGGTCAACTCTATTTCCCAAGTTTGCTATTTTATTTTTCAGCTCTCACAATCTGTTTTTTATCTCCAGAAGATTTATTCTGTTCTCTTTGAGGGTTTCAATCTCCTTACTTGCTCATCTAGGTATTTTTCCAGTTGCCTGAAATTGTTGATTTGAGTTGTTTTTGGATCTCATTGAGTTTTTCAGATGTATCATTCTGAATTCTCTGTCATTTAAGTCGCATATTTCTATATCTGTAAGCTTATTTTCTGGAGATTTTCTCTCTCTCTTTTTTTTTTTTGAGATGCCTTGTCACCTTGGTTGTTCATGGTGTTTAATGGACTATTTCTTCACCTGGGCTTTAATGGAATTGTATTCTGCTTTTTATCCAGAAAGAGGATTTATTACAAAGGTCTCTCCTTTTTGCCTGCTGCAAAAGAAGACACTTTTCTTTTGGTTTCCAAGAGGTGGCATCTAAGCCTCTTGAATCCCTGGTTTATATAAAGCCTTAATAATGCCTTTTATTTTCTTGTAGATAGTTTAACACACTCGCTACCCTCGGTATTAGTTTCTGTCAGTTTAGCGATAGTTTTGCTTATATTCCCCTGGGGTTCCACATGATTGGTCTCAGAAGGCAGAGAAACTCAGTTTTGTCTCAACCTTGGACTGCTGGTGAATGCTGCAGGGGGCCAGTAAGGTATCTTCTGACTTGGCCAAGACATTAATCTATGGTCCAGCGTGTGTGTCCATTTCTCCAGCAGCCAATCTCATGTGGCCTCACCCCTGCTAGGTGGTAAGTTGAGGACAGACAACCCAGACCAAAACTTCCCCTACCCTCAGAGAGAGGCCTTGCTTGCAGCTAGTGTAGCTTCTGAAATGTCACAGGAGCACCTGCAAGAAGGGGCGGCAATGGGTTTGCTGACTCATCTGAAGGGCATTAAGGAATGGTTCTTTCATCTCCAAATCTGGACAAGCAGCTTAAGCAGAGCTGAACCGTTTCCCACACCTGGAGCTAGGCAGACAGGAAGAGACGTCAGCTCAATTTGATAGGCCTTTGACCCTCATGTGCTCTGGGAGCAGACCTGAGATCAAGGACATGAGTCGTATAGGTAGGTGTTCAGGGCTCAGGTACACTGCTACCCTACTCTACAGACTGATGGAAAAGCTCACCTGTACCTTCCTCTCACACACTGACAATGTCCACCACAGACCCTCATTGTAAAGCAGCAACTTCCTACAGTGTGGGCGGAAGAAAAATTTTCTCCCTTCTTTCTAAATTCTTCTGTCTTAGAAATATCAATTTAATTAACATGAGACAGATTAACAGGAGAAAATGTCCAAATTTATTACATATGTACATATGGGGATTCCATAAGAATATGAGACCTCAGAACACATTGGGCCGTCGAAGCTTATAAGCCATTCTGGACAAAGAATTGGAAGTCAGGGCTCTGGGATTTCAAAGGGAAAACAGGCAAATCACAGGTACATGAGAAAGAGTAAACATGTGCTAAACAAACTTTTGCTGGGTCACCTCCTGGGGCTGGGAAGTAGGAGTGGGGTGGGGAGAAGTGTATCTACCATTATGCTCCACATTTAACACAGCAGGAGGCCCAAGAGGTGGGTGGGCAGGTTCAGCTCACAGTGAGAAAGATATTTCCCACATTTAGAACTTTTCACAAACAGTGACTACCACCCTCCCCAAACAGAATTACCTGGCCAGAGTCTGGCTATGTGAGGGAAGTACAAGAAAGAGCATCAACTGGAGGCTGGACTTTAGGAACTCATGGGTTGGAGAAGTAGCATGCTAGACACTCAGTCTTTTATTATCAGATGGGAAGTCTTGCTGGTTTTCCCTCCTAAATATCTCTTGCATCTATCCATTCCTTTTCATCTTGAAATTTACATGCTCCAAGAGCTAGCTCACTGTGGCTATGATGTCCTGATTGGCCTCTCAGCTTTCCAGTTTATCCATTTTTCTCCAGCTTGCAGCTGGTGTGCTTGCTTCAAAATGAGAAACTGTTAATGTCCCCTTCCCTGAATGATCTCTTTGCGTGGCTTTTTGTCACTCTTAAAATAGTCTCCAGTCCTGCCCAGTCTTACCTTGCCTCTCCTCCCATGTTCCTCATTCTTCTATGCTGGGCTGCGAGACAGCTGGTTCTGGTGCTGTCCAATCCACAGGGACTTTGCACATGCTTGTCCTACTTCCAGATAACTCTCTACCACCTGCTCCACTTCTATGTTTCTCAGTTAACTCTTACCCAACCAACAACTCTTAGCTCAGAAAGCTTTCTTGATGGCCACCCCTACTCTGTCCTTAATAGTACTCATGTCATGTTTTAATTGCACACTATTTATATAATTTCTCCCTCCCACGTCTGCTCTCTCTTGGGGTGTGAGCTTCCTGAGAGCAAGCACCAAGTCTGCTTTGCTCACCACTTATCTTCAGCTGGCAATAGAGCAGATACCCCAGACATACCTCCTGTATAATTAATTGGAAAATCCTTAATCAGTGGTAGCCAGGAGAGGGGATTTTGAGAGATGAATGTCTAACTTGCCTGTCGACAGGCAGGCTGTCCAGGATGCATCAGGGTCAGCTTACAGCTGCCAGTGATGGCAGGAGGCCCTGGCATAGGAAAGCTCTTCACCTGGGAACTCTCACCTCTCTTCAGTGTAGGGTTTTGTGACTTGTTGGGGGTGGAGTTACATGTGAGAAAGGGTCAGACCTGGGGGCCAGAAAGGAGCTCCAGACGCTGCACAGCTTAAGTGGCTGTGGTCCTCCTGGGAGAGATGTTTACTGATTGATAACTTGAGCGAGTTTCTGCTCTTGCCTAGCAGTCTTAAGTATTTGTATAGTCATGCATTCCTTAATTTGTTTGGCCATTCATTATTTCATTTCTTCTTGGGCATCAATTATATGGC